>BSBN01001787.1:0-1200000 GCA_027924645.1 Cunninghamia lanceolata | reverse complement strand
ACATTAACATCTAGTTTGATATGTTCGGTCTATGTAACCACCATAGATGTGGCAGTGTTAATGAAAGATTGGATAGCTGATATATAATAGTGGAGGTTTGTAATCTTCGAAACTAGTTCATTCTGCGCATGACACAATATGGCCTTATTTAATCGCTTGGTTACATATGAGAGGAAAAACTATCAAATATTCTGAGCTTATTTTTTCAGACAGTTTTCTGCTGTTTTAAGTTTCTTAGGTTGCTTAAAACAAATTATGATAAATTGGGTTTTCTAGTTTTATTTGAAAGTATGGTGGATTACGTATATGCTAGTTTATCTGGGTACTCAGATAATTTTCCCGAAGATGAATCCTCTTCTTTCATATCCTTTTTTGATGCATTTCCAAATTACACTTTTGAGTGTTTCATTTGCAGGCTTTTCCGTGTAATACATGGTCCAATATTCCTTTGCTCTTTTGCATCTGATAGAAGACACATGAGGAGTTCTGAAGGAAACTGGATTGCACCTCCTCCTCCATACAACTGCATTACTGCGGAAGGTAATCATTTGAATGGCAGATTTCCTATCATCCCTAGGGAAAGCTTGTATCTCTTCAATTTATTTTTATTTACTGCATTTCATCCCCAATGAATAGAAAAATTTCAAAGGGAGACATAATTTTCAAGCATTAAGAAAACTGTTGTGAAAATGGACACCTCCTAAATTTTCAGCTAATTTTGATCTGCAACAATATGGATCGAATATGTGAAAGAAAATTAAGCGATATGGAGTCATATTATTAAAAGACTCTAAATCATGACGAATATCTAAATATACTGGGCGAGTTAGACTTCTTAAGGGTCCTTAATGAATGTGTGGTGATCCATGTAGAGTGAAATCCTGTAGCTGCAACTGTCAAAAACTAACACCTTGCTAAGCTGATCATAGTTCTCAAGCTCAGCCTTATCTCTGCAAGTAGATTTTCTTCTTAGTGTATACCAAAAAAAATAAAATCTTTTATGCATTTGAATCCTAGATTGCCATTGTCAGTTCAACATGGTAGACAACATGCACCTGCACTTTCCTGTTTTTGTGCTCCATTAAACCAGTTTTTTTCTCCAATGCTTGTAACTTTACACAGAATGTTATTCTATTCTATAAAATGTTATTCGGTTCATCATGCAGTGTAGGTAATTCTTGGAAAATCAAATTGCAATTTAGAAAACTGTCAGTTTAAGACTTTGGCTTATGAAAATACTCCTCGTATTTATTTTCAAGGGTTCAGCTTTAACATCTTAAAGGTTTTGGGTCAAAACTCTTTATCTAAATTTATTAGAACCATCTATTTTAATTTGACATTTTTGAAATGCAGATGGCACTGTTCATAATCTGGAATTGTTCGTCTCGATGAGCCAAGAAAATATCAACCAAAAAATGGAAGAAGCATTAACGGATGTTTTCAAGCTACAAACTGGGGTTGTGATAGATGAAAACAAGTTAGAAGATTTCTTTATGCAGATCCTATAAAAATAAAAAATTCTTTTATCATCTTGGTTTCAGGTTCTCTATTTCTTTGGAGCAACAAGTCTTTTTCAAGCTTTCAGGCAGATAGAAACCTCAATCCTTTCTGCACTCCAATATGCGTTTTATGTTTTCCCAATCCAACTTTTCAATGCATCTTTCTCACATTCTAACCGCACACCTGGATTCCATCTAGTCATAAAATTAATGTTTTCCTCCATCTTTCTTTTATGATTTGCTTTACATATCTGCAGCATTTGATGGTACGTGTAAAGCATATCAATGTTGGTAACGGACTTCCAGTACAATTCCTGATGCCAAGAACCGGTCAAGTTGAAAACATCTCACTAACCACTTCAAAAAACATGTAGATATATCCCTGCACAAATTCTGCTTAATCAATGTAGAACAAAATAAATTGCCATTTCTGATTTATAAATTATACCAGTGAAAGTGGCAGGTGATTACAATATTTATTCAGCGATCCTAGTGGATTTGATTTGAATGGTCAGTAAAATACTTACCAACCTATGCATACAGACACTTGGGATTATCTCTTTAAAGTTTCAACAATGTTGTCAACATGTTTTTTTAATAGCCTCCAATATATTTAGTTTTGGGAAGATCTACTTTGATTCCTTGATCTAGGTCAATCTAGACGGATCTACTTTGTGATGTCCAATGTGTAATATGTATCTTACAATCATTCAGTATGAATTAGCATAGCTAAGTTGCACAAATTTTTGAATATATTCTTCAATGCACTCATAGGTTTTCTTTTTGATGGATAAAATGAGAGTATTTTGGGTCTCCCTGGCAAAACTAGAAAAAAGAGAAAAAGCTCTAAATTAGAGAACAAAACAAATGGTGGAATATATTCATCATGATCTACATTGCACCATCCAACATAACAACCGAAGAAAACAACTGAGCTATAGATTCCCTAGCATCTTCCTAATCAGCACACTTGAACTAGCCCATCCAAGTTATGTTAAGAGCGAAAGACAATAGTTTCCATACTGCAGCCTATCTCTCCTACATTACACACCAATCAACGATAATCAAAGTCAGCACAATCAGAATTACCAGCAAGCTTTGTAATCTCCCCCCAACCTGTCATGTCCCCTTCTCAAAAATAAGGGAAATATTATTATTGAGATAATAAGGCTGTCTACATGAGACATTTTGGGCAAAAAAGACACTTTTAGACTAAGAAAAGTAAATTAAAATTAATTATGGGCTTGTTGGTGGTGCCTATAAAGGGAAGGCAAATCATCCATTATAATTATCACGAATTCAAATTTCAGTCAAACTTCAAGGACGAAAAACTTCGATCTTTCTTTAGCAAGTGGGTGCATTAATCATAGGCAAATTGGGCAAATTGTGGCGCCAAATTTGAGCTATCATTGGGGCGAATTCCCCTCATACTCTACTGTGTACGGTCATAATATTTCATATTTCACATTAATTATCAGTGCCTGGTTTTACAATTGCAATTTACGACTTTTTTGGGTGGTTGTAGTTTAACCTTCATGTACGCCTTTGCAAAATAGAGGAAATTAACACTAGTCGCTATTTTTAGTTTAAACTAGATCTGAATTGTTAAATAATTCCATACGGCTATTTGATGCGACCTATCTAGACTTTACAAATTAATTTATAAGTGTTGTGGATTTGCTACGCATAGTTTAATTCCTATCACTTTACCTATTGCTGGGCACTGCTAAGGGTGGTGAGCTTATTTAATTTAATTTTTGTTTGAATTAGATTTAAATCTTATATTATTCGCAGCTGAAAAGGGAGTGATTTGAAGTTAAGAGTAATCGTTGCATTTATTATGCTTTAGTAGACTTCAATTGCAAGTTGCGGTTGGATCACAACTAGTCTGAAAATCACGTAAGTAATAGCTTCAGGAGTTGCATAGGGTCTAAGTAATTTCATTGGCAAAAAATTAAAAAAAAATATAAAAAGAAAAATAAACAAATAAAAAATAATTAGAAATAGTGTTAGTTAGGGTTTATTTACATTTCATAATTTATTTTTCAGTATTTTTATAATCAGAAAAAAAATACAAATAAATAAATAAAAATTACAAAATTCAAAAAAAGGGACATTTTAGTGGTATCAGAGCAAGTGATCTTTCTAGCTTGCAGGGAAGCTAACCTTTTGATGTAGATTTTACCACATGCAAGCTAGTGATAGAGAAACCTGATATTATCAAAGAGATAGAAGAAAGGCTCAAACACCAAAAATAGAGGAAGAAATCATAGGGGACAGAGATAGGAGAGATGGGATTTACATTGTTGGAAAAAATCAGTCAAGGTCAAAAAAATATGGAACATTCATTCAAAAAATCCATGGCAAATATAGCACAAGCATTACGGAATTGGAATCCGAATAGGGCAATTAATGGAGAAGAGAGTTCCTCAACCAATAATAGGGTTTCAATCAATCCTCCTTCCAATACCTTCCAAGCAAAATTGTTGCAAAGAGAGGAGGAACAACCAATAGAGGAAGAGCCATTTCAACATCAATCAACAAACGATGTGGACATATACCATGAGGAATACAATAGATTAATTCAGGCAACCAGTAACAATTTATCCTTCTAGGAATATTATGACCTCCAAATAAAGTATGATCCCAAGAGAGAAAGAAGAACTCAACAAGAGCAACCTCGTAGAGACATTCAGCACCATTTAGCTAAAATCACTATTCCTACATATGATGGGTCCTACAATGTTCTATTGAGTCGTCGTTACAAAAGTTGGACACTTTTTTTTCATTAAATCCCATATATGAAGAGGAAGAAATTAAGTTCGCCACCCTCCACTTGGAAGGTGTGGTACATGATTGGTGGCACCATGGTATGAACACTCAAGGGCATAATTCCATCACCACATTGGAAGAATTTAGCCAAAGACTAAAGGAAAGGTTTGACAAAGCAGATCTAGAGGTTCACTTTAGAGAATTGGCACAACTCAGGGAACATGGGACAATGGACAACTATGTCATCAAATTTTAGAGACTTTCAATGATGGTTTTCGATGTGTCAGAAAGGAGACTCATTGTACTATTCATGGAAGGGTTAACCGAATCACTTAAGGATTTGGGTAAAGCATTCGAACCACGATCTTATAAGAAGCTAGATTAGGAGGGCCTTAAATTTAGAAACCTCGATCTCCAAGAACAATATAAGGGAACCAATATTTGGATCTCAAAAGAAACAGTTCCAAAAGGAAATTCCCCCTCAAAGGAACATAACAAAGGGAAAATACAAAGAAGAGGAATCCAAGAACAAGCTTAGAAGGAAGAAATTATGTTTCTCTTGCAAAGAACCATGGGAATCAGGTCATCAATGCCTTGGCAGGGGTCAAGTACGCTACATAGGGATAATGTCTGATGAAGAGTCTGAGGTTTCGGAACCAGAGATTGTGGATGAAGATTCTGAAGGGAAGCATAGAGAAGCTATGTCAGGAGGCACCCTAGCCACACTTTCAGGTGCTCCTAAGTATCACCCTTTCAAAGTTCATGGAGTTTGACATGGACAGAAAATTATAGATTGATTGACAGTGGAGCTACACAATTTTATAGATGAAGGTTTGGTATTTAGGAGACGTTTAGGAACAAAGGAGTTCGAAGGGTTTAATGTTGTAGTGGCAAATGGATTCCTTGTTCCTTGCAACAAAAGGATGCAAGGACTCCATCACTTTAGGGAGGCATCCAATTCAACATGACTTCTATGTGGTTGTCCTAGGAAATACCGATATGGTATTAGGAATACAGTGGTTACATTCCCTTGGGGAATTCACACTGAACTATCAAACGATGGAGCTAAAATTCAAATCAAATGGTAAAGAAGTAGTACTTCAAGGTCTTTCAAATGGAGCTCCAAGAGTTGTATCAACAAAGAGGATGAAAAGGTCATTTTGTCAAGGGCAAGTAGCATGGACAACACAATGTCTGATAACAAACATAGAATCTCTTGTGGGTGAGAAATCTTATCATGTTGATGTTTAGTCTATCTTAGATAAGCATAGTGCAATTTTTGATGATATACCTCCAAGTTTGCCTCCAGATAGAGGGTTTCATCACATAATAGAGTTTGAGGAGGGGTCCAAACCTGTCATTACTACACCCTATCCCCATCCTTGAAGGCACAAGGAAGAAATTGACAAAGCAATCAAGGAACTTTTGGATATGGGGCACACTAGGCCAAACTTTAACCCTTTTGCTTCATTGGTGCTTTTGGTTAAGAAGGATGGTACTATGAGGATGTGCATTGATTATAGGGCTTTCAACAAAAAAACAATCAAGAACAGGGACCCCATTCCCAGGATAGACAAATTGATCGATGAGCTTCATGGTGTGGTTTACTTTTCTAAGATTGATCTTCATTCAGGATATCATCAAATTAAGGTAAGAGAGGAGGATGTGCACAAAAGAACTTTTAGACGTCATTATGGGCACTATGAGTTCTTAGTCATGTCTTTTGGTTTGACAAACACACCAACTTTCCAATCATGTATGAACCAAGTTTTTATCAAGCAATTAAGGAAGTTTGTGCTAGTGTTCTTTGATGACATTCTTATCTATAGCAAGACATGGGAGGGTCATTTGAAACATATTGATGAAGTGCTAGGCATTCTTGAGTAGCAATCTCTCTTTGCTAAAGCATCAAAATGTGAGTTTGGGATGATTGAAATTTTATACTTGGGACATATAATTAACTCTGGGGTGTGCAAGTGGATCAACAGAAAATTTAGGTGATTCTTGATTGGCCCCCTACAAAAACATTAACACAGTTAAGAGGTTTCTTTGGCCTTTGTAGTTACTACAGAAGGTTTTTTAAGGGTTTCTCAAAGTTGGCAATACCTTTGACGGATTTAACAAGAGAGCTTTCTCATGGTCAGATTTGGCACAATGAGCTTTTGATAAGCTCAAGGAGGTAATGAGTTCATGTCCAGTTTTGGCTATTCTTGATTTCTCACTACCTTTTGTTTTATAATGTGATGTTTCGGGTGAAAGGATTGGACCGGTCTTAATGCAAAAAGGGACATTCTATAACATTCGAGAGTTGAAAGCTAAAGGAGATTGAAAAGGGTTTCTCGATCTATGATAAGGAGATGTTGGCCATCATGTATGTCCTTAAAAAATTCAAACAATATCTCGTGTGTGGCAGGTTTGTGGTGAAGACTGATCACAATAGCTTGAAGTACCTCCTTAATCAACGAGACTTTAATGATAGCTAGCAAAAGTAGGTGCAAGCAAACTTCAAGCTTATGATTTTGATATAGAATATGTTAAGGGTAAGAATAATGTTGTAGTTGATTCACTTTCTAGGACACCTATTTTATGTTTGATTTCCATTATCTTTGTTGATTGGAAGGCTAATATTATGGTTGAATATGTTAAGAATGCTTTTGCTACTAATCTCCTTGATGGAATAGTTAAAGATGATAGGTTTGCTATCAAAGGAGTTCTTATTCTTTACAAGGACAGAATCTTCCCAACGTCAGAATCCAAAATGAAAGAGAAGATTTTGAGAGCATTCTATGAAGCACCACTTGCAAGACATTTTGGATATTACCGATAGATTAGGGAGAGGTTCTCTTGGAAGGGACTAATGGAGGATGTTCTTAAGCATATTAGAGAATGCATCATTTGTCAACAAAATAAAATAAAACACACTCATTTGACAAGTTTGTTGCAGCCTTTTCCTATCCCTAATAAAAAATGGGAAAGCATATCCATGGACTTCATCAATAGTCTACCTAAGGTACAAGGTAAAGATTGCATTTTTGTGGTTGTGGGTATACTAAACAAGTATGCACACTTCTTTGTTATTTCCTCGAAGTTCAAGGCACCTCAAGTGGCTAACTTATTTTTCAAAAAAGTGTTTAGATTATGTGGTTTTCCTAAGAACATTGTGACTGATAGGGACAACAGATTCCTTAGTGCTTTTTGGCAGGAATTATTCTAGTTGACAGGTATTGAACTAACTTTGAGCACAAGCTACCACCCTCAAACCGATGGACAAACAGAAAGTGTGAACAAATGGGTTGAAGAATATTTAAGGAACTATGTTGTAGATCAACAAACAGCGCAAGTCAAATGGTTACATTTGGAAGAATACTGCTACAATACTTCCTACCATATGTCCACAAATATGTCTCCATTTATATCACTTTACAAATATGACGCTCTCATGTTTCTTGATTTGGTGTTTGCAAATAACAAGGTACCGATTGCTAGTAACTTGGTCAAGCATAGCCAAGACATATTGAAGTCACTCAAGGATCGCCTCTAGTAAGCCCAAAACACACAAAAGATTTACATCAATCTGAACCACATGGAGAGGACATGCGAAGTGGGAGATTTGGTGTTCTTAAGGTTGCAACCATACAAACAATCTTCCATCAAGAAAAAGGGGTCCGAAAAACTCAAACCCAAGTTCTACATGCCCTACAGAATAGTGAGGAGAGTAGGTGAGATCACCTATGAGTTGGAGTTGCCTAAGCACAACAGGAACTATAATGTCTTTCATGTTTCATGCCTCAAGAAAGTTTTTGGATAACACATCATTCCTTCAATGGAATTACCACCATTGGATGATGAAGGGAAGCTCATCTTGATACCTAAAGCTATTATCGACATTAGAGAAAAGAAGTTAGAGAAACAGGAACATTACCGAATACTTGGTGCATTGGAAGGTGCCACATGGGAAGGTGCAGGAATTCTTGAGCATCCAGGGTTGCAATTGCTTGAGGACAAGCAATTTTGGGAAGGGCGGGTTGTCATGTCCCCTTCTCAAAAATAAGGGAAATATTTGTATTTTAATAATAAGGCCATCTACATGAGATTTGGGCCTATGTAATATTTTATTTAAAAAAACACTTTTAGACTAAGAAAAGTAATTTCAAATTAATTATGGACCCGTTGGTGGCACCTATAAAGGGAAGGAAAATAGTCCATTATCATTATCACGATTTCAAATTTCAGTCAAGCCTCAAGGACAAAAACACTTGGTGGTGTGCTTTAGAGGACGAGAACCCTCTAGAATTGTTATGCGGATTGGAGACAAAAACCCTCAATCTTTCTTTATCAATATCATAGGCAAATTGGGCAAATTGTGGCACCAAATATGAGCTATCATTGTTCACTAGTTCCTATAGCATGGTCCAATGGAGAAGGGAAAGTGTGAATTCCGTGGATATCATAGATACTTCTACATGACTAGTTAGTAGGTAATAGAACTACTTTGACATGACCAATGTGTGTTTCAACAATTTTGATATTTTTAATCTCCTTTTATTTGGTGTGGTTTTGTTGTTTTAAATATGTTATTATGTAAAGGTTATGGGCCTAACATTTTCCACATGTATTTAGTAAACTATTGTAAGTCATTTCCTATAAAACCCTTGAAGGAATGGCATAAGGGGTGTGTGTGCAAATACTGAGGCAATACTAGTTGCTAATATCCAATATAATATATTGTTTCTTTCCTTTGTAGTAAACTAGGTGTTGTGATTTGGACTAACGTGCTAGTATAAGCGAGAAGAGAATCATCTTCTATAGGAATGTGAGGTAGGGCCCACTCACAAGATTGTGCACATTGATGATCAACTATTTATTTGTTTATCATTATGTGGTTTGGTTTGATTTATTTACAAATTTTGCACCTTGATTGATTTACAGGGTTACAGTTTGATTTATTTATGAGTTTTTACTGTCAAAAACATATTATTATAAGAATGTTTATATTGAATGTGCTCTAATAGTTTAATGAGTGGTTTATGTATGCAATTCTTGGAAATTATCTTAGTCATTTTGTGATTGATTTAGCAATAGCTTGATAAATTATTCTTGTAATCATTCTACTCTTATAAACAATTTTATTGGTTTGATATTTCTTGTAGTACTTATCATTCTGTCTTGTACATCATTTTGTTGTTGTTTCCTATAGCATTATAGTTCACTACAATTCTTGTAGCACAAAATAGTTTGTTCCTATAGCCAACAAGTTTAATCTTTAAACTTGTTTCTTAGAATACTTTTGAGTAGTAGCCTTAACCCTTATTTTTCCTTTATTAGAAACAACTACATTCATTCACTCATTTTCACTACTTACAACCCTTGAGAGTATACCACTACATATTTCCCAAGCCTACACTCTTGGATTGACATAGGATCAAACTAGATTTTAGTCTTTTGAACACATTGATATTGAACTTAAAAATCAGATTTTATTCTACGAATCTTTCCTATAACCTACCTTAATTTTATCCAATCAGCCTTAGTAGTTCAGGATCATACATCACACAACTATCAATATGGGTCTCATAGAGACCAAAGATGAAGCATTGAGAAAACTAGCATGGGTTCCCTTGATTATAGGGGTCCTCATTTTACATGTTGGTATGGAAATAGAAAAGGGTAGGCAAAGGCACAAGGGAAGGTGCTAGGTGACGAAGCACCACCACAACAACCACCTCCATAGTAGCTAGAGAGAGATGTTCCTATGCCATACCCTTCGAGGCACTGTTAAACCCTAGACAATAGGAGGGAGACGTGAGTTAGTTGTTTGATTTAGAGTGTTTTACATTGCTTTGTATTTCCTTCCAAAGTAACATATAGGCTTTCATATAAACATTAATGAACTTATAAGTTATGGATGTAGGGACATTGATAAGTGGTTGACCTTCATCCACTACACTTTACTAGATATTACAAGTCATAAGTCCTCATTCGCAAGATATGAGCTACTCATCAACCCTTGACAATTAGCTTACATGGGGAGGCACATTGATATTTTTTCACCTATGTGGCATTTGGTGGCAGAGTTGCAAGTAGCTCACATAGAGCTAGTGTGGCTGAGGTTTGATGTGATTGCATACAAGAGCATGCAACAACACGGCATGAGCTTAGTTCATGGAGAGGCTAGTAGGAGGACTCTATAACACAAGTTTTCTTAGTAGCTAGGTTCCAACCAATAGCAATCAAGCCCAAGTCATCGAAGAGAGCAAAGTTGGAGTTCTTAGCACTTAGTGACTCATAGATTTGGGAACTAGGGGAATGCTTGTATTTAGGAATCTTTTTAATTGACATGCCCCCAATTTTGGACACATGGGAAGCTCTTTTTAAAAACATTGATGACTTGTTCATATATATAGATGATTGGTTTTGACTTGTGATGTTTTCTTTCCTTGACTATACATGTGATTGTTTTTATTATGTTATGATGTAAATTGATCTATTGTCAAATGTAAACTCTATGATTCCATTGTGCATGTATGTTTTGATTTTTGCTTTTATGTATAATGTAATTTGATGTTTAATTATTCTCTAAGATTTGGATGCTTTTGCTTGACATGCCTTTTAGGTTTCTATTGAATAGGAAGGGTTTAATAAGGAGCAGAAATGAAGAAATGTAAGCTTAGCAATGGGCAAAAAAATGATTCTATTTCAAACTGCTCCAGAAAAAGGAGAATTAGACACTTGTAGATTCTAACTTAGGAACTAGGCTTAGATCAAAAGGATCGAAAACTAGTCAAAGTGATGAGGAGATGGGGAATGCAATAACACGAATCTAACTAATGAGATTATGGCCGATAAGAAATGCATCTTTGTATTTGCCATCAAGTTTCTTTTTTCTAACTTTTTCTTACTGTTGACTCTTCTTTTTCTTGACTATTTTTATTTTACTTTTATAGTGCAAACCCTTAAGCCTAACCCCATGCAACTAGGAAGATGTGAGGACTCACCGCCAAAGGCCAAGGAAGGTGAGAAGAGTGGATGAAGGATGAAATCGCGCCCCTTATTCTAGGCTCCATACAACCAAGATGATGTGAGGGATCATCACCAAAGACCAAGGCTAGGTGGACATGCCTTTAGGAGTAAACTCTTTTGACTTGAATGACTTTTAATGATGCTCCTTTTGTCAACTTGGCTCAACATTAAGTGAACTCTTTGAGACTCTGCTCATGTCAAGGTTAATGGAGGGGAGATCTTCTAATTAGCCTCTAGGATGGATTGTAAACCTAAATTCCTAATGAGGAGAGATAAGAAATAGTGTGAGGATGGACTAAAGTTAATCATATACTAGGCACGAATGTAGTAGGACAAAATAGGGTTGTAATCAAGGGGGTTGGAATAGGAAACCATAATCGTAAATAGTGTTAAGCAAGAGGTGTGTCTACATGTGCCACGTCATCTATGTATCATATATATCTAGCATGTAGTGTGTAGTTCATTTTTTCCTTTATTTACATAATCAAGAAAATGTACATCTAAATCATGTTTTAGGAATTGTAGGAGTGTGACCAATTAGTTCTAGGTTTAATCCATCTAGAGTCAAAAACTTGAAGGACCACTTCAAAAAATGAAAAGTAATTTCATTAGGTTACTCCTTTGTTGATTAGAGGCATGACTTATAGGAACAAGTTGAATATCCTCCTAATGGAGAGGGGCTCTAGATGCTATTGATTCCAACTACATCAACATCTAGAGTAGCCAGGATAGAAGCGAGGCTTATTGGTGCATAGGTGCACATTGAATGAGGATCATATGGAAATATAGTGGATTGATCTCGTTCTAATTGATTAATGATTTTGATTGTAGCAACCATGTCAAGAAATTCTTGATGATTCTTAGTTTTCTTTTTCTTTGTTATAATTTTAGGTCCAGGCACAACGTCCTTGGCTTGATTCATACTAGCTTTAATTTGATTAATAGAGTAATTAGAGATCTTAGTAATGTTGGATCTCTAGCTCTCTCACCTTAGTAGATTCTAAAAGGATCAAGATCTCCCTTGACAACATGGATTTGGCTAAGATGGAGAAAACACATCTCTTGAAATAAGGTTGAGGGGACAGCCCTATGAATCCAAGGTCGTCTGAAAATCATGTTGTAGTCAATTTCTTTATGTATGACAAAGAACTATGTATGTAGGGTTTTAGGATCGACAATGATAGGTCTCCAAGGGAAGAAAATTTAAGGATTTTATAACCTTTAAGGGTATCTTCAATGTGATATAATGTATGAATTTTCATACCCCATCCTTTGAAGGAGAAATAGGGGACCACATTGACCTCAACTTCGTCATAGATCATAGCATGCTTAATAAAATTATCATACACCTAAACCTACATATAAAGGATGGGATCGTCTCACCTAAAAATGTAAGCATTTGATGGGTTTTTGATTGGCATCAAATGTAAAAGTAGTGTTCATAAGAGGAAACATGGGTTGGTGAAGGTTAGGATTAACATTCTTGACATGAGAGGTCAATGTAGGCGATGCTAGATGGCCTTCACCTATGGTATCAAGAAGATTATTCTTGTGAGCGAGAGATTTAATAAGAATATCCAAATGGGATATGTGAACAAAGGTCTTACTTATGTGCTTTATCAAATCATAAGATTTGACAAGAGTGGGTGTAGGATTGGCTATCTTGGATACATAGGTGGTGTTGATTTCATGGTCTATATCAAGTTCTACAAGGCCTAACATATCATGATTGGAGGAATCATGACAAGTGTATGGATGGGATATAGGCTTAGGTTTTGTAACTTGTGAACACAAAATTAATTTAGTGAACAGTAATTGTTGAATCTTAGGAAGGCTTTGGATGAGTCTATTATAATCTATAAAACTTAACAGATTGTACCCCTAAGTTTGTGAAACTTATATAATAGATATTAGGATCATGTTGCAGGTGCAAACCATTACATATGCTTTTGTATTGTCTTTGTTGATGATGAAGAAGATTGATTGCATCTACATCATCATTCTACTAGTGTAGGTTTCAAGGTTTACTAGTGTTATCCTTATTTACGGGAGACTAGTGTAAACCTCTATGCTACTTCATATCAGTTTATCATGAGTGTCATAGTTTTCCCTACCACTGTCAATAGCTTATTGATTAATGCATAAAGTGTTTTCCATGGCTTCATGATGATTTTGATAAGGAAATCTTTAAACCTTCTCTCAAATGTCTATGTTTAGTAAATGGAGTAATAGATTATTGAGTTGTCTAAGGTCCATGTGAAGAGAACTAGTCAAAGCATAGAGCACCCATCTTCGTCAAGTGATAGATTTGGTCACCAATTCATCAGGTGCATGTTTGGCATAAAAGAACTCCCTAATGTCAGTCTTTAACTATGTGTTCATGGCAAATGCCTTAACAAATTCATCCACCAATTATCAAAAGGAGTGAATGGATGCTTTGAGAAACATGGAGTACCAATCAAAAATTACGCCCGCTAAGTTCTTAGGGAGAATATTAATCACTAAAGCATTGTAAGGGAGGATATCATGAATAACAATCATGTATACCATGATATGGGTACCTAGATCTCCTTCACCCTTATACTTGGTTAGGTCTAGAAATGGACTAGGTAGGATAACATTTTTTATTATACATGATATAAAGGATCTTTAAGGCATTCTAGATAGACTCTCGAGCCTAAACCATGACTAGAATGGGCATGGTACTGCATAAGGATGGTGTACAATATAACTATGAGGTGACTATTGTCATGAAGATTATAATTTAGTCCATTCAAACTCTATATTCTTAACGCTTCATCTGAGATAAGATAGAAAGAGGTTGGGATCAATTTACTCCAAATGATCTAAAGAAGGGGATGGACAATTAACATCCATATAGATAGGTGATTTGTTGTGATCTACAAATGAATTGGTTGCGAAGGAAGGTGATGGAGTGTCATTTTCAAATTAGGGAGGAAAAGTTCTAAAGATATCCTCTTGTTTTAGATTTTGAAGAGTTTGAACTAGAGTGGTATACCCCTCCAAGCATATCAACCGTAGGATTGGTAGTAGATGATAGTAAACCAAGTAATGCCATGGGTTTAACATACTCTTGTAGAGATAACCTAATGTCTAGGATTGGTTGCATAAAAATATGATTTGACAAGCATGTAGGAGTAATGTCTCTCGACCTAGGCAAATGGTTTCTAAGAATTTATTCCCAATTGGTAACTTCATGCCAATTTATAAGCATAACAAAGAGATCAGAAATATGTTGTTGTTCATGTCTGGTTCACTAGTTATGTATGCACCAAAATGGGTACATTATACACCATAGAGGGCATATGTGAGTTTCTTGGGGTCATGCCAAAGCAAGCCACTAAGGTTCACTTGACATCTCAAGAAAGAGACCCAAGATCAAGCCTCAAAGGGTACACTAGAAAAAATTGCTCAATCTCTCAAGAGGACCCTTTGTTGGCCAAGAAAGTACACTTGGTTAGTCAATGAGATGATTTCACACAATTAGGACAATGGTTTAATAGTTTATGAGATGTTTCCTTATTGATTGAAATGTTGTCAATGTTGTTAGTATTGTTAGTTGAGAATTGATATGATATGAACTTTTATCTTGTTGCATAGAATAGATTGTTTGGGAGTTCTTCGATTGTAATATTTAAGCATTGTCTACCAAGATGTTGAAGGCTATCCTAGTATGCTTGTATGTGTAAATGTGTTGAAATGGTGCAGGGGCAGTATATATAAGGTTGAAATTTGATAGCATAACATGAATATTGAAGATCTATGGGGCTATTAGAAAGAAATACATTGAATTTTAAGCACATGTATGGTTGCAACAATGATAGGACAACATATATCCACCTTGTTTAAGACCCTCGAAGGTTAAAATAATGTTGAGAGACCTTATGTAGAGAGGTTAAATGTTTGAAGGTCTCAAGAGTACACGATGATTCTCAAAGAAGATGAGTCAATGAGTCAATTATAAAGGGATTTGTAGAGTCCCTTAATGTAGTTGTGGCATGAGATAAATTATTGTTCTTGTTTTTAGTTGGATTTATATTTGTCTTGAGATTTCAAGCATATTTGTTTCCTAAGAATTATATTCTAATTGTTTGGTTGAGTGCTTGGTTATTCATGTAGGCATGAATGAAACAAAAGTGTTGGTTTACATTAATTTGTACACAGAATAAAAGTGTAGAAAGAAAAGAAAACTAATTATTATCTATCTACTAATCTAACTAACAAATTAACATATGAATTAACAAATATGAAAGTAGCCAATAAAGAAATAAAATTGTAGACACCTAAAATTGACCATGTCTTGTAACATCACCTTTTGACACCTCTTGTGACACCTTGTGATACATTTTGTCCTAGGACCCTTGCATACCCCCTTCCATCATCCAATTAGTTAAATAAATTGTATTTATTCAACTAATCCATTTTTATCTCATTTGTCCTCTCTAGCCAATTAACTAAATCAATTATATTTATTTAATTAATTCGCACTTCCCTCCATCATCCACATAATTTAAATAATTTTATTATTTAAATTATTTGTCACACTATCTCATCTTCAACCACTTTCCACCTTCATTAAATGAAGTGATCCAAAATTAAATCATCTCTTAATCTTAGCCATCCACATCTTCTAATTTCAACCATTCATCCTTGATACATGTCTCACTTAATCGTAGTCATACATCACTAATCTAATCCTAGCCATCCATTCCTATCCCTCATCTCCTCTAAATGAAGCCTCAACCAAGCCATTTGGCGGATACACACTTCAAGTATCATCATGCTGTTAAAATCATTCTAGATCCTCATACTAGTGTTATGTTGCAGAAATTATGAGCAATCAACACATCATATCATTCTATCTATCTTTCATATCATAGAGAACATAGCTAGTAGGGTTTGGGGGCACTCTACTATGTTTTATCAAAGTGTGAAGATTTGGTTTGAAGGTGAAGGTATTGAGTTATTGCGTTTATCTTCTATTGTACCTTTGATCAATTTTTTGCATAGATTTATGGCACGCCCGGTGGGACCCCACATCCCTTGTCTAACCTTGGTTTTGTATGTTGAAGATCTTTATATTGTTGATTTTCTTTATTAGGATCAGATCTGTTGTTGAGGGTTTTCTATTTTACACAAGTCTTGAAAAGATGAGATCTCAGATTCGTTGGAAAGAGGACTTCAAGACCTTTCTGAAAAGTGGTTGCGTTAAAGATTTAGATCAGTAATGAAGGAGTTATGGCGATTTGAAGTTGACTCTGTGATTTTGATTTTTTAGAAATTTTTTACGCGTGATTTTTGAAAAAAAAAATCATATCTTACAATCTAGATAATCAAACGAAATTCTGATTTTTGCAGGTGGATAGAAATATTTAAATCCATTTTTCTATATCATTAATTTTTCAGATCTATGGTAGAAATGGATTTTTTTTCAAACCCTAGTTTATGAGATAACTTTGGAGTCCAATTTCAGCAAACTTTTTTCGATATTGATTAGAAAATCATAATGGATCTCATGATCATATCTATTTTTTGTTGGATCATATTGATTGTTGATTTTTCCAGGGGTTTATTTTTCAATCTTAACACTTTTTCATTGAAAACTTCATATGGACATAACTTTTACATATTAAATCGAAATCTAACGATTCTTTTTTGAAATTACATAGAAAGTCATAAGGAATCTAATGGTGATATTTAATATAGTGATCTTGACTGTTATTTCTTTTTTTTTCATATTTATCCTTTTTTGAGCTAACACTTGTTTGTAGGTTCGCTTGTCAAAGGCTAAAATTTATCAAACTACTAACAAATATGGTGCAACTTGTTTATGCTTGTCAAAGATCATTATTCAAAAATAATATCAATTGGGTTGCTTATATTTCAAGGTGCGCTCAATCTAACTCTTGCACTTCAATTTGGGCTTAAGAAGAACAATTGTTTGCAACATCACATTTTAATTTTGGGCATAAAATGAACATGTGTTTGCATCATCACATTTGGACTTGGACATAAAACCCACTTGTGCTTGCTTTGTTTGGTTGATTTGAGTGTGAATTATGGTGTGTATGCTCTTTCCTTGCACTTAGTGTGATCTTGGGAATCAAAAACATCTTTTATTCACATTCATCTTCACACACACATTTCAATTTATAAGGGTTAATTAACATTGTGAGCATGAGTCAAGTTGTGTGTGTGTGTATGCTCTCTCCTTGCACCACAAGGTAAGCTTGGAGATCAAAAACACCATTTGATTTGCTTTTGTCACACTTTTAGGAGGCTTGCTTGGAGACACACCACTCCAAGGGATGACCTCAACTCTAGTGTTATGACAGAGTATAAAAAGTGAGGAGTGAATCAAAAGACACACCTCTTAGAAGTTGAAATCTTGTCATTCAGGCTAAGCCCCCAAGAACTTTATACCTTGGGGAAGTGAAGGTGAAGGATGGGTTACCCTCTTCTCCTGGCTGTTTGGCATTATTTCACTTTCATTTCACATATTTGGGCCCCCCTTACCTTGTGTATATTAGGGACATCCTTAACAAACTTGTACATCCTAGCTTAAGACCTCTTGGCCATACCTGATTGACTAATATTATGCTTGTTGATGTGTCTTCAAGTGTCTTCATAAATTCAAACAATCAATTTTGAAAGTCGAACTTGTCATTATGTCTTGTGTGTGTGTTTTGCAAATCTATGCATGTACATGTGAAATATTTTGTTTGAAAATTGCCTAAGTCAAGCTATCAACAAATCCACTCCACATCATCCTAATTATCCTTATCATCATTTTCTTCTTAATCCAAACCACCTTCATCATAATCCAAACCCTAATCGTCCTAATTATCCACCCTAGTTATCTTAATCATCCCTATTATCCATCTTGTTATCCCTAATCATCCTAATTTCCATATCCATATCATTATAATCATCATCCAATCCAATCCAAGTCCTCCTAATCCTCATCCAATCTAATCCACATTATCCTAGTCACTTATTCGATCATTTTAATCCTATTCATCCATATATCATGGTAATCATCCCTAATTATCCTAGTCATCCACCTAATCATCCAATCCCATCATTCCTAACCATCCAAGTCATCCTCCTTATCCATCCTCATCATCTTAAGCATCCAATCACTTCATCCTAGTCATCTTAATCACCCCTATTATCCATCTCATCCCTAATAATTCTAGGCCTTCATCATAATCTAATCAAACCCAATCTATCTATAATCCAAACAATTTCATCCATCTCATATTCTAATCCTATCCTAATCATCCAACATCATCGTCTTAGACCTAACCTAATTATATCTTCCATCCATTATCTTAATCATAATCCATTATCCTTAATCTAATATCATCCTACATTATTCTTTTAATCCAACTTCATCCACATAATCCTCATCACACTCCATTATTCATCATCCTAATCATAATCCCATTCTTGAGCCTAATCTAATCCATCATTTGTCAAAATGGTTGTGATCATTAACAAGCATAGGTCAAATCCAAAACCCAAAATCACAATCCTAGGAGGTCCCCAATTTCCTCCCAATGATGATGAGAACCTTGTAGATCATGATGCATATTTTGAGGAACAAGCCAAGCTCTAAAGACTTAAATATATGTATAAATCTATCCCAACACTTGATAATAAGAACCTAGAGCATGATCCTTATGGCACTCAAAGAATGTTTGATGAACTTAAGAGATTATATAGAAAGCAACAAGTCACCATCCCACAACAACAACAACAACAACAGCAAAAACAATCCCAAATACAACAATAATTCCTAGCCCACCAACAAGCCCTTTTCCAACAATTCCTAGCCACCCAACAATCACAAACCCAACAAATACAAGTACAAACACAACCACAACCCTTATCCATTCAAAAACCACAACCACAAGATTCATCTAACACATCATCCACTATACCTTTATTCGTATAACCTCAACAAATTCCCCCTCAATCCCATGTGTCACCTCGTTCATACCAACCTAATCCATCCACATATCAAGTTACTCCTACATCAACTTATTCCTCTTCTTCCAATATTAACTAATATCCATATCAATTATCCATACCCCAAGATAATCCAACTACTTATCCCAACATTTCACCTCAACCCCAAATCCATTTACAAGACTATCAAATTCCTTCACAACAAGAACATGAAAGTCCAAGTTACCCTTTGCACCAAAATGAAGTGTCCTTAAGCCCTCATGGTACCTTTGACAAGGGGAACACCACTCTAGCTTATGCATCCTATGGGTATCCTCCATCATCATCCAATCAAATGCCTATCCAAGAGCCTCCTAGTCTTATCCCAACACCACCATGTAATCTCAATCCTAGTCCATTGGTCCATCAATCTTCCAATCCACCAATCCTTTCAATCCATTCATCCCCATGTTCCTCCAACCCTCCACCAAAAGATAAGGCTAAGATACATTTACAAAAATGCTTCAAGAAAAATTGATTGAGCTTCCTAAGGTACAACCATATGATCCAAATGCTGTTAAACTCTATTGGTACAATGATAGTGAATATTGTGAATACCATAGGATCAAAGGTCATAAGACAACTGATTGCACCATATATAACATAATCGTCCACAAGTTTTTCAAGCATGGAAAGGGTAAGCATGCCAAATCATCCCAATCCCATGCGTCACCCCCATCACGATGCTAGTCCAATCCATCCAATCCCATTATCCCTCCATCAAATCCTACTCATAAATCCAATCCATCAATCCCATTATTCCTTCACCTAATCCTAATCGTAAGCCTACAACACCTTCCACCCTTATTATCCAACCATTATATTGTCCATCCACCCATGCACTTATGAAGGATGTGATCCAATGGCTATTAGCAAGGAATCAACCATCTCCATGTCATCAAACACCTATCCTTGAACCTATCAAAGAGCCTTCAAACACCATTCCTATTCCTCTAATACCATATTGTAGCCCACAACCCATCAAGCCTATCGAAGAGTCTCCTACCATGATTCCAAGTCAAGATCCACTATACACTCATGTTGTTGACCATCAAGAGCCTATTACTACCATCCAATAAACATCCAATTCCATCCAGACCAAAGAGCTATGTCAAGAGTATAATCTAAAGCATGTGGAAACATTAACCCCTCATCCAAATCAAGATGAAAGCACCTCCATTCAACCTATCCATTACCTATATCTTCTATATGATCAATATATTATCTATGATGAAGAGCCTATCCATGAGAAAATTTATCCCATCCATAGCATACTTAATCCTATTTATGATCAACATCCCATCTATGATCAAGATCCTATCTATGATCAAGAAAACCATGATGATCCTCTTCACCAACTTTATGCATTTCATGATCAAGAGATTATCACTCCACCTATCCATAATCCCATAACTATCCATGAGCAAGATATCCAAATTACTCATCTCCATCCTCCACCTAGTCCTATCCATGATCCAACAATATCCACTTCCCTTGATGAGACATTTGGCTCCCAAGTAAACATAGATAATCCAACAAAAAGCTTAGATCTTAATGAGCATAATGATTATCAAGATTCTAATGATCCTTCATCCTCTCCCATCGACCCCCTTTCAAATCCACCATCATATCCTCTTGGTCTTACCACCTTCATCCATGAATGTTCTTCCTTAGGAGAGCAACAACCACTATCTACCACATCACCCTCCCCATCAAATAATGAGCTCATGTCTTGTGTCCAAAATACCCATAATCCCATTGTACATCGCATACTCCAAAACATGAATTATCAAGGTAAAGGCTTAGGCCTTCATGAGTAAGGTATTTTGGAGCCCATCGATGTCAAAGTCCCTCCACAATCACATGGTCCTGGCTATATACCCCAAGGAAAACAATCTAAAGATGTTGGTACCACCTCCATGCCTTCTAAATCCATTTCTTTCCATCATAAATCACATCATAACCTCAAAACATATGTTGCCATACATCCCCCATCGTCCTACAAATCCCAAAAGCATGTGACCATACACCTCCCATCATCCACTCTACATCCACTCCTTCCAACTCCTAACATCCCCATACTCAAATCCACTATACCTCCACTTCTTCCAACTCCTAATATCCCTATCCTCCAATCCCCTCCTCCATTTATACACAAATTCACTTTTAATCCCTCTACTCATAAATCCCCTCACATTCCTAATCATGATCAACGAATGCACACATCCTCTAAACATGAAGCTTCTACCAAACCCATGGGATTCAAAAATAAATATTTGGATGCCTCTACCCATAAAGCCAAAATCTTAAAGATCCTCATGCCTTAGGGTGCCTATGCAAAGAGTCAAAGCAAAATCCATCTAAAAGGCTATATAATCCCATACCTCCACATGAAAAGTCCAAAACTAAAATGGTTTGGGTCCCTAAGCAAAAAGAAATCAAGTCAAATGAAGCATCCACAACCCAACAATCCCATTCCATCCAAAAATATCAAATCCCTTCATCCCACACTCAATGTAAATATCATAAAAATTCTAAATCTATGTGGGTCCCTAAATCACTAAATCGACCATCCCCTAAGCAAATATCTACATTTCTTCATACACCTCCAAATCAAAAGCTTCAATATTTATCACAGTGTGTGCAACCGTTGGTCTTGGTTCCTTTCCATTCCACAACATTCCCACATACCTCCATCTCCTCATCTTATATCCACTATTCTACATATCTCCCCTATCACCTTCCTATGTTCCATGATTTTGCATAATCCTTCCATCCATAACCACATCCTAATCCACTCTCCTTCCATTCATAATTCACATCATAATCCACTATCCCCATCCATACTTGTATAAACCTTTCATAATCCACTATCTACCTACTCCATCTCCCTCTCATGAAATCCCCTACCAACATCTATGAGCATAATGACACTTGACATGGTCCATATGTGACATTCATCTCTAATGGGACTATCACCTTTCATGGAACTAGACGCTTGAGTCCCTATCCTCTTCCAAATCCGTCTTGTCCATATCCACCTATCGCATCCAAATATTTCAAAAAAAAAATCAAAATAGTAAAAAGAAATCCCTTTGTCCAATGGTGAAAACCTCCTTGGTGGCACCTTGGATAAGTACCATGATGAAAACCTAGCAAACATGCATGATGTGTAGGTTGCTTATCTATGTGTCTTACACTTGGGAGCAAAGTTGTCTCATCTAACCTATCATTTTCAACATATCATTCCCTTCCTATCTATCTCGTCTTATCATGTACATCCTATTACACATACATACCTATCATATTGAATCCATCCATCCTCCCTTCCTCCTTTTGATCTTGATAAAGACATAGGAGCAAAATGTTGAAAAATACTTTGGACATCTCTTAATATACCTATCATTTCCAATCAATCCTATCATCCTATCGTCATAAGCTTTGTCATGTAAAATCCTAAGCATTACACCTAGAATGGGGCATATTATTCCCATGCGACATAGCCTTTAGAGATCACATCCTAGTTCTCTTATGATTCACTCGTTCATCCCATTTACTATTGCTTATCCTCTTGTCCATCCATCTATCATGAGTCTTCCATCCCCTTTACTATTGTCTATCCTTTTTATCCATCCATCTATCATGAGTCTTCCATCCCACTTACTATCTTCCATCCTTTTATCCATTCATCCAATCATCATTCCATCCTTCTCCTTAGACTTGGCTTTCCCTTGTCATTGGTATATAGCATCTAGGCTACCCAAATTGTAATCCAATGCCACCCCAAAAACATTCAAAAGTACAAAAAAATCAAAACATCCCAAAATACAAAAAAATCAAATATTCCCAAAATTCAAAACTACAAAAAAAATCAAATATCCAAAAAAATCCAAGCAATAAACTTAAATACAAGTCATATTTCATACATACCAATCTAGCTAATCAATCTAGCCAAATTTTCCAATCACATCCATGGTTTTGATCCTAGCCTTGTAAACCAAATCAAATCAATCATCAATGGGATATATCATTCCCACATCCTTGTGTTGATCTAGGGATATATCGTTCCCCACAATGACAACACTATCTTAATCAATCGATCGTTCATCAGTTTACAACTTGATAGGGGCAATACCTTTTTTTTTTTATATCATTTGTGCATGCTTGCTTGTGTGTGTTATCATTTTATCTTGCATTTGTATCAAGTCCTTATCATGCCAGCTAATATTCATATCTTGTGTATGGTGGAATAGATTTTTGCATACCTTTGCATCTAAGGTCATTTCATACCTTTTGTGCATTTGGACTTTAATGCTCTAAGTTTCCTTCCTCATATGTTTAGACAAGGTTGTATTACATTGGGTGTACAAGACACATCATCACCATGGTCTTTATACCTTGGTGCATAATGTCTAGTGCTATAACAGACTATATGGTTGTTCACCTCATTGCAGCATAACGTATCATTCAATTCTATCCATCCTTTGTCGTTTCATTCATTTCGAAAGCCTACTCGTGTTCTTCCAACCCGCCTATCCTCTTGAGGGGGCATCATCCCATCCTTTCATACATTCCTCTTGTCACTCTTTCAAGTGGCTGGGACATCCTCTTTTCTTCCATCCATACCTTATTTTATTTGAAATGATGTTACTTCTCTTAGTCGCAATATCATCTCAAAGAGGGGCAAAATGTAGACACCTAAAATTGACCATGTCTTGTGACATCACTTTTTGACACCTCTTGCAACACATTGTGATACATTTTGTCCTAGGACCCTTGCATACCCCCTTCATCATCTAATTAGTTAAATAAATTATATTTATTTAATTAATCTCTTTTTTATTCCATTTGTCCTCTCTAGCCAATTAATTAAATAAATTATATTTATTTAATTCCCACTTTCCTCCATCATCCAACTAATTTAAATAAATTAAATATTTATTTAAATTAACCCTCACCACATAATTTAAATAATTTTATTATTTAAATTATCCTCACACGTCTCTCATAATTTAAATAATCTTATTATTTAGATTATTTGTCACACTATCTCATCTTCAACCACTTTCCACCTTCATTCAATGAAGTGATCCACAATTAAATCATCTCTTAATCTTAGCCATCCATATCTTCTAATCTCAACCATTCATTATTGATCCATGTCTCACTTAATCCTAGCCATCCATTCATATCTCCTATAAATGAAGCCTCAACCAAGCCATTTGGGGGATGCACACTTCAAGTATCATCATGTTGTCGAAATCATTCTAGATCCTCATATCCATCATCCTCACACTAGTGTTATACTACAGAAATTGTGAGCAATCAACACATCATATCATTCTATCTATCTTTCATATCATAGAGAACATAGCTAGTAGGGTTTGGGTGCACTCTACTCCATTCTATCGAAGTGTGAGCATTTGGTTTGAAGGTGAAGGTATTGCGTTATTGCTTTTATCTTCTATTGTACCTCTGATCAATTTTTTGCATACAAAAATAAAATCCCAACCTTTTGGTTGAATGTCACAAGAGAGGAGTAGATTTGCAGAAGTGTAAATTGGAAAAGGAGCTACAATTATCCTTAGCAAATGTCACCTTGTTATCCTGTGACATACCCAACTGATGAATGATGCCTTGAAGAGGATAAACTATTTGGAAGGTGTTCTAAGAATGATAACTAGGTTGAATTGTGGACTAGACTTGTAAGAACACAATCGAGATTTTAAAAGTATAGAGTTGCAAGTGAAGTATCAAGCCAAAAAATATAAGTGAAAGGCAAAATCTATTGATGTGGGAGAATGTGAACAAGTTTTCTTATACAAGAGTGTAAAGAGCTAGTTGAGACAAGGAGACAAAATGCTCAAAAAATTCTCTTTTTTGCATATAATCAAGCAAACTTGTTAGTTGCCATAGAAGGGAAACTATGAAACCACCATGATAGTTATGCAATCATCATAACACCTTCAAAACCATTGGTGTCGATATGTGACTGCACAAATTGCAACAACAATTTAAAATTGTTGCCTAGTTGCCACTTGGCCAAATTAGGCAAAATGAAAATTTGAAGTGCCTACAAGGGAAAAATTGGCAACTAGGCAAATAAGGATGAGGGTACACATGTAACTAGGGTGCATAGGACTAATGGAAGATTCCATGCATCATACTTGTTTACCATTTGTGTGTCTTAATGACACTTTAGGTGGGTTGGTCATCATTGACTTCATAATGTTAACCCATTGCAACAATTGCAAAAATGGTTATGTATAGGGTTAAGATAAGATATTATCATATTATCATAAGCCAATTTTCATGCAAGAATATGCCACTTGTATACTTGTTATTGCATAAAGGACGCTCTAATCAAAGTACTCCAAGAACATAAGGAAAAAGGATAGAGATATTCTACTTTCACCATTTCAAATATATATTCATTTTTAAATATATAGGTGTATAGGTGAAATATGCATACCCATGCTAACTCTCATTTAGTTTTGGGCCCATTTTGAGATAAGGCATTATATATAAGTACATAGTGACACGTGGCACACTCTTGTGCTAAGTTTGGCTCCTTGCTTGATCTCATACATTCCTCATTTACTCCTCCTTACACACATTTTTGTGCATTTAACTTTACCCTTGCCTTAATGTTTACACTTACCCCACACACACATCTTACTACTAGCCTAGATTCCCGTGTATTCATTCCCTACCTCGAGATCACCTATCCCTTGTCCTAGGTTGTTATTGTAGCATGCAAGAGCAATGTTGCATGGTGTAGATTTGGCCCAAAATTCAAATTTATCATCTCCTCCCTTTTCCACTAGCCATTAAGATTGTTGGGATTAGGTGCCATTTACCTTGTAAATCCCTAGACCTATTTTAATTGTATTTAATTATTGTTGTCGATAAATAATGATGACTCCAAGGATCATGGAGAGGGTAGACTTGGACGCCCATCTTAGGTTGTAGGTAAAATTATTTATCCTCTCACATGTATTTGTAATGACATTTAAGTCGGGAGTTACTTTTACAAAGATATTGGGAATCGGTCAAAGATTGGAAGGTGTAAGAGGATGTAAGAAGATCTACAAATGGATCTTATGATAGATTTGGACAATCTTCTCATGGAGTGCCTAGGATTGGGATCTTGGTTAATTTGATTGTTATGATAGAATCTATGCCATCCATGACATGTAAGGTGGGTGTAAGGTGCGTAAGAGGAGTTACATATTATTCAAGGAGTTTGACCATGTGGAGTGACTTATGAGGTTCCCCACGATGGAGGTGGATGCTTAGATTTGAGTGAGTGGTATTGGCCAATAGTTTTGGAATATCAGTCATGGTATCTTGTATCCATATCTCCTATATATTGGTCCCTTGAGATGGTACTAGTATTATGAGATTGTTTTGCTAGTCATTCAAGCACCATTATGTTGTTAGAATTTAGAGAGATTAGTAGATTTTATTGATGTAACTATTTTTAGGATTAATACAAGCTTGAGTCTCTTTGGGTGTGGAGTTTCTCCCATAAGGGTTTCTCCACATAAACATTGTGTTATGGTTTGCATTTGCTTTCAGTGTTGATTTCATTTTCTGTAATGATCTATTATTGTTTAAGGAATTTGGATGCACTAAAGATCAACATTTATTGTTGTATTGTTTCACCATGTTTCATTGTTGGTTTCATTTTCTCTAATGATCTATTATTGTTTAAGGAATTTTGATGCACTAAAGATCAACATTTATTATTGTATTGTTTCACCATGTTTTCAACAACGATCTAACTTGGTACACATTTGAGCATTATTTCATCATTTGATCATATCTAATTATCATTAGAAATCCTAGAGCACACAAGGGGCATTTAATTAGGAACATTTCAATTTGGAGCTATAAAAGGAACAATACCTTGCATTAGAATCAACATCTAGATCACTTGCATGCATGCTTACATTGTCATCTAATCATTTTCACTATCATAAATCTTATTTGGATAAGGGATTAACCTGGGAGAACTTGACTCTTGTAATTTAATGATCTCCCCAAGG
This sequence comes from Cunninghamia lanceolata, assembly GCA_027924645.1. NCBI lineage: Eukaryota > Viridiplantae > Streptophyta > Pinopsida > Cupressales > Cupressaceae > Cunninghamia > Cunninghamia lanceolata. The sequence goes on along the minus strand of BSBN01001787.1, from coordinate 1,172,624 downwards.
TATTTTTAAATACTATTTGTCCTTAATAACAGTGAAGAGCATAAAACCAAGTGAATTGGATAACATAAGTCTACATTGCACCAGATTAGAACCACATATCAAAGGTCAGATTTTCATGACATGGAATCAATTCAAAGTTGTGAAATTAACCTATAGAGGATTACAAGATTGCATAAAATTTAGAGACAACCTACACTTCAAGTTTTTTTAAATTCTAGACTATGGTGAATCAATTCTATGAGACATCAACTTTTACATTCCCTTAATGTCCGAGAGAAAAGTACCCTATCCATATCATTTAATTTCTTAATTTAGCATTAATTTTCATGATTTATTATACCCAACTATTATTCACTTCAATATATGTTAATTTATTTTGAGTTGTGTGCATTTCTTTAATTTACCTAGATTACCATTAAGGAAAACCATCTTCTCCTTCACATTATTTGGTGAACCTATGTTGTACAAAATCCACTCAAGCACAATGCGAGTGAGTCAAACTCTGATACAACACATTTAACCACACCCTTGCTAGAGGTGCTCACTTAGTCACTCTTGCTCTCATGGCAAGAGCTAGTCAAGCGATGGTGGGACCGATGGGTTGTTTTGTTCCCAAGGAAGTAGAATGTCACATATGGCGATTGTGTTGTTTGTATGGTTTGTTCGTGTGTGAAGTCAATGGTTTTGATTTTCATGATTTAGTTGGTGAAGAGTTGTTTGATATTTCTAGTGAAAACATTGAATTGGTGTTATAGTTGTTATTCTTATGTGACTCGAAGGGTCACTTGCTATATTTTGATTTAACTCATTAGTGGCGAAAAGGTAGAATGTATTCAACCTTCACTCTTTGAGTTTGATTATTTCTTTGAGAAGTCTGATTTCTTTGGCACACAATTGTTCTCTTTGTCATCTTTGTTTATTTTGTTGTTTGATTAACCTTACAATCTCTGCTTGTTCTTGGGTTGTTTTTTCAATGGGATTCTCCTATGTTAGTAGGTTTTCCCTAACTTCGTCTAGAATTGCTTTAATCCAATCTTCTCTCACTCTAGGGTACTTTGAGTGTGAATGCTGAATTGAGGAAGAAGGGTGACTTGTTTTGTTTGTTATAAGTTGGGTGTTGTATGTTGAAGACATTGGTATGTTAAATGTTAGTATGTCTTGTGATCAAATCGAGGGCTTTCTCTTTTCTAAGTGTTTTAATTTTTGGTGTTTTTTGGTTTATGTAGTCTCTAATGTAATTAATTCTATATGAATGTAACTTTCTTTTTGTATTTTCCCAATTTTTGAATATGATCTAATTACTACTTTGCTAAAAATGAATTTTCTTTATGAATGCAAATCTAGGATGGCTCTTCCTAATGTAATTTTCTACATCTTTTGGTATTTTTGTATTTTGACTTTCAGTGTAAACTAATCTAATGAAGCGAATTGCATGTGATATGTCAAAACAAGAAATGAAACCTAGATGTATTAAAGCAAGAAATCTTAATCTAACCAAGAGAAAAGAATAGTTTTACTTTCCCAAGGGCAAGAGATTTTTGCTAATTACTAATCTAATCCACCTTTTCAAACAAAATAAAGAACCTATTAACAAAGATTGGTGCCAGTGCCAAGATTATGTCTTTAGGGATCTAGCTTGGTTTGTATACTCCTCTATAGCAATAGGGTCATCCACTCGATGACAAAAAAGAAATAGGGATATGAGGAAAATTGGTGTGATAGAAGCTTAAAAGATAAAGATAACACAAAAAATAAAAAGGCTCTCAAAGTCCTGTATTGAGAATGAAAATGCTCAAGGGGGGTTGCAATGCATGAACTTGATCCTCGAGAGGTGATTCACTATAGGAATGAGAGCTCTTAACAAGGATGACAAGATTTAAAATGAAATAATTAGCCTCCTTAAGGGAAACTCGGAATTGAATGCAAGGAGCTTAGAAGCTTGGGAAAAAACTAAAAAGAAAAAGGATCTCAAAGTCTTGTATGAGCATGAAAATGCTAATGGGGGTTGGAATGCAAATAAGATAATGATGCTATGTAACATGCCATCTCATATTACTCGGAATTACACAAGCAATTTACTAAGTAAAAGAAGCATGATAAGCATGAGTGAAATATTTTTTTTTAACATTTGCATAATCATATAGAAATAAATGCTTATCTTTTCTAAATATTTTCAACCTTGAAATTACAAAATACTAGTGAAATCATTTCACTTTACATTTACAAATATTTTTCACTTGGCAATATCAATAAGTTAACATAAGTTTGACTAACATAAGTCATAACATGAAATGTACTGCATCTGGAATCTTGATATTTGTCTCACAAGTTGCGGTGAGTCTTCTGCTACAAAGGGAGAGCATCATCCGAGTGCGTTACCTCCAACCATAGACCAGCGCCCCCCCCGCACACCTTCCTTCCTAGAAGTGGCCCTACCCTTCATGAAGAGTATAGACATAGGGAACCAACATGTTGTCATCTGAGTCCTAGTGCTATGTCCTACGTAACTCAATTGACCATACAACTCTAGACAATCTTCTAGCTAAGTATGATCATTCTGACAGGTTACGTCTTCTAGACACTGTGAACCGACTAATGCAAGTAGAGACAAATGCATCACTTTGGCCAAAGTTTCTATATAAATAGACGTTTGCAATAAATGTAGTCATGTGTTCACACACCTCTAACTCAACTTGAAAACTACGTCATCCTACAGTTTGACTTTTTTCACTTAGTAACTCTAGACATAAAATTGTTTGTACTATATTCAAAACCTAGTCAATCTGACTTAAAACTAATCTTTAATCTAGGATATACATGCAATATATAGGTTTAGGTAATTCTAATTCTTTCAGAGTCCCTCTTTGCATACTTGCAATTTCTAGGGTCTATAACTTCCTGTCATTCTGCTCACCGACTCAACTATTAAACACTCTCGTGCTATAAGTTAAATTTTGACTCTATCAAGAAATCTCTTAAATTTATCAAAATCATTTCTAATTTATTCTATCTTGATATATGGTTTCTCAACCATTTATTGTCGACCATAATATACAAAATAATGTCATAACCGACTTAAGAGTTCTAAGTTTTCTAAACCCTTCTAGGTTGATTCTAGGGTTTAGCTTCTCTAACCCAATACCTTGAAATATCAAAAACCCTTATTTTTCCAAAGATAAGAATATATATATATAACATGGAAACAAAAACCTCTAGTCTTCCCTTGACCACTTGGCATTGTTTGAATTCACGTTTCACACAACATGAATAAACATAGTATACGAGGTATATCCTCATTCATATAATATCTTAATGAATACTATCATCTTCATATCTAATCCTTTGACTAAGTTCAATCTTTCAACCTAAATAGGTTTGAGTCTTAAAAGATAATAAAATACTTTCGACCTCTTGGTCTTCTTAAGTCCACAGACTTTCAATTTAAGATAGGTTATGAACTCATATATAATTCCTTTGTATATATGCCACATAAACCTTTATCAACAATCATAAGTACAATCTTCACGTGGGGTTGAGTTTCAAATCTCTTCACATGCCCAACTGGGAATTGATTGTATCAGTGATGTCCAACATTCGGTTAACTTTGTCTTATGTGCACTTAACACTAAAATAAGTTCTATTGAACATAAAATATGAGAACTATAACTTCACATGTCCTAGTATGCATATACCCTTGAGTTGGTTTAATTGTTTCAATCATGAAACATAAGAGAAGTTTAATTACATGTCTCCAAGTATACTCTTCCTCGAGATGAATGAACATAAGCAATAGTTGCTAATCAAAAGGCTATCTAGGTTTCCACATTCTTGGTTCACCCATTCCCTTGGATTTGTATTACAATATGACAGGAAGAACGCAACTTCACATAAGGAAATCTATATCCATGATGCATCATTGTCACTTCGATATCGTAATGATATTATCTCACTAAAATCTCCATTTAGATAAATAGTGATTATATGCTCCAAAATGCCAGAATACATCTATGGAACTATCATAATCTTCAACATAGATATTCACTTAGGAATTTTAATGTCATCATTAAAGAAGACATGAAGAAGGGTTAACATATGTCAATTTACTTCTTGTGAATGAAGCATCTAATGCATTCTTAAAAGAATAGACTTGAGAAATTCATCAACAAACATTTATTATTGCTCACCCTAAATTGATCTTATATCTAGATCAAAATTGTTTATTGGCCCTGCTGCCCTGCCACAACTATGACAGTACTAACCTAGTCACGACCACAAATAGAAAAGAACTTTAATGTTTAAAATAAAGGAATATTCCAATGATAAGTCAACCTTAAATTTATACTCACCACTCTATTTTAAGGTGTTTCTAATGATATATATATATATATATGCTCTAAGATAAGAGAATATCTATCACAGAACTTTATGATCGTAATCAATAAAATTTGCATATAGATATATAAACATTTGAGATATAAACATCTCTTTCTAGACTGACTGGTCATCGACGGCTAAGTCTAAGCAGAGTTCTTGGAAGGCTCAGTTTTTGCAATCTAGCATCTCTGCCAACACTAAAACAATCTAAGTTAATCTTATATGGCCTTTCAATCTGCCAAGGTTTTCTAAACAATAATAGTAGCTATAAACTGAGATCAATAGCCCTCGGTCTACTATAGATCAAGACCCTACAACTTGTATAAGTTTACTATTCAATAAAGGTAAACCATATAACCTCAGCCTTCTAGGCATTTAAGAAATAAAGAAATACAGTCACTATATGATATAGCGATACACCTTTCAGTAAGTACCACTAGGTTCAGTACTAACTAGTCATAATCCAAAATGTCTATTCGGTCTTATACACTCAAAGTGATAAAGATAGCCTATCAGCCTCACTTATACATAGTGATTACAAAGCCTATTGACCTCTTGCTCATACTCAGTGATATCAAAACTCTTACACAGCGATAACAAAGCTCATACACAGTGATGACAAAGCTTCTACATAGTGATGACAAAATCTTATACACAGTGATGACAAAGCCTTTCAACCATAGTAATAAATGAAGCCTATCGGCTTGATATACACAACATTAGTATCTAAGCCTATCGGCTTGATATACTCACAACAGTAAATAAGGTCTATCAGCGTTATGCAAATATAAGCAATATTTAACTTATCGGTCTAAATCACATAATAATACACATAGTCAATTACATCAATAAGTTCTCAAACTATCATTAAGCTTTCAAGGGAATGAATGAACCTAAAGAGTTCAAATGAGTATGTTAAGATTCTCTATCTTCAACGAGCCACTATCTATCTTTTATGTCGATGTCCCTCACCGAACAACTTAATGCAATACTACCCTTGAGAATATTCAAGTCTCAAAAGCTCTCTCTCTTCTTACTGTGGTGATAGAGTTCTTCTTGCCTTTGTTAAGGCCAATTACCTACTATATGTCTCTGCTTCCACACATAGCCTCTTTAAAGGCTTTAATCCACCATTATCCTCCTTTATGGCTTAGTTCATGAATACCAGCCTATCTAGGCTCTCGGCGGTGGCATGCAGAAAACAAAGGATTAAGGGTCATTAAAGACCTCTTGCAATCAATTTGCAACACTACCCATTACTCCCAATCCTTCATGGAGTAAAGTAGATTTGAGTGTTCATAAAGCCATGTGGTAGTTAGCATTAAATAGGCAGCTAAACCACATTCCTTCTAAAACTCAATGTCTATTAAGTATAAGTTATACTTATAGATCATGTTAAATATATGAATACACATCAACAAAATATTGCAAATACAACGTATACTAACGTCGTTTTTATCACTCGACAAAACATCAAAAATAAATAAATAGGATAGCATAATGGAATTTCAACTAGAAGTTACCAAAAGCGAGATAGTTTAACCACTAACATATATATATATATAGAGAGAGAGAGAGAGAGAGTATAATCTATATTCAAACACACAAGAACTAATGACTATTGACCAATCCTTGTCGACGGTCAAACTTTCTTGACTTAAATCTCGACAAAAATCTACACTAAGAGATCCTGACGACAAATCAACAACTGTTGAGTTGAAACCAACTTAGACCAAATGGGTCGAGCACAACTTACCCAACTTAGCGAGGGTTTACTAAACTGTACAAGCATAAGACTAAGATGGCAACATGTTCCTTTCCATACATCTATTCTCTTCTCTCCAATGATTCTCTCCCTCTCTTTTCTTGGAGGGTGGAAAACTCGTTTCATGAATACAACTTGTAATCACCAAACTGGGATTGGTGTATCGTTAATCATTCCATAAACCTTATGAAATCATAACATCTTATAATCACATGTCAATTCTAATCATATAAACATAAACTCATAATATCATTGATTTTTCTTGACATTTTCACTTAACGTCAAATCATTAAATCATGCATAATTTAACTACTAATTACATAGAAGTAAAAAGTAAATCATAGTCAAAATTTGGGATGTGACATCCTCCTTAAGGGAAACTTGGAATTGCATGCAAGAAGCTTAAAATCTTGGGAAAATCTAAAAAGCAAAAGGCTCTCAAAGTCCTATATGAGTGTGAGAATAGTAGTGGGGCCTACAGTGTAAATAAGATAGTCAACCTCCTTAAGGAAAACTTGGAATTATATGCAAGAAGCTTATAAGCTAGGGAAAGTTGGAATTGTATGCAAGAAGCTTATGAGCTAGGGAAAAATTGAAAATTAAAAGTTCTATATGAGCATGAAAATTCTAATGGGAGTTGGAATGCAAATAATATAATCAACCTCCTTTAAAACAAGAGAAGAGGGGGTATTTATAACTTGGAAAACAACACCAAAGGTGGGATTGATTGGGAGATAGCTATAAAGATTATTAGAAGATCATAGGGGTTGATGAGAAGAAAATAAGAGATTGATTGAGAGATCACTTATGTATGATTGGAAGTAAACAACAAATTGATTGAGATAGGATAAATAATTAGGGGGAGTTGTGATTCAATCAAATAAGAGAGAACTCTCAATCAAAAGTGAAAATGTAAGTAAACTAGCTGGAACTGAAAGAAATCATGCATGCCAAAAGACAATAGGGTCACCCCTTTCAAGAATAGGGTCACCCCTTTTGCCAGGGCAAGTCACCTAGGTGACCCTGCAACTGAAGGAAAGGTCACCCAAGCGACCTTAAGGTCTCTTAGACAACCCTTAAATTGAAGATCTATAAAAGGTTTTCAGAAATGTGCAAAGTCTTGGAACTCAGTTTGAAGGTTAGAGAAGATGGTTAAGGGGATAAAAGATGTGTCATCAAGTGTGAAATTGCTAAGAGAAGTGTAATTCACACCTTCAAGGGTCATGAGCTGGATCACCAAATCATCATTGGACTGCCATGTCAGCTTGTGCATTTTTAAGTACTTATAGAACTTATTTGATATTACACTCCCTATAGCTTGTCCTTAGGGCTTATACCTTCACCAATTTTAGGGTTTTAGATATACATTTATGATTGCATCAATATACTTTAAATATTTCCAGGGTTTATAGACCTATATCATTATTATTTCATTGATATATCTTTCTCTCCAAGGTTTGTGCTTTGTTGTGACATTCACTTTTATCCACCCTTGGGTACCCTATTAGGAATTCATTTTTAAATCTAATAAATCACTAATATTTTTTATGTTTAAATTTGAGTGTTTTGTTATGCCTTAGTTTCCTATTTTTATAACCATGTTACATTTTTTATGCCATGAGGTACTCACAATCCCAGGCTTTCACCGAGGAGTGCTTGTCTAAACCTTGTACCATGGCCACCCACTCTAATGAAATTAAAATATTTTTTAATGCTCATGTTGAGAACAATGGGAATGATTGTGACCATGATACCCATCTTGAGCAATAATAATTTTCTAATGAACTTTCTAGTTTGGCTCACACAAAGAATCATATATGACTATTAGACATGATTCACAAGTTATTTGGCTAGAGATCGTACAAGCTATATGTCCTAAAAATGTTGCATCTATTTCTTTGTTTGGTGCATCTACTTTTCCTACCGCTATTGTTTCATCTTCCACCCTTTCTCCTTCCACTACCATTGTTTAACCCCTTAGTGTTTCCACTACTCCCACTAATTTCCCACCACATAGTGTTCATCCTCCCTCCAACCTCGCCCCTCTATCTTTCCTTCATGTTAATTATACCCCTCTTGAGATACTTGCATTTTATATGATGTATTATACCTTTATTCCTATTTCATCTACCACTACCCAACCTACCATATCAACCACCCCTCTCTCTTGTGTTGTCCCTACTTCTACTACTAGCTTCTCTACCATGTCCACTCCTCATTCCATATCTCTATGTATGCCCATGCATACTATTAATTACACCACCTTCGTCGTGTCTCTTTCCCAATCCATTACCTCTTTCATTTATCATACTCGTACCTATACCAAATGTTACATCCCCAATTTTTGTCTTGCTATACTTTTACTTTTTGATGACATAAGTAAATTTATTATGATGTTTAGATTAATGACAAGGAAAAACATGGATTATATTAAATGTCATTTATGAAATTATAGGAATGATTATGTTATTATCGATTTAATATTCATATTATGAGATTTGATTTATTATTTGAATAATGATGCACTGATCATATATTGTTTGGTTACAAGTTGAAATAGGATTACAGGTTTTCAGATGACTCTCGAAGAAAAGAGAGAGAGAGTATCTTTCCAGGAGAGAGATATAGACCTCGGGTTATGAGTGGTTTATTTGCCAAATTGGGTATAAGTGTTTAACAAAAATGTGAACCAATGTGTCGTAAGAGTTAAGCCTTGTCTTGTCAGTTTACTTCTGAACCTAATCGACAGGTACCCGATATAGTTTTCAAAATCTTTCTAAGTCGTAGTAAGTTGTCTTAGTCGTTAATAACGTTAACAACGTCGTTTGAGTTTGATTTGTGACTATTTATGTTTAACGTAAATATTACAACATTATTATCGTAAAATGGTTGTCATATTATTATTATGTCACTTGACGTGTTATAAACGATTCTTAACATTAAGATGATTTAGTCAAGTTAAGAATACATGAATTATGTCGACGGATTCTGATGGGGAGACAAGCTCAACCCAATCACAATATCCCTAATCCTTTGTTTAAATAATATCATTTTATTGAATAAACCATAACTATCTAATATAGAGGCAATGTTATGAGAATTATATTTGATGTAATCAATTATGTAAAATGCCTTAGCATCGAATGAGGATAATACCTCATAATGAGTCGATGGTGTAATGTTGGAGTAGCCGAAGGCTTATTTTTAGGAGAGTCTTCAATAGTATTAGTGGTGGATTGAACCACTTATTTTGATCATTTAAAGATTAGTTGTGTTTAAGTGATATGTCAGCCTCATCTTAAAAAGGAGGACTGTGGTTTTAACCGCCACAACCGATGAACCATGGAGCGGCTATCTCCCATCGACATGTGGGATTTTCGATTAAAAATTGGTTTCAGTTAAGACTAAACCACTGTAGACTATTAAGCTTCATTAAATTTTGCAACTGAATATAGAGGAGGTGCGAAATGAGGCAACTCTATAGGAGTCATGCCTCAGTCATTAAGAGTAATGACTCAGATGAGCCATTGTTCATATATATTAATAAGGTTAAAACTTGAAAAGAAGAAGGATTGAAGATATACAGAGACAAGCATAGTAGCTGGGATAGAGAGTGAATACACAGTTCAGAGGCATCGACCCTGTGGCTTAATTGCACATCTCTACCAACTCAAGATTGTTCACTTTCAGGTATTCCTCAGTTCATGTGTTTATTAACCATGAGGAAATTGAATAGTTCCTTTTAGACTGTACATCGTAGTATTATGGGCGAATATATGAGTTCGCCAGTGAGGATTAATCTCCTATATTTATGGTGTAATAGTCGAAAACTATTAAGTATCAACTTAGGAAAGTACAGATAACTTTTTAAGTAAACTATTTTGAACTATTTTTGTAGTCGATGAGACAATGAATGTTAATTATATGGTTGATACTTGGTCATACGAGTAAGTATTTTGTTATAGTATATTGAGTCGACCATCTACTTATTGATTTTAAATCGTTAATCATATCAAATCATAGAATGAAAGATAAATGAACATCTTAGAAGGAGGTTGTCATAAGTTGTCATAAGCTTGAAAATAGTCTCCTTATTGAATTAAGTTTGTAGCAAACCAATGAAGAGATTGAGAAATAACCATATGATAGACTCTCGAATTTTATAGTGATGACTGAATTTTGATAATATACTCTTAGACTTGAGTAATATAGTTTGACCTTGTGTCGGGATAAAACTCATTTAAAGTATTTGTCTTGATTAGATTCTATATATATAACGGGAATGATATCTATCCATGAGAACTTAGATTCGTAGGGATCTTTAGTAAACTATTGTATCTCATTAAATGAAAGTAACTTAGTGATATTATGGTAGATGGAAATAAGGTTTATATGGGAACCCTTAAATGTCTATTTATCATTATTGTTCATACTAATCTTGGAAAATCCAATACAATGAAGTAGACCAAGTCTACTAGAGAATGAGCTTGTAGGGAGATGTATATAAGGTATGTTTTGTTATCACATTATCAAAGGTATTCTACGATCCATGTATAGGAGTTATTATCTTTTAAACTAGAGCAATCTTAACTTTGGATGAGTTAACCAAAGGTCATTTGAGAATCCAAGCCTTCTAGATAAGAGATAAGGTTATATGGTGATATCATATTAACCAAGGGATAATAGGTAAATCCTAGAGTTGATTATGAACCAACTGTATAGTTATGTCATATAGACTTATTTAAGTCAAAAGATACTATTATTAGAACATGATGACGAAACTATTTACGTGGTTATAGTTAGTGTGAATAAACTGCGAGAATACAACAGTATCCAAGTTGAGTAGGGGTGGGTGAACACAACGACTACATTCATTATGCACGATATTGATATTAAAAACTTTGGCCAAAGTAATGCATTTGTTTTCTGCATGCATTGTTAGTTCACTATATTCGGATTGCTCATCCTATCAGAAATCATACTTAGCTAGAGGGTATCTAGGGTTGTATGGTTGATAGAGTTGAGTAGAATACAACACTATGTACTCGGGAAAGGCAAATTACCACTGGTCACCTAAGGTCTATAGTCCTCGTGAAGGGTAGGGCCACTTCCTATGTGGAAGATGTGTGGGAGACTGTCGGTCTGTGGATGGAGGTAAATCACTGGAAAGATACTCTCTCTCCAAGTAGGAAACATGCAAGACTTGTGATAAAGATGTCAGATATTCAGAAGGAGTATTTATTCCAAAAATTTGTATGTGTAATTGATTTACATTTGTAAACATTGTAAATGAGAAAGACAATATGGTTTATTGTATTTTGTAAAAAGAAATCTTGTAATTGTAGTTACTTGATTATATGTTGAATAAAAGAAAAAAAATTCTCTATCTCATTTTTACCTTGTTGATTTACTTTATGGTAAATTTATGGTTTTACTATGTTTTTAGAACGTGATGTTACACCAACCCTAGTGGCCCACAACCTTCACTTGTTACCCTTCCCTCTTCTGTACCCTAGATTCACTTATGCAAAACATAGATCAAGTAGAAAAGAGAGTGGATGGAAGACCATATGGAAAAGATAGTAAGGAACTCAAAAATGCTAGACATGCATCATTATCTTAGGAGATTGTTACACATCCACTACCTTTAGGCTTTGTGACACTATGTGTCTCAATATATAATGACAAAGGTGATCCAAATACACATTTGAGATATTTTATTACATGTGTGGACTTTCTATACAAGGATAAGCTATTAGCGGATTTATTTCCATGGACCTTGAAAGATTATGCTATTGAGTGGTTCTTTTCACTTCCTCATGGGTCTATTCACATATTTGATGATTTGACAAAAGTATTCTTACAACAATTTTAAGTTAATATGGATCTTAGAGTTATTGTTTCCAATATATCTGAATGTTCCTAAGGACCAAATGAATGCATGGCTATGCTATATGATTTTAGTCCTTATGATTTAAATTGCTTACTCCCTTACATGATCTTGAATCGAAAAACATCTTTATTAATAGATTACTTAAACCAATTAAGGTTAATGTACCTCTTGATAGCTTTGCCTCTTTTATGGAATTATGAGCACATGTGAGAATGGTTGAACTTAAATTATTAGAAAGAGATGTCTTCAAGTATGGTTTGTCAAATAAAAATGCATAATCATATCCTTCAAACTATCAAAAATCAAACAACTTTTCAAAGGTAGCGATGTGAAGGAAAATGTAAACCAAGGAAGTTTATTGAGTTGCAAGAATCCTTGGATGATATGTTAAAAATTTTATTCAGTGCCAACTTGATTACTCTTCATTCAATCTATCCATTAGATCCCAATAAACCACTTCCTAGAGAATATAAGGAGTAAGCCTTTTGCAACTTTCATAGAGTTAAAGGCCACAACACACAATCATGTATGAGTCTTAGACATAATTAAAAATCTTATTAAAAAAATAGCCCGCATGGGCAACATAGTCGGTTAAGGGCTTTGGGTTTGTCCCATATAGGTCCCGAGGTCGACCTCACTCCTAGGTTAAAATGGTGTACGCGCTTGTGGGTGCGTAGTACACCTGTAGTGGACTAGTCTTGCCTCAACTTGCCTCCTCCTTCCCCCAAAACTCGGTAAAAAAATAAGCCTAGGGCAAGGGTGGTGGAGCTCGTTGGGCTGGGTCGCAGGGCTACCACTGTAGTATCTAAAAAAAATATTATAAAAAATAACATGATCCATGTAGAAGGTGTCAATAACAATGGAAATCCTTCAATTGTACCTACTAATAGACAATTGGGTATTTATACTAATTTCCTTTTTAGATCATACAAAATAATGTATTAAGGCACATGATAATATTGTTGTGGATGATATGCGCAAGGATGGTGACAATGTGGACGTTCATGTCAATTCTAATGATACACCAGATGCATATGCTTTTATGGGAGCAATTGATACTAATGTTACATCTTCTTTGTCTCCTCCCACTCCACCTATTGCATTTTTTGATATCGAGATACCACAAAATCATTGCTATGGGCCATTATATCATAAGAAAAATATATGATCTTGCTATTAGTGACATTATTGTGGATGCTACAAACTATTACAACATATACACTAAAACATTATAGTCAAGAAACATATCAAGACAAAATATTATGCTCATTTAGGAGTCTCCTTGAAAATGACAAATGGATTATTGATCGATAATTTGGGTTGTACTATCTTACCACTTAAGGTTGGTCCTAAAGAAGTGGAAAACTTATACCATGTCATTCTTGCTTGGTTAGATTTTCTATATTACTTGGTAGACCATGGCTTGAACATTTAAAAGTGGTACCTTTAGTTGTACATCAATGCATAAAATTTATTCATGAAGGAAGAATTATCAATACTCCTATAGATTCATATGAACCTAATGCAGAGATGAGTCGTTTCACTTTGGATACTTACATTAGAACTCTAAAAGAACCCCCATATGAACGTAAGAGAGATCTTCATGGTATATCAAAAACTACTCTAGATTAGATAGGCACTTGGATTTATAGATTTCTATTCTAACCTCTAAACAATCATTTGCACGTTTTTAAATGACTATAAATGAACTATGAGCTTGGATAGTTTGGATAAGGCACCCTAGAGTAAAACAAGTTAATAAAAAGTAAATGATAAAGAGATAAGCAAGGAACAAATCAACCATGAATAAAAGAAAGAAATAAAAATAGAAGCCAAAGTGATAGAAAAACATATGTTCCATGCCAAAAAGACTTCTTGAATACCAAATAAAATGTTGTGGTGCATCAAATACAAGATTTTCCTCCACAACCATGAGTGAAGAAGCATAAAATTTGAGTTAATAAGGACATGCCTAATGTGATACCCATTGAGAATGTGTTTGTGTCTAGTACAAAGGATTATCAACAATAAACACATGTAGTTGAAAAGGCAAGCCAAGAAGAATAACAAACAAAGATAGATGAAGAAAAATATGATGATTTTTGTTGGGATGACATTGATCTTTTGGAGTATGATGATCCTCATAAGTTTGTTCAATGGTTCACGAGCATTTACAACCTATATACTTATATTTTTAGTTTGCATTTTTCTTTTTGTTTATTATTCTGCACCTTTTGGCTTTTTTGATTGAGCCTTGTTTGTTGTGCTTTACATACTTATTTCACCTTCTATATCTTTTTCATGTTTATCATCCCTTCCTTGGGGGAGTACTTGCCTTTACTTTTACTCAACTTGTTTTACTTGTTCACATTCTCTTTATTTCTCTTGCATGTCTTTTCTTTATGTTTGCTATCTTTACCACAAAAGTTTTTCTATTTTTACTTATTTCCTACTTTTATAATTGTTATACATCCTTATGCTTACTTTTTATCTTGCTTGTTTATTTATGCCTTTCATTCCTACATGCTTATGATCCCATGCATTGTGATGCCTATATTCTAATTTGATTACACAATGTCTATATTTATGTCCTTTCACCATACTTTGGATCACATGCTTATACTATCTTGTTATTTACGAGCCTTATCATTAGCTCATGCCTAGATAATTCTCATGTGCCTATGCTTATTACTTAATGTCTTATGTGGCCATATTGTGCCTTCATTGACATTTCATTTTATATTGGGGGCATTATGCTTGCCCCATATGCATCCACCTTGCCTTATCATGCTTCTAGAGCTATCTTTTTTCTTTATTGTGGGCACCCTGCTTTCCCTATTCTCCATCATCTTATCATCGCATTATCACAAGCTATACTATTACATATTGGGGGGCACTATGCCTTCTCCCATTGAATTATTTTGCACTCACATGCTTGATTTTGTACCTTTACCACATTGGGGGCATCACACATTTCGCTATTCTGTCATGTTTGCTCACATGCCTTGCCATGTTTTAAGAGCTACATTAGGGAAACCATGCCTCCCCATACCACTTACATTGCACCTCTAGGGGAATTTTTGTTAGGAAATTACTAGGTTGATCAAACCATTTCCACATAATCCTTAGAGAGAAAAGCATGCATACAAGTATACATAATAACCATAATGCAAAGATCAAAGACACACCACAAGATTACACAAGTTGTACCCTAGGAAAACCCTCATGAGGGAAAAGACCAGTCTCCAAAAGAACCCACAATCAATGTATTATTCAACAATAAAAATGTTATAATGCACTTATAAAGTGCAATGCCACTACTAGCTAAACACCACATTTAACCCAATTTTTGTTTTGTTTTAGAGGATTATATTTCCCAAGGCAAGTATACTTGATTGGGAGTTATAAGAACAAAAGGAAGTAGAGATGATAAAGTATCAATATCTCTTAAAGCTAGGCCAACTCGACTAACGTGAAGTCTAGGAAGAAAATGAAATATTAGATGAAATCAAGTGCCCATGACTCTCTTGTAGCTTCTTAGAGCAATTATCTAGCAAAACATAAATATTTGGACCTCAAGAAAAGTGGAGCACATGTCTAAGACAATACTTGCTTTAAATGAATAAACCAAGCGATAAATAACTGAGCAATAATACAAATTTGAACATGCTTTCCTTAGTGAAGGAAAGAAATACAACTATAAAATACATGCTCTGATACCTATGTAATGCCCACTCATAGAGCATGACACAAAAATAACCCCATTTAAAAAAAAAACTAAGCAAAACAACTAGCTCTCGATTCTAATTTATCTTATTTGTTTTTCAAGGACAATACGATAAATTAGAATCAAGAGCTAGTTGTTTTTCTCAGTTTTCAAAAAAATTGGGGTTATTTTTGTGTCATGCGCTATGAGCGGGCATTACATAGAGTCCCCATGAATACTTCCAAAACATCAAGCTCCTTCAATGCATCCTCCATGTGTCCAATCAAGTGGGTAACCATGCAACCACACATCCCATGCCATGCTTCACATATGAACTCTAAAGAAGAGCTCAATACAAATGGCATCCTACACAACCACTAAACATGTACTTTCTTTTATAGATTCAAGCTCACACAAGTACAACTGTGGTATTAGCAAAACCATGTTCTCGAAAACCACGAGAGCACAAAACTATTGACCCCTAAAATTAAATATTTCCCACAACTATTAAATATTTGTCCTATGTCTCCCATGCATAAAATATTTAACCAATGTCTAATACAACTTTACAAGTGGGCCCAAATAATTAATTAATGTGGTAAACACATCTTTAAAGATGCACCACAAATAAATATTTATTTTGCATAATTAAATCATTTATTTCTTGTGCAAGGTGTACAACACAACACCTTTTCTTGACATTCTCCCACTTGTTATATACATTACATAAGGGTCAATCAATGAAACAAATAATCATATCTAACTAGGTAACCATGTGAATCTCCGACATGCTCCATCAAGATACTTGCAAAAACAACCAAGGAGAACACCATCTCAAGCAAGAACCCTAGTCATCCTCCACCATGCCACACACGGAAGACAAGAATCAATCCAAGGTGAAGACACACCAATCCAAATAACAGAGGCACCAAATCCAAGTGATAACAAAGGCTCCAAGTTGTTGCCAATAAAAAACTCTCATGACTAGAAATAATAATCACAACAAATGCCAATACATCCAATCATCCAATCTCTAAGGTATCCAAAACATCAATAAAAACTCATGCCCACAACATGTCAACCCAAAACCGCAATCACAAGCTCCCTATATAACTTGTCTAATGAAGAACTCACACATCTAGGAACTCCCACTGCATGGGTAAAGTCAAATATGAAATAGATTAAGGTATCTACAAGTCCACCAATCAACACTCATAACCAAGTGTAGCAAATATCATCAATATCATCTAATACCAAGGAGCATCCATAATGATATGCAAACCTACACACTAAACCATTGCAACACAACTCTCTCACCACTAATCTCCATAGCTCTCCCATGTTCTCAACATCACAAGAGATAGAGATTAAAGAGTCTCCATACTATTACTAAAAAATAGTGAAGTATGATAACAATAAATGACCACAAACATATTGATCACAATAGCTCCATGCAAACCTCAACTCAATATCATGTGAACACAAACCTCTAGAAATAAACACAAGACCATCTAGAGAGAACTTCCAAATCAAGACCATGTAGCATGTCATTTTACCAACACCTCTAAGTGCTCAAGTTGTAACAAGTAATATCTCCTTCATGAAACCTCAAATAGAAAATCCTTATCAACATCCAACCGTTTAACTCAAAGATCAAACATATAATGTGAATCAATAAACCAACCATGATGTAAGCCTCTAAAATTCAAAGATCAAACCAAAAGATCCATTAGAAAAACCAAGGGAATAAACCCAAAGCCACCTCTACACTCCTCAAATAAGCCCTCCATAACTAACATCCATAGCTCAAGACTCGTTCCATGAGAAGACATAGGAAAAATAACCCATGCTAAACAATCCTCAAATAAGACCTCTAGAACTAACATCTATAGCTCAAGATTCATTCCCATGAGAAAAGAAAGTATGAAAAAAATGCATCTAAAAATAAGGTGGGCAATACCTATCAGATGATGATCCACTAAGTAGACCAAGAGTGGGGAATGGGATGGCTCTAAGAATGAACAATCTCCTCATTGGGTCCATAATGGACTCATGTTTATATCCAGGTGAAACCTCACAACGAGCAACCATCCCAACAAATGTCTCTAATTCCAAGAGAATTCGAGCCTCACCCAAGTCTCCAAATATCCATGAGCACCTACAGCCGATCAATCCATGCTAAAATCCAAATGCAACACAGATCTATCATGAAGGTCCCAAGCACAATATTAATTTACTCAATACCAAGAGAAGCATCTAGACCACCATCAAAGATCCCATTGCATGTATGCAAAATCTAGAAACATATGATAATGACATGATCTAACATCTCCTCCAAGAAGATCACATGCTTCAATGAACATAACTTGCTCCTATGAGCAACTGTATCATGCCAACACTCTAATGTGCAATCAAGAGTCCGCCATGGCACAATAACATCCATCCTATAAACAAGGATCATTTGTCAAACCAACAAATCATAATTGACACCTCAACCAAATAATGCAATAGTCCTATATAGTCACAATATGTTAACATCTCCAAATAACATGAAGATAACCATCTCCCACCAATAGAACACAAGATGTCAAAGAACTCTCATTGCATACAAGAAACAAGATCCAAGAGCTCCTCCATGACACCAACAACCACTATAGAATATCATCCATCACCAAATGATGAATCTACATCACTGCTAAAGCTCCCATTGAACCATGATACAAAGCTATCCACGACATCGTGATAACCATCTCCTAGATGAAGATCACCCATGACTCATGCATAATCACTCAACTCCAACACCAACAACTTTAGAGGATAAAGCAGAACCAAGATCTCCAAACCAAGGAGATAAACCACTGCCTACAATTAGGAATCAATCCAACACCACCAACAATGCAATTGCATAAACAAACATGTCATGCTAAAGATCCAAGTATACAAGAAACCTCCATGACACCATGATCACCACCCAATGTACTTGCATAAGCAACCATGTCATGCCAAAACTCCAAGTGTACAAGGAACCTCCACGGCACCATGATCACCACCCAACTGAGTCTCACATGTCTTATACCATAGTCAACAACTGTAGGTCCCACAACATAATTGTCTTAGGTAACGCCATCTCTCTCTGCTTCATAATGATAACCAAACCAATGAACTAGGTGACTAAACCAAGCCAACCAAACAAAATCTACATCAACACTTAAACATCTATGGGTATAAACAACCCATATATGAGTTATCAATACAGCTTGTAAGTATAGATAACCTACAAAATTGTACAACTTGTAGATCTCACAATGTAACATGTAAATTCAACATCACATCAATAACCATGTCAAACATAGATAACCAGAGATAAACATGCAAGTTTTCCATGAATCAAACACCAAATCACCTCTAAATTCGATTTGTCTCAAACTCATAAAGTACCACTATCAAAGGAACTAACAAATAGCTCAAATAGAAATGCAAGTGAACAAATCACATATCAATATCTCCAAATCTAATCCACTATAAAGTGCTCAAAAAATTCTCTTCATCGCATATAAGAAATCTAAAATCAAACACTGTGGGCACAAGATATGATTTGTTGAATCAAGGAGAACAAAATTGGATTCCAACTAGCATTTTCTAACAAAATAACAAAATCTATAAAAACCATTGATACCACAACACAGTACTCAGATAGAGCTTTTTGTCAATTACAAGAACACGAAAAAATATGACTCCTTGGGCAAAAGTTACACTCTCTGAAAAAATTGCTCCTTTTAGGCAACTCAATACATAGATAGGGGTTCTTCAACCACTAGTGGGTGGTGTTGCAAGTTGAGTGACAATGGTGATGGCTCAATGTGGTGGCACAACTAGTGGCAGGGTGGCATTCTAAGTGTCACCACCTTAGTGGTGGGGTGGAGAATGAGTGGTCGGTTGAACCAAAGGTGGTAGGTTAGTGGTCGCTTAGTGGTGGTGAGGCATAGCTTGGCTCGTTGGGCACTCAGCTCCCTATGACTAGGGTCTAGCACCCTTGTGGGACTAGCCGTTGAATTTTGGATATCGATCCCCAATGGGAGCAGGGGTTGACCCCTTTAAAACAACTCTACAAGGAACTATCACTCATGCTAGACATGACGTCATCCCTACGATCCACTTTTTTTAAGTGTCAACCTTGCATAAACATATGCTAGGGAATATTCTTTGTACCATAGATTGTACCAGTGGCAATTAGTGATTGCGATGTGTACAAATCATATGGTCGTATGAAGTCTATATGGTTGTACAAACATTGATTGCCCTAGATTCTTTCATGCCCCAAAAATAGTTTTTTTTAGCAAATATAGTCATGTTTTATATCAAAATATAGTTTTTTGGGCCTTTTGGATTCAATAGTGAGGTTTATTTTTGTCTAGGAGGTCTCCAACAAAAGTTCACCCCCAAAACCCTCATAGGAAGAGCCCAAATAGAAAATTCATTTGCCAAATCTTCATCAAACCCTCGATTAGTAACAACCCAAGTTTGCAAACACACCTATAATCTTGAAAATGCCTTCTTTATTTTCTTGCAAGGCCATGGATTCAATTATGCATAAGAATCTACTCATACAAAGGGTTACAAATGGCAAGAAGATCTCCTCCCACAACCTAACAACCAGGGTTTGATAGCACTTGTTAGGAAATTACCAAGTTAATTAAACTATTTCCACGTAACCCTTAGAGAGAAAATAATGCTTACATGTATACAAAATAACAACAATGCAAATATCAAAGACATACCATAAGATTACATAAGATATACCCTGACAAAACCCTCATGAGGGAAAAACCCAACTTCTAAGAGTACCCACACTCAATGTATATTCAACAATAAAAATATTATATTACACTTATAGAGCCTCTATAAATACTTGTGAAACATCAAACTCCTACAATGCATCCTCCATGTGTCCAAGCAAGTGCATAACTATGCAACCACACATCCCATGCCATGCTTCACATATGTACTCTACATGAGAGCTAAATACAAATGACAACCTACCCAACCACTAAACATGTGCTTGCTTTTATATATTCAATCTCACACATATAACCATGGTATTAGCAAAACCATGTGTCTCCTATATCTCCCATACACGAAATATTTAACTAATGTCCAATACAACTTTACAAGTGGACCCAATTAAATAATTAATGTGTCTCCTATGTCTCCCACAACTGCAAACAGACATAGAAGCATGAGAGCCAGAGGCAGGGGTCAGAGATCCCAGAGAAGTAGGCAAAGAGAGAGCAGGAAACAGAAGGATGCAATAGGGGACATATCACCTCCTCCCCCGTCAACCATCAAGCCACTACCCTCCTATCTCTATACTGCCTCAACCGCCAAAGTAGACAGGGCCGAGGGTGTAGCACTTATAGATACTCCTTTACCCCCCCCACTAAAACTATAGTAGCGGGGACCTACCCTCCTATAGGGGACCTCGATGGGTGGGAGTGAAGGGGGTGCCATGGTCGACCCCCCAATAGAGAGGTGGGGGGCACCCGGGTTGCTTCCTTCGCATCACCGGGTCACAGAGACAGAGCCCCAGAAGGGCTCTTCAATGGGCACCATTCCTTATATGTGATACAACCCCCTATCTCCTTCTAGCGGGGGTTGCACGGGGAGGGGTGGACGAAAGCCTGAGGTTGCACTCTTCACCGGAAGGACCCAGGGCTCCAACTCCAAAGCTCGAAGCCCTATACAGAGTACGGGGAACTCACCCCGTTGCTATAGTAGTTATAGTAGGCCGAGGGGACTGACCTAGGGAGTGAAGCTACAACCTCCAACACCCATTAGACAAAGGGGGGCTACAACATGCAGAGAGAGGCAGGCAACCCCGGGTGGGCGGGGGATAACTTTACTATACTCCCTAAACACCTTCCAGAACCCAGGGAAGCCTTCTCCTACCCTCTTTCTCTACGGACAGTAATGCTTCATTCCTTTAGGGGTGGGGGGGGAACGGTAGGGGCTTCAGTCCATGCTTCATCCCCTTAAGGGTGGGGGGAATGGTAGGGACTCCATTCCATATGCTTCATCCCATATGCTTCAGGCCATGAATGAGGTAACGGTTCTACCGCCTAACCACCTACCCCAACACCTAAGGGACAGCAAGGCCTACTCCCTAACCAACATTCTCTCCTCAAAGCCCATCCTAGCACAACCCTGCCAGTGGGACCAACTACAGTAACCCGAGGGAATACTCCCACCCTCTTTACTATACTCCCCACAACTATTGCGCTTCCTACCAACCTATTCCTGTACTTAAACCAAGCCCTCTACACCTCAATACGTTGAATCATACTGTTGGGCCAAGAATTTTGATAGATACACAGGGGCTGGAATTGGTGGTCACCTGGATCAATAAATGGAACTAGAAGGGAAGTTGGTTCATCGACATAATCTACTGTTGTTTCTTCTGCTTTTGATGAATCGTATCCCGCCATAAGTGTTGTACCTGCTACTACGGGCTATGGATCTGGATATGTGTATCGATCTCGTAGTGGAAGGGATGCATCCGACCCTAGATCCGGAAGCGTGTGCGGGCCCCCCAACAACGTGTGTGGGGTTGGGTGGGGGGCATAGGGAAAAACCTCCCTATAACTAATAAGGATGGGTGGGTGGGAGATAGCGGGTTGGTGGGTGAGATAGACATAGGAGATAGTTCCCCTTCGGAACTCTGCCTAAACTGCATCCATCGATGGGGAGGAGAGGAGCTACCACTCGACTGCGAACTACAGATAGATAGAGGGGCCAATAATTCAGGCACCATAACTATTCCCTCCCACCCACCCTAGTTTTTGGTCAGGGGTCGTCGATCGAAGAGGCAGAGGGTTGAGATATTGGGGCGGGGGCCCCCTCCCTTTTGCCAATTGTTGGGGTTGGGGCCCTCTTCTTTCATATTATTGTCGGGTGGGGGAAACCCCAGAACCCCATAACGGGGGAAGGGGAGTGGGAAGGGGAAGGGGAGGGTGAAGGGGAACCCCACCAGTGGCATCCCCCTTCCTCAAAGTAATGGGGCCTATTTAATGGGTCAGACCCTTGGTGGGTATTGGGCCCTGGGGCACTCCCCGCCCCTATACAATAGATATAGGGCCCCCAATATCTACTATATTGGGGAGGGGGAGGGACTTGACCGACGAAGGGGGGAGAGGAGGACGAGGTGTGAGCAATAGTGAATGGAATAGATATAGGGCCCCCAATTCTATAGCCGAGGGCCCCCCCGGGAGGTAGATTAGTTGGTCCCCAGGGGGTAGGCACTCGATAGATAGAGTGGTAGGCACTGACTATATAGAATGAATCAAGGTTCCTACTTTAAGAATCCCTCTACTCCCACTAAAGCCTTCAACTGAACACTGAATCCTAATAATAGGCTCCGATAGTTCTATATATAGGGTGGCCCTCTATTCCAACTAAAGCCTTCTACTATAGACTGGATCCGGCTCCCACTAAAGCTTCTACTATAGATTGAATCCTGATAATAGGCTCCCACTTCACCAAGGCTTGGAACGCTGAAGCCTAATAATAGGCTTCGACTTCATCCTCGTACTCACGACTAAAGCCAGAGATTGGGCGCTAAAGCCCACGGCCTTGACTGAAGCCTAATAATAGGCTCCGACATATATATTAGGGGGGGGCGTGGCGAGGGCCTCGACACGCCGGCAGCTATGAAACGATCCGATTGCACATGATATTTTATATCTATCTAGACGAAGCTATCTCGAACAATAATATGCAACTTATATTTACAACCCAATCAAAAATATTGCCTCGTGGATAATAGCCCTATACTAGCAGTCGGGGGGGCCAGAAGTAACGCCCCCCACAACTAATCTACTAAAGCGCCAATCAAAATATATATTGCCCGAACCACAATAATAGCCTATGCCCCCCACCCTGGGTTGGGTGGGAAATGAGGTTCGGGGGCCCACCCACCCCAACCTTCATCCTCCCACCCACCTCGAGGGGCATAGGCCTCCCACCCGGGTGGGTGGTTAAGTTGGGAGATAGCTGGGTGGGGGGCTAAGGTTGGGTTGGGCAAATCTTCGGACTTAACCTCCCGGTGGGGGGCCCACACACGGGCAGTGGGTTCGCTAACTATAGAAAATTGGGGGGCCGCCATGAATTATTAAAGAAGGAAAGCCCATAAGCAACAAAAGACTTCAATACTTTCTGGGCTTGTCCCTCGGGGGCTAGTGAGTGACCAGACTAGCTTGTGTAGTCCATACTGAAGTGACCAAGTAGACTAGGACTTGTGACTAAACTCACCCTCTACCTTAGCATGGGATCGCCCCTAGTGCGCCCATCCCCTAATCTATTAGGGCAACGTGTTCTCTCGTTCAGTTTCCACTCTACCTTATTTAGCACAACAAATTGGGGAGGAATAAACTATCACCCGTCCTACCCCCTCTTGTTTTCATCGCCCAACCGTTCTAGGAGAATAACAATACAACACCCTTTTACATCAAGACATGCATTACATTGCAGCAGGGGTGGAGATGAGAGCCCTCAATTTCTCTCTATAAATAAAAACCCAAAAAAATAAAAAATTAAAAAAATTAAAAAATAGAAGATTTGTGTCTATACTTAGGGGTGAATCTCACAAATTCCTATAATTTTTGCAGTCCCCCTATCTTTAGCAGATTCTCTTTATCTTCAGCACTCTAAATGTTAACCGATATTAATGCATTTAAAAAAATAATGCTTTCATATTTAATGCTTTTTCTTATGATTTCATATTTAATGCTTTTTCTTATGATTTCATATTTAATGTTTTTTCTTATATTTTAAAAAATATATTCAATAAAATATATTTAATACTAAACAAAACAAAAAAATAAAAAAAAATGAACAAAAGAAGATTTTTGTCTATAGTTAGGATATAGTAGGCATGAGCTTTCCACAGTCCATCGAATGAAGAAGAAATTGCTTTTGGATTTGACTGCGTGTATAGTTAGGATATCTCTCGGCATACTTTAGATATATATTTTAAATAAAAATATGCTAGTGCTAACAACTTTCACCTTATGATTTACCCATATTATGATTTGCCAATATCCTTTTTATGACTGAGTATTTACCTTGTCTAGACAGGTCACCATCACATAGCATGGTAATGCCTAGTATCTCATATCACTTTCTGTACATGCAAAATTTCCTAACCCTACTCTTACTTTTTTATTTTCCTAGATAGCCAAACAAGTTAGTGATTTATGCTTATTCCACTTGTGAGTTAGACATTACTCATTGGACATTTTTATTTTGGATGTTCTATAGGGAGTACACATGTTGAGAATGAACACACATGATAGGATTCATTGGGGTCCGTTACTTTATACGGACCTTGATATCCTTTTTATGACCGAGTATTTATCTTCATGCATGTTTGTGAGTGCTTATATACTTTGAGATACACGATCATTTTAGGATTCATATGCGTCTCAAACTAGGGACAACATGTAATGGTGAAATTTACATACCCATATCGATTCCCATGTAGTTTTGGGCCCATTTTGAGAGAATGTCTTAGTATAACTACAAAACACATGACACAATATTATGCTAAGTTTGGCTCCTTCCTCGATCCCATCAATCCATCATTTACTCCTCCTTACACACATTTCCATGCATGTGACTTTACTCCTACCTCATTTACACTTATCCCAACACATATGCCTCACCATGAGCCCATATTCAAAATTTTAAAACTCAAGTTTGTTGACTATTTCCCTTTTCCACTAATTGTTGGGAGTTGACTTGGTATATGTTTAAGTGATAGATTGTTATGTCCTAAAATTTAAAGACATTCATTTGAGCATCAATTTGTCATTTGATTATATTCAATTATCATTCAAAACTCTAGAGCATATAAGGAGCATTCATTAGGAACATTTTGACTTGGAGATTTAAAAGGAACAATACTTTGCATTAGAATTTGCATCTATAACACTTGCTTGCTTGCTTGTTGTTTGCTATTCATTTTCACAACCATAAAGATGGTCCAAACAAGTGGGTTGACCTAGGAGAACTTGACCCTTGTGCGATCCAACGATCTCCTCAAGGTATATTTAAATATCATCAGTCCTTAACAATTAACAAGGAGCAGAGTATTTAACAAATTAGATAGTAAAAGTTTGCATTGTGCCAAATTAGGACTGCATTTCAAAGATCAGATCTGTGTGGTGCATAATTCATCTAGAGCTATGGAATCGACCCATAGAAGATTACAAGGCTACACATAATTCAAAGATAGTATGCACTTAAAAGTTTCCAATTTTCTAGACTGTGGCAATTCAATTCTGTAAGTTATTTACTTTCTCATTCCTTCATCGATCCTATAATTAAGTCCCTATCTATCTCATTTAATTTCCTAATTTAACATTAAATCACACACTTTATCATATCCAACTATAGACATCAGATTTCCACATTCTATAATACTGTAAATGAGTGCATAGTTTAATCCTAAAGCACTCATTTACATATCCAACTATATTTATAATCTAGATTAATTTATATTAAATTGTGTGCATTTATTTAGTTATAAATTAACATTAAGTTAAAGCATATTTTTCGTTTACAATAATGGGTCAAGGCCCGATTAGTTTTACCCACGGACAATGTCAAAAAACCAGCGAAGTACCAATTAATGGTTATTCTAAGAGGCCCTAAGTTCAAAATGCATCATCGCCGCTATAAATAGTTGATAATGAAAATGATCATTTTTATTTCCAATCAGGAAGCAAAGCGAATCCAGTCAAAGCTTTAAGGGCTTGTTATCGGCGGCAGGATTTTGGAGATCGAGGAGTTGCAGGAGGCAGAGGAGTGGGCATGGCGATTCCTCGTGTTGGTATTGTTCTTTTCATATGCGGATTATTGCTGATCTTTCCATGTCTACAAGGTACGCATCAATTCCTTACATTTTCTGAAATGTGACTTCACAAAAGGCTTGTTTACGATCTTCTGGGATTAGCATTTCCAGTGTGCGGATCCGTACTTTCGGATGTTTTCGTCTATCTTCTCATAGCTCTCGTCAGTTTTGCTTCTTAAAACTGTTAGATTGACACCCCTGCTATTTGAACTTTACGATTTCTTTTGGGTTGCTGTTGTAGGTGCGTGAAAATCCAAATTTATTTGTCTTACGGTGGATTTCTTCTTCTTTTCCTTTGGAGTAAAAATAGTAACTTTTGTGGAAACAAAATCCAATGGCTAAACACCTCGAAGATCCAAGGTTTCTATCTATCTCTATGCCCCGATTTCAATGTCGACAACCGATTTATATTATGACGAGTCTGGAAAAATCTGTTGCAATCGTAGGCCATGGATTTCCCCAAACGGTCATTGACAGGCCTTCATAAGGAGTTTTGTAGATCCCGTCAATTAGGATGGATTTCCGTGTCGGCATTTTGGAGTGTGAACCCAATTAAAGGCTACAAACCAAGCAGCCTTTTACACAAAACAATTTCACAACAACAGCATGAAAAATAACAGATAATTAAAGTATGATAGATTGGCAGTTTTTACATTAGCAGATACCTCATATGATTCAGGATAACTTTCTATTGCAGGCACAACGTACAGTCTGCTCAGAAAAGAGGTAATATTAATTTGAAATCAGCCACCTTCAGGCATATCGCCCAGCTACAGTCAACATTTTAATAAGCCTCAGACAATCAGCCTCTAATACTGTAGGCTTTCACCTTAGCTGCTCGACCAGGACTTGCATTTGTATTCCTTGTAGTTCCTACTTTGCCTCCCCCAGCGACTCAGTAACAGTGAACTTGTATAGGTCGCGATACGAGCAATTTGAATCCGCCGGTTTAATGAGCCTTAACCTTTTATTATTTTTAGCAAATGACAGAAGGGGCTGCGCCTGACAGGTATCTCTCAGTGTCGGCCAATTGTAACTGCCATTTTATAATTAAAATAAGCCGCTGCTGCCAGGTTAGTTAGGACGCCAATTTGGATAAGCTGCCGCCAGGTTATTTTGGGATATCAGTTTCTTATATTAACTACTCCAGCGACAGCCACACAAGGCTTCAAGGATTCCACGACCAACATTTGGATAATAAATTTTAGCGCCTGAAAGAGTGAGTCACAAAAAGACTTCACAGGGAGGCCAGAAATTGCATCAAACAGGGCCTGCAAGAAGAACAAAAATCAGAAAAGAAACAAAATTGTTAGAATACTATTTTCTGGGTGTGCAGGATTGCACGAACCCCGGGATGCTCCGGCAGCAGACACACCCCAAGTAGAAGAAAATGTTCCATGACTCTGTAACTCATGAACTTTTGAAGGACTCTGGTACTGATATTCCTTACCAGGCCACCTCTGATTCGTGCATCCAAGTTGCTTCTGCAACCGTTTTATTTTTTCAGTTGATCAAATACTCTTTGTACTCTTTCCCTCTTGTCTTCTTAGCTGTTCGGAAGTCAATGATGACTTCCATTTCATCTCTTTCTTTCCCAGGCAACTGCTGTAGCCATTCTTCTCACTGTTCATCTGGATCTGCACAATTTTGCCCTTCATAATAGTTGTACAAGTCAACAACATTAAAAATTGGTGAAATATATATACCTTCAGGAAGCTATTTGTGGCAAACTTACGCAAGACCTTGCATGGTCCAATTTTCTTCCATTTTAGCTTGTTATAAGTCCCTTTGGGAAACCTTTCTTTCCGCAAATGAGCTAACACAAGATCTCCAACTCGAAATTCCTGCTCTTTCCTCTTATGATCCGCATGTTCCTTGTATTTTTTTTTACTATTCTCCAAGTTTTTCTTCACTTCCAGGTGCAACTTGTGTGTAAAAATCAGCAATTTTTCTCGAAGTGTCTACCCCTCTTGGGTTGTGACCATACACAAATTGGAAATGGGTTTTGGCTGTACTTCTGTTTATTGAGTTGTTATAAGCAAACTTCGCTTGTGGTAGAACCAAATCCCATCAAGTGGATTTCTTTCCAACTAAGCATCTCAGTAGATCACCCAAGCTCTTGTTAACAACTTCAGTTTGACCATTCGTTTGAGGATTGTAGGCTGAACTAAAACTCAGATTGGTGTCTAATTTTCCCCACAACGTTCGCCAAAAGTGGCCCACAAACTTTGTGTCTTTATCTGAGACTATGCTCTTTGGTAACCCATGGAGCCTTATTACCTCCTTGAAGAACAAATTAGCAACATGAGAAGCATCATTTGATTTCTTGCAAGGAATAAAATGTGCCATCTTAGAAAAATGATTAACAACATAAATCTAGTCATTACCACTCTATGCTCTTGGCAGCCTAAGAACGAAATCCATACTTATTTTCTCCCATCGGTTCTCAGAAATATATAAAGGCTGATATAATCCAGTGATTTGACTTCTCCACTTGGCATGTTGACAAATTCTGCAATGCTGTGCCATATGCTTTATGTCCTTACCCATTTTGGGCTAATAATAGTTCTCACTTAGCTGTGCTAAAGTCTTATCCACTCCAAAATGACCAGCCAAGCTTCCACGATGCTTCTCTTATCAAATTTTTTCTCATGGATCCTTGTGGTATGCATAAACACTTCCCTCTAAATAATAACCCCTTTTGGATGAAATAGTCCAACCATGGTGTCTTCTTTTGGTCCATTGGGTTCTTACATGCACCCCATGCTTCCTTAAAATTTGCATCACTCTCATATAGCTTCTTCATTGCATCAAATCTTGTGACTTCAACTCTCATTTTGGTTAGCAATAAACACCTTCTACTCAAAGCTTCTACCACTTGGTTAGATTTGCCACTTCTATGCTTTAAAACAAAAGAATCACTCTATAAAAATTCAACCCATTTCATGTATCTTTGATTAGGTTTGCTTTGGTTGTTAAGTACTGCAGTGCTTGATGATCAGTGTACAAGACGAATTCTTTTAGGAGTAAGTAATGCCTCCACTTCATAAGTGCTTGAATGATAGCATAAAATTCTTGATCATAGATTGAGGACTTTCTTTTGGCTTCATTTTGCTTCTCACTAAAATAGGGCTTTCCTTCTTGACTCAAGACTCCTCCTATGGCTGTTCCACTTGCATCACAATTCACCTGAAACACCTTGTTAAATTTTGGTAAAGTTAATACAGATTGAGTTGTTACCTTTCTCCTTTAGGAGCCGAAAACTCCTTTTTGCTGCTGTTGTCTATTGAAAATCAGACTTGTTTCCCTCCATGGTCTCCATGATTGGTGCACATATGTTGCTGAAATTTCTTATAAACCTTCTATAAAAACTTGCTAGGCCATGAAAACTTCGTTTCTCTTTGGTGATGGCCAATCGACAATGGCTTTTACCTTTTGTGGATCCATCTTCAGCCCTTCTTGTGAAATAACAAAGCCTAGGTACACCAATTCTTCCTTCATAAAACTGAAGTTTTTCAAGTTTATCAACAATTTCTCTTCATTTAATCTTTGTAAAACTAATCTCAAATTCTCCAAATGATCCTTTTTTGTTTTTCTAAAAATCAAAATGTCATCTAGATAAACAATTACAAACTTACCAAGATAAGGTTTGAGTACCTCATTCATCAATCTCATAAAGGTACTTGGTGCATTTGTCAATTTGAATGGCATGACCAACCATTCATACAATCCATCCTTGGTTTTGAAAGTGATTTTCGTGATCTTCTTTATGACCTGAGAATCAGTGCACATATGCCATTCTCCCTCTTTCTTTGGTGCTAATATTGCTGGTACAACACAAGGACTCAAGCTCTCTCAAATCAATCCCTTGTCCAATAACTCTTGGACTTGTCTTTTCACTTCTTCAAACTGAAACTACTACCACTGGCACTGGGTCTCAATCTGGTGAATCGAGAAAGAAGGCCCTCCCCCTTTATTATTTTGCGGGAACTAGAGTTTAGTTTCCATGCGTCTGGGAACTCTACCACTGATGTTGCAGCGGGATGATCAACTGCGAACGACTTCTCCCCACCCACCCCAATCTATAGCTGTACTATAGTTCCCCCACCCTTTCATAGAATCTCCTAATGCAACGGCCCTTACCTCCTCCTCCCACCCACCCAACTAGAATTCCCCCCCCCCCCACAACTACCATACAATTGTAGGCCCCCCCACCTGGGAATTATAGCGAGGTGGGTGGGTTAGGGTGGGCAACGGGCCCCGGCAAATTTGGCAACGTAACTACAATTTCCACCCAACCCTGGAACTCTAGTTTCCCACCCACCCAATAATTATTATGGTTCTCCCACCCACCCTGCCATTAATCAGCCTACTAGAATAGGTAGATGCCAACAACGGCCCCTTAAAATACTAGGGGCCCTTCCCCCCAGGAGATTCTAGTAGGGTGGGTGGGAGGTTAATACTCTCTTGAACGATTAGTGAAGGTTACGAGTGGGTGGGCCCCCCCAACTATTGCCTCCCACCCACCCCAACCTCCATCGGGTGGGGCGGCCCCAACGGAGTGCCTAAAGGTCCTTTTGGAGTGCCTACCTAAAGATGTCACATTTGCTCCAGGGATCAAATCCATATGGTGATTGATGTTTTTGATTGGTGGTAACTCTTTTGGCAACTCATGTGACATAATTTCAGCATATTCTCTATAAGCAACTTCTACAGTTTTGATGGAATCTCTTCTTCCTTGCTTGATGTTTTTATTTCTGCATGTTTAGGACCAATTGCACAACACATTCTTTCTTCCTTTACTTAAAAATTGTTTTCCTAGAATTAAGCATACCTTTGAACTATTGTCCACTTCTCCTCTTTTAATGCGTTCAATATGTACTCCTTTCCATCCTTGATGATGGTATAGGTGTTCTTCTCGCCATCCTTAATAGTTTTCTTGTCATATTGCCAAGGTGTTCCAAGCAAAATGTGACAAGCATCCATAGGCATGATGTCACACAAAATTTTATCTTGATATGTTCCTATATGAAAATCAGTTAGACATTGCTCATTTAATTTGATTGGCATCCCAAGTCAAGATATGGCATGGAGATTTATTCCATAAAGGGTGTTGTATGGTGTTGCCCTATGTTAAGGGTTTGCTCTTTTTTTGGATATATTGGGGTATTAGGGAATTGTTTCCCACAAACATGTCTCATGTTGTGTAATTTATATTCTTTTATTTTGCATATTGCTATTACTATCTTGCATATTTTTGTTACTATACATGTGGATCTTAACAATGGGTTCTACATGCCATTGTGTTGTTGGGCTCTCCTTGTACTTGAGTGTATCTCAACCAATGAGATGCAAGGCATTGTGTATGGCAACGAGCTTCATTGCTTTGTTAGATTTAAGTATGTTCCTCTCAACAATGTGGGTATAACTATATTTAGATCAATTGCTCTCCACATCAGAGGAACGAGAAACTTGCAAAAGGAGGGGAACGGAAGTGTATGTAGCAACGATAGAGATCCATTTGATCTTCATCATCTATGGGGTTTGTATTGTACCATAGGGTGTCTCTCTATCTTTGACAAACTCTTCTATCCATTGAGTTCAAAAATTTTGATTCACTCACCTCTGATCGTTGCAACTTACTCCACATTGTACATTTTCTTGAGGGCCTTCATAAAACCTAGCTTGACATCCTTGTCACCATAGGAACAACACTATCAGGTTTCTCTACAAATCATATTGGATTCATTTCTAATGCAACCACATGTAAAAAGATGTTCAACTTCTTCCACCTTCATTGAATGATGGGTCGAACATTGGGGTCTATTTAACAAATCACAACTTTCAGTTGGCCAAGCATGCTATCTATGTGCTCATAAATTTATTCAATGTTGGGATTGTTGACATTCTCATATCTGATCATGGTGAAAACAAGGGATACAATAGTTGTGATTTATCTCACATTTTACCAAATTGTATCATTGACCATTATCTCCTTCATCCTCTTCCCTGGATCTATGTTAGAGTCCCCCCATATGGTCCACTCCTATGTCATGATTATTAGTTGCAAGAGCTCTCACAATTGAAATATCCTCTACAATAAAATGAAGTAGGATACAAACCTAGTCTTGAATGGCTCGAGTAATTCGTACCTCGAAAAGACTCAGAAGGTGCCAATGATTTGTAGTGTTTGCATATGGCCATTTGCACCTCCTTAGCATCTGCCACGATCTGTTTAATCCAATCAATTTTGCCAATGCCCACTCATCAATTGCATCTTTGTTTCTATGCAGATATAGTATGAGAAACTTGTTTTTCAGCCTTCTTTCTAGAGTTCATGGATTCCATCTTATAGAATAGCATTCTCCGAAGTTCCCAAACTGAAGGATGGAAAAATGCTTTTGCAGAGGGGCATTTGTCAGCATGTTGTGGTCTAGTCCAATGCTTGTGAGTCCTTGACTTTGCTAAACTCTCCATTGCTGAGGTGGAATTTTTCTCAAGCCCATATCTGAGAAACTTCACATAAGAGCTTGGATTGTACACACGTGTAGTCATTATGTGCTAATAGCTTCTTGTAGCATCAAGTGGATGGAATGCTTTGGAGACTTTCTATTTCAGTAGAACATTTACACAGATGTAAATTAGAACACATTAAAACTTTCCCTAAATATGTAGGGATAAAGACCTAGATATCTTCTATTTGAACAGTATTTTTTGGAATTTCAGAGTGCCTCCATTTTATTGTAACTTTTTTTGTATCATGGACTTATTTCATATCCCAACTGAGTTATTTGTGTTTATTTCGAAAAAAGTTTTCAGTCCTTCCAAACACAGGCACAGTATTAAATAAAAAGCCAAAACAATTTACAAAATCATGTTATGTGCAGGTACAAAAAAGTGCACCTGTAGTTTTTTGATATAAACAAATAAATGGTAATACTACAACACATCAGGCTTGCAACCAATAATTGGTGTATTTAAATAGAAAAATGCAGATGGTGATTGATGGAGAGAGTCTAGCAGTCATCGCAATCAAATCTTCAAAATAATCAGACACCAAATTGGAGATACTCTGTGCCCTCTAGGCATGTGACTGACATTACAAACTAGTTGAGGTTTCAGTCATCTCAAAATAAACTCCATTAGTTGGGAGTTTGACTAGAGTATCTATCAGATAAATACAATTCTCAAAATATCTAGGAAATTTTAATGTCTAAAATTATTTTTACAAAAGATAAACTATTGGAAATAAAAACACACCAGAAACTTAAAAATATGCATTCTCAAGAGGAGGGCTAAATGTGCTAAGTTGTTTCCTTTAACCTTTCACTTGCCAAGTCCATGAGATTTACTTTTGGGTCATGTTCTTTTGTTTATTGTCAAGAGTCTTGCATATCATTTTGATGCTTAATTCTTTCATGTTTTACCCTGCAGTTGTCAAATGCCAGGATGCTTTTGATGGAGGTGTAGAAGTTGGAGAAGAGGGGGAGCTTGGAATTGTTGGTGACGGTGTCCAAGATTCTGTGGATTCAGTTTTCGGACCTGCTTTAGGAGTAGATACAATTTGTTTTTTCCCGAAAAATTCTGACAAATGTATGACCATTGAATGAATTTTTATCAATATCAGAAGTTATTTTTTTAATATTGGTCATGGTTTTGTGTGCTCAAGCTAACAGTTCACGTTTCACTTGTACCATTTCTAAATTGCAAAAAATTGGATGCAGTGATTCCAGCAGGGGGGGAAACGGAGATACTTGTGGGAATCAATAATGAGGGTGATCTTCTGATTTTTTTTATGAAATCTTTTATTCATAGTTTTTTATTCTGCTTTCTATATTAAATCTTTGCTTTAGTAATAGGCATGTTAATTTTTCTTTTTGATCAATTGACTCATATATTTGCTATTAATCACACATTGATATTTATTTGAAGTAATATCTGGGTTCAGGGGAATCTTCTTTGAAGGTGCTTTCAATCAAAGCTAGCCTTCATTTACCGTATTATCATGGGATGCTTGTGCAAAACCTTACAGTACAGGTAATTACATTAACGTCATAGAATCTCTTGGGCTTGCACCAAGTTGCAATTTGGGTTGTTTTTCCAATGGTCTTGGTTCATTTTGTAATTTTCAATTGTAATAGGCATGTATCAAGTTCAGTATTTCTATGATTTTTGGGGACGATGAGATGGGAGTTGAGGGGGGCAAAAGTTTTTCTGGATTTTGGGGATGGTGCGCAGATGGCTATTAAAATAATAAATCAAAAAATTTGAATATTACAGATTATTAAAGAACAACTCAAACAAACTAAAAGAAGAAGCTGAAATTTTAAAATGTAAATTCAAACTGCTGAATTCACAATGGCCATCAACTTATTGATCCAGCGATCCATCTGATTACATGATATTCATCTCACTAATTCATGAATAGTGAATACAAAGTACAAACTGCAAAGTTACAAATTCAGAGTTGAGAATCAAAACTAAATCAAAATGCCAGATCAAGAAATGCATAGCTGCATTGAGCATCAAGCTCAGTAATCAAAGTCATCATTTGATGGAATGTTGTCAACTGCTCTTATCATTGGAATTGTTGTACTCAACTGGTTCTTGCAACTGCACCCCAATCAATATTATTTGCATATTTCAGTCCTTATAAAAATTGCAACTGCTGTTTGGGTTCTACGTACTACCATCTTGTTGGGCTCTCCTTGTATTGAAATGTTCAGTGATCAATAAGATGCAAGGAACTATGTAGAACAACAAGTTTCTCCATTGTATTAGAGGTTTTGAATGTTCCTCTTAATAGAGTGGATATCTCTATATGTAAACAAATTCCTCTTACCATTAGAGGATTTAGAAACTTGTGAAAGGAGGCGAGTGGCAAGTGTACACTGCAACGATAGAGGTCCATAGAATTGCCTCTAGTTAACATGTTTGTCCTGTGCAATAGTGCCCATGCTATCTTTGTTGACCTCGTGTAGCCATTGAGTTCAACAAATTTGATCCACTCAACTCTAATTATTGCAGTTTCCTCCATAGTACATTTTCTTAGGGCTGTACAAAAAGCTGTTCTTGACCTCTACATCGTCAATGGAAACAACTGTATTTGGCCTCCCCACAAACCATTACAAAAAGCTGTTCTTAACCTCTACATCATCAATTGAAACAACTGTATTTGGCCTCCTCACAAATCATTTTAGATTCACTGCATATGCGGCCATGTGTAAAGAGGTGTCCAGCTTCTCCTCTCTTCATTAAATGATGGGTTAAACATCCTCAGAGTAGAACTATAGGGTAGGGCCTCTCTAATTAATTGCGGCCTTCATCTGCCCAAGCTTGCTATCTATGCACTCATAGATCTCTCCGAGGTTGGTTCTGTTAGAATTCACATGTTTGGGGATGCTGAAAACATGAGATACAGTAGATGTGATGTATCTCACATTTGACCAAAATACATCATTGACTACCATCTCCTTCATTCTTACCCTGCTTTGTCTTGGACCCTAGTTCACCCTTAAGTTTGATCATTGTTTGGAAGGGCTCCTACAACTCAAGCATCCTTTCCAAGAAAATGGAGGATAAAAACTTGGTCTTCACCAACTTAAGGAATTTTTTATTCCTCCCTAGCATCTACTGTGACTTGTTTGACCTAAATAATTTTGCCAATGTCCTTTTGTGCATTGTTCATTGCCTTCGTGCAACATGGGGTCCAATAGATATTCCTAAGTAGCCTTAACTAAGTTCCCTGCTGCCTTGCACACATATACTGCATTTGTCACCAATTGTACTATATTGGAAGGACCATTCTCCTCATTGGCATCTTTCAAAATTTTGAAACCGGAACACTGCTTCCTTGTGCTTTCCAGAACAACCAGCTGCCCTAAAGAAGCAAGGGCCTTCCTTACATGTAACTATCACATTGATGAGTGAGCAGTAATGTCTGTCCATGCATCCATGTGTTATCGATGAGATCTTGATCTCTTCCATTAGTAAATTTAACTTGGAATATATATATATATATATATATATATATTAAGTTTGCCTTCATGCAACATGGGGTCCAATAGATATCCCTAAGTAGCCTCAACTAACTTCTTTTCTGCCTTGCGCACATATACCACATTTGTCACCAATTGCACTAAATTGGAAGTACCAATTTCCTCATTGGCATCTTTCAAAAATTTGAAACTGAACACTGCTTCCTTTCCAGAACAATAAGATGCCCTAAGGAAGTACAGGCCTTCCTTACATGTAACAATCACATTGATGAATGGGCAGTGTCTAATGCCCATATGATAATGTTCCATCCACATGTCTTCAATGAGACCTTGATCTCCTCCATTAGTAAATTAACTTTGTAATAATTTTTTTTTAAGATTGTGGTTTTCAATTTTTTAGTAGTGACATATGACGGACCTGCTTTGTGTGCCTTGGTGAAACCCTCCTTGAAATAAGGAGATCGAGAAATGGAATACTATAGGCAAAAAATGGGTTCAAAGTTGGTGCTGAACCTATTGCTTTTTGTTTCTCCCTTGGTTTCATTGCGAGTGATGTAACTTCTTGTCTGTGAGTTTAGGATGAAGTAGCAGGTGGTATAAAGATCCCCCAATTGTACAACTTGATCATCTCTACCCTCTCCTCAAATGTATGCTTATTACAATGCCCATCCTGTACCAGATGTATGTAGGAGGTGTACATTAACTCTCATAAGACTGCTTTTCCACTCAAGGCCGCAATTGTTCCATTTCCAATGCTGACTCCCATGTATATAATGGGCCTTGTTTATGTTCAAATATCATTGCAAATTGGCATAAAGGGCTTTGCATATTGAATGGCTTCTTGGCATATTGTGCCAACATATTGGAAGGGCAATCAAACCACAAACTCTCCCCTTTGAACTTTTAGTTTGGTTTGTCTTGAGTGCCCTCACCTCTCCCATGTCTCCCTCACTTTCACTACCAATTTGAAACTCCTCATGGTCACTTAACTAACTCATCTTGGCCTTGAGAAAAAAGAAATAAAACATTAGCAATATAAATTAAAATGCGACAATCCTTTTAGGATCTTTAGTACATTGTAAATACCCAAAAAAATTAAGGCTAAAAAATGATCATTTTTATATAGGCTTTTTGGCACATTGCAAGTGCAAAAAAAAAAAAACAATATTTTTAGTTTGTTTAACACATTACACAATTTTAAGACCTACAAACAAAAAGATGACAATTTTTTGAAAGCTCTTTTAACGTTTTGAAGTGAGAAAAAAAACTTCATTGATATCTAACAAAACAATAAAAGGAGTTAAATGCATTATGATCAAACTTTTGGTTTGAGCACATTGTGTTCCTCTTTAGGTTTATTGTTTAATAAAAAAACCCTATTTTTAAAATTTTGTATAATACATTGTAAGTGAAGAGCTAAGAATAGACATACTCAGAGAGATGATGGGTTGACCCTCAGGTACCCTTTTTCCTTCCTCTTTTTTCCTCTTGCTCTTCCTTGCAAATGCAAAAAGTAACAGGCTTACAGTTTAGAAGGGTTGCATTAGGGCAGGCCCTGACAATTAGCATTTAAGTGTTTTTTTATAGCTGTCAACAAGTGACATCTGCAGGGGACATCCCTAATTTCCTGGAACTGTCAAGGGACACTGGAGGGTCAAGGTATCCCGCTGAAGTTTCCTTTTGTGGGTACATCTGCAAATGGGGGGACAGTCCCTTTTTGGGGATGGGGAGATAACATTTAGTCCTTGTCTGGTAGGGATGTCTTAATGCCTTTGGGACTGTGAAGGGATGCAGGGGATGATGGTGCGGTCACTTGAAGTATCCCCCTTTTTGCTGCATTTTTGTGGATTGGGTGGGGACATTTTGTTCCCATCCCCAAGTTTCCAGGACGACCCCAAAACTCTAGGGACATGTCCTTGGTCATGTCCTTGGTGTTTGCTAATAAAATCTTAAAAATCTAAATTCCAATGTCAATAAAGATTAAATGATTAAAGATCAGATTTGTTCCAAGTGTACTTCGAATAAAGAGGCTTAGGAGTGGTTGTGAGTAGCATAATGACTTGAAGCGACAACACTCAAGTTTGCATGGTTTGTAGTTTTCTCTACTAGAAACATGTTTGGAACACATCAATGATGGATAGTCATATTAGCAGTGAAGATCAATCATAATGCATTGCATTTTCATGTCATTCCATGTTAAGATTGATGGTGCCTTCAGAAAGGACTGATCAAATCATTGGAGTTAAACTATGTTTGATTTTTGAGTGATGTCCCATAAGTTGTCCTGATTAGAACTAGGACTTAAACCATGTTTAAAAATGCTACTGTGATATTAACCAACATATTTCATGGCAGTTATACATGTCTTCGATATTTGTAAACGCGGGGATCTAGTGAGGACATGTCTCAATATATAGAATGGTGTTAAATGTAGAATCACAAATGAAATACTCTTTTAAGGAAACTTTGGCCAAGGCATGTTTCATGTTATACAGGTGTTATATTTTTGTTAGAGAAATTGACTTATTGATGACATGTATCTATATCGATTTGGCTAAGGCATATTTTATGGGAGATATAGGTGGTTTATTTTTGTTAAATGAGAGGATTTATTGAGGACATGTATCGATAGATTCAATACATAAAATGGTGAAGAATGTACAAACTATAAATGAGATTTTTAGGGGAGGTGGGGTCTTGCCAAAATGTTTACAATCTAGATGTTATACATGTTGCTTGGAATGTTTTCGCATACGTTCTATAATTTACCAAGATAGGATGTTTCAATGTGTAAATGAATTATAATTTCATCAAAGTTCATGCTTGTACTGAAGGCATTCATAAGAAGGCATAATAATGCAACTCTCATAAACCTTTTGCAAGAAATTCAAATTAGGGATGAGAAATTTCCTTTATTTATTGCTATTTACCTATCAACTTGAAAATTCCATATATCATTTGAAGAAATAAGTGGCATTACTATAGGTATCTAATTATAATGGACCATTGAAGAAATCAGTCAAAGGTGGAAACTCAAAACATCTTTTGGATTGAGGGATTTGAGGGCCTTTGATGCCCTATTAGAGTTTTTTATTTTTAATTAAGCAATGATTTTTCTATTAGGGCCCTCTCCTGTGAATATGAATAAGTCAGTTACATATATGTTGTATTTGGAATCAACACACTATTTGACATAGATCCATACAATATATATATCAAATGAAAAACACGACTGAAAGATTGCAATGAAAAACCCAAAAAAGCCAAAAACAGCCAATTCTTCTTCAATTACTTGCATATATCGCAATGACCAACCCCACCGCCTACAATTACACCCCAACTTTCTCAACGCCATGTCGACACCAACTAGTTGTTGTACGAGAACAAACTGTAGCAAGCAGGGGGAACTTGACTCTGTGGAATACCTTGAGATGACTACTTGAGGGTTCCAAGTTACTAGAGTCGAGCGAAGGCATTGTGAATGTGCTTGAGACTTGAAGGAGGGCTTGATTATGAGTAACTATTAGATTCTTTACCACCTTCCCTAAGTCATGCAATAAGACTTTACCTTTTGCAACTTGCGGTAAACAGTAACCGTTTCTTTCCTAGCAAGGCAACTGTAGCAAGCAGGGGGAACTTGACTCTGTAGAATACCTTGAGATGACTGTTTGAGGGTTCCAAGTTACTAGAGTCGAGTGAAGGCGTTGTGAATGTTCTTGAGACTTGAAGAAGGGCTTGATTATGAGTAACTATGAGATTCTTTACCACCTTCCCTAAGTCATGCAATAAGACTTTACCTCTTGCAACTTGCAGTAAACAGTAACCGTTTCTTTCCTATCAAGGCAACTGTAGCAAGCAGGGGGAACTTGACTCTGTGGAATACCTTGAGATGACTATTTGAGGGTTCCAAGTTACTAGAGTCGAGTGAAGGCATTGTGAATGTACTTGAGACTTGAAGGAGGGCTTGATTATGAGTAACTATGAGATTCTTTACCACCTTCCCCAAGTCTTGCAATAAGACTTTACCTCTTGCGACTTGCAGTAAACAGTAACCGTTTCTTTCCTAGCAAGGTGCAAATCCACCATAGAAGCATTTGCTGATGGCCCTTTAGGTTCTTCCAGCCATTTCTCTGCCTTAGGCAGAGCCATTTTCTTTTTTGGAAGGAAGAGCTGCAAAAGCCAAAGCAATTGTGTTTTGTCTAAGACCGCCACAACCAATTTATTATGAAGCCCTCACGAATGGATGATTTGGACCTTGGAGATCCAGAATCCCCCGTGCTAGAATTTCCCAGGATGGCCTTGATGAAGCTGAGTGCAGCCATCTCATCACAATTGAAGATAGTAGCCAATTTTTTGCCCGCAACCCCAGCCCTACGTAGAGGGTCACAAGGAGAGGTTTTTATTCTTGTTGCACTACTGAAGCCAGCAGAAGAGAAGCCACCTGAAGCTTTCCTCTAAACCTGCAACCAACAATCCACACAAACAATTGGATGAAAAACTACTGGCATTTCCGATTTATCCTTATTCCCATGCACGAGATGATATTACCAACACATGGGAAATAAACTAAAGTCTTGTCAAATTTATGAAGCGGCCCTCCCAACTTAAATCTTGGTAAAGGGCATTTCAAAAATTATTAGCTCGAACATGGCGAAGATTTGACTCGGGTGTGGCATAATATCATAGGTTGGGGTGGTGGGGAATATATGCTATAAAGGATTTAAGGTGGCTTTATAATTAGCAAATTTTCCAATTCTGACCAAAATTCAGGGAATGTGCTATATAAGGCCATAAGTCAATCTTGATTGACTCCTTTATAGGTCAGAAGGTTGGCTGCTTTGGTAATTTCAATGTAGCACTGCCAGTACACAATTTCATCAAAAGGTTTAGAAATACAAATTGCTTCCTCGAAAAGGCTTTGAAGTTCCTAATTTGGGCAAAAGCCTTTGTGGAGGCCATTAATAATCAGCAGAAAATCTCCTTCCACTACTAGCTTTTTTATGCCCAGAGAGTTAGCTAGTAATAATTCTATAGTAACCGCTTCCCATGCTGCTTTGTTGTCTGACTCTTTGCAATTACCCAGGAAGATAGAACCACCATGGACAAAGGAGCCTTTTTCATCCCGGATAATTAGCCCTGCACCGGCCAACCCTGGATTTTCTCTAGAAGGCCCATCAAAATTGAACTTTAGGAAACCCACCAGGGGTCTTAACCAAACTGCATAGTTTCTTGCTAATTCTTTGTCTTTAACCCTTTCAACAGGGGATGCCCTGTTAGAGTTCTTTGTATGCATACTTAAGGATTTAGCCTTTTAAACTTTCAAACTTTTAAACATGTTTTGAAATTGTATAATTGCCTTTTCAATGCTTTTTCTTTCGTTCAATTGTCAGGCCCACACTAATACTTTTTTAGATTGCTTAGACCAGATGCTCTTTTTGTTCGACTCTGATAACCTGTTAGGAATTCATATGTTATTTACACGTTAATGGAGGATAATGCTGAAGAGAGAATGACATCTTATTAAAGACTGCAGCTAGTTATGCTTGTGGTTAGCTCAATGTGGGCTGCCATGTACACCAGAATCTCTCTCATTCGTATGTTACACTTTTATAGCTCCACCTGTGATTCTTGCAGTTTAAGGACCTAAAAAATAACTAGAAATTTATATGTTACCCTCGTCTTATCCAACATTAATTCTTACCTTATTTCATATCCCATTCCTAGCATTTGCTGTATAAAGAAATGGCCTGGAAGATGCAAAGAACAAGCAGATGACAGTAAGATATAATTGGTAGTGTTTCTGTAGGTAAACAAGTACACTCGCATATACACAGATAAATCATTCTTATTAGGATACTTTAAAACAATATTGTTCTTGATTGATCCCGTTTTTCCTGGTCAGTAATAAGTCAATAACTACACTGTTTCATTTGAATACTGAAATGAAGATAGACAATTATATTCTGTGGAATTGTATGCCTGTACAATTACCATGGGCTGTACAAGTATTAGCTGATTGTGTTGTTTTCTTAGGCAAAATTGTTACCTTTGTTTAATTGTTCCTTCATTTGCTTTAATCTTATTATTGATAGATTGGAGTTACATATTTCTTTTGTTTCATAGGAATTTGTAAATGCCACAGTGCTTCACTCTGCTCAAGCAACATTTCCATATTCCTTCACAGTAAACAAGTATTTACAGGTGAGCAAGAGTTGGCAGTAACTGTCAGTAAGCTGGGAAATGTTCAGACAAATGCGTTTTTTGTGGAATTATGTAAATTTGGTTTATATTCTGTAGTTGAGACTCTGGGGATCTAAGGAATCTTGTGTTTAAAAATGTTTACAGCCTGGCGAGTTTACCCTTGTAGGCAGCATGTTTTATGAGATAGATGAACAGCTGTACCAAGCTGTGTTCTACAATGGTACTGTTGAAGTTGTTGAGGGTACTGGGATACTAAGCGGTGAAACACTCTTTTTAGTTACTCTTGGACTGGCTTTGGTAGGCCTTTCTGGCATTTGGATTTATGGGCAAATTCAGCGAATTTCTAAGGTATGAACAGGATCACTAATATTTTAGCATCTAATGCATTTTATTTAGTTTTTTAATTCAAATAGATAGTATTCATCATTAAAGGAAATGATATGCAAGATAAGTGAGGTTCCAAAGAATAATTTGGACCCACTTTTGGAAACCCATAAAGCAATAGCTTTAGCATACACAACAACTCCAGAAGAATCTGTATTATTAATAATTATCTTAAAGGCTTGGGGAAAGCAGAATCCCTTGACAGAGATAATTATATTGCAGTGATTATTTTTCCTGGTTCCTATTTCATGTTGTCATTTATACTTTTGATGGTACACTTTTAAATGCATCTGCTGGTAACCTGACTTCACCCTGAGTAGGCCTGACGATGAAGGCATGCATGCTCCATAAAAGAGGTAACTGGTTTTAATCGAGAGGGTGGTAGGGTTGTACACCCTGTTGAACTATAAATAAGGTAGATAGAAAAACAATTTCCTTTTGGGCTTGTGCAAGGGGGTTCCTGTACATCAAAATGGTGTCTTGCTTGGCTGTGACCTAAAAAATACCAATACCAATATGAATACACATGGACATACATTATCTCTAGTAGGGAGACAATTTTGAAAATTCAAGTGCTGCTGGTGAAGGCACGTGTACTCCCTTGTGGAGGGGCCATGTATATGAATCTAGAGGTGGTGTAGCGTTGTACACCTAGAACAATATAAGGTGAATGGGAAAAACAATCCCCATGTGGAATGCTTGCATAAGAGGGGTCTCATACACCGAATTCATGTCTTGCTTGGTGGTGACTTAAAAAACTAAATAAAAATCAATTGTATTTGTATTTGTTTGTGTAGGATATATAGAGAGGGAGAGAGTGGAGTGCTTGGTTTGAGAGTACTAATTAGAAATGATTTAATGTAGAAAACCAAGAGGACGAAGAACGTGGAGGTTGGTACAAGAAGTGCAGACACGACAAACGAGTGGCTGCAGGTATTTTCTGACATTGATTCATAAATGAAAATGAGTGTCCTTGTTGGGTTTGTTGTTCAGTATTGCTGCATAAGGATTCTTATGATTTCTGTTTACTACTGAGAATACAAAACATGTTACTTTATCCAACTTTGCAGTGACCTAAAAATAATTTTAACTCACTTTATTATATTCTAGGTATTTTCACAATCTTTTGAAATATGCATGAGTGCTTGTGTTCCCTTTGGTGGTAAAATTTGAAAATAAGGTTTCATTTCAATTCCATGCTGAATTGTGTGTAATGTCACTGTAAGATATCATATGTAGGCCTTATTTCAGTCCTACTCTACTCCAATGGATCAGCCAAGAACCTAAAAATGCCGGGCCTTTTTGAAACCAAAATCTTGATAG
This sequence comes from Cunninghamia lanceolata, assembly GCA_027924645.1. NCBI lineage: Eukaryota > Viridiplantae > Streptophyta > Pinopsida > Cupressales > Cupressaceae > Cunninghamia > Cunninghamia lanceolata. Next base: position 1,128,074 of record BSBN01001787.1, on the reverse strand, counting down.
AGCAGCACTCAGTTATCTGCATAGCTTTATGTATTCCCTATACGACAGTGTAGAGCATGAGCCAATGGTTATAGCTGACATATCATGACTCATGGGTTTGAGTAACTGTCTCCATCACATTTTGGTGGTTTTCAAATCAAGATCTTTACTGATTTCCCTTTTATAGATGAGTAGAACTGTGGCCCATAGAAGCATTAATCGCCAAAAAGTTCACAAATCTGACTGTCGGGTGATTTTTTTGCAGTTGAACATTGTGATTTTTCAAATAAATTGCAGTGCTGAGTTTTTCCCAAATTTACATAACTTAATTGCCAACAAATTGTCTGAATCAGGAATAATTGAGATACCGATGTTTTGACATATTGACTGATTTTTACTAAGTTGGGTTATTTTTTCTGTTTCTTTTTTTTTGAAAACCTTAAGTAATCCTATTTTTTTTCTTTATTTTGAAAACCCTAACCCTATCCTGATTTTTCCCCATTAAATCACATTTTTTTGAAAAGTATCTTTTGTCTTTTGGTTTGCTGATTTATCTCCCAGAACAATTTTTGCTACTATGCTATGGCGGCCATAGAAGCATTAATTGCCAAGAAAACGTGATGTCATGAATTGGACTGTTGGCAATTGAAAAAATCTTTAATCTTTTAGTTTACCGATTTATTCCCCAAAACGAATTTTGCTACTATGCTATGGCGGCCTTGGAAGCAATAAACGCCAAAAAATTGTGATAAATCATGAATTGGACTGCTGGGTGATTTTTGCAGTTGAAAATCATGATTTTTCAAATAAATCACAGGCGTCGAGTTTCTTTTCAATTTTAAGCCTTGCTTAATTTCTGGAAAATTGCCATTAAATCATCTTAATTGGGATAAATCGCGATTGCAAGTGATGTTTGGATGATTACGAACAATTTTTACTGGGTCAGCCGATTTTTTCTTTTACCATAACTGTTACCCTATTCTTTTCCTTCTTTTGACAACCCTAACCCGAGATTTTTTGAAAAATCTTCATCTTTTGGTTTGCCGATTTATTTCTGAGAACGATATTTGCTACTATGCTATATGGCCTGCCCAGGTAATTGTCCTGTGCATCTCTATTACAAGTCTAATTGAAGTGTCAGATAGTTGCCTATTAGCCAAAGATGTTTCTTCTGGAAGAAATGTTAATGGACTTTTTCCTATCTTAGAACCATTGACATGTTGAACATGGGTGTCAGTTAAATGCATTACAATGTTATAAGCAGCAAACACTTATTATGAAGCTGCAAAAGATCTTTTTTCATTGGCTTAAATGTTTAAGATTGGTACTATACAAGTTACACGTTTCTAAAGACTTGTGAGTTGGTGGTGAAAGGAAAAGAAATTGCCATTAAATCATCTGAATTGGGATAAATCGCGATTGTAAGTGATGTTTGGATGATTACGAACAATTTTTACTGGGTCGGCCGATTTTTTCTTTTACCATACCTATTACCCTATTCTATTCCTTCTTTTGACAACCCTAACCCTAACCCTAACCCGAGATTTTTTGAAAAATTTTCATCTTTTGGTTTGCCGATTTATTTCTGAGAACAATATTTGCTACTATGCTATATGGCCTGCCCAGGTAATTGTCCTGTGCATCTCTATTACAAGTCTAATTGAAGTGTCAGATAGTTGCCTATTAGCCAAAGATGTTTCTGCTGGAAGAAATGTTAATGGACTTTTCCCTGTTTTAGAACCATTGACATGTTGAACATGGGTGTCAGTTAAATGCATTGCAATGTTATAAGCAGCAAACACTCATTATGAAGCTGCAAAAGATCTTTTTTCATCTTTATTTCTGATCCATTTTATTCTGTCCCGGAAGTTGATAAAACTTGCATCTGGAACCAAACAAGTTTTTTGCTTGTATTAGTTTTGCTATATTTTTGCTTATTTTGTAAAAGTGCACAGGACATGTTGACTGTTAAAAGGCAACAGCAAGAACTGCACTTTTATATATTAATATAATCTCAATATAATAGTCATCTTCCAATACAGCCGTTTTAACTTTTAAGTTAATGTGGTATACACCGTATTTTGTTTTTTGTACTTTGTATCTCTAGTTTTTCTAAAATATTAGTTGTATCTACTTAGTGACAAAACATAGGGTTTTTGTTTCTTTAATTTTCTTCAGGTTCTTGACTTTTTGTTTTTATACAGGGAACTGCTTTTACACAAAGTCTAGCTAAAAGCATATCTCAGTCACAGAAGTCGAAGAAAAAGAAGTAGAGCTGGAAGGAATTTGTGTTGAATAGGAGCTTCTTGGTAACGGATTCCTTGGAAACTGAATTCCAGATGCTGGATGCTCTCTATTGTTGAGGTCTTTGCATTTACTTTTTGAGAAGGCGATGGTGTTTAGATACAGAAATCTAGTTAACCTTAAATTTTAACCTGTTCTCTTTGGTCAAGGTTGCGGTTTCTCAAAATTTTAGAGAAGACAGGTCTTTTACCATTGATACTTGAGGTCAAATAAGGTTATCCGCTAACCTGGCAGTCATGTTGGAATTTCAAAATTTTCCTCATCCTTGATGCAAGCTTCATTCCATTGCATTAAAGCGGCTTTGGATTTCCCTTAAAAGTGTGAATTAAGAGCTGTGATATGAAAAACTTGAAACGGATTGGAAATGGTTCGTGAATTATGCATTTTGGTACTAACAATGGTTAAAGGTCCCTTAACAACCATTTGAGGAATTATCAGCACCCGAGGATCTTGTGGTATATGCTAACTATGATTCTGCAGGTTTTATTATTAACAGCCTATATATGTGGGGCATTGCATATCAAATTAAAAAAGGTTGAAGACATTACCAATAGTTGTAACAATGATAAATCAAATCTTACAAAATAACTATAGTACATAATCTGAGTTTTTCAACATAGCGTGTTTTATAATATGATTTATGTCAAAAGAGATTACATTTGAAATTAGAAATTAGAGGATTAGACTGTACATAGAAGATGTTAACAATACACAAATTTGCAAATACAGAATGTGGGAATCAAAAATAAAAGGCGTAAGTAGTAGTTTTTATTGATTGTAGTAATAAAAAATCCTAATTCTTGGGCATCAAGCTGTTTATCCTTAGGCGGTGTATTGCAGTCAACACAACACTAGGAGAGCCCATTTATAGAACATCCTAAAGCTGTATTGTATTAAAAAAAATGATGAATGTCATGTAATCCTAAGGATTATTAAATGCAAAATTTATATGGGAAAGTAAATAAAATACCATCTTTTATCACAAAGTCGATGTCAATTTTATTACACAAATAGTTGCTCCCAACTATATCCCATGCCTTTTTGACGTCATTTCATATTCGTTGACAATATGCCCGGCCTTGGAATTTCCCACAATATCTATTCGGCGTTTGGTGTTGCAATGCATATTTTATCTGTACTTGTATGTGTCTCGTATTTATTTGTGGATTAGGGGAAATGCTTTTCGTAATCTTAGAAGCTATGGATTAAATAGTTTAATAGATGCGGCAAATGTTGTCCAAACCATATTGTGAATAATTTTCTCAACAACAAAATAGTTTTTGTTTTGTTGCTTAAGAAGTTTCTTGGTATTTCTACACTGTAACTGTAGTGTCAAAAGATACTTATCTTCAGGATGAATTGCGCTTGCAGACAAATTGCAGATCCCATTTCCAAAGGCCTTGGTGACAATCCTTAATATTTTCAAAATCTTCTCGAACCTTTAATTTCAATTCAGATTAAAAGTATAAAATTCACGGCCTTTATTAACGTAGGCTGTGGATTGTTGGATCAAGATCAGATGGACCGTGCTTTTTAAGTGATCAGTACAGCAGGTGACCATAATTTTAATTGTCAGCAGATGAAATGTCACACATGGAAGCCCAATTGATTCAACTTTAATGAATTTTTAGTGACTATGTTGCCATTTGGCTATTTTTGACATTTCTATTTGATAAATTTGGCAGTTTTTAGGTTCTTTAGATGCGTATAATTTGTCCACATTTGATTAATTTTATCTCATCTTAAAACAAAATTGTTAAGAAATTTTAATTCTTTAAGATAGACACATACTGTGCTATTATGTATGAAAATTTGGGCTTTAATCTCGTGAGTCGGGTTATTTTTTAATTTTATCTACTCTTTTGTTAATACGCTTACACCATTACACTCCACCCCTTGCTGCCATTGTAGCTATGAATCTCGGAGTAATTATATTTTAAGATACACATATTGTGCTATTATGTATGAAAATTTGGGCTTTAATCTCCCCTTTTTAAATTTTCTGTACTCTCTCTATTTCAACATCTTTGTTCAAAAGTTATATATTGATAAAAAATTTAGATATTGAATTACCAAAAAAGTTATATTAGTAGAAAGATTTAATCATTAGATTAAGAAAAAAAATTGCCACTCTTACGATTTAATTTTCAATATGATTTTTTTTTGCTAAGATACTATGCTTTTTTTAGTATATCTTATTGTATATCTTGTTCAACTTCAATAACAACCTAAATCTTCCATAACCAATTCTCTAGTCAAAATATATTTCTCCACAAAAGCGATAGTTTTAGTGCCAAGAGTACTCCTTGATGGTTGGCTTTTACTGAAGTATCATTTTACAAACACTTCATAGTTGCTAAATGAGCCAAATTACACACTCAATCTAATGGTACGCTAGTATTGAAATTGGTTGCCCTTTACTTCATACAGCCAAAACCAAATTTGTGTTCTTGACCATCATCCCTTTGTGTATACCCATTTTTTAAAGGTCACATGAGGCCGATAGCTTCGCTCAACCACTTTTGGTCCATTCCGTGACTTAGAAATTATATTAAGCAATAAATTATCAAAACATGTATTGGAAAGATTACCTTTACTAAAAACAATCTTATGAAGGCTATCATTAACCTCATTGGCAAGAAACTTGGGCCAATTGAAGGTAGTGTCACCATGTACCGTTATGTGTGCAATCTCAAGCACTCATAGTGACATTTATGTTTCACGTTCCTATACCTTTATAAAATCATTTCTATAACCCATCACATTCTTTCATTATGGATTTGGCCTAATGGAGTCCACCAGAATTTTCTTTCAATTTTAATTTTCCTTGGTCTTGGGAGTGACAAAAGGATTTGTAGTCGTGTAGGGCATGAATGATGATCCCCTATATCCAATAGTTTTAGCTACCCTTGTGCACCAATTTTCACCACACACTTGGCGATTAGGTTGATCCAATCATTGCGCGCACTACCGAAAACTATTTACATGAGCATTGAATGTTCAAAAGAATAATGCAACAACATTAGCCATTCAATTTTGTATCCATGTGCTTTCAATATTCAATTTTTTCTCTCGTTTATTCCTTGCGTGAAGTATGCAGGGTCTATTATAAACCATAGTTCCTTAACCTTCTCATTAAGACTACATGGGTTACATCTTCCCATTTAGCACACTCCATATGCTGTCTTATATTAAATGCTTCATTGTCTTCTACTTTCATTAAGAGGAATGTAGTTAATGTCTTCAAAAGTTTTAATGTGTGTAGATAATTCCTTGGGTTAGACAAACCCAACCATTTTCTTGAACATTCGTTTGCGTGTGTGAGATATTGTAAACTCAATTTTTTTTCATTAAAATATTTTTATAAAATTCCTCAATCTATTCGAAAACCCACTTCACTAACCACTAGTTTGAGTTTTCTTTAACAAAATATGCTCTAAGTGCCTTTCCTCGATATCTTAACTCTATAATTTTTACTCTGCAACTAGCAAATTACACTAAAAAAAATGCTTTTTGAACTTGGTAGCACACCATTTAATTCTAGAAGTCATGTGATTCATGTATCATGTCATTTATTATATACGAACTCCATTTGCAATACGACTTGTGCTTACTCATTTCACAACCTTTGATTTGTCCCTAAGTTCAAACTTCAATTTTGTGTTAACTATTATAATTTTATTACTTCAATATTAAAACTTTATTAAATCGAGTTTGAATCTACCATGCAATAATAAAAAATTACTTAAAATATTAAATACCCTAGTCTCCTTTTTGACCCTTAGGTCTTAAGCTTTTTGCAAGTTTATTGAGCTTTTAAGATTCATGCAAGTTTAGAAAGATTCCATGTACCATTATGTGTACAATATCAAGTACTCATAGTGACATTTGTGTATAACATTGTTTCATGTGCTAATTCATTTATAAAATCATTTCTACAACATGTCACATTCTTTTATTATGGATCTCGCCTAATAGAATCCCTCCAAATTTTCTTTCAAATTTAAGTTCTCCCTCGTTTCGGGAATGACAAGAGGATTTGTAGTCTTATAGGGCATGAATGGTGATCTTCTATTAGAGAATCCAATAGCTTTAGCTACTCTTCTATATGCACCTAAAAATGGCTCAAGATAAACTAAATAAATATTAAATATTTATTTTATTCTCATTTCCTCTATCGATAAATAAATATAGTAATTTATTTATTTGATTCACATTTATCCTATTCTTCTAATAATTAAATAAAATTTAATTTATTTAATTAAATATCTTAATTCTTCTAAAGTTATCTCTAATTAAATAATACTAATTATTTAATTATTCTTCTACGACAAAGTCATATTCCTAAAATCCACATCATTCCCCCACATAACCCTACACATCATTTGACACCTCACCTCCATGCTGCACCATAAATTAAATATTAATATTATTTGATTAAACATTTATCCTCAACACATGTCCTATTTCCTCTCAACCATCCCTACTTTGTAGAAGTTGATCTCTCCACATCATCATGGTCAAAGTTGACTATGAGACACTTGTTTCATGAGCCCTATATTCTCTCCAACATCCCAACAAACAGACTCCTTCCATCTTTTTCTCATGGTCTTTGTGAGCATCTCACCATGTGGCTCCTTGTTTCAGATATCCCTCCATCTTGCCAATGTAGTAGGATCATCCTCCTATATCTCCCCTCATCCAACCAATTCAATCTTGACCCTCCATGTCATAAGACCAATTCCTCAACCATTGATCTTTTGCCACTTGGGTCTAAGCCATCCTTTGCCTATAAAAGGAAGCCTCTCATCCTCATTTTGAAAACAACACAAGAGAGATCATACATTCATGTTGCTGAAATCATATCAAATATCAAAAGTGTGCCTTTGGCTTTTATTTGCATAGCATTATCAATTAGCAATCTCCATTAGCATATCATTAGCATTAGCAATCTCCATTGTTGCATTGTAGTTGCTTCATAGTATCTTAGATTCATAACATTATCTTCAATTCACCATTATCATTAGCTTCATTAGCTTCATCCAATCATTATTATAATTTAGCATTGTAGAATCATTTACTTTGCACAAAATCCACCACAAGTCCATTCATCTTAGAGTCATCTTGAAACAAAGAAGTGCATTCTGAGAGCATAATTACCATCAACAAAATCAAGATCTCAAGAAGACAGGACATAATGGGACATGAAGGAGAAATCTGAGTTTGAAGGTATAAATCATGTTTGTTTCAAATTTTGTGTTTTTTAATTAGAAATTTAGAGTTTTGTGGTAGCTTAATAGGTTTTTACTGTTGTTCTCCAAATTATCATCACATTTTTGGCGCCCACCGTGGGGCCCTTACCCCGAATTTAACATAAAAATTTGAGTTTTTGTGTGTTTATAGTTGTAACGGAGCATTATGGTGCATTTGAGTTCCAGTCTTGCACATCTGAGCAATCTTTCTGCGCATCTAATCTTTCTATGCATTTAACCACTATTTTTGCACATATGAGTAATCTTTCTGCACATCTAATCTTCATGCGCATTTGATCCATCTTTTTGCGCATTCGCTCTTTGTTTCTGCGCATTTACATCTGAGACTTTGGGTTTATTGCTTTTGGACTAATTTGGTTACTAATTCGTGGTGCAATTGTTTTCGAATGTCCAAGACTATATGCTAAGACTACTAACAATTATTTTGTAGGTTCATTGCCTTTGTTAGGACATCATTTTTGCATTCATTCTTGCATTGGTAGTTTAGTAGCATTTATATTAAGTAGGGGAAAGTAATCTTACACATCTATTTTGCATATGTTCAATACAATCAAAACATAGTTTAATCTAGGAGGGTTAATTTGACATTCTTTTCTTTTCTTTGATCATACCATTATTGCATCTTGTGTGATTAGCTTAGTTGCACTTAGTTTAATTTAGGAGGTTAAATGAACAAGTGTTTTTCATGTTTGTGAGGTGATAGGTGTATGCTCTCCCCTTGTGAAAAACTTGGGTGACCAAAACCCAGACCCATCTCTTTTTACTTTCTGTTAATCCCCAACAAAATCCCTAGAAAGTATCCTTTCTTCACTTTGTGGATTATGGATATGATCTTTTGGTTTTGTTCTTAGAAGGGCTTGCCTTTTGGAGTGTGTTTCATCCAAGAGGGGATGACCCTAAGCAGATTTTTCCTTTGGACTGCTATACAAATTAGTCAAGGTGAAAGCCAAGTCCTAACCAATGTTAGCATTTGCCATATGGTGCCAATTTGAAAGGAGGCGTACTAACACTTTTGTGAAGAAATTTCACATTTGTGTATGGTATATTACACTCATAGTAAAGTTGGTTAAAGCTTTTAGTGGCTTGCCGGATGCTCGTAAGGCGTTGGTCCCCCAAAAAGCAACTAGAAACCTCATAGTTAGAGACTACCTGATCTACCTTCGAATATTGCGATAATTTTTAGTGCAAGGGTATTTCGCCCCCAAGATACTCACCATAAGGTTCCCTTAAGATTAGACAGAAATCCTCGGCTTAGCATAAGCTACTTGTAGCTTTCCGGGGAAAGGGTGATTGGGTCATCCTTCTAGTCTTAAAGGTCCCTATCTATCCTCTCTCGCAAAGACAAAAAAGTGTACATACCCACATTAGGTGTGATGACACTTGAGTCATCGAAGATTCCAAGTGTGAGCTAATGTATTGCAGTGAAGTCGTGTCCTTAGGTATAAAAGTGTTTGATCTGTCTTCAGTTATGTTATACCCGTGGAAATTTGGGCTTTTGTGAGCCTTGAACATACACTCATTGTTACAAATAGCCATTGTGTTTCATTGTCTATTGTGTCTTTTTGTCAAAAACAGAGAAAAATTATCTCAAAAATAGTAGTTTTCTTAGAAAACGAACCAAAAACAAACCAAAATTGATCAAACACAGTCACTGACAAAGAGTTGCGCATACAATCACTATTAATGTGCATACAATCACTATTCTTGCACATCTAATCTTTTTGCACATATACCCTCTATTTCTGCGCCTGTAATCACTGTACCTGTTCATATGCCCTCTGTTTCTACGTATATAAACACTGTTCCTGCGCATACACAACAGAGGGTACTTCCTGAGGTCTTGAGCAAATAAACAAAATAGATTTGGATACCCTTTTTATCATAGATTTCATTTCAAGAGTCATACAAACCATATAGAGATATCTTGTATCCATTTTAAACATTCACACTTATATCTCACACTTAGCTTCCCAAAACAAACAAACATGATTTTCACAAAGTGCTTTTGAGATCTTATTATTTCTACAACAATTTAGTTAGTTTCCATCTATCAGGATTCACCATCCTTTATCTAGGAGCTATACTAAAAATCTTGACAAAGTTAGTCTCCATCATAGTGATATCCATCATCTCTATTGACTTACATTGGATCACCCTTTGATAGCTACTTATCATAGCTCAAGATTATTGTTTAAACAAGATCAAAAACAACACTTTAGAAATCATGCCATCAATACTTCAATCTAGCCATATCTTCTTTCACTCAAACTACACTTCATCAAAGCCATCACTTATATCTACACATCTTACATTCAACATCATTCATATAACTTTGTATGGTTGAGACTAGGGCTCAAAAGAAAAGATGAAAAGAAATGAGTTCATTCAATGGTAGCCAAGGTCATTCTTTTGAAGAAGAGGAATAAATATTCCAAAAAGAAGTTGTTAGATATCAACAAGACCCAAAGTTTCAAAAACTAATGGACAAAGTCATAGCAATAGATCCACACAAATATTTCCTTATGCTTGCACAACAAGGAGCAAAGTTACCTCATGATTTTGACATTGCCAAATTGAGATAAACAATTCAAACAAATGAAATTGAAACTCCTAAGAACAAGGAAACTAAGGATGTGACAAATCCATTAGATGCACTTACTCAACAAATCCAAGATTTGCAACAACAATTTGTAGATTTACAAACCGGGTCTTCAACAAAACGTTATTCACTAGAGGACATATCTCCCTATCCTTTTGATAAAAGCTTGGTTATGATACCTTTTCCTTCCAATTTCGAAGTACCCAAATTTGACATATATAGGGGAAAAGGTGATTTGCATGACCATATTAGGGAATTTAGTGCTACATGTTTAGAAGTTGCTCATAATGATACATATCTAATGCGACTCTTTCAACATAGCTTAGGAGGTCAAGCCATGGAATGGTTCTCACGTCTACCTCCTAGAATCCATACATTTAATGAACTAGTAGACAAATTTGTAGCTCACTTCTCCTATAACATTGAACATGATATATCAATGTTAGATCTTTGAAACAATAAACAAAAGAGTGGAGAATCCTTCGCTACTTTCTTGCAAAGATGGAGACAGCTTGCAAGCAACTGTCCATATCACATCCCCGAAAAATAAATGATAGAGATGTTTGTCCACAATTTAAACACAGAATTAAGTTATCAACTTCAAATTCAATGTCCCACTTCTTTTAGTAAGGTTATTGAGATGGGATTACTCATAGAAAAAGCATTGATAGCCAAAGGACAAATTAAAATCTATAAGGATGTTACTAGTTCAAACAATAACACTGACAAATCCAGGTTTTGGACCAAGAATAAGAACATTATGAATCATGGGGTTGTAGATGCCAAACGTGTGAAACCAACACAAACCATCTTAAATTTATCAAGTCCAAAAACAATGCTTCTTCAAACAAACAAACCAATAATGAACCTAGACCAACAATCTTCAATCCTCCCCGCAAAAGATTTACACCATTGGGAGAATCTATTGAATTTGCCTTAAGGAAACTTATTACAAATAATCTCATAACACTTCCTATAGCAAGAGAATATGAACCCAAATTTAAACCCTCATGGTGGAAAGATTCTGATTATTGTGAATTCCATAGGAGCAAAGGACACAAAACAAATGATTGTCAAAGATTGAAAAACACAATTCAAGACTTAATAGACAGAGGAGATATATCGATTGATGGTCATACACCTAATGAAGAACATGTGGCATTTAAGAATCCACTTCCTAACTATGAGAAGGGAAGTTCCTCAAAAACAAGCAATAACAATGGTAATAATGCTAATTACACAAAAGTATGTTATGAGTACATCGTTAATCACATATCTGAATTAGACTCACATGTGAATGTGATTACCATTATCAACAAGCCTAATTGTAATGTTACTACCCATCGATGAAAGTTTACTCTTCAAGGGGTTCCACCCAAGCCACCTTCCATATCAAATCAATACAATGTCTCAGACCAACTCAAAAAAACCCCCGCACACATATCCATATTAGAGCTTTTGCATCTTTTGCCATCTCATAAAGCTATCCTAGAAAAGGCTCTATTAGAAACTATCGTACCCACAAATATGGACTAAGAGCAGTTTCAAGCCATGGTGGGACATCTCACCATGCCTCATTTTGTAACTTTCACTAAAAAGGATGATATGGCCATTATCCAACCACATAATGCATCTCTCCACATTGAAGTACTTATTCACAAGCATAAAATCAAACGAGTCCTTATGGATGGAGGAGTTGGTTTAAATATGTGTACCTTGAAATTAGTCCTTGCATTGGGGTTTTCTGAAAATGCTGTAGATTTGAAGAAGAAGATCACTATCAAAGCATATGATGAAGAGGAAAGAGCCTCTAAAGGATCTGTTGTCTTACCCATAAGAATCAGACCAGTTGAAAAAGATGTGGTTTGTCAAGTCCTTGACATGGATTTAGCCTATAATATTCTCCTTGGATATCCTTGGATTCATGCAATGAAAGTCGTACCATCTACTTGTCATCAATGCATAAAATTTCCATACAATGATCAAGAGATTACAATCCAAGGTGACCTCGATCCCTTTCAATATTGCAATACCATAAAACCTAAACCTGAAGTCATTATACCCACAACCGTACAACCTCATCATCTACATCCCATGTTGATATAAGCTCATTAGCCTCCACATCCAAATCTGCTGAAATGTAAGTCAAGCTTAAGGACAAATGTGTTGGAGAGTATTCCATTGAACCATCCTTTTGTATCACACAATTACCTCTTTCACCCAAATCCTATGGCAAACCATCCATGTCCAAACAACAGTCATTCAAGCATCTTGAAGGTCCTTTTATCAAATGGGGCAATCTATTAGAAGAAAGTGAAGAGAAAGACATCCTCCAATGGTTATACAAGGAAGAAGAAAGTGAATTCAAGTCACAAGAACAAAAACCACAATTACCAACTGAGCAATATGGCACATGTTTCACTATTATGCAGAGAATGGGATATGATGGTCACAGTCCCATAGGCTTAAGAAAAGAAGGAATTATTGAACCAATACAACCTTCTTCATTATCTGCCCGAGACACTAAAGGACTAGGTTATAAAGGAGATGTCATAGAAAAGGCCACTACATACAAATCTAGTGGAACAAATCCATAAATTCCAAGAGGGAAGTGAAACAGATTCTAATGAATGGGAATGGGAAAGTCTTTCTGAGTTATCTTATGAAGATAAGCATATTGATGTAGTTCAATCATACGGCTCCACCAATACATACCATGAGGAACAAAGTTCAAGGTCTATACCAATGGAGTTAGATTCGTAGGATATCGAGAGTGAGTCCCATGAGGAAGGTCAAATATCCCACATGATAGATAATCCTGAGGAGAGTCTGATTTAGAGCTTGGAGATACCACCATAAATCTAGAGAACTCTTTCGTCATAACCATTATTGCCCTTGATCCATACCAACCAAATGATCCTCTTCCACTAATATATCCTGAACTTATAGATTGGGAACAACAAGAGGCCCTTTAACTTGATACCTTTCACAACGATGATGCTATTGTCGACTATCTGGGTCTTAGGGATCATCTACCTCTAGGAGATCATAAGGCAGGCTTCACTATAGAACTTAATAACACGACTTATTTTGGAGAGGGTGCCAAGCCTTTTAGTCGCAAAAATATAACAATAAAAAATGGATCTAATGTTAAAAACCGCTCTGCAGCAGTATTAGATCATTAAACAAATAAAATAAAGGATGTATTTGATGGTGAAAACCTATTAAGCTACCACAAAACTCTAAATTTCTACTCAAACCAAAATCACCAATGAAACTAATAGAAAAACACAAAATTTGAAACAAACATAATTTATTATACCTTCAAATTTAGATTTCTCTTTCATGTCCCATTGTGTCTTATCTTCTTGAGATCTTGATTTTCCTGATGGTAATTATGCTCTCAGAATAGACTTCTTTGTTTCAAGATGACTCTAAGATGAATGGACTTGTGGTGGATTTTGTGCAAAGTAAATGATTCTGCAATGCTAAATTATGATAATGATTGGATGAAGCTAATGATAATGGTGAAATGAAGATAATGTTATGAATCTAAGATACTATGAAGCAACTACAATGCAACAATGGAGATTGCTAATGCTAATGATGTGCTAATGGAGATTGCTAATTGATAATGCTATGCAAATAAAAGCTAAAGGCACACTTTTGATATTTGATATGATTTCAGCAGTATGAATATATGATCTCTCTTGTGTTGTTTTCAAAATGAGGATGAGAGGCTTCCTTTTATAGGCAAAGGTTGGCTTAGATCCAAGTGGCAAAAGATCAATGGTTGAGGAATTGGTCTTATGACATGGAGGGTCAAGATTGAATTGGTTGGATGAGGGGAGATATAGAAGGAGGATGTCCCTACTGCATTGACAAGATGGAGGGATATGTGGGACAAGGAGCCACATGGTGAGATGCTCACAAATACCATGAGAGAAAGATGGAAGGAGTCTATGTTTGTTGGGATGTTGGAGAGAATATAGGGCTCATGAAACAAGTGTCTCATAGTCAACTTTGACCATGATGATGTGGAGAGATCAACTTCTACAAAGTAGGGATGGTTGAGAGGAAATAGGACATGTGTTGAGGATACATGTTTAATTAAATATTATTAATATTTAATTTATGGTGCAACATGGAGGTGAGGCGTCAAATGATGTGTAGGGTGATGTGGAGGAATGATGTGGATTTTAGGAATATGACTATCTTAGAAGGATAATTAAATAATTAGGATTATTTAATTAGAGATAACTTTAGAAGAATTAAGATATTTAATTAAATAAATTTTATTTTATTTAATTATTGGAAGAATAGGATAAATGTGTATCAAATAAATAAATTACTATATTTATTTTTTGATAGAGGAAATTATTAAAATATTAGTTGTAATATTAATGGTCATCTTATTAGATTATTTCTATTTCTATAAGCTTAGATAGCTTAGAATGTTTCTATTTGTATTGCTTTATTAGTTGTAATTCCTTTATAGAAACATCTTGTAAACTCTTTAAATAGAGCTTTGCTCTATCATGTAATTTATCTCATTCAGTAATGCAATTATGAAGATCAATAATCATTTCATGGTATCAGAGCTTAGTTGAGCGGGAAAATTATTTTTTTTAGAAATGCGTTTTAGAAATTGTTTTTAGGTCGCATGAGTTCTTCTTCTACGATTTTCATGTTTGTTGGTCATGTTTTGCAAAGGCAAGCTCCATCCCCTTGTTTTGGCGAATCTGTTTCTATCTACCTTATTTAGGGTTTAAAAATAGTGTTTTGGAGGGGTCTATTTTTCTGGGTTGAGCCTTCTTTCTTTTGCAAGTCACAACTTCTTGTTTCTAGGCGATTTATGTTCATGGGTCTCCTTCGCGGTGGTTTTTCTCTACTACTCATAATCCTTTGTGGGCTTCTGGTCGCGTTTGGCACTTCTTCTGACTTTATTCTTGAAGGTAGTGATTTCTAGGTCATCCTTTTTGTTCATTGCAATTTTTGGGTTGGTTGTTGCTTATTTCCGCATGTTCTCACGATTCTCTGAAGTCGGCTTTCTTCTAAGCCGTCTAAAATTTTGTGGTTTCAGCTTCCTTCCCTCTACTTTCGATTTGTGGTTTTGGAGTAAAGACCTGGACACCTGGACACCATGTTTTTGCAGAATGTTGACTCTAGTCTTTTTGGTTGCACCATTCCTAAGGTTGCACAACCTTATTGTGCCAAGTCACGGCTAGCACAGGGATTTATCCACACCTATGGTTTCATTTTTAGATGATTTTTCATCAAAATCATGGTATTTTGTCAGTTTTTTGGCATGTTTTGTACAAACTATGAATGGTAAAGGGCTGTGGATGCCATTTTAGGAGGATTTATCAAAAAATCGTGGCTCAATCTATCTTTTTTTTGGAACGATTTGCTACAAGCAGCGGCTCGAAATGGTGTTTCCCTACTTTCTTTTGCGATTTTCAGGTAAAATTGTTGTGTTTTTTAGGAGTTTTACCAGGCTGCACCCAAGGATCACATTCTTGGAAGTTTTTGAATGATTTTTTGTAACAAAATTATGGGTTTCACAGTCATTTAGTGACCACCTAGGGTTTGAGGCGAGTTTGAACTTGTTTTTTGATGATGTTTGTACAAAATCATGATTGTTTTTGCATGTTTTTGTGAAAAACGTGGTCGCCTAGGGTTTCTAGGTAGATTTTAGGAGGTTTTTCATCAATTTTTTGGTAGCATTCATATCTGGTAGGTGTGCTAAGACTTGAAGGTGGCTATTTATTCTTTGGTAGGAGATTTCATGGCAACGTGAAGGGTAACTTTTTTTGAGTCAGTTTTGACATAATTTTTCTGGGAAAAATAAAAATTTCTGTAAAGAGTTTTTCAAAAAAAATCTAAAAAAAATTTGCTAAAAGAGTTTTTGAAATTTTTTTCTATAAAAATTTTGCTAAGTTTTTTGAGGTTTTTTTATTAAAAAATCTTACTTTTTTAGAGTTTTCAAAGGTTTTTCTAAAAAATCTTACAGTTTCTGAGCCTCTTTTTAGATGATTTTTGAAAAATCATGAGTTGTGCCAGCTGATTGTCTATGGTTTGTGCCAGTTGTTCACCGATTTACCTCATTTTTTCATGCTTTGGAAAACAGGAGGGATGACATCTTTGGCATCTTTGTATTGTGGGAAGACTGGTCATATCAAGAAGTTTTGCAGAAAGCGGTTGGCCGATGAGAAGTATACTAAGAAGGAGTCTGCATATTTTGCATTTTGAGGACCAACTCACCATTTGATTATGGGTTGACTTAGTTTTTTTTGTTTGTATGATGACCATGAAGGGAGGGTATTAAAATATTAGTTGTAACGTTAATGGTCATCTTATTAGATTATTTCTATTTCTATTTTAGCTTAGATAGCTTATAATGTTTCTATTTGTATTGCTTTATTAGCTGTAATTCCTTTATAGAAACATCTTGTAAACTCTTTAAATAGAGCTTTGCTCTATCATGTAATTTATCTCACTCAGTAATGCAATTATGAAGGTCAATAATCATTTCAAAAATAAGAATAAAATAACTATTAAATATTTATTTAGTTTATCTCGAGCCATTTTTAGGTGTATACAACATCAATTTTCATCACAGTTTAGGGGTTAGGTTGATACATTCATCATACCATATATTGAAAACTATTTACATCAGCATTGAATGGTCAAAAACTAATGCATTGCCATTAGTCATGTTGGTTCCCAAAATTATCAATTGAAAACCCTAGTCTTTCCAAATTTCCTAGGTTAGGGGTGTCATCAAAGAGGTAAGGAAAGAGACTCATCAACAGGTTGAAGAAGATTTTGGCCAACTTATAGGAGTGGGTATCCTCCTCTTCTCTTCTGGATCAACTAATCCAAGGAGGGTATTCCTGAGGTGTCCATGAACAGGGATTCAAAATCATAAAATATTCTCAAATTTTTATCATTGCAGCAATACCCAAGTTGTTGTATCAATCCTCGATGTTGTCATTGAACCAAAACAAGCTTGCTACACTTTATAACCTTTGTTTATGTTGATAAAAGACTCTAGCATGAATACAAGGTGCTGGTATGCACTTGAGATTTGTTAGAATGATGTTTTTGAAAAAGCTTACTAATGATATTTCCCTGGTTATAATGTAAATCGCACAAGGCATACAAATTTAACTATTTCCACTTCACACTGGATGGATTTGTTCAAATTTTAAATGGTTTGGGTGATCAAACACCTCTTAGACCAGTGCCTATTTAATGGGTTACAAAGTCTACAATTATCAAAGGAGAACACAAATGAAAGAAGTATGTGGTTGCCTATTTAGAATACCCAAACGCACAAGACTTGAAATCAAAAAGTAAACATTCTTAGTAATCCATTCCCATGAAGTATTCATTCATATGCAACATGAAATGACCATTACAATGTCTATAATATAATATGAACATGTCAAATCCTTCAAATCATGACTACAACCACACCACTTGAAACATAGTAAGAGTAACTCTACAAAGATTCATAAATTCCTTGAATGAATATATGCAACAATGGAGACATTTACAAAGGATATCAAAATCTGCATTAATACTTCCATACACTTTCAATGACTGCGCCTAAAGATATGCAACTACCAATGTTTGAAACCCTAGCCCCCCCTACACATGAGTCATCTAGAAAAATACCAAAGAAATCCACCCTAAATTCGTCCTCAAAAAATGAAAAAAAAAATAAAATAAATAAGTAAATATATATATATATATATATATATATATATATATATATATATATATATATATATATATATATATATATAAGTAAATATATATCTTCCTTCAAAGCCCTCTTTGGGTGCGAACCACCTACCCAACTATTTCAACATTAATGCGTTCAACCTCCTCTAGTGCTAAAACAACACATTAACTCTGTTTAAATCCATCTACCACGCATTAACTTCATCCACCTTCAAATCTGTACCTTTAAAACATTAATGGCATCATAGGGACACGTCCTTTGCAGCTACAAGCGAGAGAAAACACTTGAAATAGTCCATTTTTATATTCGAAACATTGACGAGTTTGGTTGACACGCAACAACATGGCGCATTTGGTGAAAGTCAATGGTCATGAAACATTAAGAGTGTGTGTAGTCGCACCATGTGTATCGCCTTAGCATGGTTCCCTGCTTCAAATATATTTGGCCCAACATTAGCCCATAACCCAACACTTTGTGCCTTGGGCTTCTTCGAAGAAAACCAAGCCTGCTAAAGTTTCGAGCTCACACTATAATGACAAGTGGCGATGTCTGTGACATCTTTAGAAATAATTAAATTATATCAGGCCCACCATTAATAGTGACTCTAATACATGTATATACATGAAATATAACATTTAAGTATAAGTTGACATTTACCTTTTGACATTTACTTTCTTATACTTTAAGTTATATTTCATGTATATATTGTCAGGATGTTTGAGAGTGGTTTCGGATCCATAGGAGTTAAACTACAAATTCTAGATTTCGAAGGATCTCAAAAATTTTAGACAACCAAATTTTTAGGGATTTTAGGGGAAACAACATCATACACACAAAATAGGTTGAATACACAAGGACCTCCAATAAGACAATTGATGAATTGACATGATTTTGCAAACTTGGGAACTAGAAAATCTGGGTCCCAACAAGTCATTCAGTTTTTATATCTATGGGCTTGCAATATTCAAAAATTTCCATCCTTTATTTCTTGCATGAATTGTGTAGGGTCTATTGTAAATAATAGTTCCTTTACCTTATCAATAGGACTGCATGGGTTATTCCTAAATTATTTCCTTATCTCCCAAGTTGGGGGTGTCATCAAGGAGACAAGGAAAGGGGCTCATCAACATATTAAGGAAGATTTTGGCCAACTTCTAGGAGTGGGTAGTCTCCTCTTCACTTCAAGATTAGCTAGACTTAGGAGGGATATTCCTAGAGGCATTAAATAGAGCATAAATAAACACTTGTATCCATACCCAATGTATTCTTGACCCTCATAGCTGTCACTAGGCCAAGACAACTGGCTACACAAAACCTCTTAAAGTTGATGACTGCACTTGCACATGGGCTCAAAGATGGCAACATAATATCTCGCAAGATGAATCATTTAACTTTACACACACAAGTTACAAGGTGCGGGTGTTCATGAACATAACTCTCATATGATTAAAATGGTTTTGAATTGCTTGATATTCATCCCTGGTTATAAAACCAAGTCATGAACAACACGTGAAACCCTAAACTAATCCTACTCCTACTTATACAACCAACAAGGTAGCAGAACAATTTAAAAAGAAGTGATTGATCCATCCCCAAATTAGATTGGTGCCTACTTTGATGGGAAATATAGTCAAAAACAACAAAGAGGAGGGAAATGAATCTAACAAGCCTCAACAAAAACTAGAACTGAATTTGCATACATTTCTTAGATAAAATCCCGTATGATAAACATACTTAGTGATCTATTAATAACATGAAATAATCCATTTATAACACAATAATGACCCAACACAAAGATTGGATTGATTTTAATGTTGTCACACATTATCAAAATCTCGTTACAATCATATCAACAAATGTGGCAAGAGAACGTGAATAATTAGGTTCAAATACTCCCTTGAACTATTATATTCTTCCATGGAGACGTATCATCCACACCTTCCCCTTTATTGTATTGGGGGTTATTGTATCTTCCCTCTTTATTGCATTGGAGGGCATATAGCCTTCCCACCGAAAAGCATCACACTTCCTCTTTACATATTGCTCCTTCATAGACATATCTTTATATGTGGGAGCAATGAGGTTCCCCTTTTACTATGACTTCATGTCATTGTACTTACACAGGTGTTCCTACCCACTAAGGGCCACATCACCATCCTTTGCCATGCTAGGGGTAACATTATTATTTACTAATCCTATATCCAACCCATGTGCTTATCATGCTTATCTTTCAACACATTTACATGATTGTTACACAATGTATTCCTTTACAATAATTTCTATATATGATTATGTGGTTATATGCTTACATGCTGAGATTAAATTTGCTTTTCATGTACTATTTTCCCCTCTTCCTACAATTTTTTGTATCATGTATGGATACAACCAATTGTAGGACGGAGGGGGCATATCCTAGCACTAACCTTTTCATGTCTAGATTTGCATATATTTATAGGTTCTTATAGAGAATCATATTTTGTTCTTATGGAGAGTGCATACATAGAAGGTGAACATACATTCTTGTAGGGTCCATTACTTTATATGGACCCCATGGTTAAATCATTTGATGTCTACATATTTAATTAACATGCATGTTTGTGGTGCTACATAATTTAGATGCACAGTCATTCTAGGATTCTCATGCAACTCAAAGTGGATAAAATGTTATGGTGAAATTTGCACACTCTTGCCATTTCCCATGTAGTTTTGTGCTTATTTTGAGGAGAGTTTGTGATATATAAACATATTAACAAATGACACATTTTTCTCAAAGTTAGGTCTCTTACCTTATGTTATCCAGCTACCCCTTACACATATTCCTATACACTCACTCCTTTATCTTATCCATATGGTTACACACCCTATACATTTGCCCTATTCATGTGTTTATCACACCTACTGATTCCAGCATAGTCTCGTGCATCAATTCAAAACAACATTATATTGCCTTCCATGTGCCATTCCCTCATGCACTTGAATAGTTATAAGAAGGAAGGATCTTGAAGATGATGAAATTGAGACTACAAAACTTGAAGCTCTTATTGCCAAAAGAATACCAAGAGGATCCAGTAAGTATGAAGGAAAGTTGTCATTCAAATGTTTTGCTTGTAATAAGATTCGTCATTTTGCCTCAAGATGTCCAGAGAAGGTTTCAAAGCCAAATCCTAACAGATATAGAGGTCAGAAGAAATGTTACTATTTCTAAGAAGCTGGAGAAGGAGTTATAGATGATGAATCTGATCATGGAGGTTCCACTGAAGGTGATTAGGTCTTCATTGCTATCAAAGAAGAAGATCTGGTGTCTACTGAATCTACTAGCTGTACAAGCTCAGGTTGTTGAAAAGGATGAATGGGTGATTGATAGTGGATGTTCTCATCATATGACTTGTGATAAAATTAAGTTTGTAAGCTTTGAAAAATATGAAGGTGGAATTGTGAAATTTGGAGACAACTCAGCTGGTAGAATCTGTGGCAGAGGATCCATCTTTTTTGATGGTAAGAATAACACTAATGATGTTCTGTATGTGGAAGGACTGAAGCATAATCTTCTCAGTGTTGGACAGTTGGTTGACAAGGGTTATGATCTCTGATTCAAGGATGGAAAATGCAGAATCTTGGAAAGCTCTGGAACTAAAATTGCATCTAGTACTCAGACTAGAGGTAACATCTTTCATTTAAGTGGTTTTGGTAAGAGTTTCTTGATTGCTCAGACTGATCAGAGTTGGTTATGGCATAGAAGAATGTGTCATGTGAATTTTGATAACATTGTCAAGATAAGTTCTACTCAGACTGTGAGAGATCTTCCAAAACTTGTGAAACCTGATAGCATGTGTAGAGAATATCAATTGGATAAACAGAACAGAACTTTATTCAAGAGTAAAGAACAATTTTCAAATGGACTATTGGAACTTGTGCATACTGATCTATGTGGCCTTGCCAAAATTAGGAGTGTGCAAGGAGACATATATTTTATGTTGCTGATTGATGATTACTCCCGGATGATGTGGGTAACCTTCTTAAAAGAAAAATCAGAATCTCTTGACAAGTTCAAGGTGTTCAAGATTATGGTGGAGAATGAGATTGGTGTGAAGATAAAGTGTCTGAGATCTGATAGAGGTGGAGAGTTTACCTCCGGTGAGTTTGATACATTTTGTGAAAAGTATGGAATAAAGAGACAATTATCTACTCCTAGGACTCCTCAGTAAAATGGAGTTGTGGAAAGAAAGAACTGGACCATTCAAGAAGCTGCTAGGACCATGATGATGGAAGCAAATGTCCCTCAAGTCTATTGGAGAGAAGTTGTTCAAGTATTGTTGTCTACACTCTTAACCGGGTGTAGATCAAAGGCAATTCTGGTAAGACACCTTATGAACTATGGTTTGGTCATCCTCCTACTATGAGATATTTCAGAGTTTTTGGTAGTAAATGCTACATCAAAAGAGATGAGGATCTAGGCAAGTTTGATGCAAGAAGTGATGAAGGAATATTTTTGGGTTACTCTACTCAAAGCAAAGCATATCAGTGCTTTAACAAGAGATTGAAAAAGATTGTTGAAAGTGCTAATGTCAGAGTTGATGAGAACAAAGGACATTCCAAGTCTTGCGGATATGAGTCAGATGAACAAGATGAAAGTCAAAGTCAAGGAAGGCAAGTTCAAAACCAGACTCAGATCTAGATTGATCCGGAAAACCTAGTGACTCAAGGGGATAGTGAAGAAGTGTTTGAGGGCAGAGCAGAAGTTTAATGAGCTTTCAATGAGACTGAACCAGACATGAAGAAAATGCTATTTCTCAGTTAATTCTTTCTGTATTAAACATAAAATTCTGTAGGCAGTGAGCCTCTTTGAGTAGTGAGCTCTAGGCAGTGCGCCCAAAGGCAAGTGCCTTCCCAATTTTTAAGTACTTTAACAAGGTACACATCTTGTGGGTTAACCCCCATCGTGGTTTTCCCTTAACTGGGTTTCCACATAAAAACTCTGGTGTTATGTGTGTTCAATTTATTTCTGCTCATGTGTTGTTGATTCATGCTTTAATGTTTACATCATTAATATTATTGTAAGTTGATAAAGAAGATTAAACACATAAAAGGTTAAAATTATGAGACAACTGATTCACCCCCCCTCTCAATTGTCCAACAGAATTCACAATCATATCATATGATCCGGATTGATGTTAAGGAGATACTACTCAGGGGGAGTAGTCAGTATACAAATTTTGGAGATTAGTTTGAAACAAAAATGGGAGAAGAGATTGTAAATATGTGCCCTTTGTCATTAATGTCAAAGGGGGAGAAAAGTCATGTGAAAAACTAGTTGATGATAAAAGGGGGAGTAGTGAAGATAGTGGTTGTAGAAGTAATAAGAGAAAGGGGGAGAAAGTTCTTATCTTGATGGTGGAATCAGTTTTTCATATGATATGTTTCCATCAATGACAAAGGGGGAGATTGTTGCAAATATGTGCCCAATCGGTGTTGTCATTGATGTCAACATATCCTTATTGTCATTGGTGTCAACTGTACCTGTTTAGAAGACCTGGTTGTTGAGGATATTGAGAAAATTAGCCTCTCTAGAAGACGATCAGAGTTTGTGGACCATATAGCTATGTAAAGGATTGTCTGAGGTAGCTCCAGTTAAGATTTGAGAGGTCTGCATGAAGATTTAAAGAAGCTATGGCCATCTAAGTAGAACCGGGTTTTGCAGTTGTTCAGAGGTAACAGAGTGACAGAGATTTGGTCCAGATTGATCCGCATTGGAATATTATGATCTGCAGATCTAGAGGAATGTTTGGGAAGTCAGTGTGTATCCTCAATTCAAATGGTTCATGGTTTGGAGGTCTGCAAGCAATCTTTCTAGTGTGATAGTCATGGTAGACAGTGTTCTTGAGGTACTGGATGAAGATGCAAGTGATTCTGATGATTTGAAGGAGTGCGAATATTTTTGTTGAATTCAATGTGCTTGTGGAAGTCTCTAGATTGTGTGCCTTCTGTGTTGAAGGTCCGCATTGAAGTTTGAGCTTGTTGTTGAAGATTTCTTCTTTAGTGTTGTTGTTGTTTCCCAGCCCTGGCCGACCGGATGATTCAAGCGTGTTGCGGATGATTCAAGAAGGATTATATGAAGTGTGGCGTATTGTTCAAGGAAGATTTGGATCCCAGTTATGTTTGGCCAACAGTATAGTGGTTCACATTAAGTCAAAAGTTTGTAGTGCCGACCTTGATGTTTATTCCAAGGTTGATGAAGGATATAAAGGCGGGTAGATGAGTTGTGGAAAAGTATCCTTATGCGAAAATGACAAAATCCTAAGAAGGTTTAGAAGCAGAGCAGACAAGAGGAGGAGCAGAAGAACAAGGGCAGTAAAGGATGACGAGATAATGAAGAAGTGTTTGAGGGCAGAGCAGAAGTTTAATGAGCTTTTAATGAGACTAAACCAGACATGAAGAAGATGCTATTTCTCAGTTAATTCTTTTTGTATTAAACATAAAATTCTATAAGTAGTGAGCCTCTTTGAGCAGTGAGCTCTGGGCAGTGCGCCTGAAGGCAAGTGCCTTCCCAAATTTTAAGTACTTTTAACAAGGTACGAATCTTGTGGGTTAACCCCCACTGTGGTTTTCCCTTAATCAGGTTTCCACATAAAAACTCTGGTGTTATGTGTGTTCAATTTGTTTCTACTCATGTGTTGTTGATTCATGCTTTAATGTTTACATCATTAATCCTATTGTAAGTTGATAAAGAAGATGAAACATAGAAAAGGTTAAAATTGTGAGATAATTGATTCACCCCCCTCTCAGTTGTCCGGACTAATTCCAACAATTGGTATCAGAGCCAAAGGTTCCAGGTTCGAATCTCCCTCGCGAGTGATGCTGGGGGATTGTTGGCAGTGAGCCAGCATCTCTCGCGAGATTTGTGACATGGTTTAACCGCCTCCCGTGGATTCATTAACTCTGGCGGTTGTATCGGGCATTAATAGGTCGACCTTTTGGTGGAATGGCAACCATGTTTCCAACACTCTATGCTTAGTCACATATGTGATACAACACTTGGCTGCACATGGCCAATCTCATAATGATTAGTTAAACATTATAGGCATTGGACATGTTGCAGCCTCTACACCACATGTTCTTATCATTTAACTGGCATATAATTGGCATTCTTGCATGACAACTAGCACCATGTGGATTTTACATTTGTTGTCATTCCCATTGTATGTTCATATATAAATACCTATATTGTACATGTTGTAAAGTAGGTTGAAACTATCATAAGCATAAGACAATCCCTCTAGAGTCTCTTGGCAAATCAGATGGATGCACATTCTCCTATTTGATTAGAGGAGCTTGCATTCCCAACCTTATTCTCTATCATTTTTGTAACATATTTCACTTATGTATATAAGGGCATAATATTTGCTAGACCTTTGTCATGTCTTTGTGATGTTTTGCACTTTGGGCACATTGTTTGAAATTACACCATTTTCCATTAATGTGGCCCCACGATCCTATGTTTTACCATCTAATGTGTAGGATTGTCCTCCAATTCTAGCAATGAATTGGATCATTGGTATTAGTGCCAAAAGTATGCCCATACACCTCTCATCACTAATCACTCACTAAGTTAAAGTTGTATTTAACACCTTCATTTTCTTTGCCATGGTTATGGATGAAGAAAATATAGAGCCAAGTAGTCCCTAGGGTAAAAGTTCCTCACTAACCTTTTTGGATGAAAGTACTTGCCTGCATAAGGAGATCCAACATCTCTAATGCTAGAATCAACAAATGCAAGGTGCTCTCAAGTAAAGGGACACAAGCTTTGGCCTCATCTTGGAGTGACTCATAGATCTCATGGAACATAACCTTCAACTCATTGATCCTATCCTTAAAGGCTTCACACTCACTAGGGATAGAAAAACTATGCCATACAAAAGCTACAAACTCTCTAGAAAAGAAGTGGAACTTGTGCAAATCAAAGTCAAGTGCCTACAATTCCTCATGCCCACTCTAGCAACCATCAATGCTCAAAGAACAATTGTGAATTGCTAACACAAACAATGATAGGTGATACTTTGGTAAGTTTCTTTTATTCCCTACAATTTGATTCCTCTAGCTCTATATTTGGAAATTATGAGAAGAACACCAAGGGTTATGGTTTGAAATTTATTAAACAAATGGGCTACAAAGGTTAAGGCCTTGACAAGTATGACTAAGACATCATCAATCCCCTTTAGAAAAATATGATATTGCACAGATTGATCTAGGTTATATCAGTGGCCACATAATTAGAGAAGGTCCTAAACTCTTCTTGTCACAACCAAGTGCTAACAAAGCATCTATATTGTGCTCTATATCCAACAAACCAAGTGTCTCCACTTGTACAATAAGAAACAACTCCAGTTCAGTCAGGACTTTGTGAACACTTTAGTAGTGCACTGTGCGTCCCCAAGTTTGTGCCTTTCGAAAGTTCTTTGCATAGAAGGAACCTTAAACAAGCATGCCGACTCCCCAGTTGCACCCTATGCCACAACTGTGCCAACCATGACATACATGTCATCACATGCAAAAAAACACTCCACCATTCAAATGGGAAGGCAAGTTGCACATCTATAGCCTCAAAGGAGTGCACATACTTCATAACCATACTAGCGTTGCATCCAATCCTATATAATAGAACATCATATATGCCAATCATGAAGATGACCTCAACACGGTCATAACATATGTTTGTGCATTCATCATCAGTGCATAAATCACATAATTGAAGAGTATAGTCACTTGTAAGAAATTGTTCACACCTTGAAGTAATAGTATAGGTGGGCTAACCCAACTAGATGGAGGAAAGACACTTTCTCTCTTCAACATGCTTATAGGCACATATCCTTTATCATTAGTTGCACATTTGATACAAACACATTCACACATCTATTATCCTCAAGATATAAGCTCATCACCTCTATGGCTTTGTCCCCATAATAGGTCACACTTATGTTCACATTAGAAGCTTTATAGTTCTTCTCAGAACTAGAGCACACAAAGCTTCTCAACTTCACTCTACTATGGCCAAGCTATTGGTACAAAACACCAAACTTGCATCGCATTGGACAACAACATCTATTAATGCTACTTTGACTAGTTCACCCCAAAGTTAGCATCTACGTAATTCTACAAATTACACATAAGAATTTGTCCTACCACAACATTGGAAATTGTTCTCTAAATTTACCATGTTCTTTGCATGTGTTTACATAATCCACTTTTATGTACAAGAAGTGTTCACACATTCCTTGAAAAGGAAACACGGTTTCGTCTACACCCTCTCCTTTTAGTGTTTGAGTAAAGGGATTTGCATCCCTCAACATCTATAGTTATCCACAAAAAGAACATAAATTCAACTATAACATACTATGCTTTGTTGTGCACCATCAACCACTTATATCTGCACACCTTTGCTAGCTTATGGATACATGGAATTATCTTATACCTCAAAAAGGCAACAAGGGTATGTGAGGCCTATTTATTTCACTCCCTTATTTTGCTTAATTCGTATTTATGGTTGATGACATTTAGACATTTGGGACTGTTGATCCCAATATGTAGATTCTTTGGACTCTATTCTCTTATTTTGACTGACTATATTTAGTATGTTGTGTTGTGACTATATCTTGATTTTGATTTCACTGATGATCATTAGACATGTGACATGCATTTTGATGCTATTAGAGATACTAGTTGTGAAATCATTAAATGGAATTGTTATATGATTTTGATCTTGAGATAGTGTTTAGAAATGCAGTTAAATTATGAATCTTATTTATGATGCTATGTGATTTTAGTAATATTTTAAATGATTATGCAATATCGTGAGTGTATGCATTTCCTTCCTTCAACTATGATACATATGTTAGATTAATCTGTTTGTTCAAGTGCGCAGGTGATTTTCTAGGCCACGAAAAATTGGAGATCGATCCCACACCTAATGTGATTCCCATGTTAGACTGATCTAGTCCCAAGAGGGACCAAGATCATGTGTGAATTGTATGATGCTTTCGTAAATGTCTGCATTTTAATTATTTGGCTTAGATTCCACCTCTTTTATATTGTTTACTTGAAGTGTTGTAAAAATATGTGATTGAATATACACCATTTGGTGTCTTTTATTTTGTTGGCCATTTTATGTGATTTTCTACTTCCTAAAGTGTTTATTATGCGCTAAAACTAATCTTAGGTGGTACGCCTAGGGCCTAGGGCCCATTTGAGCATGCCAAACCCCCCATTTGAGCATGCCAAACCTTAGGGTTACCTCTGTCTAGTCACTTTAACTTCAGCCTAAAGTAAAGTGACGAAATTCAAATTTGAATTGGAGTGGAGGATGAGTCATGCATTGAAACATGACCCATTCCGCTTCCCAAGGCATGGATTCCTATCACCTTGAAGACTTGGGGAGACTCCCAAGTGTGTGGAACCCTTCTCCAATGCTCTCACACATGTGTGAGAGCATCTTGGAATGAATGGGCTTCCTTTAGAGAATAAGGTGATGACATGTGTCATCCCTTATCTTCTTGGAGCCCATCTTGAGAGATGCCACCTCTCCACCTTTGCTCTCACACACGTGTGAGAGCACATGTGGAAAGGGTGAGGTTTGGATGGATGGGAGAGTGACACATATCACCTCCACATTCCATAACCCTGACAAGTGGATTGGGAAGAGGAAAGAGAAGGTGACATGTTTCACCTTCTCATTCCTCGAGGCTTTGGAATGAAGCCTATATTACTTCCTCTTCGTGAGAGAAAGGGGGTTCTTTCATTTTACTTGTTTTTTGGCTATTTTTGGAGAGTGAGAGAGTTTGGAGATCTTGGAAGAAGGCTTGAAGGAGAAGGTTGGAAAGCTCTTCTACAACTCTCTTCTATTATTGGGTTTTCAAAGGTAAGCCTCAAGGCATAAGAGCCTTCCTCTTGCGTTTTGCTTTTCTTGTGTGGATGAAATTGCTTTGTGTCTTGCATTTGTTTGTTGTTGTTGGGTTTTATGGGTGTTTGAATGAGACTACCATTCTTGGTGTGTCCATTCATGTGAGGGGTGGGAGAGGAGTGAATTTCCTCGAGGTCACCTTCTTTGTATTGGCATATTGTGGCCTTGAGGGCATTTTGGTGAAGTTTTGGTGGTTATTTTTATGGCATGAGTGCCTTGGTGTGATATATTTCATGGAGGATATTTTAAGCTTGAGGCCTTGTTTTGGAGTATTATGAGTTTTGGTTGGAGTGAACCTCTTGAGTAGAAAGAGTCCACTCTCCTACCCTCTCAAATCTATTTCTATGGATTTTGTGTTGTTTAGCCTTGATGAGTGTTCTTCTTGTTCGAATGCTTGCATTTTGTTGTGTTTTGTGGAGTGCACTCGTGTGTAGATCGACCTCCAAGCTCGGGGGTGACCGTCTTGTGGGTCTATGGTAGGGTGGAGAGCGTTTTGGTGGCTTGGAGTTTTCCCTCCTTATTTATTGCAGGTTTATGTTTGAGTCATTTGGAGCTTGGGAGGAGATTCTATCTTGTTGGTGTTGTGTTGTTTGGCTATTTGAGAGCCATGGCCAAGAGGCCTCATGGTTGTAAAATTTTCATTTAAAAGAGTAAGCTCTCTTTAACTATGTTGTATTAATGAAATATTTCTATGTATTCTCATTAATGTCAATGGGAGCTTGCTGTTTTGTTTGTATATATAAAAAAAGGGGGAAATTATTGCACCATTTACTTTAATGTTGTTGCAAATGATATATGTTGCTGTTTTTATTTTGTTATAAATTTCAAAAAAAAATTATTATAGTGCTGGAGTGTGGAGAAAGTAAAGGATTTAGATACATCTCATAGTTTTTTTTTTTAAAAGAAGAAAATAATACTTAGTTTATCTTATTGTTGGAGGTGTTATCTCTGTTTTGTCTTAAAAAAAAAAGAGGGGGGGGTTTACTATAGTTGCTGTAAAAATTTGGTTACTGTGTAACTTGCAAAAATATATATATATAGTTACAGAGAAAAATAAAGTATTTGCAAATCAATTTATATTTTCTGCCTTATGGTGTTTCCAAGCTTACTGGTTTGGTTTAAATGTATCTATGCAAAAGAGAAATATAAATACAAATTTACATTCTAGTTTATATGTTATTAATAAAAGAAAATATCATTTCCCCATCCTCTGTATTGTATTTCTTTTTGTTAAATGTCAGATCAGTAGATTTGGAAGATGACTCAACATTTAAAAGAATGGGTTATACCCATAAGTGTATAAAAAAAAAAGGTGGGAGCCCCGTCCCACCCCCTAATCCCTGCAGCTTTACGGTGGCCGTCCACCCTAGTCCCTTCCTTACCACTGCGACCCTACTGAAAATCGCTCACATTGCTGTGCTTCGGCCGTTCTCCCGTCGACGTCCCTGTATCACTCTTTAGTACATATATATATACACTCATCCTCTCTAGTTTTCTTTATATACACTGTGATAAAAAAATCTTTACACAGAAGGAAAAAAATGATATAAATTTATAACAAAAAGGGGCATATACTTTTATCAAACAAAACTTTTGCATTAGCAAACCCCCATTATGCATTTCATGAACCTGCAAACAAAAATGGAGAGAAAAGACTAGAAGAGGAGGAAAGTAGAAAATAGGGTTAGAGAAAGAAAAAAGAAATCTAGAAAACAAATGCACAACAAAATAGAAGGAAAGAAAACAAAAGACAAAGGGGATTAGTGCTTTAAAAGGAAGGACTTTTTTTTAGGAGCATTTCTAGGGCTTTTTGGGATTATAGGAAACATTTTCAGTAATTAGTATTTTTAAAAAAAATTTAAATGCACGGCATTCTTAAGTCCCTCTCCTTTAGACAAATGGGGATTAGTGCTTTAAAAGAAAGGAATATTTTTTAGGAGCATTTCTAGGGCTTTTTGGATTATAGGAAACATTTTCATTAATTAGTATTTTTTTAAAAAATTTAAAAGCACAGGTATTCTTAATTCCCTCTCCTTTTGTTTTTTTTTTTAAGTGGGTAGGATATTTTATTTGTGGCCTTTTTATTTTCCTTCTAGTGCTCTATTATTTTATTGGGGAAATTTTAATTGGGGATGTAATTTTTGTTTTTGGAGATAATTTAGGTATTTGATTATTATGTTTTATTTGAGTGGGTTTAGTTGTTTTAACCTAGATGGATTTAATTTTTAACTAGAGAATTAATAATGTTGGAGGGGATTTATTTGATGGAGATTATAGTAATTGCATTGGGAATTTAATTTAAGTGTTAGAGTTTATTATTTAATTTAATGTCTTATATGATGTAGTGAGTTTAATTAATTTTATTTAATCTAATAGGACAAAAATTGTTAATGTGATAATGGTTAATTTAGAGGGCGTATTTATTATTAATTAATTTAATTTGAAAGATGTAGTAGGAATTAATTTTAAATTAATTTCCTATGCATATTAGTGAGGTGTTATGCTGCCGAATTTTAGTTAGAATATTATGGTTAACTTAGTAATTTAATTTCCCCGTAATTAATTATCTAGAGATTTAATTGATCTAGATGTATTTAAGTTAATTATTTATTTCTAGTTCCTAGGGTTGATTTCGACACATGTCAAAATCACTTTGCTTCACTTAGGAAAATTAGGGTTATACTCAATATTGAATCTAACTCTAATGGTGACGCTCCTCGCGTCGCATAAACCCCCTTAGCACACTGTCATATCGTAAGGGATGCAAAAGGACTTCATATTACCCTAACTTTGACTAAGGTCCTCGCCTTCGTGCGTTTGTCTCCGAGCGCACATGTTGCGCACGAGGGGGTTTTTAGAGTCGGGTGAGAAAAGTTTTTGATGTTTCGTGTCATGACCACATGGCAAATGTGGACATGACACGTGTGTTGTGTGTTGTGACCACATGGGAAATGTGGGCATGACATGGTACACACAATCCTTTCAATAGGGATTCCCTACATTCTTGACATATTTTCTTGGTTCACCTCCACATGCAATGTGAGCCATTACTCTTCAAGAAAGAGCAAATGATCAGAGTGTAGGTTCCTTAGCTCAAGACCCACATAATGGGGACCATTGCTATTCAAGAAAGGGAAAATGATTAGAGTGTAGTCTCATGCATTAGTTCAAAACAACACTAAATTACCTCTCATGTGTCATTCCCTTATGCACTCACATAGTGCCAAGATGTCTTGTGCTTAGATTACATTTCATAGTTCTACACAACCACACAACTCAGCGCTACTCAACCATGGCACCTCACAAGCATGCCATCTTGGGGTTCTTTACATGCAAGCTTTAATAGCTTTGTCAACACCTCCTTAACATCATTCACTACATATGCTCTACACTTCTATACATTATGCACTATGACACTCGGTTGCACATGGCCATGCTTAGTTCACAATTAGTTAGACACCACTGGCATTTGACATGTGGTGGCATTTGTGCAATATGTTCCTATGATACAATTGGCATTCTTGTGTGATAACTAAGGGTTTGACATTTGCCATCATTCCCATTGTATATTTATGTATAAATATCTATACTGCACATGTTGTAAAGCATGCAACAACTTTCAAAAGTAGAGGATAGTCCCTCTAGTCTCTTGGAAAATCATATGGATGTGCATTCCCTTATCTGATCATGGAATTTGCATTCCTAGCCTTAATTCTCTTTTAGTCTTTGTGACATATTCCATTTATGAATAGGACATAATCTTTGTCACATCTTTGTGATGGTTGGAATCACCCTACACAACTATAGACTCACATGTTTTAATGGCTGATGTGTAGGGTTGTCTTCCAATTCTAGCAATGAATTAGATCACCTATGCTCACACACACTTCCATACACACATTATCTGTTGAGATCTAGCCATTTTCATGTCCTAGGACTAGTTTGTGGTGGTGAGGTTGTCCTTGTGGTCACAAACTTGTCTTTAAAAATTTAAATTCAAATTTGGCTGACTCCCACTTTTACCCTTCCCTCCTAGGGCTAACTAAACATAAGTTTGTGCGATATGTTGCTATGTCCTTGTATTTAAAGACACTTAACACATTAATTTAACGGATGAAAGAATCTCCTAACCATTAAGCATTATTCAATTATTGTTAGTAGTTACACACTTGAATTAATGCACTAAAAGGAATCTAGTTTTGCATGAGCATTCATAAGAGCATTTGTATGTTTGAAGATTGTTGTTTTTGATTATTCATATATATTTCTATGGGGTTGACTTAGGTGAACATGTTCCATGTGACATAGCACATTCATTTAACATAAGTGAACATAAGTTTGTGTGATATGTTGTTATGCCCTTGTATTTAAAGACACTGTAACATGTTCATTTAACAAATGAAAGAATCTCCTAATCATTAAACATTATTTGATTATTGTTCGTAGTTACACACTTGAATTAGTGCACTAAAAGGAATCTAGTTTTGCATGAGCATTCATAAGAGCATTTGTATGTTTGAAGATTGTTGTTTTTGATTATTCATATATATTTCTATGGGGTTGACTTAGGTGAACATGTTCCATCTGACATAGCACATTCATTTAACATAAGTGAACATAAGTTTGTGTGATATGTTGCTATGTCCTTGTATTTAAAGACACTTAACATGTTCATTTAACAAATGAAAGAATCTCCTAATCATTAAGCATTATTTGATTATTGTTCATAGTTACACCTTGAATTAGTGCACTAAAAGGAATCTAGTTTTGCATGAGCATTCATAAGAGCATTTGTATGTTTGAAGATTGTTGTTTTTGATTATTCATATATATTTCTATGGGGTTAATCTAGGTGAACATGTTCCATGGGAGACAACCCCACAAAGGTATTTATAAATACTGTTAGTCCATAAGATATTAGAGGATATGGAAGAAGTCAAGATAAACTAAGCAAAGCAAAGAATAATAATCTACATATTTCACAATACAAGTTTGCACATGGAGGACATATTAGCAATCATGAATGGTCCTGGAATCACTAGACTCATCCCTACATAGAGTCAACTGAATATTCTAATTCCAAATTGAATACTAATCTATCACTTACTATTCCTAATCTTCAAGCATATCAATTCCAAGTCTTTTTCAAATTTAATGCATTCTTTAATTATACATTTCTACATTTAATTCTTTTTACAAATTTATAATATTAATTCTAACTATCATAATTAATTATTCCTAAGCTATATTATTAAAGAAAGTTTATTTCCTTTTACAACTATGAATATTCATTCATTATGTAATAGGGTTTTTAATCTTCCATTTACTGAAGATTAAAGCAGCCGCCTTCATTTTTTGTTTGGATTCCGAATAATATAAAACCTCCTTGGTAGACTACGATTTTGTAACAAGAAACGAATGTTTAAAATCGTTACAGGGAGCATAGGCAATCCGTCTTAAACAGGTCCATCTAGCTTCCTCTCCACCAAAGCCCATTCACAAAAAACATACCATATTCTTTACTACAAATTTGGGTAGCCGGAGATGCCAAAATATGTGTAATATAACAATGAGAAGACGGACAAGGTGGATTGATTCATGTGAGGAGAATGAAAATGGTAATAATAACGGCAGCTTGGTGGCTGCTGCAGCACTTACAAATCTTTTTAAGGATTGTTTGGGTTTCGGGCATCACTCTAATTATCATTGCCTCGATTCCTCATCGCCAAGTGGGTTCACTCCACAGGTTCATCCTTGGTGCCGCAAGCAGGGGCAAGCTCATGAACAATGCCAAAACTGTGAGTAGAATATATATCACACCCAAAAATGCTCACTTCCTCTCTCTCTCTCTCTCTCTCTCTAAAAAAAAAGAAAAAAAATGTTCACTTCCACCTTCCATTGAAAAAGCTATATCAAATACCCACCACCACTTTTTATTGAATTATATGTATTCGTGTGATGTAGAGATGGAGTGTCCCGCAGAGCTACTTCCTGCATTTCTACTTGGTGAGTGTGATGTGGACCACGTTTCTCTTGGTTTGCATGTCATATTTTGCTTACTGTACTACTGTAACTCCTTCGTTGGGCTCTCTGAGCTACTCCAGCGTTGCAAGCTATATAACAGGAGGCGCTGACTCGCTCTCATATGCAAAACCCCCTTACATCCTGGCAGAGTACGGTCAGCAGACATGGAAAACTGTCTTGGTGCTGCTACTGATAGAAGCACAAGTGGTAAGACGGTTGTATGAGACGGTGTATGTGTTTAATTACAGCCATTCTGCTCGGATGCACATTTTGGGGTATCTCACTGGAATATTGTAAGTCTTGTTTTCTCCTTGAAAATTAAATTACGAAGTCAGGCCAAATTGTATTCTAAAGGCTATTTTTTGAGTTCTAGTATTGTATATGCTCATGGGCCTATTACCATTATCAGATAATGGCTACGGGTTCTGAAAGTTATTGGTACTATGAAGCACCAGAGACGTACACCTAAAGTTTGAAATCGTTTTTGATTTTGAGCTGCCGAGGCTCAGTAATTAAATGGTAAAACACACTTATTAGAATGCCTCCCCTTCTTTAAATTTCAAGGCTCAGCTGTGGACAAATTCTACGCCAAGTATAGCCTTTAGTCCCTAGAGGCAGGGAAAATTATATCTAATCTCAGGAGGAATCAACCCATCCCCGCAAATTGTCAAAATCTCAGTGGTTTCACTTGTGCGTACTTGGCATAAGGGTTTGCCCTATCTATTTGGGCATTGGATCCAACACATGTACTCATGATCCATATTCATAGTCTCTGGATGTAATAGTTTTGAGGTTTGGTCCAACTGTCAGTGTATTACATTTAGAAATTAGTATTATGCAGTTACAGACCCATCGACACACACACACACACACACACACACTGTGGACCCCTGGTGTTCACAATGAAAATTGTCTTTGGCTGTAGTGACTGGAGTTCACTAAATTTTTAATCTCTTCTTTAAACCTTTAGTAAGAAGTACATTGACTGGAGCTTATTATGCACAAACTATTAGGGTGTAAAGCTAGTAATGCTTTTTACTCTTGAATGCATTTACAATCAAATCGATCCTTGAACAGAGATGATGGATGCCTGCAATGTTTTGCATTATGTAGATCATCTGCCAAAGACCTCACTATATCCACCCCCTTCATCATTTCTAGACAGATCAGTAGTTTGATACCACCCTTGAGGCTCAAAACAAAAATGAAAAAACATTAAAGTATTCTCATAAAAAAGAGGGAGAAACTTTTTGCTGGAATTTCTTCTCAAGAAATTACTTTTGGCTTGACTCTTGTCTTTTTTGTGCAGGATCAGTATTTTCTGTCTAGAGAGATATTCCTTTGTGAACAACTTCAGCCTTCTGTAAATGGAGTAGGAACAAATTGGTCTCCTGTACACTGCTTGAAAGCATTTGTTTGAGAGTAGGACCATGGAAAAATGTAGAGCTAGAAATAGATCAAGCAATGTAATGCAACCCTACTCGAATTGGAACATATGACCCTTAAGTGGTGCATTTGGATCCCTTCTCCAGCCCATACAATTGGAGAAAGAAAGATTGCCATACTGAATGTTCAATAAGAGACTCGCTTCTTTGGTTGATGAAATTTACATTCCTTACCACTTGGTTCTGATAGTAGTTTCTTTGTGGTCCTACTTCTATGGTCATTGCAGTTTACATTCTGTGCGACTCATGTCCAATAGTAGCTTGCCTTGGGCTCTACCCCATTATCATAGTTCTCAGTAGATGTGCTTGATTATTTGTTAGATGGAGCTAGATTGCAAGGGAAAATTAGTGGTGTCTTTTTTCTAGGGGGAAACCAATTACTCAATATTTGCAGATGATCAAGCCTTCACGTCAGGATTGACTCAGCAGTCTTTGGAGGGCATTTTTTTGCTTAGATATGCTTGCAGAAACTGTCAAGCAGTGGTGAGGGAATCCTCCATTTATCTTATTGGCCAAGGTGAGCCTCCTAATTGTCTGAATCAAAGTGGTAATTTAGGAAAGTAGGGGAAGTCATCCATTATCTAGGCATCCCTTTTAGTAATCAGTCATCAATTGCTGATCAGTGGAAATGGGTAATGGCTATGTTTGAAAAAAGTAGCCTTGATCTCCCACTTGCTAGGAAAGTTATCATTATTTTTCAGCAGGGCTTATCTTTAAAATATCGGAGAAGGCACTTGGAAGTTTTCTCCAGGAAAAACATGGAATTCAAGGGATCCCCCTTGTGGCTCAGGATTTTTCCTTCTTGCCTAGGGATCAAGGGAGGTTGGGACTCCCTGACATAAGGGCCCAAAGAGCTATCCTTGCTGGAAAGTGGGTTGTGTGCCTGGGCAAATTTTATTTAATCATTGAATCGAAAGTGCTCAACATATTAAGTGCCCATTTAAGATTTGTGTCACTATTGTTAATGCAAAGGCATTCAGATTTTGAGTTTTTGTTCTTGTTAAACGAGTGTGGTGTGCTTGGAAGATGGTGTCTAAATCTCTCTAGTGGCAGTTTGAGGGGCTACATGATGCTTAGGACTTGGCGACACGACCAAATGGATGTTTTGTTGTGCAAGCAGACATCTTAGCGTCTTGTAAAACTTTGTTGGTAAAGAATGGCCAAGAAAATCATTTTTCAATGAGAAGATTGTTGGAGCCATGAGAAGCATCAGTGGCCTACACAGAGCTATTTATATCATGCTTAAAAGTTGGATATTATGGATAGCTGCCTTTTAAGATCTATATAGATTAATCCCTAAGAGTGTCTTTTAAAATGCAACTAAGAGTGTACTTAGTGAATGAAGAATGCAAGATTGCATTGATGGCTGTAGACTTCAAATTTTGATTTAGGTAAGGAAATAATGAAAAAAATCACCCGTGGTGGGTTTAACTTATTTGTATTACCATCAGAATTGTGGAAAATCTCAATTTTTTGACAATATTGGAGATCTTGTTGCAAAGCTTGTCAGCATAGTTGATGTCACTAAGAAAAATTCCATAGCTTTGTGTGAAATTGAATCTCTCTGAACCTCTTCCAACAACAATAAAACTTTTCGTGTACCTGGGAACTTGGCATCAGGAACTAGATTATGATTTTTTTGCCTTTAAGATGCCATCTTTGCCAGAAATCTAAGCTTATTCAACATTTGATATTAGTAAATCAAGCAAGATCTTATGACCAAGTAAGCTTTTAACAGATGAAGCCTCAACAAGAGATATTCGGAAGAAAATAGGTTCCATGGCAGTTGGAAAGGCAAAGTGATGAATGGATGACAACATAGAGAAATGGGTTCCTAAACAATTATATAAAGAAGAGAAAATAATAATTTATGAAGGGGATCATATGAGGTTTTTGGAACTAAAATGTAAGAGCCCTCTACTCAGAGACTGGGATTGTAGTAAATTGCAATGTACCCATCTTATTTTCTGGTTAGATGTCAACAGCCTTCTGATAGAGACCGGAACAAGTTCATTAATATTCCTTGGGTCCTACCAACAACTTACTATAAGAATATTGATCCTTATTAACTATTACCATTTAATAAAATTGGAAATCTGTTCATGGATATTCTCATTTTGTATTTGCAATGCAAAGGATTAATTAAGCAACAATAACATATCCATATGGTTACTAACACAAAATAATCATGGGGAGCATTCAATAATTAGGACTAGTACTATTATATTGCTATCGTAAATCAATGAACCCATTAAGCATTAATGTCGTCACCATTCAAGGTATAAAAGGCAATTTCAACTGTTCATAATGAAATTCATGCTTATTGTAATAGAACTAAATCTGTATCAGATCATGTCGTACATAGAATAACTCATACACTAATAGAACTAAATAAGATCTGACAGAGTAAGAAAGAACTTTGTGCATGCCATCACAAACAGCATGAAGAACACAAAGTCATGTGGAACAAGATAACACCATGAACGCATAAATCATGTATTCAGCCAAGCATTTGTTAAACATGCTATCCATCTCAGACTGCATGTTTCAACCCATGTTTAAGGTTTTTAGAGGACCATTAGCTCACCCCAAGGTTCCCAATTCCTGCAAGTTCATAAAACACAACTATCTTGCAAGATACACATATATAAGACTAAAGGTAACTTATCTTCTAAGGGCTCTACTAATTGTGATATTGTGAGCATTAGAAATTAACTGCATGGTAGCTAGAGATAGAGGGGATAAATGATTCCCCATCCTGCACTAGGGACTGCAGAGTGACTCTCTCCGAGTACTCTCTGCACTCACCATTGCAGATAGGTGCCTACTTCAACTTCCTCTATGTCTAGGTACCTGAAGCAGTTTCTTAATCTCATGCGTTCAAAATAGCAAGAAAAAGAACCATAATCACAACATTATTCAGATTCATCACTTTTAGACACAAACTCATCCTATATCAACATCATCTTTATCCAATTTTCTATTCATTTCACAAAATACGTCTTAAAGCAAAGATAGGGTTTAATTTGTCATAAATAAACAAGACAGATTGAAGGCGATTTAAACAAGTCTCCTTTATGACTTCAAACAATTGGAGATCACAGTGGGTCTTCTTTAAATGAAAATGACAGTTACAGTCAAAAGAAAGTAACCCATGTGACACTTTTTACACGATACCCATTTCAATCATATGGTATATGTTAACAATCTTCAGTTTAGGACAACCAAGAACAAACCTAACTTTGTAATTCAAGTAACTTAATAAACCCTAGAAATCAACAGATTTTGCTGTCCCAAAAAGCATTGACCTCTTGATGAGGATCTTTGTTGGCTAATGACAGTCAATCAGGACACAAAGATTTTCAGCTAGGTAAAAACTCCACAGGCCATATGGGTTCTGATTGAGTGAACGAGAAAGTAACAGTTCGAGTTACCTGTAACATAATATTATTGAACCATCTATTACATGGAGAAGGTAACTACAACAGTCAAAATCAGAGATATTGAAACTAAGCACAAGTCATTTCCATGACTGAATCAATCTGACACAGCAGTGACAAGGATGTAAAATGCCTTTCCAAGTTCTTCAGAGTACATAAAATAAATGCGTCTTTGAAACCAATTAATGGCCATGATGAAATCATCACTTATATGTATAGTCCATTTGGAATAAGAGATTATACATGTAAGGTTTTAAAAGACATATATTGATAATGGGATTGTCAAATTAAAGACTCAGATTGAGTTTCACGTTTTAAACACAATATCAAAAGGTTCACAGGTCTGTCATAACAGTAAAGACATTAAAACCACTGACACCTGCTGCCATAGACAAAATAACAGCTATCATCTTTATAAGCTCATACCACTAAATCGCTGATCCCATTACAACTCTTACGGTTCTGTCAAATAAAAGAGACTATAACCTCAAACCCATTTCCTTTTGGGGTTAAGGGTACGTATTGGTTAAGGAAAAACAAAGGGTCACTGTTATGTATACAGCTGAATCCCTAAAAGGGTTCAACACACATCCTGTCATGATCAAAACTCCTATCCTTCAAATGTAAGAACCAGAGCCAGGGACTATATTATAGAATCATTCCACTTAAAACTTATAAAATGTAAAAAGAAAAACCCTGTACAAGTTATCATATTTACACAGGGCTTTTCAAGTTGTGAATTTAAAAATCATTTTCAAATCAAGTAACTGAAACATGCCTGAATTTTGAGATCTCTTTGATTGGTGAGGACAAGCTGAGCTCCTTGAGCAGCCTATCTCACTTCTCAACCAAACAATACCAATTTGCCTGTTCACTGTCCACTGTTTTGGAGTCTAGATCTTTAAAGGACTTAACCGAACCCTCTTAGAAAACTAGAAGAAAAACCATAATATCTTCAAGCCCCTGTAGATTAAAAACTTTGCAATGCCTCTTCCTATTATATTTATTTCACAAGCCTTCATTCTATGGTTTTCAAACTGAAACATTTCTGTTACAAATGTTGCAGAAACATGACAAAAATAATATTGAAGATTATATTATTGAATAGGATCGAATGACTTTACATCAGAGAGCAAAAGCTCTTTATAGAGAGAGGGAACACTCTAAAGAAAGACTGATAGCTTGCATAAAGCAAAAGCTTCAGTTAACAAAGCAATGCAGAAAGGAAATGACTAAAGATGGAATAAAACCTATCTAATAGGAGAAAAGTGATAGGGAGGACTCTAGGCTGCCTGCTCTGCATCCTGTAGGTGTACAAGACTGTTTGACAACACTAGCCTTCCTACCAATTCAAAGTGCTAAAAGACATACTCTTTGCAGAGATGGAAAACTCTACTTTTCTGCTTGGTGTGGGACACATACCTTGTCCTCACTGCTTCCAAGATACTGCCTCAATGGCACATAACTTTCTGAGCCCGTTGCCCACCCTTCTCACTCTGTTCAAGGGTCTGGACTGCTTGGTGCTCACTTTCCTTCTCTCTATTTTTCCACCCCTGCAAATCTATTTTTCTTACTTGTTTATCTAGCCGGACTCTTCACTGAGCTCGCCTAGAACAAGCATGCATTGCCTCTAACCGGCAATCCGACCACCCCACAAAAGAAAAACAAACAAAGAGCATGACTCTGTTTGATGACCTCCATACTGTACAGTGGGATTTGAAGAATCATCAAAACAGAGTCATGGCTTGCAAAAGAAAACAAAGTTGCAGAAACAGAAAAAACTAATCTACTTCAGAATGGTAAACTGAAAACAGAAAGGAAATACACAAATGATCGAACTACTGAATTTGATTTTTATTCAAAGATTGCCTTTACATCAGAATGCTTCTCAAATCAAAATCTTTTTCTTGTTTCTTCTGCTGAACTCCTCATACAGAAAGAATGCTGCTTTTTAAATGTATTCCATGTCCGTTACAGGACGGTTCGATCACCAGAACGGTTCATATTCTAACTGCCCGTTCAGTTCTGTGGTAACGGCAAGATATCTTGACTTTCGCATTCATGAGAACTTTTAGTCCCACATGCACCCGTTCACATCGGCCACTGCGGTTTATATATCCGACGGCTTAGTAAACTATTGTCGGCACTTTTGCCACCGACGACCCCTGTCTACCCCCATCGGCACAACTCAAACTGTCGGCACAACCACAACCATGCACTCCGATAGTCCCTTGTCTCACCGATACCAAGTTTTCACCCTTCGTCGGCATGATCACTATGCATCGGCCTAAAGCCTTAAAGCTACGCCGATAGAAGTCCTTGCACCGACGTCCAACTCCATCGGAGTAACACATCGCTGTCGGAGTGACTTTCACAGCCATCGCCGATAGCAAGCCTCATACCGATGACACTTGTATCCCGTAGACTACTATCGGCAAGAGCTACCACCGTCGGCCAACTGGAAATTCCTTCGGCCGATAGACATCTCTCTCCGAT
Source organism: Cunninghamia lanceolata (assembly GCA_027924645.1). NCBI lineage: Eukaryota > Viridiplantae > Streptophyta > Pinopsida > Cupressales > Cupressaceae > Cunninghamia > Cunninghamia lanceolata. The sequence continues at coordinate 1,085,810 of BSBN01001787.1, read as the reverse complement.
GTGTTTAACCTACATTCACCTTCGGCCAGACTTAACTATCGGTGAAACATTTTCCTCTGCCTCCGATGTCATATCTCACACCGAAACAATAAACACCGAACTTCCTCATCGGCCCGACCTTCTTCTTCGGCTAGACATTTATCTTCTTTTCCGATAACAATTCTTATACCGATATGCTTTGCCTCTTCCGTCGGTGAGAATTGACTAACATCTCCCCGATATACTTCCTATCGCTGTGACTCAGACCATCGTTGAAAGATTCTCCTCGTTCACCGATAATATATCTCTTCCCGACCACTTCATAACATGCATTGTCTTCAATCTTTCCCCATCGGTGAGACATTGCCTTTCGGCCACAGAAAAACTCCCCTTCACCGATACACCGATGGACTACCCATCGGTGACACATGATGTTCATCACCCCGATCGGTTGGACCCATCTCCGTCGGCCCTGCTCCCGCATGTCTCTCCGACACTCATATCACGCCGATGCCACATCTCCATCGCCAAGACAAAACCTTTCGGCGAAGATGTTATCTCTTCCGCCGATGCCCCTGGTCACGCCAACATCTTCCATCGGCGACACTCCACAATAGTCTCCCCGATCGGTAAGATGATACACTGTCGGCTCACGATTATTTCCTCAGGCCGATGCCAAGGCTCACACCGATGACTCCTTTGGATAAGCAAAACGTTCTTCCCGCCAAGGCTTATTAGAAAATTCACAACATCACACCAAAAATGTGCAGTATATACATGGGCTCCGAGCCCTTGGTGCTCCTGCACCATACTCCCCCTGTGCGGAAGAAGTCAAGTCACCTCCGGTGACAATGAAGCAAAATCAATGCCCCTCTTTTTGAATTCTGACTCTGCAACCCAGGTAGCTTCTGCTTCAGGCAACTGCTTCCATTTGACCAAATGCTCCATGTAGACGCCATGTCTGGTTTGCTTCTGTACTCTGGAATCCAGTATTCATTCTGCCTGTAGTTTGGGTTGTAATGGCAAAGTCACATCTATTGTTGTCTGTCCCTTCTCTGAAATGGATCCATTTGCTGCTGACTGAGGACCCCTGTATTGCACCAGGTCTTGGACATTAAACAATGGTGAGATTGCCAAATCTTCTGGCAATTCAATTCTGTAGGCATTGTTTCCATACTTGTTCAGGATTTTGCAAGGACCAATTCTCCTCATCTGTAGTTTGGTTGGTATTCCTTTTTGCATTCTGGCTTTGTTCAAGTGCACCATAACCAGATCACCAACCTCAAACTGAATATCCCTTCTGTGGGCATCTACTCTGTCCTTGATCTTCTGTGTGTTCTTTGTCAAGGTTTTCTTCACCTGCTCATGCACTTCTTTCATGGATTGTGCAAAATCCTCTGCATGTCCACTTCTGTTCTCCATGGTTCCCATATTTCTGAGCTCACATACACCTCTGGGATGCATTCCATAGACTATTTCGAATGGACTCTTACCAGTAGTCCTATTCACACTGTCATTATAGGCAAATTCTGCCTGATGAATGACAAGATCCCAACTCTGTCCATATTCTTTGGTTATACACCTTAACAGGTTGCCCAATGTCCTGTTTACCACCTCTGTCTGACCATCTGTCTGTGGGTGATATGCTGAACTGAATGACAAATTTGTCCCCAATCTCTGCCACAATGTTTTCCAGAAATGCCCCATGAATTTAGCATCTCTGTCAAACACAATACTTGCTGGAAGTCCATGAATTCTGATCACTTCTCTGAAAAACAAGTGTGCTATATGACTGGCATCATGAGTCACTTTGCAGGGAATGAAATGACTCATCTTGCTAAACCTGTCCACAACTACATATATGCTGTCATAACCAGTCTTAGTCTTAGGCAAAGCAACTACAAAATCCATACTTACACATTCCCATGGCCTGGAAGGAATGGGTAAGGGTTGGTACAGTCCTGCATTTGAAGTGGTTCCCTTGGCCTTCTGACATACGATACACTGCTCTACATACCTTCTGATGTCTCTGTGCATCCTTGGTCGATAATAGAACCTTTGGACTAGCTCCAGTGTCTTATTCAGACCAAAATGGCCACTCAGACTACCATTGTGCTTCTCCTGTATGAGATTTTCTCTCATAGATCCTCTTGGCACACATAATTGTCCACCTTTGAATAGCAATCCCTGCTGTAAGGTGAAATCTGCAAACTCACTGTGAAAGTGATTCTCAAAATCTTGACATACCTTGTATGCCTCAGCAAAATCTTCATCATCTTGGTAAAGATTCTTGAAATCTTCAATTCCAATGCTCTTCAACTGCACTTCCTGCACTGTGAGCAATCTTCTGCTCAAAGCATCTGCAACTCTATTCAGCTGCCCCTTCTTATGCTTAATTGTAAAGGTATAAGATTGCAGGTACTCCATCCATTTGATATGCCTGCTGCTTAACTTATCCTGTGAGTTTAGAAAACTCAGAGCTTGGTTATCTGTGTAGACCACAAATTCTTTAGGCAGGAGATAATGTCTCCACTTCCTCAATGCTTGGACTAGAGCATACAACTCTAAGTCATACGAAGAGTACTTACTCTTTGCTTCATTCAGCCTCTCACTGAAAAAGGCTACAGGTCTATTTTCCTGATTTAGCACTGCTCCTACAGCTATATTACTTGCATCACATTCAATAGTAAATAGCTTATCAAAACTAGGCAACAACAAAATAGGTTGTGTTGCTACCTCTTTCTTTAACCTTTCAAAACTTCTATCTGCAGCTGGTGTCTATCTGAATTTTGCTTTCATTCCACCCTTAATTGTATCCAACATGGGTGCACATATTTCATTGAAATTTCTGATAAACTTTTTGTAAAACTGGGCTAAGCCATGAAAACTTCTCACCTCTGTGGCTGCTCTGGGAGTAGGCCAGCTCAATATGGCTTCTACTTTGGACTTGTCCATCTTCAACTCTCCCTGGGACACCACAAAACCAAGGTATACCAATTCCTGCTTCATGAATTCACACTTCTCCAGATTGATGGTTAGTTGTTCATCATGTAATTTTTGCAAAACAGTATTTACATGTTCTAGATGTTCTTCCTTGGTCTGACTAAAAATTAGAATATCATCTAAAAAAACAACAACAAATTTACCAATGTAATCCTTTAGGACTTCATTCATGAGTCTCATAAAGGTGCTGGGTGCATTTGATAGACCAAATGGCATAACAAGCCACTCATACAGTCCTTCTGTGGTCTTGAAGGCTGTCTTCCACTCGTCTCCTTCCTTGATTCTTATTTGGTGGTAACCACTCTTCAGGTCTATCTTGGTGAAATACTTTGCTTTTCCAATACAATCCATGAGATCTTCAATTCTGGGAATTGGGAATCTATACCTTATAGTTATCTTATTTATGGCTCTGGCATCTGTGCATAATCTCCATGATCCTCCTTTCTTGGGTGCCAATACTGTGGGCACTACACAAGGACTAATACTCTTCCTGATCAATCCTTGATCTAGCAACTCCTGCACTTGCTTGGAAATCTCTTTGTGCTGATCTGGAGTCATCTTGTAAGGTGCCTTGTTTGGCAAAGATGCCCCTGGAATCAGGTCTATCTGATGGCTTATTGCTCTCTGTGGAGGCAATGTGGCTGGTGTACCATCACTGATTATGCCCTTATACTTCTCCAGTATAGGCTGCATCTCTTTGGGAATCTCTGTCTTCTTATCTTGCTGTCCTTCTTTTGGTTTCACTATGATGGCATAACCAATACCATCCTCCTTAAGAGTATTCAGGAACTCTTTTCCACTCACAACCAAGATATTAGGACTCTTTGTCTGAACTGCTTCTTCATCTTCCAATGACTGAATTTTATAGGTGACACCATCCTTCTGAAAAGAATAGGCATTCTTCTCACCATCATGTACTGCTTTTCGGTCATACTGCCATGGTCTGCCCAATAAGAGATGGCATGCATCCATGGGTAGTATATCACATAATACCTTATCCTTATAGCCACCTATACTAAACTCTACCCAACTTTGTTCATTCACTACCACATGTTGACCCTTATTCAACCATGTGACTCTATATGGGTTTGCATGAGTAATTCTTTTCAAATTCAGTTTCCTAACTGCTTCATCAGAAATAATATTATCAGTAGATCCTGAGTCTATGATAATTTTACATACCTTATTCAAAATCTTGCACTTGATTCTGAATAGTGCTCTCCTCTGGCTTGGTTCAGACTTTACTGGTTCCTTCATCAAGGTTCTCCTTATCATCAGATTCTCTCCATCTTCTGAGTTCAGATTGGCCTCAGGTGACTGGCTGCTGGATGCATTGTCTTGGACATAGTGATTTCTCTTATCACCTCCTTGAGAAGAGGATGTGGCCTTTTCTGGACACCTATATGCTGGATGACCTAGATTGCCACAGTTGTAACACTTCATGTTGGTGAAATAGGATCCTCTGCCTGATCCTCCTGACCTTCCTCTGTTAGATCCTCTTCCCCTGTGGTTTCCTCTACCACTTGACTCCCCACTCTGCTCTGTGAGTTTGGATTCTGCTTGGGATCTATTGTCAGTATTTCTTCCACCAAAACCTCCTCTGTGTCCTCTGTTATCTCTGCCTCTTCCTCTTCCTCTGCTATTTGAGTCTTGTTTCCTCTTGTTCTTTTCCTCCACTTTCAGTGCTAGCTGATAGCATTTTTGCACTGTGGTAGGGCACAACAAACTGATTTCTTCTTGTATATTCCGCTTCAGACCATTAAGGTACCTAGCTACCTTTATGCTTTCATCCTCCATTACTTTGGACCTTAAGCATAGCTTTTGGAATTCTTCAGTGTATGCACTGACATCTAATTCCTTTTGTCTCAGATTCTGTCTCTTCCTGTGCAGCTGTATTTCATAATCTTCTGGCATATATGCTTCTTTGATTTTAGCTACCATTCCCTTCCAAGTAGCTATGGGCTTCTTATCTTCTTTTGCTCTTTCAGTCTGCACAAATTTCCACCAGGTTAAGGCAGCTCCCCTGAGTCTAGATTTGGCCACCTTTACTTTCTGTGCCTCACTTACACCATCACATTCAAAGTGATTTTCAAGTCCTTCTATCCACTCCATGACCAAATCTGGGTCCATTTTCCCACTGAAAAGTGGTACTCCTTCCAATGTTTTACCACTCATTGCTTTCAAAGCTTTCAAGAATGGTTCTTCTTCCAACTTAGGATTAGGTGTGGGCTCTTCATCTTCTACAGATACACCTTTTCCCTTATCCTCAGAATATTTAACTCTCTGGCTGACTTCTTCAGTCTTTTGCAACATTAAGCCTAGCTTACTCTCCATTTCTGCTAGTCTTTCTTGTAGGAGTCTATTCTCCTCCTCTTGATCTTCAACTTTCTTTGCTAACTCTGCATTAGTCACCATTTTCTTGGATGAACCTACAGACTCACTTGAACTCGGTGATGACATACAACTCTTCTATTCCTATCTAGGAATAACCCAAATCTTACTGCTCTGATACCAATTTGATAGGGAGGACTCTAGGCTGCCTGCTCTGCATCCTGTAGGTGTACAAGACTGTTTGACAACACTAGCCTTCCTACCAATTCAAAGTGCTAAAAGACATACTCTTTGCAGAGATGGAAAACTCTACTTTTCTGCTTGGTGTGGGACACATACCTTGTCCTCACTGCTTCCAAGATACTACCTCAATGGCACATAACTTTCTGAGCCCGTTGCCCACCCTTCTCACTTTGTTCAAGGGTCTGGACTGCTTGGTGCTCACTTTCCTTCTCTCTATTTTTCCACCCCTGCAAATCTATTTTTCCTACTTGTTTATCTAGCCGGACTCCTCACTGAGCTCGCCTAGAACAAGCATGCATTGCCTCTAACCGGCAATCCGACCACCCCACAAAAGAAAAACAAACAAAGAGCATGACTCTGCTTGATGACCTCCATACTGTACAGTGGGATTTGAAGAATCATCAAAACAGAGTCATGGCTTGCAAAAGAAAACAAAGTTGCAGAAACAGAAAAAACTAATCTACTTCAGAATGGTAAACTGAAAACAGAAAGGAAATACACAAATGATCGAACTACTGAATTTGATTTTTATTCAAAGATTGCCTTTACATCAGAATGCTTCTCAAATCAAAATCTTTTTCTTGTTTCTTCTGCTGAACTCCTCATACAGAAAGAATGCTGCTTTTTAAATGTATTCCATGTCCGTTACAGGACAGTTCGATCACCAAAACGGTTCATATTCTAACTGCCTGTTCAGTTCTGTGGTAACGGCAAGATATCTTGACTTTCGCATTCATGAGAACTTTTAGTCCCACATGCACCCGTTCACGTCGGCCACTGCGGTTTATATATCCGACGGCTTAGTAAACTATTGTCGGCACTTTTGCCGCCGACAACCCCTGTCTACCCCCATCGGCACAACTCAAACTGTCGGCACAACCACAACCATGCACTCCGATAGTCCCTTGTCTCACCGATACCAAGTTTTCACCCTTCGTCGGCATGATCACTATGCATCGGCCTAAAGCCTTAAAGCTACGCCGATAGAAGTCCTTGCACCGACGTCCAACTCCATCGGAGTAACACATCGCTGTCGGAGTGACTTTCACAGCCATCGCCGATAGCAAGCCTCATACCGATGACACTTGTATCCCGTAGACTACTATCGGCAAGAGCTACCACCGTCGGCCAACTGGAAATTCCTTCGGCCGATAGACATCTCTCTCCGATGTGTTTAACCTACATTCACCTTCGGCCAGACTTAACTATCGGTGAAACATTTTCCTCTGCCTCCGATGTCATATCTCACACCAAAACAATAAACACCGAACTTCCTCATCGGCCCGACCTCCTTCTTCGGTTAGACATTTATCTTCTTTTCCGATAACAATTCTTATACCGATATGCTTTGCCTCTTCCATCGGTGAGAATTGACTAACATCTCCCCGATATACTTCCTATCGCTGTGACTCAGACCATCGTTGAAAGATTCTCCTCGTTCACCGATAATATATCTCTTCCCGACCACTTCATAACATGCCTTGTCTTTAATCTTTCCCCATCGGTGAGACATTGCCTTTCGGCCACAGAAAAACTCCCCTTCACCGATACACCGATGGACTACCCATCGGTGACACATGATGTTCATCACCCCGATTGGTCGGACCCATCTCCGTCGGCCCTGCTCCCGCATGTCTCTCCGACACTCATATCACGCCGATGCCACATCTCCATCGCCAAGACAAAACCTTTCGGCGAAGATGTTATCTCTTCCGCCGATGCCCCTGGTCACGCCGACATCTTCCATCGGCGACACTCCACAATAGTCTCCCCGATCGGTAAGATGATACATTGTCGGCTCACGATTATTTCCTCAGGCCGATGCCAAGGCTCACACCGATGACTCCTTTGGATAAGCAAAAACTTCTTCCCGCCAAGGCTTATTAGAAAATTCACAACATCACACCAAAAATGTGCAGTATATACATGGGCTCCGAGCCCTTGGTGCTCCTGCACCAAAAAGCAGGGAGACAGACGAGTGACCATTAAAATAGAAATAGCTAATTTATCATAATACCCCCCCTTAATGGTCACTGTACTAACTAAAACATAATTGCCCCCCTTGAATGGAGACAACAGAAACAGAGAAAGACAGGTCCACGAGCAACTGAGAAAGCAGACAGAGGAGATGGACCTAGAAGGCATAGAAAGCAGACTCCTTCTGCTCAGTATGCTCTGCGACGTGTGCTGATGGAGTTGAAGCTTCAGACTTGGACTGCTCAGCAGCCAAGCGTTTCCGGCAATCCTTTTTCATATGCCCAAACTTGTGACAGTAATTGCACTGGATGTTGTATTTCTTGGATGGGTCCTGTGACTGACCTTGACTGAATTGCTGAGAGGGCTGATTAGGACCTTGATACTGCTAGAAGGACGTGGCAGTAAATGCCTGTTCTGAGGAGGAGGAAGAAGCACTGCTACCAAACTGTTGTTTCCAACGATCCTACTGCAAGAGTTTGTTGCACAGATTGGGGAACATCAGACTAACATTAGATGAAGTAATGTTAAGAGTTTCGATAAAGTGCTCATAAGATGATGGTAGACTTTTCAGAGTGATCACTACGATATCTTCTTCTTCCATCTTCCTACCAATCGCCGTCAACTGATCACGGATGTCCTTGATTTTTGTGAGATGCTCTTGCAGAGACATCTGATCATCCATCATCATTGAGAAGAGCATGTTCTTGAGAAAGAATGCTCGGCTTTTGTCAGAGGTTTCATGAAGGTCCTTCAGTGATTCCCAAATTTATTTTGTTGTTTTCCCATACGGAACCTGAGGCAGTTGATCATCGGTGATCGATAGCTTGATAAGCATTACCGCTTCACGATTTTGCTCATCAAATCTATCCTGATCCTTACCCGTCACTTGAGGACGTGTAGTTGTGCCCAGAATAATCTTGTCCAAACACCGATACTCAAAAATAGTCATCATTCGCTGCTTCCAGGTGTTGTAATTTTTGCTGTTGAATCTCTGACTGCCCTCCAATAGAATGTTGGTCAAAGATGCCATGCTTCGTTTTTCGAGACACGAGAAAACTAATTATAAGTAGTGGGCACAGAAACTGAAGCAGATAGACGGCACAGACAACAAACAGAAAATCCTTACACAAATACAGATTCCGAAAACACGGAATAAGCTGACTCAAAAGTCGTGAACACAGACTTTGAGGTACGGATCTCGAGATAAATCCGAATCACGGATTTCAAAGCTCAGATCTCGAGAGTACGGAAAGTAGAAGTTCAGAACATCTGCAAACTCGGGATTTGTGCACAACAAACATGCAGACTTCTTTTCTCTTCTGTCACGAATTCTGTTTTCAGATGAAGAAATACCCAGAAAATGACGATGCACCTGTCAAGATAAAATGAAGTCATCAAGGTCCATCAAGCATACTGCCGCCTAAGCATACAAAAAAATAGAAGTTGCTGAAGATTTTTTTTGAAATCAAACAGGAAGAAGGTTGTGGAGCCAACAACGGACTCTTTGTAGAGAAAATGACGGCCTTAAATCCTTCAGAAACAAAAACAAACTGGCAACTGAAGAGAGAACCGCCGAAGGTTTGGAAATGCCCGAGACTCCGCAGTAGATCGTGACTTTATGCCACGATGACCAAAACCGCGACTTTTGCAGAGCACAGCGAACAAAGGCATATACGTGCCTTGTAAATTGTGGCTTGCAAAGAAACACGTGAGTCGCAGGGAATGAAATCACCATAAACTTTTACGGAGCCCGTAGGGATCGCAGAACCCTTTAGCAGTGAAAACTCGTCATTCAGGAAATACGTCTTCAAAAGGTGAGTCCAGAGGGTTTCACGACCACCAAAAATGGACGCGCGACCTAGAAGAAAATGCCACGAATGAAAACTTAAACCATTGTTAGAGCCCACGATCCTCTGAAAAAAAAACACTTAGCAGACAAAAGACGCTTCCTTCAGAAGCAACGCTTCAAAAAAAGGCACGACCTGAACCAAAAAACGCGACGGCCAGGAACACAGGATTGCCCATGGAAAAAACGGAAAATCATGACCTAAAAAACCTTCGAAACCTTGAATCATGATTTTCAGGGAAAGACAATCCGCCAGAAAGAACAAAACGTAGAAACCCTCTAATCCTCCAGAAGAAGAAAAAATCTGCAGAAACCCACGTTGAGGAATGGAGAGAAAAAAACTTGATCTAAAGAAATGACGTTTCAAATCCAAATCCGTACGGAAGTATGGACAGGCGCAGGAGGGAACCTGCTCTGATACCATGTTACAAATGTTGCAGAAACATGACAAAAATAATACTGAACATTATATTATTGAATAGGATCGAATGACTTTACATTAGAGAGCAAAAGCTCTTTATAGAGAGAGGGAACACTCTAAAGAAAGACTGACAGCTTGCATAAAGCAAAAGCTTCAGTTAACAAAGCAATGCAGAAAGGAAATGACTAAAGATGGAATAAAACCTATCTAATAGGAGAAACGCAGGGAGACGAACAAGTGACCATTAAAATAGAAATAGCTAATTTATCATAATAATTTCAAGGGGTTAAGCTTAGTGAGGTTAAGATGTGGTCAGGATTCCCTCCTTTTAAGCCCCAGACCACTACACAATTCCTCAAGCATACTGCCATAAACTCAGGCTTGTAAGCTGCCTGGTGCAATAAGAGTTACTGGCAACAGTGAGCATAATGTTCCAAGCTTGAGTTAGGAGGGTTAGGGATTTTACATCCTCCTCATCCGTAACTCTTAGAAAGTAAACTTTTTAAAATAATAACATCATAACTACTTGTGCAGAGGCCCGGGTTGCCTTTGGAGGTGGCCTTCTAACTAGGTCTGCACTTTCATAATGTTAATTCATGCAACTTTCACTTTATTAAAAAGACAAGTACATGCACACTAAAAAGTTTCACCACCTCGTTTATATACCATGCTATGTTAAGACACTAAAGATACATTTAAAACTCTTCTATGCTACATAGTACATACTAATGCAGTCACCAATACCCAAAAGCCCACAACCAAGCAATGTCACTAAAGATTGACAAAAACCTGCCATATGCAAAAGTTAAAATGTCCATCAAACAATCATATATTGACAAAAGGAGACTATTATGCTATTCAACAATCTATGCTGTTAAACAAGATGACATTAGCACATGATGCATATTGTTCAATGAAAATGCAATTATCCATGCAGCAATTGATGAATCAATGACATGGAGTGTGTGCTGGCACATCTCTTCCAAGTTGTCTCTTCCCAGTTTTCTGTCCTCTATCTGAAGATACTCTCCCTCAGGTCATGGCCTTTGTGAGGAGGAACATCCTGCATATCACTCACACAAAGAAAAATAGTAGTTAGTCGTTATCAATTCATAAGTACAATGACAACAACATTAATTATATTCATCAATTAATCAAAATCATTAATTGCACCCAATAATTTAAGAATTCAAATTAATCGTGTATATACATAATTTCCAACCACACAAAATAGCCACCACATCTATAATTAATTGCCAAAATTAACGATGCCAAAGTTATTACAAGATGACTTGTGACATTAAAGAGGATAGTTTCACAAATAACAAAAAGGAGCTGGACAAACATCTCAGCCAATTTTTGGAAAGGCAGCGGCAGAAGGCTAAGCCCATGCTAGAAGAATAGGTTAATAATACCATTGGGGATTTTGGCACCAAGTAATCAAAGTTACGCAGCCTCTTTTCAAAATTAGCAAGTTAAAAGGAGCTTCTCTAGACCCTTATGGAATGCATCATATATTAGACTCATACGGTTGATATAGTTGAGAAGGAGCATTGACATTGAAACCTAGATTGCTAAAAATATTTATTTTTATCTATATTTCCAAGGATTATAATGGACCTGTCTAAAAATTGACATCGAAACCTAGATTGCTAAAAATATTTATTTTTATCTATATTTCCAAGGATTAATATGGACCTGTCTAAAATATATCTGCTTTTGTAACTTTCCAGTTTGTAAAGCATACTTATCATTTTGAAAACATTCATAGGTGCATGAATTTTTGGGTTTTTATTCAAAATCTTGAAGCTGTTGAAAAATGTGGCATGCTTTTGCTGTAATCTTTTGAGTTCTCAAAGAATACTTCTTTTCATCAACATAACATGCATAGTTTCATGGATTTTGGTTTATTATCAAAGTATTGAAGTTGGTTAATTTGTTTGAATTAGCCTGTGAATCCCCTCAAAGATTGAATGATTGTTGTGGATGAAAGACAGTAGTTTAAGGTATGCATGATGACAGTGATGATGTTTTGCATTTTTTGCAGTTTCTACATCGCAGCACCCTTATCAGTGTGCAGTTTGTGTTGCCCAGAGGTGTTCTCTTATGTCATCACCCAATCAATCAACTCACTATTTCGAAAAGAAGCTCATATAGCAGACACAGAGTTTGAAGTATTAGAATATGGATTTTCTCTTTTGAAATTGGGATGGTGGCAGTGGACTGGTACTATTGTTTTCATTTGGGGATCAATTCATCAACACCGGTGCCATAAGATACTGGTAAAGTGTAAACTTTTGATACTAGATTCTACCGTTATGTTTTGAATGTCGCTTATATTCTATTTAGCTCTTAGGAGAGGAAAATGCGGTCATGCTACTTTTTGGTAGTATGTTTCTGAATTTACTTTGATAAATCACCTTGTTTAGCACATGAGACCAACAAATTTGCTTATTGTTTTGGCGAGTGTAGTATTAAATTCAATTTTCCCAAAATTCTGTTTGCACTTACATGAAAGGGCTTCGAAAAAAATGGAAATAAATATCCAAAACAATCTCAAAATTTGCAGTAAACAGTGGAACTGATTATTAGAATTTTGTTGAACAAGAACATGTTTGCTTGTTAAAATTTTTTAAAGTTAATTTCAAGGAAATTCATAATCTCTTTCCATTGCTGGACTTGTAAGAAATATAATTATGTTACAGTTTCTGTCTTTCCATCTTGAAACCATAAATAACACATTTGTTATAGAGATATAGGGTTCAAAGGCAATCCCTAACTGGCAAACGTAATCATTTGGCTAGAATACTTTATAAACAATCCCATTAAGGAAAGAAGTATGACCATCGCAAACCTTTTGAAGATCTCCTCTCTCCAAGTGGGTTCAATTTAAGTTCGTTTTACGCCATTAAAGTGACCCATAGATGGCTGCACTCTCATGCCATATTCCTTTGGGGCTTTTGATTATTTCCCTCAGAGTCTTCAAGCCTTCATAACTAACTGCAGCAGTAGCTCAACAAAAGATAGGTCTCGTACCAAAAAGACAGGGTTGTTCCATAGCACTTCTAGCTGGTATTTGCTATTATTTATGCAAAGATCCTTATAACTCTTAGTGCATAATCCATATCAATATACCACATAAAACCTTGCAAATGCAATTGCATATTCAAGCCCTAGATTTACTTTTAGTGTAGCATCCATGCTTGCCAATAGGTAATGAGTCAAAATACTGAAGCTATGTACAGTGAGACATCTGTCCTTCATATCCTGATTTAGACCAGGGCTGACTGGAGGAATAGTAGTCCCCTGGAGGATGCCATGGCCTTCTTTCGGAACTCTCTGCCACTAAATCCAAAGTCCAACTATAAAGCAGTAGTTTCAAATGAACAACACCAACATGTATAGAACTTCAGAAATTTCTACAATATCATGCCCACAGAACCATTTCCAGGCCCATCTTTCTCACAAAGAATAAAAATGGGTGCTACTTGCAAATAGATACACCCCCTAAGGTCTCTTTCTCCATTGATGAGATGGAAAACTATGGCTTCTCAAGGAGAAACCATCTCAAGTTAAATTTGCAGATATGATGACGAAGCAAGTTGAAAATAATGTTTTGCAATAGCCCATTCACATTGGTGACGAGATTATCATTGAACTGACACCAACTGGAAAGACACAGCAAAATTTTCCCTATTAGATAGGCTTGAATCCTCCTAAACAGTTCAACTAGATCCAGATAATGGCTAACATACCCATTGTTTAGAACCAGAATAAGAATCAGCTGGCATCCATTTACCCTAGGCAGTAAGCCTTTGCTTGTGTGCGTCTGAAATCTTTTGCAGTGCCACATTTGTATCCACTGAGGACTTCTAGACCTCCTTAATACAAATGCATTTTTTTGCCATGTTCAGCCATAGTCAGTTGGTTTTTATGCATCCAAGATAATTTGTGGTTCACGTCTCCTAAGGACCTCTAGACCTCTTTGATACAAATGTGTTCTGTCACCATTTTCAGCCCTGGTTATCTGCTTGCGTCCAGGTTGACCTCATCTATCTCCTTGAGCTTGTTTTGACCCCTTTTTAGTGTCTCTGGATTTCCTTGGTTTTCTGTATTTCATAATCTTTCTCCCCTTTGTTTTCCTTTAGAAGATGACAAAACCATCAAAGTGGTTACACAACTGCCAGAGCAGTAGGTAATCACCATGACACAAATGCAACTGTCTAAGTCAGAGGTACCTTTGGCACTTTGTTTTTTGTTACAGGTCCTTGTTTTGCCTGGTAAGTTCAAATATCATTCTTTTTCTATTTATATACAAGTTTTCAAGAAGTTGAGAGATGTGAGAATTTTGAGTGGCACCCCATTCACTATCTTTCATCTGATACACAGTCCCATACTCTAGGTATGTGCTTTCAGAGGTTTAGTTGTGGGTTGGGATTAGCCTAGAACAATTACTTGAGTGTAGTCTTTTTGTTTTGTGTCCTTGTGATAGATATGTGAATGCTCTCAAGAAGGTAACATTTCTGAGTACGATGTGCTTCGACCTCTTTTACATCAGCTTTGGTTTGTTTTGTTACACTTGTGTTATCCTCGTTTTTTACTTTGGAAAATTTAAAACTTTTTGTGCTCTCTAAATCGACATGTGACATTGAGTTGTTTTCTCAAAAGTGGTGTTGGCATTCGAAGTCATATGTAGGGTTCATTGTCGTCTTGGCTTAATCGAGTTGAAAACATTAATGTCTAGTATTGGTCGCAAACATTCCCTATCATCTTGAGTTCTTGAATTACCTATCAAGTCAAAATCGTCAATTGTTGGTCATAGTCTTGAGTGATCTAGAGTCATGTTCAGTCACCTGAAAGTTTTTCAAGTTGTCTAAATTGAGTTGTAACTCCCTTTCAACCTAGTAATTTGTGCAAAGGCGATTAAATGTTTAATCACATCCCAGTGGTAGAAATACAAAGGGTCTCTATGCAACTTGACAAGGATACAGTCTTGGGATATATTTCGACATTTTTGTTCTTCTACAGGTTTCAGTTTCACAAAGTTACAAACTATCTTGGAAAATTTGACAACAGGTCTTAAAGGGACTCTTTTTTAAGATTTAGTGTGTTGGTTTCAGAATAATTTCAATTTTGAATGCAGTTATAGTTAATCTGCAAGTATGAATTTACAGTTATTTGGAGTTTTGACACATGGTTGCAAGTTCCTGCGCAGTGCATATTCTCCCTAAAACGCTTGACAATGGGTTCGCCGCGATATTTTATTTGTTCCCGGCGATTGAAAGTCAGATACTACATAAATAAAGCCATATCTGTTGATAAGCAAGTGGAGTCACAGAATTTTAATGCAGTTTCAATTTGCCTTTTGGAAGTTGCATTTTACACTTTGCAGCTTCACATGATCGCAAGTCAATTTCTGGATTTAGATAATGAACTTGCAGGGAATTACAGCTGTAAACGATGTGTAGAGAAGTGTAAAGAACACTTGATGTAAGAAACAACCCAGCCTGGGCTTGGCCCCAGTCTGATAGTAGTCTCTCTCTCTCTCTCTCTCCAAGAAATTGGTATACTGCTCGCTATCAGATATGGCCCATGGGAGGCTTCATAACTTTATATCTATGATTATAGCTGTCAATTTCATTGGATGCCTGGCAAAGCATAGATGATAAATATCTGGTATTTACTAAATTTGGGTCCATGGGGGGTTGTAGAAACATTTGTATTAATAGAGATGACAAAGAAACAAGTCCAAGGTGTGAATTTTTGAAAGAAGCTTGAGAAAGTTGAATTTAGTGTTCTAAAAGTTGTTATAGATGTTAGTTGTTATGAAACTTTTCCTATGTTCAATAGACCATGGGTTAATACCTAACATGGAGGCATGCCTCAAGATAACATTTGAGATCAAGCTCAATAGGTCAATACGAGACAGATCTTTCTATTAAAGGCAATTTGCTTGCTATGTGCTAGAGCAACACTGATTCCAGTTTGTAGAAAAATATCATTTTAGAAAATATAGAAAAGTATTTGGTTTATGGATAATATAAATTTAAGTTTTTGTGTGAAGCCTTGAAAAGGATATAGATGTGGAGAGGAAAGTCTATCCCCTTCTGATTTTGTCGACAAGTATAAGTTTTTATGGATTTTCCATTCTCATACTTTTGCTGCCCCCAGACATTTCTGGCACCCAAGGTTTGAGAGCCTTGGTATTCATTATTCCAACCAGACTTGTTCAGAGGAAGCTACATTTTAGTGTTTAAGAGAGTCGAGAGGTAGCCTGCAAAATATACAAAACTGAGCGTGAGACAAAGCAATGTCCATTGCTTCATATGGCAAAATAGATCAAAGTATCTGTTTGGTGTAAGATCTGTGACAACCCAAGCCATGACATGGTGGATTGCCACATCTTAGGAGAAATGCATGATAGACCAAAATTTGGAATATGGGGAGAAATGAATTATGGTGGATTGAACCAGTCACAATGTAATAACTGTAATCAAAATATTGGTCAAGGTCCAGTAGGATGAGGGGCAGGGTATGGCAGAAGATATTATGGACGAGGAAATGGTGGACAAAATGGAGGATTATCACACAGAGGGTGTTTCAAGTGTGGGGAAGCCGATCATATTCAGTGTAAATGTCCTAAGCTTCCACAATGTGGTCATTGTGTAGCAACTTGTAGAAGAAAGGATTGCCCTGAGTTATGTGAAGATTCTTTAGCGTGATAAATTGTAGAAAGGATCTAACATGGTTCAGGTATTGCCACAAAAAAAAGTCTGCCACAACATCAGGATTCCAAGCGAAGCTGTGGGTAGAGTATCATCCTAAACTAGACTAAACTAGACCAATATGTGAATATTACTACAGAAGTGGAGTAAATACACAGCTATGGAAGATAAGAGAAGGTGCAAGAGAACCAATTCAACGTGCACTGGAAGTCAGTTTGGACTATCGCAATGCTACGATGCGAAAGAAGATTCTCCATCAAGCTGCTGATGTAATTTGTGAATTACTACACAGAGAACAGGGAGCTTAAGAAGAAAGATCTTCAGGAGGATAATCAATCTGTAAACTGGGGCAGCTCTGCTGCACTCCAGCCATCAACAAAAGTATTTAAGTAGATGCCCTCAAATTACCTCAACTTGCACCAACACCAGGCATAATGGATGCCAATCTCCATGACATATGCAAATCAAGGAAAAATAGAGAGCAAATCAAACATGCAAAAATAAACACAGTATTGCAACAAACAAATACTGCTGGAGAAACCCTCAATGGGCAAGAAACTCCAGGAGGAGTGAGCACTTGTCCCTCATGCCCCTAATCCATAGTTATTACAAGTGTTTAAATTTGCCCTCCTGGCTTTACAAAGCTCTACTTCACATTGTGAGCTCCCACACACACACCATCGTGAAGATGACATATCACTGCAACAACTCCTGCTACAGCAACAATAAGGACTACAACCTCCAAATAATAGAGAGTACTAAAACCCCCAACTTCAAAGAATAGAGAGGACTACTACTCCCAACTCCATGAATGATGAACTCCCACATCCTCCATAACAAACGACAGAAACCTAACACAAGGCTGAACATAGGTAGAAAACATGCCCTCTTGGCATCAATGAAGCCGTCACACACATTTGGAACTTACATTGTACCTGCAACTACTCTCTACATGGAGGAAAACTATTACATACACATGCAACAGTCCTATGATGGACTAAAACCATCAATAGAATGAGAGTCCCCCCACTTCTAGGCATGGGAATCCCTGTTAAAACCTTCCTCCAGACAAATGGAAGACCAATAAACCAAAGCGTCACTTACTTTGGAACCCCAAAAGTCACTCTTTTTGGGCGTTTTTGATTAAAATGTGGCTTTTTTGTCTTTATACAACTGCTGTTATGTTTTGGCAGCATGCATGATGTCTATTTTGCCACATACAATGATTATGCCACCTTATTAAGCTGCTAAAACAACCCAAACATCTTTTAAGTGGGTTTAAAAAATGTCCTATGAACTTCAGCAACACTTTGTCGACAACTTCCTAGAGGCATAAGTTTTGCATCTGAACTTGAAATGTGGTACCATTTTTTGAAAATGAATAGCTTTCCGAGAGGAATCTGACTATACAAAAATATTCACCTTTTAACTTCATGTGACTTCTATTTTTCACCCTGCACCATAACTACAATTATGACATGACCCAATGGTCCAGATGTCAAAAGAGACTGATTTTTCTTGGATCAATGATACAACAGAAATTGCCGAGCTAGCAAAAATTGAGTTTGTTGAAAACAAAAGAAATCCTACCCTTATTGAAGCAGTGATTACAACAAACCATGGTAAAAGATCCAGAAGTACTAAAGGAATTGCGCATATTGAAAATGCAGCTGATGATCAAGAGTTGCTCATTGATTTTTCAATCAATGATTGGTCGGTATGTGAAATCCTCATTGATACTAGCACGGAAGTAAAAATCCTAACCAAGGATGCATGGGTCATGATGGAATGTCCTCTCTTACAACTATCTCAAAACATATTGTGCATGACAAATAAAATCCAAGCACAAAATAGGTGTATTGCAGAATTCTGATGTGAAGATTATGGAAACTAAATTTAAAGAGATTATGAGGTGATTGAGTTGGCGGAACAAGATAACTATCCAGCTTTGTTAGGATGACCTTGGTGTTACACCAATAAAGCAGATGTGCACTTTAACAAGGGATAAATGCGTTTTGAAAATGACCAACAACAGATTGTGATTCCGCTACATGTTGATCTTGGACTGTCCTACATAGAGGACTTCACTGCTCAAGATACCACAAATCTGCTGCAAAATTCTGCACTCACCACCTGAGTGCAAAAGAAATCAAGAATGGGTCAGGGAATGAACATCATTCTTATATGTTGATCTTGAGGAATAACAACAAGCCTTTGAACCTGTTGGGACCCATAATAGCTGCAACCCTAAACCCTAAAACATTTCACAATCACTAAGGCCAGGGTGTCGTCGAGGTGATTGAAAGAGGTTTATCAATAGGTCAAAGGCGATCTTGGCCGACTAATAGGAGTGGGTAGGCTCCTCTGCACTTCAGGCTCAGCTAGACCTAGGAGGGATATTCCTAGAGGCATGAAATAAAACACAAATAAACTAACACAGCCATACCCAATGTACACTTGACCCCCAAAGCTGTCACTAAGTCAAGACAAACTAGTTGCACAGGCCTCTGTATTAAGCTGATTACTGCACTATGCATTTGCACCCAAACATAACTTCATTACATTCCTTAAAGTGATTCCACTTAACTTCTCATACACAAGATACATAGTGCAGGCATACACGCTCATGATTCACAAATGATTCGGTTTGTTTTGCATCACTTCAGATTTATCCCTGATTATAAAATAAAACCATGAACAACATGTAGAATCCTAAACTAAACCTACTTCTACTCCTACAACTAACAGGACAAGAGTTTGATTAAAATGGTGATTGATCCATCCCCAATATGGACCGGTGCCTACTCCATTGGGCAACTGAGTCATAAACAATAAAGAGGAAAGAAATGGGCTGAACCAGCATCAACAGAAAACTAAAATATATTCACATACATTTCTCAAATTACACTTCATGCACTAGACATACTTATTTATCCAAAGCCAAACTATAATAACCCATTTCCAATAGAGAAATGACCCAACACAAAGCTTGTATTGATTTAAATGCTGTCATACATTATCAAATCTATTACAATCACACCAACAAATGTGGTGAAGGCAAAATACAAAGCTGCGACAATGCATTCCCCTGAATTATTACAAATAGCCGTGGAGACATCTCACTACATGAAAATGCGTGTTGCAATCCTTCCTACGTTGTATCAGACACATTCCTTCATTCATTGCCCAGACATTTTCCTCTGCTTGATGCCCTAAAATAATCCTTATGCGTTTTCCAGACCAGACAATTGGTTCAACGACCAACCCCTTGAAAAGAGCTCAGATCTTGCCTTTATAGCCTTCACATACACGTCTGAGTATGAATTGCACACCAAAATCCTCAACCACCCCACCAACTGCATTAAAAGCATTAAATTCGGCCACCCATTTCGCATTAATGGCGTCCTCGGAAGTAGTTGGTGCGTTCGCAAGCAGTTGGAGAAGATAGGAAGGCCAGGAAGCCAACCTCCAAAAAGTCGGACTTTCGGACCTCGGGCTTTCGGCCTTCCTCCCTCCTCCTTTGTTTCTCTCTGCCTTAGTCCTTTTGCTTTTGTCGGACTTCGGGCTTTCAGTGTTTCGTTCTCCAAAAGGAAGAAGAGAGAACACATAACTCTGACCCCCCGAAGTCAGCTTTACTTAGAAAATTCTTTAAACCTTAGGCGGACTTCGGCCTTCGGGCCTTCCACCTTGCACTTGTCCTAAAGAAGAGGGAGAGTCGAAGCCCCGATTCCCGCCCTCCGAGACTCTTAGTCAAATTTTGAAAACATCGGGGGTCGGCCCCCAGGGTTTCCATCTACCACCTTCCCTTTGGTAGAGAAAAGAGAAGAGGCCCGCCATCTACCAAAATTGCCACATGTCCTCTTTCCGTCATTCCGCAAACTAGCTTGCGAGCCCACCAAAAGACTCCGTGGAATGGTGGAACGCCTTAGGAAACTTTACTTGCCGGGAGTCGGCCGTCGGGCCTTCCTCCATCTGTCTTCCAAAAGGAAGAAGGTGAAAGGGAGGAAGCTCGAACTCTAACCTCCGCTATACATGGAAAAACAACCCCGTCGGATTTCAGCTTCTGACCCTCCACTGCAACACTGAAGAAGGCTGAACCATACAACTCCTAAGTCCAACGCTCTGCAACATTCCTCCATACTTAGAATAATTTTTCATCTCTTTGAGCGGACTTCGGCCCTTGGGCCTTCTCCACAACGCTGAAGGAGGAGGAAGGGAGGAACTCCGACCTCCGATAAAGGAAAAAACACAAGGGAATACTTAGAAATTTTGACTTAGTCATCTTTAGGGCTTTTCCCTTGTACTTTTAAAATGGCACACATGAAAACCTATGAAAGATGTCTCTGATTGGTTATAGATTATAGGCTTAAGTGGGATTCAGATGAAACTCGGGGGCAAAAAGGGGCATTTTGAGGATTGATTTTTCAAGTCCCAATAGAAATTGCATTAGTTATTGCATAAATGTCATGAAGTATTAGTTTGATTTGAAAGGTATGCTATAAGTGTCCCTTATGTGTCATCATTTAAAAAATTAATGAAAATTGCACAACGTTGGACACCTTGTCGTTCTAAAGCATATTGACATATAAACAAAGGAAGGCTATCAAAACTCCCAAAATATGACGGATATGACCAAGCTAAACCATTTATTAAGGACTTAGAAGCATGCTTGACAAAAGAGAAGAAACAAATTGATTCATTAATTTACACCCGAAAGAGTGCAACATCTATGTGGTGGGCTACTCATAAACCCTTTGCCAACTTGGGATTGCACCGAGTATTGGCTTCGCGATTTCAATGCAACAATAATAAACAATGTATTCTGATGTAAAATGGTGAAAAGGATCCGAAGAACCACATTCAGATATGCCAAGAAGTATGGGAATTTGGCACATGGATGCTACCAAAGCATTTATGGATTCATGCTTTCTATTCTATGCTCAATATCTGGGCATGAGCTTGGTATGTATTAGCAGATACATGTCGGGAGACAAAGACCTAGGATGAGGTAACCAACCAATTTGTCCATACTTTTACTTTCATTCCTGCACAATTACAATTAGCTTGACCATTGCAATTAATGGACAAGGCTGTATTTCATGACATTGTTATAATGGAAGAGTGAGATCAGGAGATGTATGATCCTGTAGAAATGGAGGGAATGCAACGATTGTTTGCATATGAATACAATAACACTTTGGAATCAAATGATGCATTTGTGCTAATTGGCGGACTTAACAGTTTTAAACAAGTTTATCAAGTTCACGAGGATAATATTGATGAAGCGAAGTGGGATATACATTTAGATGTTAATGTATTTGAAGATGAATGACAAGTGCAAACTGATAAAGCACCTAAGAGGAAATACTGAAGTGAACCATTAAGAAACAAAGAAGTTAATATGGGAACTAGAGAAAAGCCACAAAATGCAACCATTGAAGATTATTGGATGGAGCAGAATTTGTTCGGTTTGCTTAACTTATCAAAGAGTTATGTGCTCTATTCCTTGAAGGATATCATGAAATGAAAGGACTTCACCCATTATTGGGAAAATGAAGATTAAATTTCGGGAACGATCAAGAAATGACCATACAGGATGAATCCGAACTTGCAGATGAATGTTAAAGGTTGCGATTCATAAGATGTTAGATGTTGGGGTAGTTTTTCGCATTGAGGAATCAAATTGGGTCATCCCAATGGTTATTAGTATTAAGAAGGATGGTTGCATACATATTGCGTTGACTACTGTGTTGAATGAGGCTTGTGTCACCAATTCATGTCCTACACTATAGAGCAAATTTTGGTAGGTGTAGCGAGATGTGAAATATACGCGTTCACAGATGGATTCTTTGGTTACCACTAGCTTCAGATTGCATTGGAGGATAAGTCTTAGACTCTTTTGCTAATGAATTGGGGTCTTTTGCTTATAATGTTATGCCATTTGGTCTTAAGAATGCACCAGCTGTATTCTCCCGCATCGTTGTTCAGGCCTTCAAAAATTTCACACATTACTTCAAGTATATTTGGACAATTGGACAATGTAAAGGCTAGTTGAAGATTATCACCATCGTTTACATTTAATGTTTGAAAGATGCCAACAACTGCAAATATCTTTGAACTAAAAAATTGTATATTTGCTACACCTTCTGGTATACCATTGGGACATGTAATTTGCAAGGAAGGCATGTCGGTGGACCTTACCAAGATTGCTGTCATACTTCAGTTGGAAGGACCCACTACCCAACCTAATGTACGTGCATTCTTGGTTCATATTGGCTATTATCAGAAAATTATTAAAAATATGCATAGATAGCAAAACCATTAGAAGAACTTTTGCACAAAGAAGGGCCATTTGTTTGGACAACACGACGAGAAGAATCCTTTGGCCTACGAAAAGAAAAGCTGGCTTCTGTGTCTATTCTATAGTTCCTAGATTGGAACAAGCTGTTCCATGTACGTGTTGATGCATTTCGTTTAGCTATTGAAGCTATTCTTACCCATCCAAGAGAAGGCAAGATCGATCATCTATATATTTTACAAACAGAAAATTGTTTGCCGCTGAACAAAATCACACCACAACAGAAAGAGAGGCTCTTGCTATGGTGTTTGCCCTCTAGAAGTTTTGACAGTACTTATTAGCTACCCCATTTGTTTTCTACACAGATCATCATGAGGCATTAAAGTACCTCTTTAATAAAAAATTATG
The DNA here is from genome assembly GCA_027924645.1 of Cunninghamia lanceolata. Classification (NCBI taxonomy): domain Eukaryota; kingdom Viridiplantae; phylum Streptophyta; class Pinopsida; order Cupressales; family Cupressaceae; genus Cunninghamia; species Cunninghamia lanceolata. Next base: position 1,062,579 of record BSBN01001787.1, on the reverse strand, counting down.
CTACATGGATGTGTCTATTAGTGGATGGTAATTCTCAATTCAAGTGAAACCTGGTAAGCATCACTCAACTCTTGATCATCTATCTCGCATCCGAATAGGGGAAGATGCTACACCATTGGAAGACACTATGATAGATATCCAGTTAGTCTGCATTCAATGCGTCTCTGATGATGTCAGTGAAATTGCAACTTTTCTTACTTAGTGCATGTAATGTTCCATTTTTGGCACATTGTTTATTATGGGCATTTTTGGCTTGTTCCTAGTCCCTTAGTGGCTATCCGACATGTTTGGGAGAACTCCAATGTTCTTGGAGTGGCCACAGATCAATTTTACCGAGCATTTGGTTATGTCTTTGAGCTCAGATGGTGCTTATGATCATTGTGATGCTTCCTGATGTTTGATCGGGTTCCTGGTTTGCTCTCCAAGATTCTTGGAGAAGCCGTCTATTTTTGGAAAGTCGTCCAGAAGGCATCATTCATCATCCCAAACCTTACAGAGCATATTGGTTCAGTTTATTTTGCTTTCGGAGGCCATTTGGGATTTTCCGCAAAATTTAATATTTAATGAGCTATTTTAATTATTATTTTCACTTAAGCTCCTAGGGGTGAAAATAATTAATAAAAATCTAAGTGTTATAGCTCGTTGGAAAGAGGAAGAAAAGTTTTAAATCATGGATGCATCATTTTGGGGCCTTGCGAAGCAGATATTTCATTTATTTTGATAAAGGGGTCTTTGGAGCTAAAAAGAGCTTTTAATTAAAAGTGGTGACTTTAAGTGTGCACACTTAAGGAATTATTTTTTATTGTTTGAGGAGAAATATGAAGGGATAAAGGAAATAATATTTTATTTCCCTCAAAAAGTTATAAAAAGAAGAGTTGGGCTCATTGTTTAGGCATGCTTGGATTTGTATTGTTACTCTGCTGGATTGAACTTGCCTGTTCTTCCATATTCTCTTGAGGACGAAAACCCTCTTGTGGAATGCTCTTGAGGACGAAAACCCTCGAGGTTGGGTGTGGTTTCACTACAGGAATCACCATTGTGCTGAAGAAGAGATTTGAGCAAACTTATCCAGAGTTTGCCAGTGAGCTTTCATGGAGCTGAATATGTTTGAAGTTGCTAAGAGTTTTTTGGATTAGAGTTCATTAAATATCATGGCAATCAGATGAGAATGAAGTTAGAAGCAGATTTTTTATGCCTTGTATAGTTTTAATGTCATATTGCTGGTCCGTACCATTATATTGCCGTACAGACAAAAAAAGAGTTTTGCAAAAATAAAATTATTGAGAAGTTCTTTGTGTCTAAATCTTTTGCACTATTAATATATTCCTTAGGCGACCCCAATCTGATCATAGTGAGTGGTTGGGAAGCTTTGTTTATTTTTTTATGAGCAGCCGTACTTCTGCTGGCCGTACGGCCTGGGAAATGCATAGTTTGTGAAGTGTTTTTGTTAACTGATCTTTAGTGCATGGGAAACATTGGATTTGTCTTGTATTAGCGTAGTTTTTAGAGTGGGAAACAATATTGTTAAGTGTGGGCAGTTTCTTGGGAGTTTTCAGCAGTCCGTACTATGCTGGGAAGGTGCCGTACTAGTCTGGAAGAAGTCATTTTATAGTCTATCACTCTCTGTTGTGTTCAGTACATATAATTGATAGATCATTTAGGGACCACTTGTTTTGTCAAACATTGGGTTTAGTCTTGTAATATTATACTTCCCTGGATGCCAATGGTCTGTTTAGAGAGCAGTTGATGTATCATTTCAGGTTGCAGCAGTGACGGACAGCAAATAAATACTACATTATCATTCAGCTATTCAAGAAATCTGCAGGGTATGGTCATGCTATCTTCACAAGATTCTTAATAAGTCCAAACAAGACTTGATTTACATTGTATTTGATATCATTGTAATCTTTCTTGTGAATCACATTAAGGCCCCTGGATGGTTTACCGCCAGTGTGGAGGAAAGAACAATTAAACATATTGTAACCCCTGGATGGTTTTACCGCCAGTGTGGATAAATGAACTTTTCTTTATTGTTTCTACCCACTGCATAAGTGGAGTATTCCCACTGAATAAGTGGATGGCATTGTAATTTTCCTTTCTTGCTCTCATACCCACTAAAAGTGGTGAATCCCCACAACTTGTGGATGCATGCATATGCAGATGAATGTTTACTTGTTTGCACAATGTTTTAATTTGTAATCTAAAGCACATTATGCTCTCACCTTGCCCAAATTGGGATCTTGGTGATCAGAAGTGCGGAGGAGTTTAGTTGTGCTAACACTGTTTATCATTGTTCAATATTTTGGAAAAAATTATGGGGTTGTATATTACAGTGCAAGCCTCTGAAAATTATTCAGCTCATCCACATAAGTACAAGCTGCGCTTTACCATATAATTGTTAGAGAACTATATGAATTAGGACAAGATGAGATCCTATGCATGTGTGTTGGAACATGAATGCTAAGCAATATTGCATGGAGGCCACAAGGGAATTGTTAGAGGAAATTATGCAGGTGATGCCATTGCAAGGAAAATTCTTCTCATAGGACATTGGTGGTTGACACTATTCCACAATTGCATGGAGTATGCCTACACGTGATATTTGCCAACAAGTGGGAACACCTAACCATTATTCCACAATGCCATGGAGTATGCCTACACGTGATATATGCCAACAAGTGGGAACACCTAACCATTATTCCATAATGCCATGGAGTATGCCTACACGTGATATTTGCCAACAAGTGGGAACACCTAACCATTAGGATGAGATGTTGCTTATTCCTGTTCATGTGTAGGAACGATTTGAGAAGTGGGCAATTGATTTTGTAGGACCTCTTAGTCTAGCTGTAAGACTATTAGGTATTCGGTAGATAATCACTGCTACAAATTATCTTACACAATGGGCAGAAGCCTTTCTGACAAGAGATTGTACAACTGCTACCATTGCACAATTTATTTGGGAAAACATTAGTAGTTGATTTGGATGTCCATACAGCTTGACAAGTGAAAGAGGCATACATTTCTTAAATAAGACAGTTAAGGTCCTTTTAAGTGAAGTCATGGTGGCATATCATAAAGTGACTCCATATCATCCACAAGCTAATGGAATAGTGGAATTATTCAACAAAATCTTGGGGTCTGCATTGACTAAAATTTGTTACGTGGGACATTAAGATTGGGATGACCGTGTAGCTGCAATATTATGGGCCTACATAACAACTTACAAATGCTTGAAGTAGGCATACAATGTAATATTATGGCCCTACATAACAACCTACAAATGCTTGAAATAGGTATACATTGTTTCAATTGCGTTTTGGAATGGAAGCTTTATTTCCATCAGAGCATGTTGTTCCCCCATTACACATTGCTAGATAAAGTTCCATGGATGAACTTGCTTCACTACAAACATGACTAGACGAGCTTATGAAATTAGAAAAGAAGCACTTGCTTGCTCGATGGAGTCAAGGTATTGAAAAGCTTGACAAAAACTCTGGCATGATAAACATATAAAGGGAAAACAACTACAAATTGGTTATCTTATATTATTGTATAATTCCAGATTTATCAAACATCTTGGAAAGCTCAAAATTCAATGGTTAGGCCCTTATCAATTACAAGATATTTTGCCTGCTGGGGCATGTAAATTATAAGATCTACAAGGTAACTTGTTACTAGGACATTTTAATGGTAATATGTTAAATAAGAATCATGATTAGTAAAATTTTTAGATATAAGAATAAGGCAGAGGCCACAAAATTAGATCAATAAGGCTTATGGCTATCTATATAAGTCTTGTAGTTTATGCTGTGCATAATCAGTTAGAGGGAAGGATCAGGGGACAGAAGAGGGCAAGTAAAGATAGATGCATGAAGAAAGCAAAGTGGGAAGTGTGTTGCACAAAAGAAGCATTAGTAGATGAAAAGAGTGCAAGCAAAGAGAGTTGTGCAATAGCAGCAAAAAGGGGAGAAGCAAAATGATCTAGGCATTGGTCTGAAGGGAATGTGATAAATAGGTGTTGTACAGAATTATAGGAGAAAGGAAAAATTGTGGAAGTGAAGTACATGTAGGAAGTGAATACGAAGATGTCACTGCATAAATGGAGCATGGATGGCAAAATTATTGTATAATTAAGTTGGTGATGTGACATGTGTAAAAAGCTAGGAAAGCATGAGAAATTAATTACATCGATATGGAGGAAAAAGCAACATTACTTATGGAGATGTAGTAAGGGAAAACAAAAGGAAATAAAAGGGGAAGAATTGTGAGGAAGCAGTTATTGGAAAGAAAGAAAGCATAAGTGTTCCGAAGAGAAGTTTTTGTAGAACAAAGGCAAAAATCACAGAGGGTTAGAAGACGAGACCAAGGTATTAGAATGGGAAAGGCTTGAATAGTGAGAGAAAAGAACCTTGAAGTACGAAAGAAGAGCCTAGAAGTTGAGGTATGAGTTATATAGTTGAGAGCTTTGAAGGAACATAGCAACAAAAGATAGAGGTTTAAATTCCTACAAAATATTGTCCACCATTGATGCAGTATCCATCTGACATTTGAACAAGTGAAGATTTGAATACAAGGTTAGTTGACTATGAGGTGGAGAACATCTGACATTTACAAAATATAAAGGTATGGGTGGAGTAACCAAGGATGCCTGCAGAGTCCAAACAAATATCGAAAGGGGGAGTTGCAGCTCTTTTGGAACTTTTACCCTATTTTGGTAATCAATTGAAGCTAGTAAAATTTCTGAAATTGTGGATTAGAGGAGAATGGTTTTATTTTGTAGGAAGGTGAATCTGAATTTGTGCTGAATATATAGAGAGGATTATCAAGTTGGAGGAGAGAAGACATTGCTACAACACTAAAAAGTCTTGATGCTGCTTGTGTCAAAGAAGTAGTTACTAGCAAAAGAGGAGGCTACACTCGGGACCTGATTTCACTGAATGATGTGGGCACTAGGCTAAGTTCAAGGTAAGTAAGTGCCAAACTGACAACTTCATGCCATTTCAAGTCAGCTTCTTATGATGCGATCTATGTAATAACCACCCTAGTTTTTTTTGAAAATATTTCAATTGAAATCAAAGTTTAGGTAGTCTTCGATACACTTTCTGATCACCCAGATCCTGAGGTGGGCAAGGTGAGAGCATATGGTGTTCGAATCACACAACTAGCTGATTGAATGTAGAGACAGAATGCGAGGCAGCAAGCCGCCCAGAAACACATGCAAGGTGGTGAAGCCGACTTATCAACCACTTATTCAGCGGAACCAGTGTGTATAGATGAACCCTGGCATAATGGTTGATAAGCTCGTTCAATGCCAAAATGGGTTTGTAAATACAATATGCTATACGAATTGGTGGTAAATCGTCCAGTTGATTACAGAATGATATGCACACTATGTAGATGCACTGGTTGTACTACCATCCAGTGTTTTACAATTATTTGTCATTGCAACTATTGAAATAGAAGACAATAATTATGAGCTACAAATAACTTTATTGCTGTTCTGAATCTGAAACACTGCTGCAACACATTTCATGAAGTAATATCATTGTGAATCATGTCAGATCAAGAAGCAATCATACCCAAGTGAAGACAACTATAGTAGATGATGGAGAAGCCACAAAAACATTGAAGTAGCACTAAAATCATTGTCAAACACTTATACACAGGTCTGATATAAAATAACAGCCAATATATTATATAAGTCTTAAATAACACTGAATATCATGTAGAAATCATTCAACTAACTCAAGGAATCATAACCCATTTATGCTCAAACACTGTAGTTGATGTAGAGGCCCTGAATCTCACTGAAACCCACGGAACAAACTGAAAACTCTGTCAAAGGCAGGTCTGAAACTGTAACAGCAGAGTAATGTTCTGAAAAATACATTCAAACCCTAGCCTCCAATGCTCAAAACTTCTTCCAAACTGATTTGTCCATCACATACTCATCATATAATGAGACTCCTATCTATGGCGCCTAAAAACAAGCTGGAAAGTCACCAAAAAGAATGACACTTCAGCCTGGGAATCCGACACCCATATCTACAGGTGCAGCCCTGTATGACAACAATACAACCAACAAGGAGGAGTCTGGAAACATCTTCAAAAAAACATAAACAATTCCCAAAGTATGCGCAAAGAAGGCGGCTTGCAACTGGGAATATTTTCAGTCCATTAAAAATCAAAGCTTAGCACAAACTTACGCCTAACAACTCTTCCAATCTTTGCAAAACCTTATTATCAAGGCGTCAATCTAGAATTTTCATATAAACGCCAAAACACAACAAATAGTCTCCAAACTAGAAATTAAATCAACCCAATGAAAATCTTCAATGGACATCCAATTCTTTCATTGCAGCACGTGTGATTCCTGAATGAAACCACCACAACTAGCTAGGGAGGATCTTTCACCACCAAAACCAGTCCAGTCCAGCTAGGAAGGATCTTTCACCACTGAAACCACAAATCTACAAGAGGGTTTTCATCCTCAAAAGACAGAGAAGAACACAAGTTCCCGCAAAATGCAAGAGCAAAATGAAATTCATCAACAACCCACAATGAGCCCTCAACGTCCTTTTATAACTTTTCTGGAGCAATAAAATATTACTTTTTTCTTTTTGCTTCAAAAACTCATTTTATAAAAATAAATAATTAACTTTATAGATCAATTTCACCTTTTTGAGGAATAATAATATTTTCCCATGAATAAAGTCCCTTTTCCAAGGCATCCACTGAAATAACTTTTCAGTGCCTTTAAAATGAGCTATCACACTTAGTTGTCCCTTTTAACATTTCCAACATTAAATAACATAAGTGAATAATTAATTAACGCAATAATATACCCAAGTTGCAGAAAGCATCCAAATGATAGAATTTTACAATTCCGATCATACAATATGATATTGAAGACTTAGGACGATGATCGGTGGAAACTAGAAGACTTACTAAAATAGCCTGCTCCTCCAAGAAGTTTGGAGAGCATCCGAAAGGTCGGAAATCGATTCTAAAAGCATCAAAAGGCTCCATCTAACCAACTGAACTCAAAACCAAGAACAATTGCTCCACAAGATTGATCAAAGCTTCTCCAAGAATGTTGGAGTTCTCCCCAACTAACTAATGAGCCTTCGAAAGACTTGGAAACTTGCTACTTGCGGACAAATCGGCTATGCGCCAAAAAGGGACATTACAGTCCTTCCTCCCCAGAGTTGCTTGCCCTTAAGCAATTACAAATATCAACCAACAGTTCAACTTTGAATAATCAATGTAACTTCAGTATCCCAAATCAATCTAGGAGGTTTGTAAATTCTTCTATTTGTAGTACTATGCTGCAACATGTCTGCACTTAAAACCTCCTTCACTTTTCTTGCTAAAATAAGAATAATCTTTTGCAAGAATTCAACAAACTCTCAGTAACTCTGCTTGGATCTACCATGCTTCCACTGTACTACTCTGATATAATTTGGAAGATCTGTGGAAACACTCATTGTTTCCATACCAAGAGTGTTGGAATGATGGTTGGAATGATGGTCAAAGATATGCACGTGTCTACTGTCCTGAATAAGCTGCAAAGATGACTCCAAAGGATCCACAACACATTCCTTTGCTAATTGATCTTCATTAAGGATGTTAAAGGTTATCCCTTCCAAAAAGGAACATAAACTAGCACTGGTGCAAGTTGAAAACAAATTATGACCGCCACCAAACTCCCAGATCAATTTTGTAATGGTTGGAGTAACCATTCCCTTAAGTTGAAACAATAAACTAACTTTTTCCATTGACTGAATAGATTGAAAATGCATATTCTCGCAGCTGTTCAAGACTGAAATCAGTGATGTACTATCTGATTTTTTCAAAATCAGCATGCTACAAATGGAACTATTGCTGCCAAACTGACATCCATTAGCAAGAATAAGAGATCTAAGCATCTTATTGATGGAAAATATTTTCCCAAAGGTCACCAATTGCGCATTGCTCCAATTCTTGCTTAAAATCTCTCTCCAATCCCTTTTGTAAGTGAGCAAACAAATTTATGTGGCGACAAATTTGAGTGATAACTGCAATGCCAAATCGGAAAATTTTGACTCATAATCCTCCACAGAGCATTTCTTCTGTCATCATAGTCCTCCAATAGACTAGGATGATTATCTCTTGCATGATTACTCAACAATGAAGTGATTCTACCACACTTATGTTGCACTACTCTTGTATTCATGTGAACCTCATCAAGAGACCTTCTAGATGTACTAAAAGCATCTTTTCAAAAAAGAATGCCTCTCATGCAATCAATCCAAGAACTATCAACCAAATGAACCTCCAAGGCACTAAGATTCATGTTACCTTCATATAATATTGCATCCATCTTGAACACATCCTCTTGCTTTCCATGGAAGATTGAGTTGACTTTGACTTCTTTTTACAACTCAACCATGAAAGCATCACCAACTAAGGGTTTAGGAGCAATTGGTGTCTTCATATTCCATTCAAAAGAAGGATTATCATAAGTCAAATCAGCATCCAATCCATAGAGTGGATTGTCAAACAAGTGGAAATCATGTTGACCCTTGACTTACCAATTCTTTATGCAAAACAAGTTCTGAATTGTCATCAATGGAACAAAGTATATGCTCATTACTGATTGCTTATTTGAAAGCAACAACGTCCTCAAAATCAACATGTTCTTTTTGAACCATCTTTCTTTCAACCTCCTCTTTGATTTTTGAATTAACTTCATTGAATTGATCTAAGTAGTTATCAAAGGTTGCTGTCCTAAAATTTCCAGCAAGTTCAATCCTATCATTAATGGCTGCAAATCCATCAAAAAGATCATTTCGAAGCTCTTCCATACATGCCTCTTGAATTAAGTCATTTTCGTCTTCAGAGGAAAGTTCTGAATGCTTGTCTTTCTCGTATTCAGGTTCATCTTCAAAAATTACTGTTCTGGTCATATCAAAACCAGCAAGCTCTTTCATTATCACACTTTCTTCCTTGGACTCATCATCATTATGTTCAAAAAATGGATTATCAAATGTGGACTCAACATTCATCTCATTATCATTAGTTACTAATTTGATATTAGTGGGGTGCTTATCTTCTTTCCTTAGATACCTGAGTAACTCTTTCTTAAATTCAGGATCCATCATCTCATTGTACAGTTCATCAAACCTTTCTATTAAAGACCTTGCAATTGTAAACATCTTCCTGTCTTTTAAAACTCTGCTCTTCTACAACTGTCAAGGAATGGCTGAAATGAACATGCGGGTAATGCAAGTGTTGATACTAATATGCAACGCTGGAAAACCACACAACTAAAGATTTTCAAAGATAATTATTGCTGAAATTTTGACATGCAATTGAAAATCTGCAACAAGGGTTAGCTTTCCAACAGGCTGGCAAGATCATCTGCTCTAATACCATTGTAATAACCACCCTAGTTTTTTCGAAAATATTTCAATTGAAATCAAAGCTCAGGCAGTCTCTGATACACTTTCTGATCACCCAGATCCTGAGGTGGGCAAGGTGAGAGCATATGGTGTTTGACTCACAACTATCTGATTGAATGCAGAGATAGAATGTGTGGTGGCAAGTCGACTAGAAACACACAAGATGGTGAAGCCGGCCTATCAACCACTTATTCAGTGGGACCGGGTGTATAGATGAACCCTGGCAGAATGTCTAACCTTGTATCAAGACCAAAATGGTTGATAAAGTTGTTCAATGCCAAAATGGGTTTGTAAATGCAATATGCTATACAAACTGGTGGTAAACCGTGCAGTTGATTACAGAATGATATGCACAGTATGCAGAGGCATTAGCGGTACTACTATCCAGTGTTTTACAATTATTTATCATTGCAACTATTGAAATAGAAGACAATAATTATGAGCTGCAAATAACTTTATTGTTGTTCTGAATCCGAAACACTGCTGCAACACATTTCATGAAGTAATATCATTGTGAATCTTGTAAGATCAAGAAGCAATCATACCCAAGTGGACAGCTGTACTAGATGATGGAGAAGCCACAAAAACACTGAAGTAGCACTGAAATCACTGTCAAACACTTGTACACAGGTCTGATATAAAATAACAGTGAATATAAGTCTGAAATAACACTGAATATCATGTAGAAATCATTCAAATAACACAAGGAATCATACCCATCGCTGCTCAAACACTGTAGTTGATGTAGAGGCCCTGAATCTCACTGAAACCCACTGAACAAACTGAAAACTCTGTCAAAGGCAGGTTTGAAACTGTAACAGCAAAGTAATGTTCTGAAAAATACATTCAAACCCTAGCCTCCAATGCTCCAAACTTCTTCCAAACTGATTTGCCCATCACATACTTATCATAGAATGAGACTCCTATCTATGGCACCTCAAAACAAGCTGGAAAGTTGCCAAAAAGAATGTCACTTCTGCCTGGGAATCCCACGCCCATAGCTACAGGTGCAGTCCTGTATGACAGTAGTAGGGTCAGCAAGGAGTCGTATGGAAACATCTTCAAAAAAACATAAACTCCCTAAGTATGCCCAAAGAAGGCGGTCTGCAACTTGGAATATTTCCAGTCCATTAAAAATCAAAGCTTAGCACACACTTACGCCCAACAACTCTTCTAATCACTGCAAAACCTTATTATCAAGGTGTCAATCCAAAATTTTCATATAAACCCCAAAACACAACAAATACTCTCCAAACTAGAAATTAAAATCAAACCCAATGAAAATCTTCAATGCACATCCAATCCTTTCATTGCAGCATAGGTGTGATTCCTGAATGAAACCACCGCAACTAGCTAAAGCGGATCTTTCACCACTGAAACCAGAAATCTACAAGAGGGTTTTCATCCTCAAGAGATGGAGAAGAACACAATTTCCCTCAAAATGCAGGAGCAAAATCAATTTCATCAACAACCCACAATGAGCCCTCAACCTCCTTTTATAACTTTTCTGGAGCAATAAAATATTACTTTTCTCTTTTTGCTCCAAAAACTCCTTTTATAAAAATAAATAATTAACTTTATGGAGCACTTTCACCTTTTTGAGGAACGATAATATTTTCCCATGAATAAAGTCCCTTTTCCAAGGCATCCACTTGAAATAACTTTTCAATACCTTTAAAATGAGCTATCACACTTAGTTGTCCCTTTTAATATTTCCAACATTAGACAACATAAGTGAATAATTAATTAAATAATTCAATAATATACCCAAGTTGCGGAAAGCATCCAAATGATAGAATTTTGCAATTATGATCATACCAATATGATATGGAAGACTTAGGATGATAGTCGGTGGCAATCGAAAGACTTACTAAAAATAGCCTGCCCCTCCAAGAAGTTTGGAGAGCACCCAAAAGGTCGGAAATCAATTCTGAAAGCATCAGAAGGCTCCATCTAACCAATTGAACTCAAAATTAAGAACAATTGCTCCACAAGACTGATCAAAGCTTCTCCAAGAACGTTGGAGTTCTCTCCAACTAACCAATTAGCCTCCAGAAGACTTGGAAACTGGCTACTTACTCACAAATCGGTTATGCACCAAAAAGGGACATTACAATCTACCTGGCACATGAGACGGTAGTAACATGAGAGATTCCACTTTACATGATATGTGGCACAAGAGATAATAAAATATGTGGGATTGGCTCTCATAAAATCCAAGAAATTTAGGTATGGATCATTCCTTATACTTATGATGTTAGAAGAAATAGGAATTCCACATCCACAAGGATTCTTTTATGAAAAGGAAGGAGTAGATCCTTTAATTAAATACTAGCCTTATATCTGTTCAAAGGCCACGAGTCTAAAGTATAAGCAAAAAATGGATAACTCGTACAACTTAGTAGTAGGAAAATTTGGGAGTGAATGGAGGTTACCTCCACAAGTTGAAACTGCATACAAGGGTCACCTGGGGTTCTTGATGATGGGCTAAATTACACATTAGCCCACAAAAAAATTGCTGATCCAAAGAAAGGGTGGACAGAATAGATGAAACTCCCTTATGCGGTAAGGTCAAGATATATTGAAGAATGTTTGAACTTTGAATGGACTTTGAGGGTCTTTTGTGCACAAAGGTCAGTGTCCAAACACTTTATTAAAAAATGGTGCAAACTCACCTAGATTTGTTGAGTACTGGAGAATATAATTCTAATGATGAGGAATCTATTGGAAGAATGTCAATTGATCCTGAAATGCAGATTCATATCAATAATAAGGAGTACAAGCTTAATGACTGGATGAGATCACTAAGGGTGCCAAAACTGCCATCAACAAGAGTGCAAGTCGTGGCAAAGAAAAAGAGGACACAATCAGATCCTAATGTGGTAATAGACAAAGGGCATGCACTTCATATGGCTGAGGAGGAAGCAAGAAAGAAAAAGAAAATGGCTGAGACTACTCAACGGACAAAGGGAAAGCGCAAAGTTGTAGAGGCTGAAGAAGAGTCAAGTCCAGATGATCAATGACTTAATCGAAAAAGAAAACCACAACAAGAACAATAACAAGCTTGACCTGCCCAACAACCTAGCATAGGAGGCTAATAAGAAATACAATCACCTATTGTTGAACAATCCACAGAATGAGTTGTTCTTGTTGTTTATGACTTAGGAGTAACCACAGGTTTGCCAACACCACTACCAACAAAAGGATTTGAAAGAGGCAGAACAGTTTCATAGCTGGAAGCACAGGAACAAATACAAAGGGATCACACAGAATGAGATAAGTACCTGAATGGAGCTATTGAAGAGGTTGCTGTGGTAGCCAACCTAAATAAGAAGTGAGAAGAATTTACAAGGCAACTCAGTAAACAGGATCTTGACATTTGCCAAATTAAGAATCCTTCACTCATGGACAAAACTAACTTGTTTGAGGATAGACAAGCAACTAGTCTAGGGGAAATGTTGGCGGGATTAGCACGTGGCTGAGTTGGCAGTTTGAGAGGGAGGAAAGTGACAAGTAAAGGAGAATCAATTATTTTGCAATCAATCATGACTGTCCATTGAAAGGACTCAAATCCACCACATGTTCATTCAACAAGGCTTATAAAAGAAGTAAAGACCAGTAATAGAGATATATAGAAGATAGATAGCTATAAGGAGATAGATGTAGAAGTAGAAGTAATGTTCATAGTTAAGTAATGAGCGCTGAGCGCTCATGCGCAGAGCAATGTAAATGAAGCTAATGTAAGTTTGAATCAAAGATAATAGAATATGCTTTGCACTACTTTCTCTATGTTTTATGTGATTGATAATGTGTTAACTAGTGTTTGAGTTTAATTAGAACATGCTAAGTAGGAGTGCTTCGCCTGTGCAACTGTCTTAAACATCCTAGTTCTTGTGCAGTAACAATAAATGTATAAATCCTCATGGAAGTTAAACCAACAATGGCTCTAGGGGAGTGCTGTGCTTTGGATGAGCTCTCAAGTCTCTTCCAGGCTTGAGTGATCGCCCAGTGTGGTGTCTCCCACCTGCTTGGGGTTGCTATCAGTCTGTAAAGGACAAGAGGATGGCCATGTGTGCACCCACACCAATAATTGGCCCCAACAAGATACCTAATGATATCTCTCTATTTTCCCTCATCCAAGAGGATAACTTCAAATAGGAATTCTAAAAACAAATTAAGTAACCTGCACTCTGTGAGAAAAAAATCTCAGAATGAGGTTATGGGGCACATTCATGGACAAGTGGTTTACTTATTGCTGGTTTTGGAGTTATATTCACCCCTATCAATGAAGGCATGAAAAAGCAAGAGACAGTAATTTCCTACTTCACACTTATAATGTGGGGCTCAAATATCTTATATATAATAGGTTTAATCTGCATATTCTTGGCTTCATGACACTTGTTGTTTGAGATCTTTGTGGAACAGTGGGTTTCTGTTATGCATGCATATTTAAACATGAATACAGAAACTAGGAACAAAGAAAGCAAAATGATGAGTATCTGATTTATTTCTTTTGTTCTGTTGAAGGTATTTAGTTTCCAATAAGGTATTAGTTAATAAAAAATAAAATTTTGGGTTATCCATTCTCTTGCCATCATTAATTGATGATATGCTCTTTTCTTTAAGATGCTTTTGTAGGCCTTTATGGTGATTTAGTACCTTGTTTATTGACATTGTTTATAAATTATTAATCAGTCAAAACTTTATTAGTACAAAAGCTGTGGCAGTCACTTTGAGTTTTGACACGAGTTTTGATTTTTTAAAGGGATCTTTGCGAACTGAAAATCAAGTAGAGTCAACTGATTATTTTATTCCATATGGCGATTGGTTTGAGATCGTATCTTGTCCTCACTATTTGGCAGAGATTGTAAGTATCTGAAGTACTTTCTGCAACACTATATTGTTTTTGTGTGACTCTTGATTCTTTCATGCATTGACTTGATCAGAATAAATTCTTTTTAGGGCAACATTTTACATCATAGAAAGCTTTAGCTAACATCATGTATAGATGAGTTTACTTTCATTTATTTACATCTCTTTACTTGCAGGTCATATATGCTGGTATATTAATTGCAACCGGGGGTTCGGACCTCACAGTGTGGCTTCTCTTCGGATTTGTGGTATGATATCTCCATTTTTGTCCTCTTTTTCTCTCTGCTATTTTTGTAGAGTAGTTTGTTCTACTGGTCTTGATGCAATAGCAAGTCCAAAGAGAGCATACAATTGTCAATCAGATATCTTTTAGTCATGGTTGCAGCTTATATTTGTTAGTAATGATGGTATGCCATCTTTTCTTGATATAATTTCAGGTTGCCAATCTCACTTTTGCTGCAATTGAGACACACAAGTGGTACCTACGTAAATTTGATAGTTACCCACCCTCTAGGCGGTCCATCATTCCATTTGTATGTTAAAATTATTATGTACTTGTAATATAATGCAGTTTTTATCTGTTATTCATTTACTCACACCGTGCAGTGCTTTTGGGAAATGTAATTTTGGAGGAATATTTAGCTTTTAATTATAATTTATAATATTTGTGTTCAATAATGTCTACACCTCGAAACTTGAGGATGTATCAGTAAATGAAATTGCAATCAAATGATGTTTAGTTATTGGTATGTCTACACGAAAACATTGATGTATCTAGCATCTCTTGAGGTTTTTCGTTAAGGATTGTAACTATTTTCTGCTTAACTTATTTGAATTATATCTAGCTTCCAACTGGCTGAAATGTAAATATCATTGAGACTAAGTTACTAAATTTTCAGAAGATTATATTGAAGAAATGCATCTAAGGTATGAAAGGCTCATAGGGATAACACATAATAGGAATGATGGTCTGCATTGTTCCAGTGCAAGATGTTTTACTCAATATTTTGGGAGGCACTCCAAGATAATGTTGTGTACCTAAATATATGCTTGTGTATTTACAAGTTTATGTTGGTTGTAATACAGAGTTCTTGGAGGTTTTTGACATTGCTATGTAAAATGGTTATAATAAGTTTATATTTAGATATAATATTAAGTTGGGGTACCAGGTTCTTGGAGGTTATAAATTTTGCTATGCAAAAATGGTCCCTATTACGTGACAAGGCCTATTAATAAGGTAAATGGGCATTAGTTTTATATATTGTGTTTTTTTTCTTTTACAAACAAGGGGTTCCCTCTAATTTTATGTATCATTTTTTCATTATATTGATAAGATTATCATTTGGAGAAAGACCATTTCTTTAGTTTCAGTTAGATGTGCAGATGCTGTCTAGTTCTTAGCTGTGGATGTGCTACCGACCTTTGCCATTCATTTATATTTTATATGTTCTCATGCTACTATTGTGTTAAAACATAGAAATTCCCTCATAAGCTTGAAAGAATGTAAAGAAATAATCAATGTCCATCACATTACACGGTCAAACAGTTGAAAATATAGTTTCATTGAGTATTCATTATGTGAAAAATCTATTGCAGCTATTGATTATTAATTTCCTATCTTATAAGATTATTTGGCTGCTGAAAAAATTAATTTACAACAAATATTAAATAATAATACGGCTGCAATTTCACGGAAAAAATCACGGAAATAGAAAAATAAAATCAACACAATGTTTTGGACAAATTGTCCCTGGAAAAACCCCGAAGGGAAAACCAGTCAGCAGATATGAATTTTATTCAACTACAGGAAATCAAGAGATACAAAATTGCTTGCCTCTTACTGGCAGAGCTCTGGAAATTTCTTTCCTGTAAATTCCCTTCCCTCAATTGTTCCTGCTGAAATTGCTCCGGCAATATTTTCCTACTCCGGCAATTCCACTGCTCTCCAACGCTATCACTGCGCCCTTTGCTCTCACTGCAAATCAATTTGCTATCACCGCAAATTTATTTATTTGCTATCGCTGCAAATACTTCTCGGATCTGTATTTTCCAAATGCCTATTGATCCTCTTTTATAATCCCCTCATTGGAAACCAATGGCCATGATTTAATTTTAATCAATGGCTAGGATTAATTAGACTCTAAACCCTAATATCTAGAAGTCTCTCGAGAAATCAATTATCTAGGTATGGAGATAATTATTCCAGCTGTGTTTCCAGCCTCGTAATCTCCACCCGAGGCTAGAACACCTGTCCAAGCTACACAAAAATTAACACTCCCTCTTAGCGAGGAAGGTGTTCTGCATAACACCCATCTTACCTCTGAAGAAGATGAATTTTGCCTTCCCCAATGCCTTTGTCAAAATGTCTGCTACCTGCTGATCTGTAGATATATACTGTAGCTGAACAACCCTCTGCTGTACACAATCCCTGATGAAATGATATCTGATGTCTATATGTTTAGACCTATCATGAAACACTGGATTCTCAGATAATCTGATGCAACTCTGATTATCACAGTGTATCACTGTAGTCTCAACCCTCTGACCAAACAAGGCTACTAGCAACTTCCGAAGCCATATAGCCTCACACGTTGCCATGCTAGCTGCTATGTATTCTGCTTCTGCAGAACTCAGAGCCACGGACTTTTGCTTCCTGTTGTACCAAGAGACAACTCCTGATCCCAAACTAAAGCAGCACCCTGAAGTGCTTTTCCTGTCCACCGCACTACCTGCCCAATCTGCATCAGTATAGCCTATCAACTTGATACCATCACCTCGAGCATATCTGATCCCATACTCGATTGTACCACGCAAATACCGCAACACATGCTTTGCCGCTATCCAATGCACTCTCTTCGGCTCAACCATGAACTGACTAAGAGAGTTTACTGCAAAGGATATATCTGGCCTAGTGTTGACCAAATACATGAGAGATCCAATCAACATCCTGTATAAGGTGGGGTCTACATCCTTTTCCTTGGATGTGTCTACCTTCTTCCAATTCGTGATCATAGGTGTAGACATGGCTCTGCAATCTTGCATCTCAAACCTCTTCAAGATTTCAATACAGTATTTCCCTTGTCCAAGGAAAATCTCTCCATCTATCTGCCACACTTCCATGCCTAGAAAGTAGTGCATAAGCCCCAAATCCTTCATCTCGAACTCTGCTGCAAGGTCCCTCTTGCACTCCTCTATAAGCCCCAGTGAACCTGTTAAAAACAAGTCGTCCACATATAGAACAAGAATGAGAATTTCACCCCCAACCACCAAGTAGTAGAGGTTAGCATCCGCCTCACTCTTCACAAAGCCTATTCCCTGCAAGTATCTATCAATGCGCTCATACCACGCCCTGGGAGCCTGCTTGAGTCCATACAAAGCTTTCTTCAATCTGCACACGTGGGTTTCACTGCTGTGTGCTATAAAGCCCTCTGGTTGTTCTATGTATACCTCTTCTAACAATTCACCATTAAGAAATGCCGTTTTGACATTCATTTGATGGATCTGCCATCCCATATGTGCTGCAAGTGAGATTACGGCTCGTATAGAAGTATACCTGGCCACTGGAGCGAATGTCTCCTCATAGTCTATTCCCTCCTTTTGAGAGAACCCCTTGGCCACGAACCTTGCCTTGTATTTTTCGATGCTACCATCTGCACCATGCTTAATCTTATAGATCCAACGTGATCCAACCACTGCCCTATCTGTCGGTCTAGGCACAACCTCCCACACATCATTCTGCATTATTGAGGTATATTCCTCAACCATTGCATCTTGCCACACCTGTTGCTGTGCAGCCTCTTGATAGCTAGAAGGCTCACTATCTACCAACTGACTAACCAATGCCACATAGTCATTATACCTAGCTGGTTGTTTCCGCTGTCTATTACTCGTCTTAGGAGCTCCCACAAACTCCTGAGTATCCTTATGTGTCTGTTGAACCTCACGGTTCCTCCTGTCAACTATAGAGGATGAAATATTAAACTCCATATCTTCTTGATGCATCTCTTGGATTTGCTGTATCTGTTGCTCCATACTCTGCGAACTCTCAGCACCTGAGCCTGTGCTTGTACTAGTAACTGTACTCGTGCTTCGTTGCCCCTGTTCTGGTTGAACAATCCTTGGAGCTTCTATTGGCTGCTCATTCTGATCATCTGCTGGCAAATCTCTGGACCTCCTATATGCCTTGTCCTCCATGAATTTGACATCACGCCTGACTATAATCCTCTTGGTCCCTGGAATAAATATCCGATATGCCTTTGAGGTCTCGCTGTACCCCACAAAGTACCCTCTCTCTGCAGTCTGATCTAACTTGGAACGTGTAGCCCCTGGAATGTGACAAAATGCCAAACTCCCAAATATCCTGAAGTGACTAACATCTGGCTTCTTCCCTGAGAATGCCTCCTCTGGTGTCATCTTGCCCAATACCTTATGTGGAACCATGTTCTGTATGTATATTGCTGTACTGCATGCCTCTGCCCATAAGTATCGTGGCATATCTTGGTCATACAACATAGCCCTTGCTGCCTCCGATATAGAACGATTCTTCCTCTCAGCAACCCCATTCTGCTGCGGGTTGTAAGGAACGGTCCACTCTCTCTTGATTCCTTCCCTGGTACAGAACTCCTGGAACTCTTTCCCTTTGTACTCGCCTCCATTGTCTGACCGAAGAACCTTTACCTTCCTGCCTGTCGAATTCTCTACAAGAGCTTTGAACTCCTGGAAGTGACTGAAGACCTCATCCTTGGTCTTCAAGAAGTATATCCAGGTCTTCCTGGAAAAATCATCAATAAAAGTAACAAAGTACTCATATCCTCTGAGAGACTTCGTTGACATTGGTCCACATATATCTGAATGTACTAGATCAAGAACCCCCTTGGATCTGGTGTCACTCCTTGGAAAAGCTGCTTTCACAAACTTCCCCAATACACATCCCTTACATACATCATCATGCTCTGTGCTCACGTCTGGAACACCTGTCACTGTCTCACGAAGCAATTTAAGTGCTCCATGATGTATATGGCCCATCCTTCTATGCCATAGCTCTCCTTGATCTCTAGGATTACTGCTGCTCACTAGTGCCTTAGGAGTATCAAACTGCAACCTATAAAGTCGGCCGCTCCTAACTCCAATAGCTATGGATGATTTCCAATCCTTATGCTTGATTAAAACATGCGCCCCTCTAAAGAGTACATTGTAGCCTTTATCCTGAAGGACAGATACGGAAATTAGATTCATGCCCAAGCTTGGCACATACAACACATCATGAATGGAAATAGGCTTGCCATTCTCCCTCTGAAATAGAACAGTCCCTCTCCCAATTGGATTGCACTTGGACTTGTTCCCCATCTGAATCTGAAATCTGATGTCCTCCTCCTTGTATCTGGAGAAGTACTCCCTAACTCCTGTCATATGAAATGACGCCCCACTGTCTATATACCAAACACCCTGTGAGGTTGAGCTAGTCAGGCAAGCTATGAGTGCAAACTCATCCTCCATTCTATTAGAAAGCTCATCTACACTTGCTGAAGCTGCCGTCTGCTTCTTGCCCTTCTTTTCATTTTTCTTCCTTTGTGGGCAATCGCTGACATAGTGGCCGAACTCGTGACAGCCATAGCATTTGATCTTAGATAAGTCCTTCTTCTTCTCACTTTTTGAATTTGATCCTTTGCCAAACCCCTTCTTCGCTTTCCCTTTTCCTGCTAGGGCAACGTTTTCCTGTTCCACCTCACTTTTCTGACTATTACTGCTGGTTCCATTGACAAGACTTAGTCTAAGCTCCTCCTGAGTGAAGTCACTCCATAGTCGATCCCAACTCGGTAAGGTGTCTCGTCCATTAATAACTTGAACAAAGACATCCCACTGCTTAGTAAACCCATTTAGGGCTATTCGTACTAGCTCATCATCCTTTGGTTTGTCTCCAACAGCTGCCAATTCATCCTTGACAAGTCTAAGTCTGGTGAGGTAACTTGTGACGTCTTCTCCCTTATTCATCCGGGTATTCCTTAACTTTTCTCTGAGAATCAGTTTTCGGTTAAGGGTAGCATTCTGGTACAGATTCATAATGGCGTCCCACATCGTCTTTGCTGTATCTAACTCTGCAATATGCGGAACAATATGATCCTTAACACCGTCAAGAATCAGCGTCCTTGCCTTGGCATCTTCCTTCTTATATGCTACGAGCTGTGTTGCGTCTGTAGGTACAGGTACAACAGTGGTCACATAATCCTTGATACCATTCTCTTCCAGCAATAAAGAAATTCTGGCTTTCCAGACACCAAAATTTGAGGCTCCATCCAATCTGTCCTGATCTCTTAAACCTGCTGAGGCCATCTCAAAAGAAAATAATAATTTGAAGAGGTCAAACTGGGTTTTATAAACCCTAGATTATTTTTCCTTTCTCCCTGTGCCTGTTCTGCACTCAGATCTGCTCTGATACCATGTGAAAAATCTATTGCAGCTACTGATTATTAATTTCCTATCTTATAAGATTATTTGGCTGCTGAAAAAATTAATTTACAGCAAATATTAAATAATAATACGGCTGCAATTTCACGAAAAAATCACGGAAATAGAAAAATAAAATCAACACAATATTTTGGACAAATTGTCCCTGGAAAAACCCCGAAGGGAAAACCAGTCAGCAGATATGAATTTTATTCAACTACAGGAAATCAAGAGATACAAAATTGCTTGCCTCTTACTGGCAGAGCTCTGGAAATTTCTTTCCTGTAAATTCCCTTCCCTCAATTGTTCCTGCTGAAATTGCTCCGGCAATATTTTCCTACTCCGGCAATTCCACTGCTCTCCAACGCTATCACTGCGCCCTTTGCTCTCACTGCAAATCAATTTGCTATCACCGCAAATTTATTTATTTGCTATCGCTGCAAATACTTCTCGGATCTGTATTTTCCAAATGCCTATTGATCCTCTTTTATAATCCCCTCATTGGAAACCAATGGCCATGATTTAATTTTAATCAATGGCTATGATTAATTAGACTCTAAACCCTAATATCTAGAAGTCTCTCGAGAAATCAATTATCTAGGTATGGAGATAATTATTCCAGCTGTGTTTCCAGCCTCGTAATCTCCATCCGAGACTAGAACACCTGTCCAAGGAACACAAAAATTAACACATTAGACTTTTTTTTATCAACTCGTATAAAATTTCAGATGAACTTTTGTTAAACTCTACATTATGGTGTCAATTTGGATTTTTTTTTACAATAGAGATGATATTTATTTTTACAATTGTAGTGATACATTTTAAATTATGATAACTTTGATTTGTAATATAACGGAGGATGTTTCCAAAATCATTCCAAAATATATTTCTAGTTGTACCTACACAAAAAAATGCAATTTCACTATTAGATTGAACTCTAGAAAGTAAAGTAAACGTGTTCTTCCAAATAAAAAATAAAGTGGGCATATTTCCTTCTAAAAATGTCTTAAATATTAACCATGGCTTGCTAGTCAGTGACCTAAATACCAACTTAACTCTTAAATTCTTTTTAAGTATCTACTCACATATTATGATGTCATTTTTAAACGTGGAAACGTTGGACATATGTTTGATGCCTATAATATTACCTCAACCCTTAATCCCATTTTAGTAGGAGACGACAAAATCTACTCACATATTGTGATAAGGGAGAGGGACCAATGGTGGGTAGGGTGATGTTGAGTGAGGGGTCCATGTCAACAGTGTCCGAGTCGGATTATTATTTTTTGCCACGTCACTTGACAGTCGAGCTGGCACCCCCCAATTTTTTCCTGGGATTTTTTAAGGACGTTTATCAATGTTTATGGTGCGTTTTTCAAAAACTGCCAAAAAATCACTAAAATGTGTCAACGACTGATATTGGACATGTGTAGGGTCCCTTCGTGGGTTGGCACCACACTAGTACTGGCTCATTTAATTACTAGTTAATGTGCATTAGCTGCCCAACATCTTATTGCCGACGGTCTTAATCCCTACCACCTCGACATGCACACCATTCGCTTAGTCTTGCTTTAGCTTCACGAATACTCCATCCATGAGAACAATTTGTATTTGGAGTTGTTGCATTGAGGATTAGTCCTAGTTTGGATGGACGCGGATGGTGAGGCCATGGGCGAATACTAGTGATACATTTCTTGAACTTTCTGTGTTTATCAACACCACATTTGGCATAAGGAAGCCATTTAGCTTCTGGGTACACAGGTGAGGTTGTGTTCCAACCTCACACAGGGAGCAACTACGCATTGCAAGATTTTTTTTCATATTTTCATGCAATTTTTTTTTTGTGTAAATAGTTTCAGTATACAAGTAATGATATGCTCGTTTTATGAAGCTTTATTGCAATTTTATCATGGCCGCTTTTGTACACACACACACACACAGAAACGATGAACACATGTTATTTTGCAGTAATATTGCACCTATATTTCGGCCAATTGCATGTATATGTGAGTATACAAATATATATATCCATATATATGGCTGACTGTGTATATGTGGGGGTGTATATATATATACACAAATATATATGCATATATATTTGTGTTTACACACATACACACAGTCAGTCATAATATAGCCCTTTCTTTTCATTTCTGTATATATATAGTGGCAATATTCGAAGTTATTAAACACTTTTTCCATACTGCATTGTCTGTTAACGGTTTCATGTACCTATCCTTTGGCCGACTGTATGTATACATATACATACCATTGAAGGGTTACATATATATGCATATATATATTTGTGTTTATAGACATATACACACAGTCGGCCATAATATAGCCTTTTCTTTTCATTTCTGTATATATATAGTGGTAGTATTCGAAGTTATTAAACACTTTTTCCATACTGCATTGTCTGTTAAGGGTTTCATGTACCTATCCTTTGGCCGACTGTGTGTATACATATACATACCATTGAAGGGTTCCAAAAACTTGACTGTTAAGGGTTTCATGCACCTATACTTTTGCCGACTATTTCCACCGCTGCCGTGAACCCCTTGCTCAACAATTCTTGTGAATAGTTCATATGCATATATTGGATTTTTATGGTCAATTTGTAATCATTTTAGTTCTTTAATTGACATAACATTTTAATATTATTAATAACATATATTAATATAATATTTAACAAATTAATATATTAATAAACATTATAATATTATGTATGCATCGTATACACACACATACATAATTTATTATGTATGTATGTATGCATGCATGTGTGTCTACTATACATACATACATACATATGGCAGTTCATATACACATACATACATTTGTATGAACTACCATATGTATGTATGGATGTATGTATAGTATACACACATACATACATATTATGGATACATACATACATATGGCAGTTCATATGTATGTATGTATGTAGGTCATGCAGGTACCCATACATATGTCATTCATATGTAACATACATACATTATTTTACTATGATGTATGTATATATGTATGGAAACCAATCATACATACATACATACTCGGCCAAAAGATAGGTGCATGGCACCCTCAACTCTGCACTGTATGATAATGTTCTAATATTGTCAATATAAATATGCAACTTGCAGAATCATAATGTTGTTTTAAGTTATATATGAGTATCATAATGCTGGTTGAAGTTATATATGAGTATCGTAATGTTGAATCAGTTGGTTGTTTCGAGTTATTCTTAAAAATCATGATGCTGTATCAAAAAATGGCTCCAAATATTACTATCCAATTACTCTCAATCTTACATATCTGAATTTGTTGTTTTAGTTTGTATCATTCTTTGATTTGTAAGAGTTAGAATTGGGGTTGTGATAGAATAACATGCATTTTCTGTTTCATTGCACACACACCCTTGATCTTTTGCAATCAACTCAATTAAATGCATGGTTAGTATGTTCTTCAATTACACTCACTCTTACATGTATGAATTTGTTGTTTCAGTTTGCATCATTCTTTGATTTGTAAGAGTTAGAATTGGGGATGTGATAGTATAACATGCATTTTTTGTTTTGTTGCACACTCACCCTTGATTATTTTGCAAACAACTCATTAAGATGCATGATTAGTTTGTTCTTCAATTACAATCACTCTTACATGTATGAATTTTCTGTTTCAATTTGTATCTTTCTTTTAATTGTACGAGTTAGAATCGGGGATGTGATACTATACCATGCATTTTTTTGTTTCATTGCACACACACCCTTGATCATTTGCAATCAACTCAATAAGATGCATGGTTAGTTTGTTATTCAATTACAATCACTCTTACATGTATGAATTTTCTGTTTCAGTTTGTATCATTCTTTTAATTGTACGAGTTATAATGGGGGATGTGATAGTATACCATGCATTTTTTGTTTCATTGCACACACACCCTTGATCATTTGCAATCAACTCAATTAGATGCATGGTTACTTTGTTCTTCAATTACTCTCTTAGTACAAAAGAAGGGCTCATTCCTATTAACTTAAGACTTCTTATATATATATGCAAATGCATTATAGAATTTGAACTGGTAGCAAGTGGAGAATTTTGAATTGGTAGCATATGCATAATGCTTATGCATAATACATTATTTATATACATATGCATATGTATTATGCATATGCATATTGTAAATATGCATATATATAATGGATATGAAATTGCATATATTCATAATTCAAAATTATGCATATTCAAAATTCTCCACTTGCTACCAATTCAAATTCTATCAACCTATTTATTTATACAAGCAATGCTCAATTGTGCGACGCAAGCTACTTATTCACAAATTCAAATTTTTGACTTTGTGCTCGATACAACTGAACGACAATGAGCTCCTCCAAAGTGATGCAGTTTTCTCCATCAACTTTTACGGTAAGACTCAAACCTGCCCTTAGTATTTCTTATGCATTTATGTATGATTTCATTACTTTCAAATGCCTTGTCCATTTACATTTAAATGAATCGAATTTGTTGTTTCATAGCCCATGTTTATGCTATCACATTCTATACCTCCGAGACAACCCCAACCCAATATCAGCCACTCTCCCTTAAAGCTCACTGTGTTATGTTTATATACCTTCAAACTGCAGTATGGTGCAAATATTTTCAACCCTTTCCAATACAACATTACGATACATACATACATACATACATATATTGCAGAGATACATAGATATGTATGTTTCCTATAGCCTTGTTCATTTTCATTAAACTTACACATTTATCTATCTTTGCAATGTATATCTCTCTCTTGACATTTGAGTTTTCGGTCCGTTTTTTCAAAAACTGCCAAAAAAAAAGTAAAATGTGTCATCGACTAATATTGGACGTGTATTATCCTTCATGGGTTGATGCCACACCAGTACTAGCTCTGTTTACTACCGGTTAATGTGCATTAACTTCCCAACATTCTACCGCCGTGGGTCTTAGTGCCTACCACCTTGGCATGCACACCATTCACTTAGTCTTGCTTTAGCTTCATGGAAACTCCAATCATGAGAACAATTATATATGAGTATCATAATGTTGTATCAGTTGGTTCTTCAATTACTCTCACTCTTACTTGTATGAATTTGTTGTTTCAATTTGTATCATTTTTTTTTTTAAGAGTTAGAATTGGGGATATGATAGTATAACATGCATTTTTTGTTTCATTGCACAACACCCTTGATCATTTGCAAACAACTCAATAAGATGCATGGTTAGTTTGTTCTTCAATTGCAATCACTCTTACATTATGAATTTTCTGTTTGAGTTTGTATCATTCTTTTATTTGTAAGAGTTAGAATTGGGGATGTGATAGTATACCATGTTTTTTTTGTTTCATTGCACACACACCCTTGATCATTTGCAATCAACTCAATTAGATGCATGGTTAGTTTGTTCTTCAATTACTCTCACTCTTATTACAAAAGAAGGGCTCATTTCTATTAACTTAAGACTCCTTTCAATCTATATATATTGCAAAGATAGATAGATACATAAGTTTCCTATACCCTTCTTCATTTACATTCAACTTAATTAGATGTATGCTTTGTTTGTTCTTCAATTATTGTAACATGTATGGTAACCATTTCTGAAACAATATTATGAAACATTTACATAACTTGAAACAGTATGATAGTAATATTTCAAACCCTTTCCTGTAACAGTATGAATGTAAAAGCTCATAAAATATAGATAGATATAACTGAGTCAGATATATAGATAGAGAGATAATTTGATATATAGATATAGTCAAATATATAGATAGATATAGCTGAGAGGTTTTCATATAGCCGAGTCAGATATATTTATGGGGGGATGCCAGCTCAACTGTCAATAGACGTAACAAACAAAAAATTCTGACTCGGCCGTTGTTGACATGGACCCCTCGCTCAACATCGCCCTATCCACCACCGGTCCCTCTCCCTTACATAAGTTTCCTATACACAAGTTTTCTATCTAGATATAGTTTCCTATACCAGGCTGTCACACTATACCCACCATATGTCATATGTCACATACTAAAGAGCCCTAGTCCTGGTATAGTATTTACATTGAACTTAATTAGATGTATGCTTTGTTTGTTCTTCAATTAAAGTGACTGTAAATATCGGCCTCTCTCCCTTATAGCCAACTGTGATAGTGGCCGACTCCTACTTATAACCATTTTTTAAACAACATATATAACTTGAAACAACAGTATTATATATATAACTTGAAACAACAGTATTATATATAATACTGTTGTTTCAAGTTATATATGCTGTTTAAAAAATGGTTATAACATAAGTAGGAGTCAACCACTATCACAGTTAGCTTTAAGGGAGAGGGGCTGATATATATATATATTGCAGAGATAGATAGATACATAAGTTTCCTATACCCTTCTTCATTTACATTCAACTTAATTAGATGTATGCTTTGTTTGTTCTTCAATTACTGTAACATGTATGGTAACCATTTCTAAAACAACATTATGAAATATTTACATAACTTGAAATAGTAGTATGATAGAAATATTTCAAACTCTTTCCTGTATCATACTGCTCTTTCAAGTTATTTCATATTGTTGTTTTAAGATTTATCTGTATCATACTGCTCTTTCAAGCATGTTGTTTTAAGATTTATCTGTATCATACTGCTCTTTCAAGTTATTTCATATTGTTGTTTTAAGACTTATCTGTATCATACCATTGTTTCAAGTTTATATATATTTGTATCATTATGCTATTTGAGGAAGGGTTTAACATGATCACCCAAGTGTTTATAAGAGGTAGAATTCAGGATATGATAGTATACCATGCATTGCTTGTTTCATTGTACACATACCCTTGATCATCTTCTTTCAATTGAATTAAATGCATGGTTAGTTTGTTCTTCAATTACACTCACTCTTATATGTATGAATTTTTTGTTTCAGTTTGTATCATTCTTTTAGGTGTAAGAGTTATAATTGTATGTTGTTTACTAATCACTGAGTTGGTTCAATGTAGAGGAAGAGTTTGAAATTATATTAAAAAAATTGTATTTCTAACCAGTTTTAATATTTTGTTTTTATTATTTTAATTTTATGTTTATTTGGAAATAATAGTATAATAATTACGTGTTTTATTGAAAAATGACAATGCATAGTGAGCCTGATAGTTTGTTTTTTCTCATTTTTGCAAGTAAATTCACAAAAAGATTGGTGATTATGGACATGGTGGAACCAGTAGTTTGTAAAAAAAAGATGAGAAATGGAACATGTTTTAATATATTTTGTTAAAATATATTTACATCTTGGTCAGTTGACAATGACTTCTGTACATGTCAACTCACTTTTAATGTAATAAGACATATATTTTGGATTAAAAAAATACCATTTGCAATAATCTTTTATTGGGAAGGTGGCAAAGATTATTTATATTGTGGAAATAGGTTTATCCACTTGCATTCACTTAATATTGGGATGGTGACAAATAAATGTCAAATTGTTATATTGTGGAAATAAGTTTATCCACTTGCATTCACTCAATATTGGGATGGTGGCAAATAAATGTCAAGTTGCATTCACCTAATATTGAGAAGGTGGTGAAAAAATAGTCTACCTATGATAGGACATATTTTGAATTTTATATGAAGCTGTCCTATCATATTAAATAACACATTTGGAATTTTTGCTGGCATTTTTATTGCCTAAAAGTGGGCCCCAGGCTGTCACATATATACCCACCATACATCCTATCCCCACGATTGGGCCCTCACGATTGGGCCCTCTCCCTTATATTTTAAATGAAGCAACACTTCACGTACACTTTAATGGATATGTGAGAATAGTGTAGTAGCATATTTTATGTTCATAGGGAAGTTATGTAATTGCATTAATATTTAGTTATACTTAGAAATTAAGAAAGTTAATAAAACTAAAACAAAATCAATCAAAAGTTTAGTAATGTCTATTAATGTAGAAATTGTGGTGAATCTTTGTTAAACTCAAGATTATGGTGTAAGATATTGTGCAATTTTTTTACAATAATAAATATTTGGTAAATAAAGAAGATTTTAATAAATATTTGGTAGAGAAAGAAGATATTAAGAATTTTAGAATTGTTGTGATAATTTGTAAAACTATTATTTGATATTTGATAGTTATTTGGATCTCTAAAACATCTAGAGG
This sequence comes from Cunninghamia lanceolata, assembly GCA_027924645.1. NCBI lineage: Eukaryota > Viridiplantae > Streptophyta > Pinopsida > Cupressales > Cupressaceae > Cunninghamia > Cunninghamia lanceolata. The sequence continues at coordinate 1,033,623 of BSBN01001787.1, read as the reverse complement.
TGTTTCCAATATCATTGGGTGAACCCACAATAGTGTGTCTCACTTGTGGGACATTAGAATTTTGCATGACGAGTGAAAAAAAAAAAATTAAACACCTTCGTCAAAGGTTTTTTTTTTTTAATGAAGGTACCTACATTCAAAGGTGAGTCAAAAATCCCCTTCGAATGAGGGTAAACCTTTGTTGGAAGAAGGTGTTTTATTTTAATATTTTAAAGTCGGTCAAGGACCTTCATTCGAAGATATGAAGGTCTTTAGTTACCTTCGAACGAAGGCAAGAACAAAGGTAACTTCGAACGAAGGTCCTTTGATAGGCCTTTCCACCTTGATCACTTGATTTTCCTCAGATTTGTCTATTTCAAACTTTGGGTTGGAACAACAAATAGATTCAACATGACAAGATAATTTGTAGGATTGTAGCCCTTGTAGTAAGTTTTCCAAAAAGTATAATTTTAAATATATTTAATTCAATTATTATATTTATTTTCTATTTTTTATTGAACATAGGTTTTTTTAAACAAACATCAAGGTTTGTTTTACACACGTGAGCAAAAATAGAGAAAATTCAAAAAATATTTGTGCACTATGTATTGATGTCCTTGTTTTAATAAAAAAAGTTAATTTAAATATGTATAGAAAAAATTATGCATTATGGAATAAAACTGTTTAAATTATAATTAATCTCACATTAGAAATTACTAATAAATAAAATATGCAACAAAAAATTATGGGAAAAAATGTGTGCACTAGATATTGATGTTACGAATCTATGTTTATGAATTTATAATTTTATCCTTTTATAAAAAAATTGTGTTATGGAATAAATATCACTTTTTAAAAATATTGTTAACTATACAAAATTTGTTGTGGAGCTGTGCCCTAGGGCTAAGGGTGTTTGGTTCGCTTGTTCGGGATCGGCTGTTGTTTGATCCCCTGTCTGGTTTTTTTGGGTTGTTGGTCTCTTTCAGCTTAACTGTTGTTTTGCTGTTGTTCTGTTGTGTCCTGCTTGTCTACCCTTGGGGCCTTGTACCTTTTTCTTTTACTTCGTTCCTCTGGGCTATTCTGTATCAGGTATCAACACCATTGATTTGCCACTTATCATAATCAAAAACTATAGAAAACAAGTTATTAAAAATTACATACAAAATTTTACAAATTATTTTTTAAAATTAAAAAAAATTAACATACAAGATCTAAAAATCATTAGTTCACATCATCTTCAATTTTTTAATATTTTAGTTGCTATAGAACACTATTAGAGTGTCACCCTATTTTATTAAAAAAATAGTTTTAGAACAAATTGACTACTCAATTGAACCCTGGAGAGTAGAGTGGTTATATTTAGTTTTCTTCAAAGTAGTGGATAGAATGGACATGTTTTCTTCCAAGTAAATATTTAAAGTAGGCATGTTTTTTCTAATAACGTCTTATATGTTAAGAGTGGTTTTCTAGTTTTCTAACTAAATACTACCTTAACCCTTAAACCTTTTTTTACTTATATCATTGCCCTAAGTATAAAGGCCACATGGTATAATCCAATTAGAAAAGTTTTGGAACCATGTTAGAAAGGGCATATGGTCTCTTAGAAATGCAAGAAAATCATTTAATTTAAAAAAGGACCTAGAATTATATCTTCTCATGTAGTGACTATATCTACCAACCAAGTGTTATGAATTTTAATTCAAAAGCTTATAAATAGCATAATAATATTATATTAGTAAACTTTTAAATAAGATACTCATAAAGATTATATATAAAAAGCTTCCTTATACTCATTCCCTTGCATTATGTGATTTTTAAAAGGAGGGAGCTCTAATTTATAAAATTCTAAGCTTAATTTAATATTGATCTTATTGGCCATATTACATGGTTAACTCTTATTGATTGGCTTGTACAATCACATTTTCTAATTTCCTAATTAATTAAAATATAAAAATAACTAATACTTTTAGCTTAGGGCAAAGTGAACTTACGTAAAATAGTGGTTACAAGAGAACACCAACACCTCCTTTAAGTGCAATTTAAGGAATATTTTACTAACAGGGAGTCTAAAAACTAAGAAATGGATCCCAATAGCTAGGCTTGATGAGGTATACATGTGCCATAAACTCAATAGAGAAGGAATGGGGACTTAGAATACCCTTCCCCCAAGGACAATGTACTTTATCTATGTAATGGTTGAAAGTGAACATATCAAGAGTTTAATGAAGATGCTAAAAACAAGTATGTTGTTGCTTCTTTGGAAGTTTGGAAAGATGAATTAATACTCCATGTAGTCACAAGCTAATGAAAATGAACAAGAACTGGATGTTGAAGAAGTTCAACTTGCATCAAACAACATTCCTTTCCTTAGGAAGAGATATAATTGAAGGCCACATATTGAATGTCCTCCCAATCTAAGATAGGATATGAAGCAAGCAACAAAAAAGTGTCTAGAATTAGTTCAATGATATTTGAATGTAATATCAAAGATATCCTAAACACAAGCTATAGAAATGCCACCATCAAAGAGGAACAAAAAATGGAGATGGATAATCCAGAAGAGGAATATTCACCACAATAAGAGGGTCTAATACTTGTACTTTAATTGCATCCACTAAAAGAGGATCACAAGATAAGGTGGATCACAAAGTAAAAGAGGAAGGATGATAACTTGTATTGTAATTACATTCACTGAAGGAGGATTCACAAGAGAAGGTGGGCCACAAAATGAAAGAGTTGGTGAGGTTTCAAGAACAAGCATGTGGGAGCTTTAATCAAACAAAAAAATAATGTCCTCCATGAAATGAGAATAATCATTAAAATAAGATTCTACAAAAACATGACCAATGTCATGTAGACAGGGATTCCAAAAAGGTGATGAAGAAGTCCAAGAACATTTAGGTGAGAATTCTTATCAAACAAAAAAATAGGTTATTACAAGATATGAGGATGATTAACAAGATGATATTCTATAAAAAGATGAATAGTGTCACACAAATAAGAATCCCAAAGAGGTGGCTTTTTGATGAGGGAAAGACCACACAAAAAATATCAAAAGATGCATTACAAACTATATTGCAAGATAACAAATTTGATGAAGTTGTGTGTGAGTCTTCATGATTTACATTGTTATCATCATAATCATTAGTGCCATTAGATATGAAAAGTGTCATCCATGGGAACATTAAGCACTAGAAAAGTGTCACTAGATAACTATAGAAGGATTACCCAGGTAGTAGAAGGGCACTTAGTGTCTTTAATGTGATGCCACAAGTAAACAATGTCACAATTATTAAACCACATAGTGTGCTTATTAGAACTGGTTGGTGGTGTGTAGTGCTCCTCTAGGTGACATCTCTCAAAGTCCTTGTATTTTTTGATAATTTTTTGGGGTTCTATTAAGGGCCCCTACTCTAAGCATAATCATAATTACAAACAACATAAAAGACTAGAAGTCTATGAAAAACCTAGACTAGGTGGACCAGGCACAACCAAAGCATCAAAACATAACTACCAACAAGTTTAACAAAAACCCAACAAGACTACATAAACTATCATGAACAACTCAATAGTCAGAGCTAGGCCAAATAGAGCATTACAATGAGCCAACAAAACAACTTGGAGCACAAAAAATAATCACCTAATCATGAACATCAGACCCAACAATGTCACAAGTAAACAATGTCATTTTCTAGGCACAAGAGAGTAAGCCTGCTCACTTCCTCTAATAGGCCCTTGTTATTGAAGACAACAAGATATTTAATAACCAACCACAACCCTATGTGAAATTTGTTATAGAACTCACATCATGATTGAGGGCTGAAATTTCATTTTTCATGGATTTGATTTCAAGGGTTGTTGATGCCTCCTAAGGCTAGAGAAAGCCCTACCACTCATTAATTTGTCCCTCAAAATAGTCATCCTCTAAACAAATGAATAACTCTTCAATACTCATACTAACCTCTACATTATAAACCACCATCCCTAGTTTCTCCTTAAAATTTGTGAGGATTGAAGCTCTCAACTTTAGGTTACCATTATCCTCTATCCCAGCCTACTCGAGGACTACCTTCACCACGTAAAGCATGGAGGAGATAGAGCAATTGAAAATCTTTCTCAAGTGATGGTTTGAGACCCTTGCAAAGCAGGTCATGAGAGGATCTTACACCATGCCCCACCATTAAAAACACACAACCACATATTCCTTAGCAACACTTGCTACTCCACACAAACATCTACATTAGCAACACCTGCTACTCGACACAAACATCTACAAGGAGCCCAACCACTAGAAAAACCCAACACCATGGTACCAAATGTGAAAAACTAAGGCACCACCTTCTAGCTACAATCATATAACACAAGTGTTGGAGAAAATACAATCTCATAATATATATACATGTGTGAGACATCCACTTCCAAAGTGGCCCATCATAAAGTATTGATTGCTGTTGTGAACAAGTAATGATATAAAAAGAGTGAACTTCATTCACTTAAGGGGAACAATCTTCATCCACTAGTCTAACTAAGCCATCTCAATTTGACAAAATACTACTTTCCTACGAGGAAACATTAATCATGTCAATGCCATGGTTTGTCAAACAATCTGCAACTCGGTTTTACTCCCTATAATAGTATTAAATCTCAATATCATCAAATTTCTTTAGCTATTGAAGGATTTCCTTTAGGATTAAATGTAAATTCCAGTTTGGACATAAATATTTTTTTGAGGGCATTGATAACAACTTGCAAATCACCTTCCACAATAATTATGAATAAACCATCACCAACCCAACAAAGAGAGCTTCCCACTCAACTTTATTGTTTGTTTTATAGTCCAAATTTTGGGAACCCCCAATCAAGAACTTGCCCTCAACATCTCGTAAAACATGCCCAACACCAACTAAACTAAGGTTACCTCTAAAGGCACCATCAAAATTATTTTACCTCACTATCCGTAACCTTCTATTTTCTATTTTTCATTTCGACTAACATTATTATAGACTATTAACCCTTGAACGAGACCCTCATAGTCCATGTTATGGCTGTAGTAAATGTTAAGATTATTGTTTTAATTCCCATGTTGGACTAGATATTTAGTATTTGACTAAGAATCATACTGTATAAATTTTGATAAACTGTTTAATACGTTTAGGACTTTTATTATGTATAAATCTTGGAAAGTGATGACTAAGTGAGAGGCATGAGCCCCAATCACGAAATCCTGAATATTGGATGCAAGGATTTTAAATTAAGATTTTTCTATTAAAGGATAATCTTCTTGATGTGGTGTTCATCTTCATAGCATTCATTATCATTGGATTTCAATTGTCATTATGTGAATGAAACAAGGCATCACGATCCCTTTGGCTGTCTACATATTAGAGGGACAAAGAGAATGCTAAGCAGAATTGAAGGGGATGTGCTGTTCCATGATGTGGTAGTAAAAATATTAAATTATGAGCATGGGTGTGAATGCCTACATTTGGAATGTTGGTGGTTAGTTTGAGAATGAGTTGTTTAACTTAGAACTCAGATTTGATTTTTGGAAGAAATATGTAAGGAACATAAGCTTCCGTGTTAATTGAAAGAGGCAAAATCAGAGTTGGACAAGACTTTTGGAAAATAAGGAATGAAATATATTTATGAATGAAGGGGGTCAACGAACAACACTCATATCCCGACTAATTAAGGATACAAAGTATTGGAATATAAGGTTTTTGGATTATGTAATAAAGCCATCATAGTGATTTTGTGTGATGTTTATTATTAAATACTAGTATATTTATATTTAAAAAAATATATCTACAATATGTTTAGAGATATCTTCCAATTTAGTTAGAATGTAACCCTGACAGTTAGAATATTTGCATTTTGGTTTAAAATAGCAAAAACATAAAAGCATCTTTAAGAGTGGTGTGAGGTTTACTGGTGTATTTATTGTGGCGTTTCATTATGACCGTCTCTCTTAATAATCTCATGCATATAAATCTTATTTTTTATTTATTAGATTGAAATCTTATAAAATTATACGAAATCTTGGAATCTTTTAGCTCTTCAACTCCACCCTGCTGTGATTGTAGAACGCCTTTCGACATAAAAATAACTAGTATATTTATATTTTAAAAAATATATCTACAGGGGCCAGAGACATCTTCTAATTTCTTTTTTGGTTTTGGTTTTTGGTTTTTATTTTTTTATAAATTACTAACAGTTAGAATGCAAGTGTTTCATTTCCCTTTAAATATATTTCTTATTCTTGACATTTATAAATTACTGAGAGCTAGAATATTTGCATTTTGGTTTAAAATAGCAAAAGCATCTTTGAAAGTGGTGTTTTAGTGGTGTATTTATTGTGGCATTTCATTATGATCCTCTATCTTAATAATCTCATGCATATAAATCTTATTTTTTTTGTTTTTTAGATTGGAACCTTATAAAATTACAGGGAATTTTGGAATCTTTCAGCTCTTCAACTCCACCCCTGCTGTGATTGTAGAATGTCTTTGGACATAATTATTGTCAGTGTAGTTAGTTGCTTTCCCCTAGTTTAAAAAGTTATGGGAAGTTATGGGAATGCAATACTTTATAAGCATTTGTACAATACATTGTAAGACCCTGAAAAATATTAATAATATATTTTAAATTTTTGTGTTATTGTGTGAGAAATATGGTTTAATTTTTTATAATATTTGCGCAAGCACAATTTCTAATATGGTATTAAAACATTTATCCTTCTGTGCTTGTAAGTGATGATGAAGCAATGAAACACAAGGGCAATGGCGGTAGTTATTAATGTGAGAAGAAAGTGCTGGAATTTGTGTGTATGCGTTTGGTGTAAAGCACTGATTCATTTTAGAGACTCAGGCTATAAATGCATATACATAGCCATGTGAGTATTAGGTGACATGTTACCTATATTATCGAAAAAAGTTAAATTATTTAGTAGCCGAGGAATGTTGCATTGCCCATGTTGAACGCTAGTGAATTCTCTGTCAATGCATATGTAGTCATCCTTTTCAATTAATAACCATGTGCATTATTGAATGCTTCAGAGTGTATGGGAGGTCCTGCTACTTAGTTTAGATGCTGGTGGTAAATTTTGTTTTTACATTGAAGTGTTTTCATCTCATGTCTATGATGGATGCCTATGTGGAGGTGTGAAGGTTTCGGAAGAAATAATTATTTTGAAGTGGCACTTGATTGAATAATTGAAAAGACAATATTTTGAAGAGATAAAAAAAATTCAAAGAATGGATTTTTACTTTTGTATAAGTGTTTGAATTTTTTATATGTTCAAATATAAAGAAGTGTGTGGTAAAATTGAAAAGTTTTTGTAGATGTCATTTATTTGGAGAAATAAGGGTGTAGTTGAAATAGGTGAAGGTTTATTTTTCTTTGGAGGTATAAGGTTTATCTTGTTGTCATTTTATAACATGTATTTTGTATAGATGGTTTGTAAGGTCATTTTTTGTTCCAAAGACATAGTTTTATTTTCTATTGAATCCGGCATCCTATTGTATTATAAGTTTTACAAATATGTTTGAAATTTTTGATTGTGTTGATTGGGCTTTCAGAGATTGTAGTACTACCTCTGGTGCTACCTCTAGAGGGTAAGGACTAACAAGTGTCAAATTGGAGGCTGATGGCATTAGAGGTTGGAGGAATCTCATCATCTCGAGTCAACTTTTTTCTCAGAGATGGCGCTTTGTATGAGAAGCATTTATTTTTGTGTTCAAGTAATGAAAAATTTAGAAGCCTAATTTTTGAAGACATGAAAGATCTAGTATAGATAAAACTCAATATGGATTGTTGCTTAGATAGTTGGGGAGTCTATGGATCTTGGGAATTATACTCTTATGAGGGTAATGAGACAATTTGATGGAGCACTGTGGATGTAGCTCGACATGGATTGTTGTCCAATAATTCAGAAGATCTGTGCTGTGATTTAGGAGTTCCAGGAGGTGGTAATCTGAGAACTTGAAAATTTAGCTTGAGAGCTACACCTTTACAAGGGTTACAAGGTGTTCTATCTGGTTCAAAAACTTCTCGACATGGATTGTTGTCCAATAATTTAGAAGATCTGTGCTGTGATATAGGAGTTCCAGGAGGTGGTAATCCCAGAACTTGAAAATTTAGCTCGAGAGCTACACCTTTACAAGGGTTACAAGGAGTTCTATCTAGTTCCAAAAAAATTTCAAAGAAAAGCTTCTGAGGAATATGCGATATGGAGATTTGATGGCCAACTAGGACATTGCAATTTGGGGTGTTCTAGATGAGTGAATAAATTTGGTGGAGGTACTTCCATAGATTTTCAAATGGGCTATTGTAGTCAATCATCTAATTTATTTCTACATTTTGTATTTGTTGTTCTTTTTTGAATGTAAACCAAGTAAGAGAGGGTGTTGGAATATAAGGTTTACATTATGTAATAAGTGATGTTTATAATTTAATATTATTTTTAGTGTAGTTAGTTGCTTTTCAGTAGGTTGAGGTAGTGTAGGAAGGTTGGGGGAAAGTTATGGGAATGTAATGCTTTTTAAGTATTTGCACAATACATTGTAAGACCTTGAAAATATTAATAATATATTTTACATTTTTGGTGTTATTGTGTGAGCAATATGATTTAGTTTTTAATAATATTTGTGCAAGCAAAATTTCCAATACAAAGTCATCCCAGAATTATAAGGAAAAACATAGATTAATTAGGTTGTTGAGAGGGGGGATGGTGCTCTAAAGTTGGGAGATTTTCAAAGGATTATGGAGACAAGGAATTGGAGGAAGAGTAAATTCAAATTGGTGTGCAAGATTTCATTTAACCTCGTTTAAGGTAATGTTTTGTGGGATGAAAGTCAACCATTGTTCTATGTTTTAATGGTTCCTCTATTATGTAATATTATGGTTGTCCTTACTTGTTACATCCAATATGTGTGTATTCCCATGTGTGAAAAAGATAAGATCTATAAGGAGTAGAGAGAAGATTGCCTTAGAGCTTGAAGATTTTGGGAAGTTCTCATAAATATGAGATCATCTCATAGTTGTGACTCTTAGGATGTTCTCACCATAAATGTTTGAAATGTAATCTTACCCCTCAAGTTTTCTTTGTACAAATGTATTAATGTTTTAAGTATACAAGTCATTCAAGTCAAGTTAGAAGTTTGGAGTGCAAGTCAAGTTAGAAGCTTGAAGTACAAGTTACATATGTTGCTCATATTAAATATATCTCCTTGAAATACAATAAATATTAATATATTCCTGTGTGGGGACAACAATCTATGAATACATATCTATTATTCTATGTATACCTTTAGAACAACAATATGCTCTACCCTTTCATATTGTGAACTTTTAAGTGAATTTAGTGGAATTTTACAATAAAATCAGGCGCACACAAACTTTTCTCCATCAATAAAAAGATTCCCTCAGAGTCTGAATCACAATATTTCTTCAATACATGCATGTAATGACCTATGGCTAAACACTTTCTAAGCTACTAGGTGCTCGCATTCAAATTTACAACCTCACCCGAAGCATGCTTGAGCCCTTTGCCCTCTATGTCACTTGTGTAATGTGATGACAAAATCATATTTATGAAAAAGATATGTGGAGACATATTGAACATACGAATTGGAAAAACATTGTTGTTTTTATCGTTCATCACCTCTTCATGATTTATTACATCATGAGGGAGGTCTATATGTAATTTCCCATGTTTATGAGTTATGCTAGGTTTTTGGTACTAATTTTTTTAGTTGGTTACAATCATTAATGCATTTGCATTTCCTAGATGAAACAATTAAGTGATTTTCCAAGATGCTCTTAGGTAATTGTTTCTAGATCCTATTTATGTGCACATGATACATTAGCATCAATATATTGGACAAAATGTGGCACCAACATGGAGGACTCATTGTGAGGAAAGTGTAACAATCATCATCCATATCTACATTATTTGAGTGTTTGAAATATTTAATTTCCATGTTGATTACTTGTTTTACTTTGACATTCATCCTCATAGTAGTTCACATGCACATCAAAGTGTTGGTAAAATTTAATGATGGAAATTGCATACCTATGCCTTTTCCCTTATTTTTTGTGCCACTTCAATTAAGATTATCCCTTATGCAATAAAAAGTCTACAAGTGGTATATTCATGAGTTTGGTATCCTAGTTTATCCCTATTAGGACTCATTCCAAGGAACCAATTTAAATCTGTAGATCTCTCATTCACCACATTAGTTTAGATTTGCAAATGTGGAATTAACTCATCACTTTTAAACCTCAAACTTTCAAAACTCAAATTCAAATTTTACATCTTGCTACTCTTTTTCACTAGTTGTTGTGAGTCAACCTAGCATATATTTGTGTGGATTTATATGCAATGTTGTTGTATTTAAGTTGATTCCTTATTCATTTGAAAACCATGATGCCCTAGTACTAAAAGAGAGAAGCATTCATAAGAGACAATTGTCATAAATCATCTTATCTACATCATCAAATATATCATTATTTTTAGGTGTACTCCATGCTTGTTTATTGTCCTTGATCTTGCTCCAGCATCATTGAATCAACCTACCTAGATACTTGACTAAGGAGAAAGTGACCCTTGCTTAAAAAAATTCTCAAATAGTATCCATAGACACCACCTCTCTACAGACACAAGTACAAAAAACTAAGTCACACTTGAAAAAAATCATCAATTTTTGCCAATTCATTTTTATAAGCCAAGTTTAATTTTTCACACCAATTCACTTTTGTAAGGATAGATCTAAAATAATAGTCATTTTTACATTACAAGAAACTTTGTCTAATCAAACTCTAAAAGTCCAACACATTGAGAAGTTGATTTCTAACATCATTTACAACATTTTTCACCACTTAAAAATCAAACTATATTATCACATTTAATTTATTTAAATTTCAAAATTAAATTTAATATTGAAGTCCTATCTATAAATCCTAAAATATTGGTGTACATAAACTGTAATGGAAATATTTATTTTTTATTACAATTAATAAAGATAGAATGAGGTAGCATACATTAACTATAAAAAAGGCACTAAACAAAAAAATTAAAAGCCAAATAGTGCTACCATGTATAGACTGGTGAGTCTCTATATACTCAAATAGCCATGAAATTGTTAGAAAAACTAAACTAAGAAACAAATGCCAGTACACAGATGAATAAACCAGAAATTATGACAATCAACAATGAAACTGTGTTAAAACACAGAGGCAGAGAATATAGATTGTTATATTCATTCAAATTTCAGATAATACAGCAAATGTGTTCTTCAAACTTTATTAGCAAAAACAAAGAGATATATACAGAAAACAGTAACAGCTGAAAAGATACCAATAGTTACGTTAGGAAACTTTCCCAACCCAAACTAGCTAAAGCAGATACGATGGGAAACTATCCCAACTAACAGCAGTTAAAAAACAGATTTTACTTATTTTAACAGAAATAAGATGTTAGGCTAATTTAACTTCTTTAACTTGCACGGTGGAAGTACGGATTTTCATATGTACAGTGAAAGTTGGGGACAGCTTATTCTCTGGACTTTGAATTGTGCGGCATCTATACAAAAACAGAATAATAAAAGGAGTTTGGACATGGGAAAAAAAAGTTAGAATTGACTGATTGGTGAATGGTATCCACTTTGAAAAGTAGTAGTGGATTGCTTTTTATGATTATTCTTCTGTCATCATGAAGACAGGTTTTCATTTCTAAATTCTAAATTTATGTCCCTCTCAGCCAGCATAGATATGTTACTTTATTCTTCTGGTGCAACTGCACCCACATTCTTATCCATATCCAAAAGCATTCTTATTATTCTGAGAGAATATTTTTTTGTTTTTTATTATTTGTAATTTTATTTATGCTTTTCAGAATAGTTTCTTCAATTCTTCTGGTGTCGGTGCATCGATTTTCTTACAGAATAGTTTTGTTTTTCCTTTATCCCTCCCATCCAGTCTAGAGAGCATTTCTTTATTCTCGTAGCATTGGTGCACCCATGGTATAAGAGAATTGTGTCTGTCCCTTCCGGCGTAGATAGTTTCTTTTTTAATTGATCTCACTATAGCTAATTTTTGAAAAATATTAAAAAAAAAAAAAAAAATTATATTTTTTTTCTTTCATACATTGTGGTTCCCTAAGGCCACTCTCTATACAGTGATACCAAAAAAGAAATAAGTACATGTTTGCAACTTAAGATTGGGTTAGATTTTCAATCTAAAAAATTTAGGCGGGGAGACATCTTCTAAACCTATTTCTATATGAGCCCATTAAGCAAAATGTCTCATAGTCTAAACTAGGCATTGAGGCTTAACTATGAAGTTTTACAAAGATTAAAATACTTTTGCATAATCAATTTGTTTATCTTTTAATTAGGGCATCTTTTGGTGCCTTCACAACATAATAACTTACATTGGGCCTTGAGCAAAGCTCTAATCCACATCACTTGGGCTTGATAATCCAATAACTCCTTTGATAATGATAGAGCATTTTCTACCTTCCTCCTTTGATTTGTCTCATTCTTCTCCTTTTTAGTGCTAATAAAGGGGATCCATGGTCCCATCACAATGTCTTTTTCCATGAGCCAAGGAGCACTAGGTCATTGGAAGCCTTTCCCTTTCATTGTATTCAACATTGAGTTGAGCCCACCCAAAAACTTCCTATCCATCAAAACTTCAAGGTCATCACATGAACCTACTCCTTCTCTACTCCCAAATTTAGTGGAATCCCCACAAGCATTGCCAAAATATTATAATTTACTCACACATGTGATCTAAAAACAAGAATTCCCTCCTGGCATCCATTAAATGCTAGAAATAGTGATATCGGCTCTAGACTTGAATACTTTTCTTAGTTGTATTCTCATTGATTGGATCAAGGCAGGCCCATATGAGTATTTCCCCTAGTCCCTATTTTATAATATACTTTTTCTTAAGCTCGTCCTATCCACATCCTTTGGGGCACATAATTTTACCAACCCACAAGAGGGAATTTTTTATCCTCCATATTTCCTTGCCATAAGAATGTTCTCATTAGCTTTTCTGAATCATTACTTATGTTAGATGGGATCTTGAGGTGGGACATCAAATAGATTGGTAATGTAGAGATCAAGACTTGAGCATGAGTATTTTCCTAGGAAAGGATAGCCATCTTCCTTTCCACGAGGCCATCTTATTGTTGCAATTCTTAATAAGGCTTTCCAAGAGACTAACTCAACTCATCACTTTGAAAATTGGGACACCTAAATATTTACTAGGGAGTGAACCAATTGAGAACCCCATACAAATTGATATAAAGTCTTCTTTTTTTTAAAGAAGAAAATATCTAACTTCTTATCTATCCTAAGACTTTTGTGTAGTTCCTTAAAACCTTGTTCATCTATAGTGCTTCCTCCATGTAATATATTTTTATATTAGCTACATCTTGGATTGGCCTACCAAGTGCCTCAACCATGATTATGAAGAGGAAGGGAGCAACTGGGTCTCCTTATCTTAAGCTATAAGAGGATGTAAAGAAACCTAAGGTGTTTCCATTAATTAATGTGTTGAAAGTCTAGGACTCAAAATATAACTAGACACTAGGACTCAAAATATAACTAGGCACCCAATCAATCCAGTGAATTTGTTCATCACTTTCATCAAAGAGTGCCAATCAACCCTATCATATGCTTTGCTAATGTCTAGTTTTACAATCATGCTATATTCTTTTTGGAATGGATAGAATGAATCACTTCATGTGTAACAATAATTCCAATAGAGATTGCTTGCCTTGAAACAATAATTACAACAATTTTAATCTATTGGCCATGGCTTTTGATATAATCTTGTAAAATGTATTGTGCATATGAAGATTGGTTTGAAATCCATAAATATTTAGATTACCTCCTTCTTTGGGATGAGGGAAATGTAGGTGGTGTTTAAATCATTGAGCATTGTTCTATGTCCCCTTGATTCTTTCACTACCATCCATATATCCTTACCATTGAAGTTCTAACATTGGTGGAAAAAACTAGCTAAGAAGCCATTAAACCTAGGAGCTTTGTTAGGGTGTAATTGATATGTGGCAAATTTTATTTCCTCTTCCATAAATGTGGCTACTAGCATTTTCTTTTGATCTTATGAGATTAAGGAGGGAATGTGGTTAAGCAATTCTTTTTATACCTTAAATCATAGCCCTTCTAGTTATCTAGGAGATTCTTGAAGAAGCCAACCCCTTCAATGCTAATGTTCTTGGGGTCATCTAGAGTTCTTCCATTATGGTACTTTATTGATGAGATCACGTTTTGGCCTTTCCTTGCCCTTGTGGCATTATGAAAGAACTTAGTGTTCTTATACCCCTCTAACTAGCATTCCCTTGATTTTTGTTGCCAAAATATTTCCTATTTTCCCAAAAATTTGGCATGCTATGCTAAAGATGATTTTTCTATGTGGTATGCTTCTTGGTCCATACCTTAAGTGTTGCTTGCTCTACTGTTTCAAATTTCCTTTAATGTTGCTCAATTTCATGAATAATAAAAAATTGATCCCTTCTACTTTGGATTTTCTTTCCACCAATTCTCTAGAAAGCCAATAAGGATTTCATCTAGAAACCACATGTTCTCAAATGTGAATGGGAACTTGTTAGGGTATTGGTCTTCCAAAATCTTAATCTGAATGAGATAATGATTAGATCTTGAAATCGAGAGGATGGTGCCATCTAATCCATACTGTGAGTTGAGACAATTGTTGTTGCACATAAATATATCTAGTGTTTCTACTATATTATTGAAACCAAGGAGACCTCCTATTGGTCTAGATGTATAATTTGTTCTTTAGAGGGATATCAATGAGGCCCCATGAACTAAAAATAATTGAGAAATCTTTTTTAGATTGGATAGTTCTATAAATACCCCCTTTTCTTTGATCTTGCAAGGATGGCATTGAAGTCATCCCCAATTATTATAAGGGCTTCAAGAAGAAAGGAGAGTATGACTGATTTTTCCCATACCCTTCTCTTAAGAATACATCCAACTAGGCCATATATTGTGAATAGAATAAAACTTAGCTTGTACTTGTAACTAGTCATTTTACATACCTACCAATTTTGTCCTTCTTTGAACACTTCTAATATCAATTGAGAGTGGAGACCAAAGGATACCTAGGCCACCAGAAGCTCCTACTATGTCTACAAACACTCCTTTCCATTACTTCCATTTTTGTAGAAGAATATTTGCATTTTTTCCAACTTTATTTCTTGCAACATGAAAATATTAGAATTCAAAACATCTATTTGGCACTTAACTAAGTGTCATTTGTTAGAACTATCGATTGTTGGAATTTTGAACTGGCCTGTTCTTCCCTCAAGAACTTATTTGTTTTCCTACTTTTCCTTTTAGGTTCTCCACAATTGGCTTTGTTCATCTATAACTCCAACTGGCTTATTGTTCTCTCTTGTAGAGTGTCAACTTCTCCCTCTTCTTGTTGCTTCTCCTCCAATTCACCATCTAGATCCAATTCCTCTTCTAGATTCACTCTAGTGTACATCATCATAGTTTAGGATAATGCCAAATTCCTCCAAGGCACATTCAAAAATTGAATTGGTGTTATAGCTTGCTAAAGGATTGAAGTTGTACTCAAGATCACTTGGCCATTGGTCATTGTTCTCCTCAATTAGAGCCCATTCTGTGACTATAGAGGATTTATTTTTATTTTCCATTTCCTTGCCTTAACCAAATATCCATATAGGCATACATCAATATCTGTCGATATAAGTATAACATATATACAAAATAGCCATATAGGCTTACAAGAATGCCATATAGGCATACAATGTCAACTATATGCAATACAAAATATATGTCCACAAATGTCATATAGGCATACAACGAAGGAACACAATAAAAAGTCATTCCCCTCTGGCTGGTGAAGAGAATAGATCACGAGAAGCCTTTGATCTTCTAGGGGATGGAGACGCGTATGTGGGTGGTCTACTATGAACCCGATGGTTGCTCCTCCTATTTAGTTGTTTGTGCATTTGTAGCTGTTACAATAAAAAGTATAGACATTAATATATAGAAATTACATGTTATAAAAATAAAACATTTAACAAAATAATCACTTATCGCTACCATATAATCTGTCTCCTCACTTGCCTTAGTAGTAGGATTAGGCTGTGGTGATGTCATGTCCTATAGAAACCATCCAGATAAAAATTAAACTTCAAATCAATAATCTTTTGATTTTTCAAAAATAAACAACTATAACAATGAATGTAAATTAAAATTTACTAATCTGCCTCATACCCCCGTCAATGGCGTGGAGCTATGAATCGTAGAGGACACACCATGCTCCATTGCCCTATGAACATTGAGAGGTGTCTCTGCAGCCTGCATCATCTGGAAATAAAATAACATTATTCAATTACGAAAACTATAATAGTGATGCAAATCATGGCTCTTAACATACACACACGTTCACCTAAACATCGAAGTACGCACAATAAAGCACACAAGTCACATACAAAAATCTAGTAAGTACAATTCATTCATTAAACTATTTATTTTATTACCTCCGTGAAGCTTTGACGTCCACCACCACTGATAGGTGTTGCCGTGAAATCTCCAATATTAACCTATTCAACATCCAAAATCAGATATTAGAACAGCATTCATATAACGATGCTATTCACATGTAATATTTATAATTGTTTACTAGTTACATACCCCAACAGTAGATGATGTAGTGTAATATGTAGGTGGAGAACCACTGAAAACTACATCAATGCTATGACCCTGAAATTTTATTAAAATCATCAAACTAAATTAGTTAATCTTACATTTCAAAAATAAATTTAATAAATTAAATTCAATGAACTTGCTAAGATTTACCTGAGTATCAAGCCCAAAAGTCTCACTCAGGAGGGCATTTGTCATCACCATCTACTCAGTTGTAGATGTAGCCTGCGCACCTGCATCATGACTATCCGTGGGGTCATAACCACATGCTGACCCGCAAGTCTGACAAGTATGGGGTGGAACCGTACTCAAACTCTCCCCCAGCCCACGTTGTGCTACAGGACTAACATGCTGTAAGATTCTTTGGGTCAAGGTACTAATGGACTGAAGTGCCTCGACCTCAACACTCTCCTTCACAATGGAAGGGATAGAAACGTGCTCATGGGCTGGTTTGGTGAGTGCTCATCTCGCTGGCCATTGTGGGTCAACACGTACCCCTGGTCTATCTTGTGCTGACCCCCTACCTCTACCCTAGAACTCCCGCATATCAAAATAATTTGGCACTTTATTTTTGACAAACTCATAATAGAGTTTCCTCAAAAAATATTGCGGGACTTCATTATTGTTGCATGGAGGATGGTAAAAAACCATCCACCACCTCTGCGCAAAATTGTCCCTTATCGCTTGGTTGTTACACCAATGGATAGGGAACTTCTTGAACGTAAGGGGTAGAGATTCATTTATTCGTGGGTCTGTGAAAGTAGAACACAAGTCAAGTTTTGTAATTTGTTCCATTTTTCACTTATTCATATGATAACTTGTTAGCATAATACTCTCTAAATTCTCTCATCTTTTCTATCCAACTAGTGATTTGCTTGCTTATTGAATCTACATTTGATAACATAGATTCAAGGGATTGAGCAAGCGTGGATCTATGCAAGGTAGAAGTTGTAGGTTCTTTCAACCTTGCAATTATGTCCTTAATTTGTTTCTTATTATTTTCAATTTGCCCCATTAGATTTTCTTGTGTTCCAGGGGCATATTCAGGAATAAATGGAGGTGTTTGTGGTTGGGGTTCTTCTTCAGCAGGTATTTGTTGTTCATTTGCTGGAGGATTTTGTGAATTTTTAGGAGGAGGAGGAGGTGCATTATCAACTCCTGTAAATTTAAGAAATTTACATCAAAAACTATTTTAACCTACATATTTAACAACAAATTCACACAAGAAAGCAAATAAAACTTACTTCTTCGATTTCACCGACGTCGTGGCGGCATTTTGATGATGAATCAGCGAGAAATAGATGACGATTGGACCTCAAATAATGTGAGCACACTCCTAAGTTTTTTCTTCAAGCCGCAGGTTTCTTGCAATTTTCTATGAAATAATGAAATAGAACGCTATTTTTTATATATAGCAGCACATAACGCGCTCGCGTTATAACGCGAGTGGGTTATGACTTGGTGTAGGCTCGACAACACCAAGCCATAACGCGAGTGCATTATAACGCGCTCACGTTATTACTTTTTTTTTTAAAAGTTGGCCACTTTTTGGCCCCCCAACTTTTTGCACCCACCCCTCGGAAAGGTGTAGCTTCGAGCTGAGTTCTTGAGCTCTTTAGTCCCAAACTCTCAAATCACAAAGTCTTGAATTATTCAACAAAAATCCCTAAGAGATATGACAGATCTCTATCATTGTCTAGTGACTGCGAAAGGGTATAATTCTCGATCATATACTCTAAAGCTCATTGGAAAACAATCCATATTGAGCTCAACACCAAATCCCAAACCCGTCTCCAAAACAAAATCTTCACAAAACATACATCAAATCCGTCAGCATCAACAAAGAAAAACAAAACAACCAAAACCAAAAAATGCTTCTCATGTAAAGCATCATCTCAAAATGAGAAGCTAACTTGAGATGATGAAGATTCCTCCATCCTCCAGTGCCACCAACCTCCAGTATTCGATCTTGTTACGCTTTATCCAAAAATAGCACCAAAGGAAGTATTACAACCTTTGATAGAGGAGTAACAGATACAATAGACTCTTGATCAATCGCTCCATCAATAAACCCGTACTTCGTGGCTTCCATTGGATACATGTAATTGTCTCTATCAATATCCTTACATACCATAGGTAAACATTTTCCAAAAACTCTAAAATTATTCAAGCAACAGACTCTCTACAAGATCAAGATCACCCTAATTGCTTCTCCACTTTTGTATTGAAATTTTCTTTGCAAACAAGAAATTTGGGATTAATTCTCAACCAAAACTTGACTAACTTCGAGTAAATCTTGCTGATCAAAACCCAATACAAGTCATTATTGATGCTAACAACAGTGGTCCAAAAGAAGATGCATCATTTGTTCTAAAATCTTGGGCATAATTAAGTGCACCAACAAATGACTAAACAAATTAAAGAAAATCAAATGATAGCTTTATGCAATTTCAACGGCTCCTCCTTTTTCAAAGATTTGTGCTTCCTTTGTTATGCAGCAACCTAAATTTATTATCTCCCTTATTTTCTTGATGACAATTGCTCTAGGTTTACGATTGTTTCCTCCTTCAGATTGCGGTTACAAATTTTATTAGCTGCTATATACAATTTCTGGCAGTTGACATAAAAATCTATGATTTCTTCTTTAAGATCCTGTGATCTTTTCACAAACCCTAAATAACAATTTCTTTATTAATTCTGGCAAATAAAAAAAATACCTTCTTCTATGTCCTTGGCACTCTTCTCTCCCACGTGGGACTCCTTCCACACTTCTGCCAGACGTATCTCTCAAATAAATTTCAATGCCTTCGTCACATCTCCCATGCACAACAATGCTTCTATTAACAGCAACAAACATGCATTCCTCAGCACCAGAGAAAGACTAGATTTCAAGGAAAGATTAGGTATCTAACAATGCCATTTTACAGGCACATAAATGATTTTCACTCTGATACCATATGTTGGCTAAATCATAGATAACTACATTTGCTCAATAATATCAAAACACATAATGATATGTTAATTTCTGGATGATTTTACATTCATCTCAAAATGGCTTTTATAAAGCCCTTTCAAATATAACTTCTCAAACCACCATACGGGAATAGCTCCCAAAACTAACTATTAACTAACAACTAATATTTATTTATATCTAACTATAAACTAACTATGTAAACCTTAATATTATTCTAACACTTGTTAGGGTATTGGTTCTCCAAAATTTTAATCTAAATGGGATAATGATTAGATCTTGAAATCGAGAGGATGGTGTCATCTAATCGATACTGTAAGGTTGCACATAAATATATCTAGTGTTTCTACTATATTATTGAAACCAAGGAGACCTCCTATTGGTCTAGATGTATAATTTGTTCTTTAGAGGGATATCGATGAGGCCCCATGAACTAAAAATAATTGAGAAATCTTTTTTAGATTGGATAGTTCTATAAATACCCCCTTTTCTTTGATCTTGCAAGGATGACATTGAAGTCACCCCCAATTATTATAAGGACTTGAAGAAGAAAGGAGAGTATGACTACGATTTTTCTCATACCCTTATCTTAAGAATGCATCTACCTAGGCCATATATTGTGAATAGAATAAAACTTAGCTTGTACTTGTACTTGTACTTGTAGCTAGTCACTTTACATACCTACCAATTTTGTCCTTCTTTTAACACTTCTAATATCAATTGAGAGTGGAGACCAAAGGATACCTAGGCCACCAAAAGCTCCTACTATGTCTACAAACACTCCTTTCCATTACTTCCATTTTTGTAGAAGAATATTTGCATTTTTTCCAACTTTATTTCTTGCAACATGAAAATATTAGAATTCAAAACATCTATTTGGCACTTAACTAAGTGTCATTTGTTAGCACTGTCGAGGCCCCTAACATTCCACAAGGAGATATTCATTAGGAACTAGGAAGGGATGTCTCCTTCCTAGATCTTAGAATCATTGTTGGAATTTTGAACTGACTTTTCAACATTGCCTCTTCTTCCCTCAAGAACTTATTTGTTTTCCTAATTTTCCTTTTAGGTTCTCCACAATTGGCTTTGTTAATCTATAACTCCAACTGGCTTATTGTTCTCTCTTGTAGAGTGTCAACTTCTCCCTCTTCTTGTTGCTTCTCCTCCAATTCACCATCTAGATCCAATTCCTCGTCTAGATCCACTCTAGTTACATCATCATAGTTTGGGATAATGCCAAATTCCTCCAAGGCACATTCAAAAATTGATTTGGTGTTATAGCTTGCTAAAGGATTGAAGTTGTACTCAAGATCACTTGGCCATTGGTCATTGTTCTCCACAATTAGAGCTCTCTCTCTCTCTCTCTCTCTCTCTCTCTCTCTCTCTCTCTCTCTCTCTCTCTCTCTCTCTCTCTCTCTCTCTCTCTCTCTCTCTCTCTCTCTCTCTCTCTCTCTCTCTCTCTCTCTCTCTCTCTCTCTCTCTCTCTCTCTCTCTCTCTCTCTCTCTCTCTCTCTCTCTCTCTCTCTCTCTCTCTACAATCCTTGGTTTGATGATAACGTTTTGCATTTTGCATCTCATAATAGGCCCCTCCAACTCTACCATTTATATCAATGAACCCAATGTTGATTTCATCTCTATTGTTACCAATGAGGTAGGGCATCAAAAGTTCTATGTACTTGAACATAATCATGTGTGTATATATTAACTTCTCCATCCATAACATTGTCATCAACCTTTATGAAAGATCCAAGTGTGTTGCCAACGTTTACTAGAATTCTCTAATCCCAATATTCAATTAGGAGATTGTAAATCTAGACCCACATTGGCACTCCAGAGATTGTGGCTTTTATGGAATCAAAGTTCACCTGCTAGTCTCTAAGGTAAACACCAATCTCATTCATCATTCATGGTCCCCCTTTTAAAATTTCTTTCTTTCACTCCTTGTGAGGGCATTCTATAAAAAAGAATCCCTTTAATAACAATTTGCATTTTGTGTTACTACACCAATTATCATAAATCCATTCTTTAATATGTTCCTTTATTGGCTAACAATTAGCAACTTGAGAAAAATTGCACAATCTTGTAGATGGCTCTTTGCCCTAATAATGAATCTTCAATTTCTATTGTTGGACCTACTAGTTTCTTTCGCAACTAAAGTGTATTTGCCTCATATATAACTTTTGGAAGCTTGATTCCATCTTTTTCTTCCACCCAAAGCTTTGTTTTTGCCTTACTTTGAATTTTATTTTCCTACCAAAACTCGTCTATGGCTTTGTTATGGTTTTTGTATATGGCTTCTAGTGATATTTGTTTCCGTACCAATGGTTTCCATCCGACTACTTGATGAGGATGAATTCTATCCTTTAGTCACTCATCTATAATTTTCTCTATTTGGGAGTAACTCTACCTTTGGGTACTCCTATTTTGGCATTGATGTGCCTCCTTGTTTTAGGTGTGCCTCCAATTTTTATTGTTGTTTTTCATGGTTGTTTATTTTGCCATGTCTTGACCTCCAAGGGTTTTGCTCCATCTTTTAGCAAAAATGTTTCCATTCCTATTGCTCTTTGCACTCCTCTTTGTGACACTTTGCTCTTTGAAATTTCAGGCATGAGCCATTGCTAAATTGGACATGGTTATATTTGAAATTATAAAACATGTGTCTTGTGTCAATTTTTAATATCATTTTCTACCAATTAAAAATTAAACTAAGTATTACATTTAATTTATTTAAATTTCATAATTACTTTTTTACATTTATTATTATGAATCCCAGCAATACATCTTAAGGTTTTATTATAATTTAATTATTGTTTCATGTAAATTGCAGTGAAAGCCTTTATTTTTCATTACATTTAGTGTTGATATATATAACTTGCATGACATGTTTGTTGTGTGTACAAATTTTCTAATGAAATGAAATGAAAGTTTTTAATGACGTCCAGAGACCAAATCAGTTTTTTAATGCACATTTAGAACTGGGGTACAGCTTATTCTGAGGACTCTGAATTGTGTGGTATCTATACAAACAGAATAATAAAAGCAGTTTGAGCACGAAAAAAAGTTTGAATTGGCTGATTGGAGAATGGTATCCACTTTGCAAAGTAGTGGTAGACAGCAGAGAGGGACCGTTCACCAATGAATTGCTTTTTATCATGGAGACAGCTTTTCTTTTCTAAATTCTAAATTTATGTCCCTCTCAGCCAGCACAGATATGTTACTTTATTCTTCTGGTACAACTGCACCCACATTCTTACAGAATAGCAAGGAACTTGTGAAATAAGTTATAGAATTTTTTTATATGTAATCACTCAGCCCATCCGCTAAGCATCTCAATCGAAAATTTCTGTAATCCCCATGGTCGCTTCTAGTAGTTGTTGCTGCTCGAAACAGAAGCCTACAGAAAAGCCATCAACAGATCCTCCTGTAATCACATCCTCAGCACAAGATATAGAGACTACCTCCATAAATCCATCAGTGCCGTCAACAGATTCTCCTAATCAGCTTCAGATTGTAATCTCCCCCACACAGCCATCATCCGAATCTTCTACTCCCAAAAAACCACCACCCACGCTACAAGAAGTTACCAGCAACTTCGAAAAAATCGACATTACAAGCCAGGCAGATGTTTTTATCACAGCCATTACAGAAATCTTGGAAACTCAAAAGGTTGGTATAAGCTCGATCTCCTTTCAATTCAAAGGGTGAAAAAACGATTCAATAGTGTTCATTTCTTGTTATTGTTTTGCAGCATACACAAGATACTCCAAGCACAAGTTCTTCTTATACAGACAAGCTCTCAAACTGGGATTCCTTTATCCATAGCGGAGGCAAATTTTTAAAAATTGTCAACAGTCACACAGAAAAGATAAAAATTGACAGTAAGGTTAGCTACTTGCACGGTGCACATAATAATATATGTTGGTCTGGATGTTTTTTCTTCCTATTTTCTTAGTCCTACTTTTCTTGAATTACAGGATAGAGTTTTTCAGTCGGGAGAAGCAACAAAAATTGCAGGAAATATAGTTGAGCAAATTGGCCATGTGCATTGGGCAGTTGCAGGGCTTTCCATCGTAGGGTATCTGGTCTCAAAATGTGTCAAATGTCTAGAGCTCTTGCAAGAAATGCTTACGCTTGTATCTCATATTAAAGACTTAAACATTCTTATAAAAGAAGAAAGGGAGAAATTTGAAAATGCTTTTCAATACATTATTGAAGGATCAATAAGTTGTGCTTCCCAACTAGATTCGGGAAAAATTTTCAGGTTAGTGGACACATCGTTTCCTGCACGATTTACGGCTTGTGATAACATGTTATTCTCTATTTAGTTGATTTTATTCTGTTACCATTATGTTTCTCCTTTTTATCATATTCTTTACCATTAACTTTTTATGTTGCAGCTTCTTGAAATCATCTGTAAACTCTGACACATTAACTGCTATTCGCTCCAAAATAAGTGACCTTTATAGGGATCTTCATTTGACGGCTACAACACAAATATTAAAGCAGGGATTGCCGGCTACAATAGAAATATTAAAGCAGACGCCGGCTACGAAAGATATATTACCTCAAGGCTATCCGAGCTACGCAGGTAATTAAAAACAAGTCATTCGTTTTATAGAACATACAAAATTTTGTTAGATATGTAGTTTTTACCCTGCCCTCTTTGCTTTATCTTAAAAAGTTGATGTGATCACAGTAGGAAACTTGTTGAAATTTGACAACGAAGCATGAATGAACAAGAAAAAAAATACCTTGAGAAACCCAGCCAAACATCTTTATTACTGAAGAGAAGAAAATAATCCTACATCACTATCACAATCAATGTAATAAAACATTCACATTTACAATCCACTCTATTTAAATATTATCTATTTTAATGGTCAAACAGTTAATAGCTATTTTACACCTGATTCACAATAAAAGTGGTAAATATTTGCCCTATTTTTATTGTTAAAATCAATTTAGATACTAGAATCTAGTTTATAAACAAGTATTGAAATAAATTTTAAAATCGATAAAGAGGAATAGAGGTGCTCAATGGATGGATGTTTTGGTGTAGTGTATGTGTAGTGAATTAAATCAAAACTTTGCTATCAAACATGTGACTATGTAGCCCTAATAGACTGGAAAATTTTAAATGGTATGCTTTGTTTTGGTTTAATCTTGCACTTGTGGCCTTGATATGGACAAGTGCAGCCTTGAACGTTTTATGTAGACTTGAACTATGTATTTTTGGTGTTTAGATTTTTGAATAATATGCCTATGTACCCTTTAAACAGTTGCCCTAAAATTATACATAGAATGGGGCTCTTTTCTTTGTAGCTCAGGGGTTAGTTCTTGCCACCTCTATTTACAATAATTGAATAAACCATTACCTATCTGAGGTGCCAGTTCTAGGTATTGATTCTAGGTTGTGACCTGATCATGCACAATTTGATTGGTAACCTCAGGCATGTTCATCAACTCCACCCACTCATCTGTTACTTTGTCAATGTCCTTGGCTTCCTCCCTAATTTAGAGAGGCGTAGATTTTTCATATTCAAAGTATTCTAGCATCTGCTCTCCCTTTTCTTCTCATTATGCATGAAAGAGCTAAAATCTTTCAATTGCACATCCCCAACATACAAGTTGGAGTTCCACTCTGAATATATAGGACACTAAAATCATGTAGATAAAACTCACACAATTGATGTTACATCTCAACTGTGCTTCCTTGATAAACTTTGAAGAATGATCTAGGGATGTCTATTTTAGGGGGGAAATCACAATAGATACTCATAAATTGAAAACCGATCCATTGCTCTTCTAAATAAAGAGCATATACCAGGTAGCCCAATCTTGCAGCCTACTCGACAACATTACACAAAGCTCTCACACAATTGCTTGAATCAAACTCATGATTTTATTGAAATTCAAATTCAAGAAAACAGCTACAGTAATCTACAACAAAATTTACAACTATGATCTCTCATGGCCTATCACAAAAGAGCATATACCAGGTAGCCCAATCTTGCAGCCTACTCCACAACATTACACAAAGCTCTCACACAATTGCTTGAATCAAATGCAAATGAACTCATGATTTTATTGAAATTCAAATTCAAGAAAACAGCTACAACAATCTACAACAAAATTTACAAATATGATCTCTCATGGCCTATCACAGGAAAATCTTTCTTTTCACACTTCCCTGCTCTCTTTGGTTCTTCTAAATCTGCATTTGTTCACTTCAAATCTGCATTAATATTCCTTCAAACTCATGCCATGCCAAGCACCTTCCACATCTCCACACACTAGCGTATATTCCCCAAATTCCATACTAAAATCTCTCTTCTATGTTGTGGGCTCCTCCTTTCTTGTTTGTTGTCTTCCTTTTATATAGAAATAAGCCTCTAATCTGCACTAAACTCCTCCTATTTGTCTTCCAAACTTTGCCAAACTCTAGCAAAGTTTACTTCCACCTCAGGCACTTACCTCCCTTCTCTCTTCTTTTATTGTGGTGGCTTTTAATCTGCAAACAAACGATAGTTTTCTCCTGCCAAACTCTACGCCTATCCATAAATATGTAAAATTTAAAAAACAATTACTAATTTTATACCATTTATTTTTTAAATTATGTATATTATAATTCATATTTATTTGAAATCTAAATGCATTTATGCATTTATATTCTCTTTATGCATTTATGCAATGTTTCATCAGGTATAAAATAAAAGCTTAGCCCATTTTCAATTAATATGATTGCTTTCTTTCTTTCTGTGCTTAACATAAAGTTCTTGAGTTGGTATTTTATAAAGTTCATATTTATTATGACATTTTACTTCTTCTGAAACAGTTGGAATCGAAGATCAATTAAAAGCAGTAAATGAGCTCCTCAACATGGAAAACACAGAAGATTGTTCATCAATTGCCGTTGTTATTTGGGGCTTAGGTGGCATTGGAAAGACAACTCTTGCAAAAGCTGTTGTCTCCACAGTAGATAGAAAGCCTTACAAGTATGCCAGAATAAAATTAGATTTGCTTTCTAAAAAAAAAAACTGGAAAGAAATGCAGCAGCAAATTTTGAAAGATGCCTTTACAAGTTATGAGGGCGGAAGGGAAATAAAATTGAGAGATGATGCAGATGGTAGCGATCACTTAACAGAGGCTTTTAAAAATGAAGCAAATAGGCCTGTGTTTTTATTTATTGATAATGCCCTGCACAAAAAAGACTTAGAGAAAATTCTGCCGGAAGACTTGCGAGGTCTTACCCAGCGTAGCAGATTGTAATATTTGTGGGCTGAATGTAGTAGTATTTGATAAATTGGCTTTTTTGGATTGTCAGAAGCTTCCCACTAACCAGAAAGGTCATCTCAAGGCAAGTCCTCAATACAATAGCATACATACTTTCATTTCATTTTTACTATTGCTTTTTCAAATTATTGAGTTAAACTTCTTACAATGAAATAGTAACTGTGGATGCAGTTACCAGAAAGTTTAAGGTGCATAAAAGCCAGGTGAAACGCAGGACTTATAAAAAACAGTGCCAAATTCTTCCTTGGAAGAATTATATCTAGAATTTTCACAACCAAGGGAGTCCTCTAATGAAGAAGAAAATAACAGCAAAATTGCATTTAACAGATTTCTTCAGGGTTTGAATAAGTTGAAGCATCTGACAGTGGAGAACTGCGGGTCTTTATGCGAGCTTCCTGAGCAAGTGTGTAGGTTACCGCAGTTAAGTACACTCAGTTTGAGATGGTGTGATAAATTACAGCGTCTCCACAATTGTTTGGCCAACTTACAATTCTAAGAGAGTTGTATTTATCTGGGTGTAAAAGTTTGGAAGAATTGCCTTCCACTTTTGGTCAACTTACAAATCTAAGACAGTTGGACTTGTCTCTTTGTGAAGGTTTGAAAGAATTGCCTTCCACTTTTGACCAGCTTACAACTCTAAGAGAGTTGGAGTTATATAAGTGTACAAGTTTGAAAGAACTGCCTTCTAGCTTTGGCCAACTTATGACTCTAAGACAGCTGAACTTAGGGTGTACACATTTGAAAGAACTGCCTTCCACCTTCAATAATCTCAAATCTCTTGAATACCTAAATATAATTTGGTTGTTTTAATTTGGAATCATACATTTGTCAAATAGACGACAACATCAAAATTGTTAAAAAAAGTGAGCATAGATGTAACAACTGTCAAAAGGACAAGAAGCTGAGAATTCGTAAGTAGAAAGGGACTTCCTGTAAAGTAGGCAGTTGGATTGGTATTGGTAATGTTGTCCGTCCTAATATAAAATGTTTGACATGAAATCAAATAGTGGTTAGAATCTTTTATAACTTTGGGAGATGGGTTTTTATTTTTTAAATATTATTTTTAATAAAAATTAGAAAATACACGCAATTAGCCTTTTAACTTGTGTTTTTTAAATTTGTTGTAAAAGTAATTTAAGATAAAGGTGGTTTTTTTAAAAAATAAGGTAAAAATATTTTTTATTTTATTTACTATATATATATGTATACAATTTTTTTAATTTTTTGTTGAGAATTATTTTATTTTATTGTTTATTGTTTATTAGTATCTTTGTAATGGGTTTTTTTATCTATTAATTTATTTAGAGTAAACCAATCAAAATAGAGTATTATTTTTCATGTCAAACAAATTTTAATTTTTCATTAACAAAAAATATTGAGAAAACCATTTATCTATGTTGTTTTTGACTCAAAATTTGAACTCTTAAGGAGGGATTTTGTGGAAATATTATTTTGAGTAAAAAAAACACATTAAAATCAAATTAATTAAATTGTAATCTTTTTAATGCTAAACAAATAATATTTTTTCTTTACCTTTATACAAATATTATAACAAAAATTGTAATATCTATATTAATATGATTATTTAATTTTAATTCATTATATATATTATTTATAAATTTAATGTTTTAAATATTAATAAAACCATATAATTAATTATATATTAATAATAAAATTTATATTAAATTATTGATTATACAAATTAGGAGATCTATGAACACAATAGTATAACAAAAATTAATTACAAGCTAAAAGAGTTTTGAACACAATAGTATGTGCAAGGCAAGTACTAATAAAAAATTAAATTTACAAAATCAATTTCATCACTAATTATATGATTTTTTTTATATTTAAAATATTAATATTAAAATTAATATATATAAAATAAATAAAAATTAAATAATCATATTAAAATTAATATAGACATTATATTAAATTAAATAAACATAAATATAAATACATTAAAATGTTAATTCCATTTATTTGTATAATCAATAATTTAATATAATAATTATTAATTATATTATTCTATTGATATTTAAAATAATAATGGGTAAGTGCAAGAAGATGGGGGGCCAAAAAGGATCTTAAGTGGGCACTTTTTTTTTTTTTTTTTTTTCTGAAATCAAGAAATACTGACCTTGGATGAGAAATTGAGCATAGTTACACTCAAAATTTGGAGATACAACCAAAACAATGTTCGTAGTGCTCCGAGTCTATTTTCTAAACTACTATTTTTTAAAAAAATGACATAGATTAAGGGGTTCAAAAGAGGGAGCCACAGAAATTGGTGTTGTTTCTGTAAAAAAAAATAACATAGCATGTTTTGTGGCTCCCTCAAAAGGTCAACTTTTTTTTGGTATTTTTAAAATCGCTTCGATGAGAAATTAGCTAATAGCATGTAGTTTATGCCTAATTTTTCTGATAATTTTTTGATGAATATTTGATTTTTTAGTAATTTTTAAAGTGGACACATCCTAAAAAATAGAATTTTGGCCGTGCTACCCCTATAAATTTTGAAAACTAATTGAAAATTATTTTTTTCTTTTTTAATATTTGTAGAATGGAGTCTAGTTTCTAAATATGTAATTTTTTTAAAATTTCAATGAATAGTTAATTTACAATGAAAAAAAGACCAAACAGTGGTTTTTGCCCAAAAATGGACACACAAACAAAAGAAATTAAAGATGAAAGGCTTAACATTGTTAAAATGTGAAAAAAATTACATCGTCAAATAGGTAAGAGAAAGCCTAACATTAGCCAGGTGTTCGATTTGTTCGACGTTGAAACACGTGCAAATCTGAGGGTTAGCACGAATGAAATTATGTGAAATCTTGAAGAATCTGGAAAAACACGTCTGTGGCTGTTCAAAAGGCACTCCAAGCCTTTGGGTTGGAAATCCAAAGCAAATCCCAAGCCCAAGGCTTGGGATTCCCAAAGCAAGACATAATGCGAGCGCGTTATAACGCGCTCGCGTTATGGTTTACTTTGCATTTTTCCTTTTCGCAAGTCTGTTGTTTGTCATGTTTGACATAACACAAGCGCGTTATAACGTGCTCGCGTTATGCCCCCCTTCAATTTTTTTATGTTCAAGGCTATTAATCATGTATGTATGTATGTATGCCTATATGTATGTATGTATAGTGTCGAGGGCAGAGGAGGGTAGAGATGGGAGTGAGCCAGATAGGGGAGGAGAGGGGTGGATAAGGATTGAGTGACTAAGGTTTAAGGCTGAGGGTTGAGCGTTTAGGGATAGGATTTAGAGTTTAGGGATAAGGGATTAGAGTTTAGGACCTTGAGGGATTAGGGTTTAGGGTTGAGGCTTTAGGGATAGCGTTTAGGGTTAAGGGTCAAGGGATTAGGTTTAAGGTAGAGTGTTGAGGGTAGAGGGATTAGGGATTAGGGTTTAGGGTTGAGGCTTTAGGGATAGCATTTAGGGTTAAGGGTCGAGGGATTAGGTTTAAGGTAGAGTGTCGAGGGTAGAGGGATTAGGGATAGGGTTTAGGGTTGAAGGTTTAAGGATTGAGGGTTTGAGGCTTTAGGGATGAGGGTTTAAGGCTTAAGATATAGTGTCAAGTGTTGAGGGTGTAGGGATAGGGTTTAAGTTTTAAGGGTTAAGGGTTGAGGGATAGGGATTAGGGTTTAAGGTATAGTGTTGAGGGTTGATGGTTTAGGGATAGGGTTTAGGTTTGAGGGATTAGGGTTTAGGGTTGATGAATTAGGGTTTAATGTTGAGAGTTGAGGGTTGAGGGTTGAGGGTTGAGGTTGAGGGATAGGGTTAATGGTCAAGGGATTAGGGTTAAATAAGAGTGTCGAGGGTAGAGGGATTAGGGTTTAAAGTATAGTATCGAGTCTGTTGAGGGTTTAGGAATAGGGATAGCATTTAGGGTTTAGGGATGAGGGATTAGAGTTGAGGGATGACAGATTAGGGTTGAGGGTTGAGGGATTAGGGTTTAGGGATAAGGTTTAGGGTTGAGGGATTAGGGTTTAAGGTATAGTGTTGAGGGTTTAGGGATAGGGTTTAGGGTTGAGGGATTAGAGTGAAGGGTTGAGGGATTAGGATTTGACGTTGAGGGTTGAGGTTTTAGGGTTTAGGGTTTAGGGATAGGGTTGAGGGTCGAGGGATCAGAGTTAAGGGTTTAATGTTGAGAGTTGAGGCTTGAGGCTTGAGGGTTGAGGTTGAGGGATAGGGTTAATGGTCAAGGGATTAGGGTTAAATAAGAGTGTTGAGGATAAGGGATTAGGGTTTAAGGTATAGTATCGATTTTGTTGAGGGTTTAGGAATAGGGATAGCATTTAGGGTTTAGGGATGAGGGATTAGAGTTGAGGGATGATGGATTAGGGTTGAGGGTTGAGGGATTAGGGTTGAGGGTTGAGGGTTGAGGGATTAGGGTTTAAGGTATAGTGTTGAGGGTTGAGGGTTTAGGGATAGGGTTTAGGGTTGACGGATTAACATTTAATGTTGAGGTTAGGGTTAGAGTGTCGAGGGTAGAGGGATTAGGGATAGGGTTTAGGGTTGAAGGTTTAAGGATTGAGGGTTGAGGCTTTAGGGATGAGGGTTTAAGGCTTAAGATATAGTGTCAAGTGTTGAGGGTGTACGAATAGGGTTTAAGTTTTAAGGGTTGAGGGATAGGGATTAGGGTTTAAGGTATAGTGTTGAGGGTTGATGGTTTAAGGATAGGGTTTAGGTTTGAGGGATTAGGGTTTAGGGTTGATGAATTAGGGTTTAATGTTGAGAGTTGAGGGTTGAGGGTTAATGGTCAAGGGATTAGGGTTAAATAAGAGTGTCGAGGGTAGAGGGATTAGGGTTTAAGGTATAGTATCGAGTCTGTTGAGGGTTTAGGAATAGGGATAGAATTTAGGGTTTATGGATGAGGGAGTAGAGTTGAGGGATGATGGATTAGGGTTGAGGGTTGAGGGATAGGGTTGAGGGATAAGGTTTAGGGTTGAGGGATTAGGATTTAAGGTATAGTGTTGAGGGTTTAGGGATAGGGTTTAGGGTTGAGGGATTAGAGTGAAGGGTTGAGGGATTAGGATTTGACGTTGAGGGTTGAGGTTTTAGGGTTTAGGGTTTAGGGATAGGGTTGAGGGTCGAGGGATCAAAGTTAAGGGTTTAATGTTGAGAGTTGAGGCTTGAGGGTTGAGGTTGAGGTATATGGTTAATGGTCAAGGGATTAGGGCTAAATAAGAGTGTCGAGGATAAGGGATTAGGATTTAAGGTATAGTATCGAGTCTATTGAGGGTTTAGGAATAGGGATAGCATTTAGGGTTTAGGGATGAGGGATTAGAGTTGAGGGATGATGGATTAGGGTTGAGGGTTGAGGGATTAGGGTTTAGGGATAAGGTTTAGGGTTGAGGATTGAGGGATTAGGGTTGAAGGTATAGTGATGAGGGTTGAGGGTTTAGGGATAGGGTTTAGGGTTGACAGATTAGCATTTAATGTCGAGGTTAGGGTTAGAGTGTCGAGGGTAGAGGGATTAGGGATAGGGTTTAGGGTTGAAGGTTTAAGGATTGAGGGTTGAGGCTTTAGGGATGAGGGTTTAAGGCTTAAGATATAGTGTCAAGTGTTGAGGGTGTAGGGATAGGGTTTAAGTTTTAAGGGTTAAGGGTTGAGGGATAGGGATTAGGGTTTAAGGTATAGTGTTGAGGGTTGATGGTTTAGGGATAGGGTTTAGGTTTGAGGGATTAGGGTTTAGGGTTGATGAATTAGGGTTTAATGTTGAGAGTTGAGGGTTGAGGGTTAAGGGTTGAGGTTGAGGGATAGGGTTAATGGTCAAGGGATTAGGGTTAAATA
Organism: Cunninghamia lanceolata; assembly: GCA_027924645.1. Taxonomy (NCBI): domain Eukaryota; kingdom Viridiplantae; phylum Streptophyta; class Pinopsida; order Cupressales; family Cupressaceae; genus Cunninghamia; species Cunninghamia lanceolata. The sequence continues at coordinate 1,000,856 of BSBN01001787.1, read as the reverse complement.
AGAGTGTCGAGGGTAGAGGGATTAGGGTTTAAGGTATAGTATCGAGTCTGTTGAGGGTTTAGGAATAGGGATAGCATTTAGGGTTTAGGGATGAGGGATTCGAGTTGAGGGATGATGGATTAGGGTTGAGGGTTGAGGGATTAGGGTTTAGGGATAAGGTTTAGGGTTGAGGGATTAGGGTTTAAGGTATAGTGTTGAGGGTTTAGGGATAGGGTTTAGGGTTGAGGGATTAGAGTGAAGGGTTGAGGGATTAGGATTTGGCATTGAGGGTTTAGGGTTTAGGGATAGGGTTGAGGGTCAAGGGATCAAAGTTAAGGGTTTAATGTTGAGAGTTGAGGGTTGAGGGTTGAGGTTGAGGGATAGGGTTAATGGTCAAGGGATTAGGGTTAACTAAGAGTGTCGAGGATAAGGGATTAGGGTTTAAGGTATAGTATCGAGTCTGTTGAGGGTTTAGGAATAGGGATAGCATTTACGGTTTAGGGATGAGGGATTAGAGTTGAGGGATGATGGATTAGGGTTGAGGGTTGAGGGATTAGGGTTTAGGGATAAGGTTTAGGGTTGAGGGTTGAGGGATTAGGGTTTAAGGTATAGTGTTGAGGGTTGACATATTACGGTTTAGGGTTGACGGATTAGGGTTTAGGGTTGACGGATTAGCATTTAATGTCGAGGTTAGGGTTAGAGTGTTGAGGGTAGAGAGATTAGGGATAGGGTTTAGGGTTGAAGGTTTAAGGATTGAGGGTTGAGGCTTTAGGGATGAGGGTTTAAGGCTTAAGATATAGTGTCAAGTGTTGAGGGTCTAGGGATAGGGTTTAAGTTTTAAGGGTTAAGGGTTGAGGGATAGGGATTAGGGTTTAAGGTATAGTGTTGAGGGTTGATGGTTTAGGGATAGGGTTTAGGTTTGAGGGATTAGGGTTTAGGGTTGATGAATTAGGGTTTAATGTTGAGAGTTGAGAGTTGAGGGTTGAGGGTTGAGGTTGAGGGATAGGGTTAATGGTCAAGGGATTAGGGTTAAATAAGAGTGTCAAGGGTAGAGGGATTAGGGTTTAAGGTATAGTATCGAGCCTGTTGAGGGTTTAGGAATAGGGATAGCATTTAGGGTTTAGGGATGAGGGATTAGAGTTGAGGGATGACGGATTAGGGTTGAGGGTTAAGGGATTAGGGTTTAGGGTTGAGGGCTAAGGGATTAGGGTTTAAGGTATAGTGTTGAGGGTTTAGGGATAGGGTTTAGGGTTGATGGATTAGAGTGAAGGGTTGAGGGATTAGGATTTGATGTTGAGGGTTTAGGGTTTAGGGTTTAGGGATAGGGTTGAGGGTTGAGGGATCAGAGTTAAGGGTTGATGGATTAGGGTTTGACGTTAAGCATTGAGGGTTGAGGTTCGAGGGTCAAGGGTTTAGGGATAGGGTTGAGGGTTAATGGATTAGGGTTAAGGATTGAGGGATTAGGGTTTGATGTTGAGGGTTGAGGGTTGAGGTTTGAGGGTCAAGGGTTTAGGGATAGGGTTGAGGGTCGAGGGATTAGGGTTAAAGTAGAGTGTGGAGGGTATAAGGATTAGGGATAGGGTTGGAGGGTTTAGGGATAAGGGATTTGGGTTGTATAGTATCAAGTATGTTGAGGGTTTAGGAATAGGGATAGCATTTAGGGTTTAGGGATGAGGGATTAGAGTTGAGGGATGATGAATTAGGGTTGAGGGTTGAGGGATGACGGATTAGGGTTGAGGGTTGAGGGATTAGGGTTTAAGGTATAGTGTTGAGGGTTTAGGGATCGGGTTTAGGGTTGAGGGATTAGAGTGAAGGGTTGAGGGATTAGGATTTGACATTGAGGGTTGAGGGTTTAGGGTTTAGGGATAGGGTTGAGGGTCGAGGGATCAGAGTTAAGGGTTGAGGGATTAGGGTTTGACGTTGAGGGTTGAGGTTCGAGGGTCAAGGGTTTAGGGATAGGGTTGAGGGTCGAGGGATTAGGGTTAAAGTAGAGTGTGGAGGGTATAAGGATTAGGGATAGGGTTGGAGGGATTAGGGATAAGGGATTAGGGTTTAAGGTATAGTATCGAGTCTATTGAGGGTTTAGGAATAGGGATAGCATTTAGGGTTTAGGGATGACAGATTAGAGTTGAGGGATGATGGATTAGGGTTTAGGGATGAGGGATTAGAGTTGAGGGATGACAGATTACGGTTGAGGGTTGAGGGATTAGGGTTTAAGGTATAGTGTCAAGGGTTGAGGGTTTAGGGATAAGGTTTAGGGTTGACGGATTAGGGTTTAGGTCTTGCCCCTTCATTGGTATGCCTATCATATGGCAGAGCATTTGGCAAGCTCTTGCAGGAAACAAGAAAAGTTCTCCCTCAAAAACCTTGTGGTCATTCAAGTCTGAAGGGGAAGATTTGGAAAGAGATGTGATCAATGCAAAGGATGTGATTAATCTATAGCAGGACAAAACACGAGCGCGTTTTGTCTTGCTATTGAAATAGTAAAAAAGTGTTGACCCCCATGATCCAGGCCCACATGCTCTGTTTTCTTACTGATTCTGCGCATGCTCCGACAAAAAAGAAGTGCTTTCACGCTGTTGGGAAGTTCACATGCACATTTGACACATTGTACCACCTTTGCATGATCTTTCCACCACCTTTTCTGCTTTGCCAACTTGAGAAGGAGGAAATAACATAGTTTTCACACCAAGTTTGATATATATCTATTCAAGTTTCAATTTTTGTAGTGTTGCAATGTTAATTGTGATTCACTTTTAGGAATTTAACATTATAGATTGGTTAATAGTATTGTTGTTAGTAATTATATTTGAGTGTTATTCAATTTAACATTGAAAAGAAAGCAAGTGGTGAAAAACTCAAATTGTTGAGGAGTTTGATGCAAGAAGAAAAAAACACTACATAATTGGGTACTCTCTCCATTCGAATCTTCATTTTTTAGGTATGTCAAGTCTTTACATGCATGTTCTTTACATTTTCCTTATTTCGGATTGAATTACTTTATCATGCTTTATCATATATGTTTAAAATAGACACATTCCCAATCAAGAAAGCAGCCTACAATCTCACATGATGCCATGTATATTTTCTACAATTGGGCTCTTTAATAATTATGTGTAATAAACAAACCTTAACATACCATGATGTCAAACTATACAAGAATAAATCCTTACAACATAAAAAAAATACAATCCCACTATTATCTTGTATTCATTTCTTAGGAACTAATATTGGTCTCTTTGTCATACTATAGACAAATTCTCCATCATGCCAAGGAAATGATCAAGAATTAAACCAACACAAGAAGAGATAGAAGCTAAGAATGCAAAAAAAGCAGTGGTTATGAGGGAACTTCATGAGAAGAGGAAATTAGACACGATAAATGAAGACATACCAATTGAAGAGGAACCACAACCATCACAAAGAGATATGGTATTGGCGGCACAAAGAGAACGAATGCAAAAACTTTGTGGTATGAGAGATTTGAATACCATAGTTGGAGACACGTCCTCTACCGCAAGTTAACATGTAGGGACACCATCTACCACATCTCAAGTTGAGAGTACATCATCACTCACATGTGATGAAGGAGGTACGCCATCATTCCCACCTCAACCTCAAGGTATGTCATCTATTCCATCTTCGATCGAAGGTATGCCATCTAATCCATCTCATTTAAATATTGATGAAATTCCTAATGTTGAGATGAATTTACCTAACTTAACACCACCTAGAATTTGCAGCCAATGGAAGGTAAGATTCCAAAACGCACTTGTAGAAGATATGCTAATAAGATTTAGAGATTGTTCTTTTAAAAGTTAAATGAGACTGCAAGATGTCAACTATTTGTTGAAATGATGCAAAGTATAAAGTATAGGTCTATCATGAAGATTATTGGGTTGAGAACATCAGAGGCTTCAAGTGAAAAATCTATTGTCAAGAATCTAATGAGTGCATATGAGAGTGTGGGTAACACCTCACGCACAAAAGATAGTAATGCAACACGGTGTGTGATTACATCGACTATAGTAAGTAGTCAAATGAGGAAAGCTCGTCTCATTAGAAAGACAAGTCAAGAATTGAGAATTAATAGGAAAACTTTATCAAGAGCCGTTGGAAGATGCCAAAGAATTGAGGACACTAATGCCAATGAATTATGGGCGTTCTTGGGGAGACTACCACGAAAAGATAAACCAATTGTTGAAGCATTGAGATCACTAATTAAAGACTTTTGGAAGAATTACACAAGGGTATCTCCAAATCAAAGGGATGTGGTAAGAAGGAGAATCGGTAGTCAGAACCGCGAGCCACATCCAAAGCATTTTTTGGATGAGACTCAAACATAGTTTTATGGTAAATTTCTAGAGAAGTATCCTCAAATTAAAATTTGTCAAAGATATTTTGAAATGCTAAAACCTTTCTATGTTAAGATAAATCAAACACGCACTACTTGTTTTTGTAGATTACATATTGAATTTTCTAACCATTTTGATGCTTATAGGTCTATATGTTTAGATATGCATACTAACAATGATTTGCAGGGTTGTGCCATATGTGCCCCACCAACATCTTCAAGAGACTTCATATCAAGAATTTTATGTGAAAGAGAGGAAGGTCAAATATTCTACAAGAAATTATGCTTGGATGGCACATCTCATCGTTGCGGTGGCTTGCAACATTTGCCAATATGTGAACATATGGAAAGAACACATGCTGTTGGAAACGAACTAGTAGAGTTTGGCAAGTATAAAATAGTGGCATACAATACAAAAGATGGTAAAGAAGCAAACAGGTGTGAATTGGTTATTGAAAAGATTCCAGTGTATCAATTTATGCCTATATTTCATGACAACATAGTGTATGAGTATGCAAGACATGCCCATAGAGCTCAATGGTTGGACTTGCAATTCAAGTTATGCAAGGACACATTTTTAGTTGGTAGCATTGTTTTAGTCGTCGACTTTGCAGAGAACTACAGTCTACAGCCATAGTGTGAGGTGCAATCACAATATTAAAACTCCACACAGGTTTCTATATTTGTGCACATCACATTCATTCATGCAAATGATAGTACAGAGGATGACAGAAAGATCATAAGGGAGTATAATTTCTATATTAGTGATGATCGTACGCATTCTACGGAGTTCATGCAAGGTTGCTTTCAGGTGTTCTACAATGATTTGGCTAGAAGGGGCATATCATTCAGTCAGCATATCATATGGTCAGATAACTGTGCGTCACAATTCAAGAACTCGCAGAATTTCTATTGGCTGAGTAGGAGGCATAATTTTACAGGTATTCAACATATGTGGAACTTTTGTGAGGCCGGGCATGGAAAGGGGGAGCATGATGGTGCAGGAGCATGTATCAAAAGAGCCATAGCATAAGAAGAGTTAAAGTATAAAGACAATGCAAAGTTGACAGATGCAAAATTGATTGTCGAGTGGTGTAATGCTTCCATGGGTCTAGGTAATGAAGGTAAGTCTTCAATTCGTAGATTTTTTTGGTTGATAGATGATACTAACATTGCACCATATGAGGACTGTTGTACACTGACAGGATCAAATGAGATGCACTCTTTCAGAAGCTCAATTGCAGGTTCATGGAGTATCCATACACGAAAGATGTCATGCTTTTGTTCTTCCTGTACAATTCAAGTCTGGCATGAGTGCGAGTCAAAGGAGTGGGTTAACGAATGGCAGTTAAGTTATCTTAGCCCACTTGACATGTATTGACGCCCAACGGCACTGGAACTAACACAGATGGAATCATCAGTTGACTTTGACCACATATCAGATTTAGTTCAACCAGGTAATAGAGGGCACATATATGCATCTAATTTCATCTAGTTCAACCAAGTAATGTCATCTTACTTTGTAGTGTTTTTGTAATGTTGACTAATTTCATCTAATTTGCTACACATATCAATGTGGGCACATATATGCAGTTATTGCAGATGAAGATAATGAAGAGGGAACAGATTATTACTTATGTCGTTGTGTTGAGGCCAAAAAGAAATTGGAGGCCACTGTTACAGATAGAGAAAACATCGAATACCCTACAAGCTTAATGGTTATTACTAGAACATGGCTTAGAAGGTACCCACATAAGAGTGTTAATATTTGGCTATTTCAGGACTTTGACACGCATCGGAAGATTCTTCATTACTCGAACCTTGTCATGGCATCCAATGTTCATTTGATAAAGTATCGGGGTAGACCTTTGAACAAAATCTTGTGGAAGGTGCGTGAGTCTGACCATGAAGCAATACTTTACACAATAAAGAGTAGAGCAGACCCGGATGGTTCATTGGATTAATTTATAAGTATTCACATTGATTTTGTAAAGTCATGTTACATTGAGTTGTAAATATGCACATTAATTTTTAAGGTTTGTCTTTTTTTATTTCCTCCTGCATTTTTACACATACACATTTTTACATCATCATGTTATGCATTTTTGGTGTCTTGCTCCTGATGCGACCAAACTCATAACTCACCCTACTTCCTCTAGACACCATTTCATGATCTCTCCAGCACTCTGGATCCAGGGCGCCCAATCATGATGATGACCTATATACCATTCTCCCAAGGTGCTCATAATGAATGACAAGAAGACCAAGGGTGCCCAAGCTTAATAGACTTATTTCTTTCAATTTTGATGATCCAAACTCTTGCAAAACGACATCCACTTTCATGCCTTTAGATCTTCCTTCACATACAGGGTGCCAAATCAAGTTGAAAAATCTACATAAGGGTGCCAAAATGGATGAAAGGAGACATGAAGTGCGCCTTAGGACTCCATGCTAAGGTTTGAGCCATTAAAGTCTCTTGATATTAGGCGCTCATGATGCTGAAACTTAGAGCTTTTTCCTTTCCTATGCGCTCATCTAAGATGTTTGAATGATAAGGATTGCCTCGACCTCTATAATGTACATTGGGCACCAAAATCAAGGTGATTTTAAGTCACTTTGAGTCATTTGGGGTCAGTTTGAGTCTTTGAGTCATGTTGCAAAAAAGTGTCAATGTTGTCAAGTTGCACAAAACAACTTTTACATTTTTGGTGTCATGCTCATGATGCCACCAAACTGACTATTCCAACACGTCCGGATGGGTACATTTATGCTAGGCATGGTCTTGTTTTTCACCCAAACATGTCGAAACAGTCTGAGCTACATTGTAGCGACGATATCCCTAAAGAGTCCAAAGTGCAAAAAGGCAGCAATCTTTGACGAGATGTTACTCGAAAACTGTGTTACTTAGAAATATTTCGTCTAAGGAAACGTGATCACATAGAGTACCTCTACAATAACCTCTCTCAATTTTTTATATCTCTGAGATATTTGCCCGTGGTGAAAGGTTTTATGCTGCCCCAAAAATCGTCAGAAGGAGGCACTGTAAAGTTGCAAAGGAGTGTAACTTTCGTCCTGCTCGTGATGCAACCAAACTGATTGTTCCAACGCATCCGGATGGGTACATTTACACTAGGCATGGTCTTATTTTTCACCCAAACATGTCGAAACAATCCGAGCTACATTGTACCCACGATATCCCTAAAGAGTCCAAAGTGCAAAAAGGCAGCAATCTTTGACAAGATGTTTCTCAAAAACCATGTCACTTAGAAACATTCCTTCTGAGGCAACGCGATCACGTAGAGTGCCTCTACAATAACCTCTCTCAGTTTTTTATATCTCTGAGATATTTGCCCATGGTGAAAGGTTTTTTGCTACCCCAAAAATCGTCAGAAGGAGGCAGTGTAAAGTTGCAAAGGGGTGTAACTTTCATCCTGCTCGTGATGCAACCAAACTGACTGTTCCAACGCATTCGGATGGGTACATTTATGCTAGGCATGGTCCTTTTTTTACCCAAACATGTCAAAATAGTCCGAGCTACATTGTACCCACGATATCCCTAAAGAGTCCAAAGTGCAAAAAGATAGCAATCTTTGACAAGATGTTACTTGAAAACCGTGTCACTTAGAAACATTCTGTCTAAGGCAATGTGATCACGTAGAGTGCCTCTACAATAACCTCTCTCAGTTTTTTATATCTCTGAGATATTTGCCCGTGGTGAAAGGTTTTCTGCTGCCCCAAAAATCGTCAGAAAGAGGCAGTGTAAAGTTGCAAAGGGGTGTAACTTTCATCCTGCTCTTGATGCGACCAAAATGATTGTTCCAACGCATTCAAATGGGTATATTTACGCTACGCATGGTCCTATTTTTCACCCAAACATGTCAAAACAGTCCGAGCTACATTGTACCCACGATATCCCTAAAGAGTCCAAAGTGCAAAAAGGCAGCAATCTTTGATGAGATGTTACTCAAAACCTGTGTCACTTAGAAACATTCCGTCTAAGGTAACGCGATCACGTAGAGTGTCTCTACAATAACCTCTCTCAGTTTTTTATATCTCTGAGGCATTTACCCGTGGTGAAAGGTTTTCTGTTGCCCCAAAAATCGTCAGGAGGTAGTGTAAAATTACAAAGGGGTGTAACTTTCGTCCTGCTTGTGATGTGACCAAACTAACTATTCCAACATGTCCAGATAGGTACATTTACTCTAGGCATGGTTCTATTTTTCACCCAAACATGTCGAAACAGTTCGAGCTACATTGTACTGATGATATCCTTGAAGAGTCCAAAGTGCAAAAAGGCAGCAATCTTTGACGAAATGTTACTTGAAAACCGTATCACTTAGAAACATTCTTTCTAAGGCAACGCGATCACATAGAGTGCCTCTACAATAACCTCTCTCAGTTTTTTATATCTCTAAGACAATTGCCCGTGGTGAAAGGTTTTCTGCTGCCCCAAAAATGTCAGAAGGAGGCAGTGTATTAAGTCAGGATGAAAACCTATTCACTATAGGCACCTATCTCAAGTTGCACAATCATGAATGGGCGCCTAGAGCAATAAGACGCTACATCATGGTTCCAGGACCTTGAAATGGCACCCAAGCATGTAGGAGGAATTAAGACAAGGCGCATCTTAACCTCCGGGACTTTTCCAAAGAAGCGCTTCAGTTTATTAGCACCTTTGGACCTTGTTTTGCATTCTGAAAGAGAAGGTGCACTTTGGAGGCATTTCTAACCCAGATTGACGCCTAGGTATAGTCATCTCTTTGGAGGATTACAATGTGTTTTAAAATGAAGGAGGACATTTCATAAGTTGGGGAATTGATCACTGAAGACCTTGGAGTGTTTGAATTACTCTAAGCAAGAAGGCGCATTTCCATGGAGTAGCATACTCTAGATAGCGCCTAATGCCATCAAGGTGCAATTCCACCCTCACTTTGGTGCCTATCATCAAGAAGGGGCATTGGGCATTCCCTGAACAGTTTTGAGCGTTTGAAGTTCGTGAAATCACCAAGGAATGTTGGGCGCCATGTGTATCCTCAACAAGCTTGAGTTTGCGCCTAGACAAGTTGGCGCTTATTCATGTTTTAACTTCCCTCTTGAAGCGCCTAACTTGGGAAAAAGTTATCTTGTTGTTAGTCAAGTGTTTGATGTGTTTTGGAGACTCCAAAAGACTTCCTCTTGCTAGGTGCTCTTCTTGGCAACTACAACCTTCAACTGGTGCCTAGATCCTGAAGAAAAACACTTAGACTTCAATTTTCATGCACTTAGACTTCAAGGCGCCAAAACTAGTAGGAAAATATTTGGGGAGAAACCACGCTGATAAAAGTTGGGTAAATTTAACCTCTTAGTCTGATTAGGCTCCATATAACAACAATATTTATATCATGTCCCTTTGCTTTATGAAACAAGCAGTATGTGTCAAGTCATAGGGATAACACTTTGGTCCTTAGAAATTTCTCTGTGACTTTTGATAAGATTATCTACAATTATGTGGATGCTTGATAGTATTATCCTGATCCATTGGACTAGTGTGGCTATGAGGTTGGAAAGTGTTGCAACCTCCATCCTTTAAACTTCTGCCACCATGACTCTGTTTGATTTCACTTCTGACAAACATCCCATCATTGACTCTTATCGATCAGACAGACCACTATTGGTGACTTTATATCCTTTCACACCAATGTCTTTGTCACTCCGATACGAGACTCTAAGTCCCTCACCTATCGGTAGGACTTAATACCATCGGCACACTCAAAAACTCTTATGTCGACACACCGATCTCACAAATGACAACCTTCGAACCACACCCGTCGGTGAGACTCTAAACATCGGTGAACTCTAATCTCGTTGGGCCGATACACCGATGGATTTCGACTGTCAGTGTGACCCCCTTCATCGGTGAATCTCTCAACTGCTCTTTCGATGCGCAGATGGGGTTATCTTTCGATATACCGATGTCTTTGACTTCAAACCACACTCGTCGGCAAGACAAACCACTATCGGTGAAGCCTAACCAAGGTCTGCCGATACGCCGATATGACCAACTCTTGACGTCGATACAAGGTTCTTTTGCAGGCAAAGGGCGCCTAGGCTTATGGGGCTCAATTTGATGTATTTATTGAAAGCTCAAGGTGAATTGATGCTTATTGAAAATGCCACTTAGTCCTTCATTTGCATTATAGACGCCATTTCCTATTGACTTATATACTCCTCCTCATGCTAGGGTGCCATAATGAAGTAGTTTAGACAATAGGTGCGCTTCACTTACTAGAGGCTTGTTCTCCTTCCACCTTAGGCGCACTTTTATGGTGGAACAGGTGTCAATGGGCGCCTTGTCTTAAATGAATGCTCTCTCTAAGTTGGGCATCCTTTTGAGGCTTTATTAGTTGCAAATTGTGCCTTAACCCTTCATGCTTGTTGCTCAATGTTTGAATGTTTAAGAAAGTCTCCTTTAGGCGCTCATCTTAATGACTTTTTCTCAAGGCACAATCATCCTAATGACTTGGATATTCATCCTAGTATTTCAGGATATCAGGCTACCAGACTTAGTCATTTTTAGGATCTCAAACATAAAGAATAACATGATGATTCATTTTTTTGTATTGCATATAGTTGACATTCTATGCTACTCATAAAGAATATTAATATTTTTCTGTTCAACATGATGATTCATTTTTTTTTAAATACAACTTTTATCTTTTAGTTCCAAAATGAGGTTTAGGTGATACTTGAATAACAATAGCTAGCTTATTGGATCAACAAACATCCTATGTAATACAATTGGACTTTAAATATTTGAAGTAGCCATCTACAAATATCCATTCAAATGTGGATTTATAATGCAAGTATGGATGCCATCAATAAAAAAGATTTGTATTAACCAAATATCCATATAGGCATACATCAATATCTGTCGATATAAGTATAACATATATACAAAATAGCCATATAGGCTTACAAGAATGCCATATAGGCATACAATGTCAACTATATACAATACAAAATATATGTCCACAAATGCCATATAGGCATACAACAAAGGAACACAATAAAAAGTCATTCCCCTTTGGATGGTGAAGAGAATAGATCACGAGCAGCCTTTGATCTTCTAGGGGATGGAGACGCGCATGTGGGTGGTCTACTACGAACCTGAGGGCTGCTCCTCCTATTTAGTTCTTCCTACATCTTTACCTGTTACAATAAAAAGTATAGACATTAATATATAGAAATTACATGTTATAAAAAATAAAACATTTAACAAAATAATCACTTACCGCTAACATATAATCTATCTTCTCACTTGCCTCAGTAGCAGGAATAGGCCGTGGTGATGTCATGTCCTATAGAAACCATCCAGATAGAAATTAAACTTCAAATCAATAATCTTTTGATTTTTCAAAAATAGACAACTATAACAATGAATGTAAATTGAAATTTACTAATCTGCCTCATACTCCTATCAATGCCATGGAGCTATGAATCATAGAGGCAACACCCTGCTCCATTGCCCTATGAACATGGGGAGGTGTCTCCGCAGCCTGCATCATCTAGAAATAAAACAACATTATTCAATTACGAAAACTATAATAGTGATGCAAATCATGGCTCCTAACATACACACACGTTCATCTAAACATGGAAGTACACACAATAAAGCACACAAGTCACATACAAAAATCTAGTAAGTACAATTCATTCATTAAACTATTTATTTTATTACCTTCGTAAAGCTTTGAAGTACACCACCGCTGGCAGGTGTTGCCGTGAAATCTACAGTATTAACCTATTCAACATCCAAAATCAGATATTAGAATACCATTCATATAACGATGCTATTCACATGTAATATTTATAATTGTTTACTAGTTACATACCTCGACAATAGATGATCTAGTGTAAAATGCAGGTGGAGAACCACTAAAAACTGCATCGACGCTATGACCTTGAAATTTCATTAAAATAATCAATTTAAATTAGTTAATCTTGCATTTCAAAAATGAAATTTAATAAATTAAATTCAATAAATTTGCTAATATTTACCTGAGTATCAAAGCTGAAAGTCTCACTCAGGAGGGTATCTGTCATCACCTTCTGCTTAGCTGCAGATGTAGCCTATGCACCTGCATCCTGACTATCCATGGGGTCATAACCACAAGCTGACCCGCAAGTCTGACAAGTATGGGGTGGGACCCTACTCCTTGCACTATCTCCCAACCCACTCTATGTTGCAGGACCGGCATGCTCTATGATGCTCTGGGTCAAGGCACTAATGGACTGAAGTGTATCAACCTCAACACTCTCCTTCACAATGGAAGGGATAGAAACATGCTCGTGGGCTGGTCTGCTGATTACTCATCTCACTACCCGTTGTGGGTCAAGACGTGCCCCTGGTCTATCTTGTGTTGACCCCCCACCTCTACCCTGGAAGTCCTGCATATCAAAATAGGTTGGCACTTTATTAAGGACAAACTCGTAGTAGAGTTTCCTCAAAAAGTATTGCGGGACCTCATTATTATTGCATGGATGATGGTCAAAAACCATCCACCACCTCTGCCCAAAATTGTCCCTTATCGCTTGGTTGTTGCACCAATGGATAGGGAACCTCTTGCATGTAATGGGTGGAGGTTGATTTGTTTGTGGGTTTGTGAAAATGGAACACAAGTCTAATTTTGTGATTTGTAATTTTTTCACATCTTGGTATGACAGCTTGTCTGCATAATAATCTCTAAACTCTCTCCTCTTATCCGTCCAACTAGTTATTTGCTTGCTAATTGAATCTACATTTGATAACATAGATTCAAGAGATTCAGCAAGCGTGGACATATGCAAGGTTGAAGTGGAAGGATCTTTCAACCTTGCAATTATATCTTCAATTTCTTTTTTGTTGTTTTTAATTTGCCCCATTATATTTTCTTGTGTTCCAGAGGCATGTCGAGGAATAGATGGAGGAGGTTGTTGTTCTGTAGGTATTTCCTCCTCAGGATTTTGTGGATTTTGAGGAGGAGGAGGAGGAGGTGCATTAACATTTCCTGACAATTAATGAAATATACATCAAAAATCAATTAAAACCTACCTATTTAGAAACAAATTCAAACAAAAAAACAAATATAACTCACTCCTTTGGCATGCTCGACGTTGTGGTGGCATTTTGGCGATGAATCGATAAGCTTTTTGTGTTGAATGGAGATTTGCAAAATGCGAGCACGCTTTCTAGGGTTTGCAGGTCGCAGGCATAGAGGAGAATGAAAGAAATGGAATGAGATTACAAACCTTTTTTTTATTTATAGCAAGTCATAACGCGAGCGTGTTATAACACGCTCGCGTTATGACTTAATTTTTTTTTAAATTAATTTGGCCATTTTTTGGCCCCCCATCTTTTTGCACTTACCCTAATTTTATAATTAATATATACAATGAATTAAAATTAAATATTAATATGAAAATTTTACTATAGGGGGATCTTTTCACATGGCTTTATGGCTAAGACCAATACTGGGGGTCTAGTCCCCAAGGCATTATTACAAAGTTCAAACCCTTACTTTCCCATGAACCTTGATGACCGCCACAACAACTGTGCCACTTGACCACCAAACCACAACATTTTAATATTAATATTTTAAATGTCAATAAAAATTTTAATTTCAATTTTGTGATCAAAATCACATTACTAGTAATTAAATTGATTTTGTAAATTTAATTATTTTATTAGTACTTGCCTTCACATACTATTGTATTCAAATTTCTTATAATTATTGTAATTAATTTTTGTTTTGATTAAAGTAATCGGGAGAGGGCCCGAACCCATATACAGAGGCCCCAAAGGCAAAAAAGAGCGAGTTTTACAAGACGTAAAACAAGAGAACAACAACAACACAACAAAAGAGACGGACGGGCCAGCAGAGCCAGCCAAAACAAGAAGAACCAGCATCATTTTAAGACTGCTTATAGCATGCCACTCTTTGCTCAAGAACTCCAGCTTCTCTAAGAAGGAGGTCTCCTCTTCATCTCGCTCCATTCGCGCCTAAACCATCTGCTTGCCTCTTAGCTCAATCTCAATCCCCAGAGTCTGAGTATCCTCTCATTTCCCTTACTGGTGTTGTCCTTAAGCTGCACCACTTTCCCATGTTTCTTGAAATGATCCTCCTTACCTGCAGATCCCTCAGCTAATGTTTTTCTTCTCTCCAACTCCTCCTTTAGCACATACAGAGTAGTGGCCAAGTTCTTAACCGTTTCCTTGCTATAGTCAACAAGATCAGGCACTTTCTTATCTAGGTTTTCCTATGTCACGTTAATTTGGCCTATTTCTTCCTCAATCCTTTCCCATTTTTCAAATTTGGAAGCCATCTTTTCTACATGCTCCCATAGCTCATCTTTGCTTTCCTTGGGCCATTCCTCTGCTTCCAGTTGAGTGATGGATTCTAGCTGTTGAATTTTCTTCCTTGCATGATGGAGTTGGGCAAGCTACCATTTGAAAACCTAGTTTTGGAGATCCATCGCTTGATACAAGGTGGCAACTCTGTCCATGAGTTTAGTGCACTGATTGCACTTAGAATTCTGGTTCTCCTCGATGTTATCCACAATCTCCTTAGTCTTCTTTCTAGGGGAGTCTTTGAAGATGATCGGGTTGGGCCTTTTGGGGCCCTTAAGCATATTTTTGCCCTTTGAATTGGACTTTTCCCTCTGCCATAGAAGGAGTCCTCTTTCTCAACCAGGTCAGTATCAGTATCAGTATCAAGAATGAAAACTTCCTCATTAGAACTATCATCAGAGATAATCTTCCCTTCGTTCCTTGTTTTATGGACTTTCTTCTCTCCCTTAATCCCCGAGGTCCCCTCCTCCATAGCTCCCATGAGGTTGACCTTGTTGGCAAGAGACACGTTGTGGCTTCATGAGTGTTGTCATTGATGGCAACAAAGTTCATCCCACACATCCGCAAGACATGGTGTGTCTATACCGGAAATTAGATTGTGGAGTAACTTGGTCTGGTGACCAAGAACAGAGTATGCAGCAAGGTCTGACAATCAGGTCCGGATCTCTCAGAGGAAGTATCTATGTAAAGTGTAGACTTGGGGAAGTCAAGAGGAATACCTTGACTGATAGATTCCAGGGATTGAATCTCCGGTGATGAAAGAGTGAAGAGATATAAGCACCTAAGTTTTGGGTTCCTGGTTGGCAAAGTAGACAGAGGAAGAACTGACCAGCAGAGCATCAGACCTTAATCCGGATGAGTTATTGATGGTGATCAAGTCTCTTGAGGTATCATTCATGATTGGCTGACATGGTTGATGACTTCTATGAGCATCTCTTTGATACACATCACTTGATAAGCAAGGATTCAGCCGACAGACCAAGAGTTTGGGAAAATAGTAAGTATTCTTGATGCCGACTAGAAAGTGGATGAAATCCTTGGTGCGGATATATATACCAGATTTATTTCGGTATGAAGGCGTGTGTGGTGTATTGTATTGTGCGAATAAAAGTAGAAGAGCAGTGTGAAAGCAGTAAGGTAGGTTCGGTATGTGACAGGACAGCAGCACCAAAGAAGATGAAAAATGAAGTGCAGTAGATCAGTGTATTGAGCCTAACTGGAACTGAACCTTAGCATATGTGGATGCTTCTCATTAGTTCAAGTATCTTGTTACTCTCCTTATAACTTGTAGATAGTGAGTCTCTTGTAGGTAGTGAGCCTCTTGTGAGCAGTGTGCTCGGGCAGTAAGCCCTAATTGGCAAGTGCCATTTTGTATTTCTATTCTTCTAACAGAAAATACATTCTTGGGTTAGTCACCCCATGGTTTTTCCCTTAACAGGGTTTTCAACGTCAAAATCATTGTGTTATGTATCTTGACTTTATTTATGCTTTCATGATTATGAATGCTTATTTGCTTTGACGCTGCACTAGTTGTTAAAGAAGAACATAAAGTTAAATTAATTAAGATAATTGATTCACCCCCCTCTCAGTTATCAATAGACCTGGGGTTCCTTTTTTGCTCTTTCACTAGTGGAGAATGGGTCGTTTGAGGGATGCTCATACTGCGAAGTACCATCTTACCCATTTTCACAGTTACAGTCTGAGTAGGAGCCTTAGTGATTTCTCTATTAGAGTTGGTTTGAGAGGAATCAACATGAGGAGCAGAGGCTCCCTCTTTCTCTTTACCCTTCCCCTGTCCAGCCTGCTTCCTAGTCTGCAAGCCCTTGTCAGAAATAACATTGCCCTTGGAACCCTCCCCCCGCGAACCCATACCAGAAGTAGTGATCTCCCTCTAGGATCCCTCACCACTACTAGGGGAATCCTCCTCATTATTCTTACCAACTGTGTCTAGAAATTTTTTAATGAGTTGAGGGTTGTAAATCCTCAGATGAAACCCTAAAGCAGGGTTTTGAGCCAATTCAAACTTAAAGAGGGTGTAAATAAGGCTCTGGTGCAACGGGAGAAGCTTATCACCAAGCAAGACTTTCTGAACAGAGTCTTCTAGGGAGGTATACAACTAGAAGGGGAAGTTGACTCTAATATTATGATGAAAATGATTCAGCAGGGGAAAAAGATAAGCATGAAATCTTTTAAACCTACCTTCCAGCGCGATGTATCTCATGATGACCTTTGCCACTTCACTCCAAATGCCAGGTAAGTCTTCTCGGTTGAAGCCATTCTACAATCTAGTGATCATCTCTCCCTCTTGGAGGAATTTCAACCTATCCTCTTTGTAGTTGCCTTTAACTTTTTTAGCTATACGGGCCCCTTCCAACTTAAGCCCCGTGGCTTTAGCAATTAACTCTTCTAAGACTCTGAAAGTTATCCCTCTTACATAGACCTGTCCATCTTTCCAAGAATTCACAAACTGACTAGACAGAATGGTATCATGACCATTCATAGCTTCGATGTAAGGGGTGAAGTCTCCTCTCTACAGAACCGTCCACAGCTCACCATTTTCCTTCAGTCTTTCATACTGGGTCAATTCCGTTTGGTTAAGATCACCTCCCATCTTTTATCTGTAATTAACTTTGGCTCTGCAATGCACTCTGAGATTGACAAAGAGAATAGTCGAGAAGCAAATAACTATTCCCAACGCAATAGTGAACTTGATGCATAATTGGAAATGATTAGGATCCTTTCCATGAGTACTCTGGTTCGTGTGATTAGCTTGTTGCTCCATCCGAGTATGTTGAACATTTAATTTGCAGACTTTAGTCATTATTAATGAAGTTGGAGATGTTATTAGGGACGTCATCACCCCTCTTCCAAATGATGCAATCATTGATTATGCAACCTATGTTCGCTATCTTGTCTGCTCTCGAATTCCCTTCTCTATAAATATGTTGCACTTTCACCTTGCCCATATATCTTAGTTCTTCAATGCTTAGGTTTATTATATCCTTGATGTTCCAACTAGGGACAACTTTAGTCTTGATCATGTCTAATATGTTTTTTGAGTTCCCTTCTATGACAAGCTTTTTGATACCTAGGTCTTTAGCCAAGGAAATTCCTTGGTAAGCCGCATAGGCTTCAGCAAAATTGTTGGATTGGATTCCAAGGTTCCCTGCGTAGATACCCCTGACATTTCCCTTGTCATCTCTAATCATAGCTCCCCCTCCCGCTTGACCTAGGTTACCCTTAGAAGCTCCGTCGAAGTTGAGTTTCGACCAGCCCTGATCAGGGGGGCTCATTTGGTGTTCTTCCTTTTTATTTCCCTACTGAAGTCCAAGAGGGATAGATCAGATAGACCCCAGTTAGAAGCAATCTTGTTTTCTAATTTAGAGGGATTCTGATGGGGGCCTTTAATATTTGAGGCCCTGATGTTTTCAATTACTCTTTGTTTGGTTATTTTAGTTGTGGTTCTCCAATCCCTTCTTTCCTCCCTAAAGATCCTATTGTTCCTTTCTCCCCAAACACCCCAACTGATGTAGAGCAGTGATTGCCACCAGAGTTCTTTAATTAAAGGATGCTTGAAAGGAGTGCCCCAGCTTTCTAGGTTCTTACTTAGGCTCCTATGCCAAGACCACTTAATCTGAAATAGGCTCATTAAGATCTTTCTTATATTTTAGGCATAGCCACAATGAAAGAGCATGTGATCAATCCTCTCTTCAGCCCTCTCACAGAGAATACACCTATTCAGCATTTGAAACCCTCACTTTTGGAGGTTATCAATAATGAGAATCCTCTGGTGATTGGCTATCTAGTTGAAGAATTTGACCTTGGGGATAGCATCATTATTCCAAATATGATTCCAGTTAAAACCAACCCAGTTAACCTTGTCAATGTTCCTATACCCTATCTTCACCGAGTACTTTCCCATTTTGTCTTCCTTCCAAACCAGCTGATCCAACAAGAATTTCCTGTGAAATTTATGATTTTTAAGAATTTCAAGAAGAGTACTCATTGCAGTGGCTAGAGGTTGTTGAAGCCCTTTAGTGCTGAGGTTCCATCTCTCCCTCCCTTCGAGGGTATCCCAATAGTTGCAAATTTTGTCTCCTAGCTTAGACTTGAGGTGATTCATAATTGTTGAACAGATAGGGTGGGACATCAAGGGAGGTGTGCTTATCGATGGGTCCTCCCAGAATCTGACAGTGGTACCTTTGCCAACATTCCACTGGAGTCTAGTGTGAAGAAGGCTTTTGGATTTCACTATGTCTTTCCATATGGAGGAGCCCTGTGGGAGGCTATTGCTTGTGATTAGAATGGTTCCCTTACCATTGTTTAGATATTTGGCTCTCATGATGTTGATCTAGTCATTGTTATTAGTCATTAGTCTCCAACCAACTTTGGCCAGCAAAGCTTTATTTAGCCTTGCGATTCTTCTGATCCCTAAGCCCCTCTATTTTTAGGAGAGCATACCACTTCCCAAGACACCAACGAGATCATGTCTTTTTCCTCTGAGCCACTCCAAAGAAATCTTCTCTAAATCTACTCTATCCTATCAGCTATAACTTTGGGGAGTTTGAAGAGTGAGAGGATGTAGACTGGGCTGCTTTGGAGCGAAGCATGAAGAAGGAGCAATTTGCCAGCATTGCTCAGGAGAGGGCCCTTCCATGCTGCCAGTTTCCTCTACATTTTTTCTATCAACAGATTCCAGTAATTTTTAGGGAGCTTACCTGTAGTGAGAGGCACCCTGAGATAAGTATCAGGCATCTCCTTAATTTGACACCCCAGAATAGCAGCTAACTTACTTTGTAGACTCATATTGGTGTTGAAGAAGTAAATATCGCTCTTCTCAAAGTTTATCCTTCATCTAGATCCAGTAGCAAAAGAATTAAGAATACACTTCCACTCTCCAGCTTCCCTGGTGGAAGCTTCCCCTATAAGGATAGTATCGTCCACAAATTGCTGATGAGAAGAGAGGGATAAACCAAAGGTGGGGGTGAAACCTTTAAGCTTTCCAGTGTTGATTCTCCTATTTATCACTCTTCCAAGAACATTCGCCAGAATTATAAATAAATAAGGTGGGAGGGAATCTCCCTACCTTAGCCCTCTATTTTCTCTGAAGTGACCCTTGGGGGATCCATTGATGAGAATGGAGTAGGTAGGGTTGGAGTAGCAGTGCTTCATCATATTTATTATTCTCTCATTGAAACCAAATCTCTGTAGGACTTTCTCAAGGAACTGCCAAGAAACCATATCATAGGCTTTGAAAATATCAAGTTTTAAAATCATGCTTTCCTTTTTGCTTTTAACCATAGAGTGTAAATTCTCATGGACAGTGATGATAGCATCAATGATTTGCCTACCTGGGACAAATCCCTCTTGATTTGGGTGAATAATTTTTTCAAGCAAGGGTTGGATATGCAGCACTAGAAGTTTGGTGAAAATCTTGTAGAGAGTGTTACATAGACTTATGGGTCTAAATTCGGACATTCTGTTGGCTCCTTCTCTTTTTGGAATAAGAACTATGAAAGTATTGTTGATTTCTTTCAAGACTCTCCCTCTTTTGATGAATTATTTAGTAGCCGTCATGATATCCTTCCCTATTATATCCCAAAAGGTCTGGAAGAAGACTAGAGGGAAACCATCAGGTCCTGGGGTTTTGAAGGGATTGAGAGAGAAAACAATAGCTTTCACCTCCTCAGCAGTGACATCCTTGATCAAACCAAGGTTATCATCCTCACTCAAGATGTTTGGAATGAATTCTAAAAGATCATTTAACTCATGGCTTCCATCCTCCGTTTGAGGGCCTGTCCTATTCAGGATGTTTTCAAAATACCTAACCCCTTCCATTCTGATCTAGTTTTCATTCTGGACCACTTCTCCATTTTCAAGGACAATTTCAGTGATTCTATTTCTTTTCCTATGTTTCATGGCCGATTGGTGGAAGAATTTAGTGTTTTTGTCCCCTTCTTTGAGCCACTGCACTCTGGATCTCTATTTCCAATATATTTCTTCACTCTCCACTAAATTATGTAGCTCAAACAACAGAATTTTCTCTCTTTCTTTGTCTCCCCCAGTTATGATGCCTTTGTCCATGTCTCCCTGTAGCATGAGAAGGTTTTTCCTGATTTCACTTTTCTTTTTGAAGATGTTACCAAAGAGTTCCTATTCCAACCCTTTAGTTGAAGCTTGACCTCCTTAAGTTTCTAAACCATAATAAACATGCTCGACCCATTCACCTTTTTGTTCCACCAACCTGAGACCAGTTGATAGAGGTCAGGGTGTTTAGCCCACATGGCTTCAAATCTAAAAGGGGGACTTGCTCTCTATAAATTAGGGTTCCAAGTGAGGATTAAGGGTGTGTGGTCTGAACCGAATCTCAAAAGGTTCTCCAGTTTGCTTCTTTCAATTATGTCCCATCCCGCAAAGACCAGGACTCGATCAAGTTTGACCTAGATGAGATTGCTTTCCTCCCGCCTATTGGACCAAGTGAAATTGAAGCCTTCCAAATCAAGAGCAATTGAAGTGTAATTATTTTTTGTTAAACAAGCTAATCAAGAGCATTTTTCTTATATAAGTTTATATTAAATTTTGCTAAAAATGTAAAATAATTTATGTGCAATTTGATTTGGATTTAGGAGATACGATTCTATTGGATAATTGATTGAGGGTCTTATTTTCCCCCATCTTTCTTGAATGTCTCCTCCACTCCTCCCCCATGTTCTCTCCATCATTCCCTATTTTATGAGAATTTTTTCATTTTTTATTAGTTTGTATTTACTTTATTATTATTTTAAAGATGTAATTTTTAATTAGTTCCACAATTAACTTGAACAAACTCCTAATTTTTGTAGATAACATACATATACACCATCTTATCTCCATTTCAATATTCACAAATGTTTGTTCCCTTAAATACTAATTAATGAATTTAACTCCACCATTTAAACATCATTTTAAAAATATTTCCTAACATATGTATGAACATAAATATATACTTATATAGTAATTTAATTAAATAATATTTCAACAACTTAACTATTAAATAATAAGACCTAGGCTTCTTTAATGCAATTAGAAATGTTCTAACTTACATTATTTTCTAATTTCAAGACAAGTTTTAAAGGCACGTACTCGCCACTACATGGCACTTGTTAGAGTTATTTTACTTTTGTATGTAACTTTTTTTAATGAATTTATTACTATTATACTTTATATTAAAAATAAAAATAGTACAATATTCACAAAAAAGGTTTAGGATGGTAAGAAAACACACCACAAAGTCTATTGGGACCAAGTCCATAACACAAACAAAAACAAACACATAGGAACCAAGCCCAAAGAGCTCTAAGCAGCTAATGCAATGCTAGTAGAAGGCAAATCTTGATCATCAGGATTATTTCCCCATACATCTCCAAGGGTAGTGTCATCGCTCAGTTCCTAGCCATAGAGAGTGCCTTCATCTTCAAAATTGTCCTCAATGGGTTGTTGGGGCACGAACTATAGAGATGGCAAGTTACAGATGAGGAAACTTGTCAGAACTAGGCTATCCAGCTCTCCCACACCCTTGAGAAGAGGTTGAGGGTTTCCTAGAGGGCTAGGGCCAACCACGAGCTACAAATTCGTAAGAATTCTGAGGCTAAGCCCCACAGGAGTGGGAGCCATGGTCTCGTCTGGCAGACTGGCTACACCCATGTCAATGACCTCTTGAAGGAGAGGTAGAGTCTGATGGAAACCTAGCAATAGTGCAGGGGGCATTTCCCCAATGGTCTAGTAGCTCTTGAAGATGAGCAACCTCAAGTGCAACTTTGCTAGCTTGCACCTAAATCTGCATAAAACTATTAGAGCAAATCATAGCTTTAGTGTAGAGAAAAAAATGAACATCTACAGTGCAACTGGATAACAAAGTAGAATTTCTATCTTTCCAAATATTGAAGAGAATCTCCACCCTGAAAGCATGTCAGATCTAGGTGTACTTGTGCGGGAGACAAGGCTAATATCCTAGCAAAACCATATGCTAAGAGAATGGGGTAGGTCGGAATGGATTAAAGAAGTCATGAATCTAGCTCCAGGCTTCATGAGCCTAGGGACATAACCAAAAAATATGCTTGAGGCTCTCAAGTTGTCCATAGAAGGGACAATGAGGGCAAGGAATGTCCATATGAACTAGCCGAGCCCCCATTGGGAGGCCTTGGTAAATAATGCACCAAGTGAAATGGGCCAACTTGGGTTCTAGCATAGCTAATCAAATGCATTGGAACCAATGATGCCATGTTCCAACAGAAGACTGAAGTTGCCAGCAAAGGTTTAGTTGCTCCATCATAGGAAAATGTGGAGAAAGCCACAAATAACCTTTACAAGGCCTGTAATTCTGAAAAGGAGTATCTGGGTACCACTTCCAATCCTTCCACCAAACCCTAATCTTATGCAATATCTGAGAGGGAATAGAATTAATAACAACTTGAAAAGTCTCTTGGTCCTAATTGGTAAGCTTAAATTTAACCTTGAACTCAAGCCACGATAGAAAATTCTTAGTGGCCCTGTAATAAGGTCATGCATAGCCCACACTCTGCATTTGAAAAAGCGCAGAGCATGAATCCAAGGTAATTTGGCCATGGGCCAGCCTTGAGAACTAAGAATAGGAGACCACCAAATGGACCAGGTTGATTAATGGATAAACCATTATGGAAATCATCTCTCGCCCATCGAAGCTAGGGTTTGATAGCTTCCTAAGTTTTTTAAATACTTTTGATGACAAGAGTGCCTTGGATAATAACAAGCTCCCGCATTATAAGAAGGTTTCCCAAATCCAAGCCTTTCCAAGTAGGGCATCTTGAAGGGACACCGGTGCTAATGCGGTGC
This sequence comes from Cunninghamia lanceolata, assembly GCA_027924645.1. NCBI lineage: Eukaryota > Viridiplantae > Streptophyta > Pinopsida > Cupressales > Cupressaceae > Cunninghamia > Cunninghamia lanceolata. Next base: position 977,307 of record BSBN01001787.1, on the reverse strand, counting down.
TAAACAAAAATTTTCCAAGCTTCATTGCCTTCAAGGGCCTTGATAATCCATTTGACACAAAGAGCAATTCCCTACCAATGGATGGAAATTATACCAAGCCCCCCAACTTCATAAGGCAGGCAACAAAAATCCTAGGCAACACGATGGAAGTCTTGATGCCCATCACTGGAGGCCCAGAGAAAATCTTTGAGGAGTTTTTCAATCTTAGAGTAGGAAGCCTTGGAAGGGACCCAACAAGAGGAATAGTAAACATGCGTGATTACAAGAATTTAGAATAAATCTGAAACTTACCAGCCAATGAGAGAGGCTTGGTTATCCAATACTACTTTTTTTGAATTCTAGCAACCTGCCAAAGTTTGGCAGGAGAGGCCTGCAAGGAAAAATGAATCTCCAATAATCTAAAGAATTCCTCATGATCAATCCATTTCCACCCAAAATAATTTAATTAGTTAGGTTTGGGAAGGAAGAATTGTCAATAACACTAGGTCTTTTGCCATTGAATGCTAGGGCTAGAGGCTTGGCAAAAAATGTCCAAGCAATGGAGAGCTTGTTTGAAATTGTTCTCTTCAATAGAGTGTGGAAAGAGTCATTAGAAAAGTGTCCATTAACCAACTACTAAGAAGAATTGGGGAGATAAATCCATTTGACACATGATTGGGAAACTGCCTATACAAGAAAATATCCAAATCCTTCAACTACCAAAATATAAAGAGCTGGGGCAAGAGGACATCCTTGATGGATGGACCTATAAATCCCAAATGAGCTAGATTGTTGACCGACAATGGTGATGCAAGAAAAATCATCATAAAATAACATCCAAACCATTTGGATGAAATGCGGGCCAAACCCAAGAGCCTTCAACATGGATGGAATGAAAGTTCATTCAATACGATCATAGGCTTTAGAAAAATCAATTTTAAGGAAGAGGTCTGGCTATTAAGAGTGGTGAGCCCATTCCATCCCTTCCCACATGGCAATAATATTATCCAAGATGATTATGAATTTGATGAATCTCATTTGTCTAGGTCAAACAATTAGAGGAAGCATGGATTAGAGTTTAAAGGCCAATGCCTTGGCTATAATTTTGAAGGAGACATTGAGCAGTGTGATAGGTCTCTAGTTGCATATCTCTTTAGGATCACTAGACTTAGGTATGAGTTTGATATTGCCTTTGTTAATTAAGTTTCCCAATGAGCCAGTTTACATTACTTCAAGATAGATGTTATGTAGGTCATAGCCCACTGTGTCCCAAAATGTTTTGTAAAACTCACATAGGAATCCATCCAAGCAAGGGATTTGTCAATGGCCATCGAAAAAATTGCCTCCTTAAGATCATCTTGAGTGAGAATTTGATCGCACAGAATGCACTAAGCATTAGAAACCTAGCGAGGGACTAGCAAGACATTGTTGCAAAGAATATTGCCTAACCAGAGTGTATTCTTGAGCCGATAAGACTGGTTCATAATGTCAAACAAAGGCTTACATAATGTAAGGCAATTATTGCAAGAGTTGCTACCCATCTCGTATTTTCTATATGGATTGAGAAGCATGATGGGCATGCAAAGCTTGAAAAAATCCCTTTGACACTTTGTCTCCAATCTTAAGCTATTGGATCCAAGCTTTGATTTGAACCCCACAAGCTGAATGTGCATCGACGATCAACTTTTGTTGCTAGAGCTATGCCACTCGGAGCTGGGAGGCCATGTCAAATGGCTAAGCCTCCAAAGTGGCGATGGCATGGTGGAGATCTTGGGTGGTGGTCTCATAAGAGTGGTGACAGAAATAGGCAAGATATCTCCCATAAATGTAGAGAAACCATGAGGTATGGGTGATGGCATCATTCCACCAAGCTATCCAGTTGCCCCCATGCATGGGATGTGGCTCTAAATTCTTGACATGTTGAATATGAGTTGACGTGGCCTTGTGATGGAGAACTGACATGTTAAGAAAGAATTGAGTCTTCATAGCTTTGGGCTTGGAGGTACTCCATTCAATATGAAAATGTATTGAGAAATGGTTGGAAAGGACAAGGTCTACCAATGGCTCAATTGGTAAGGAATAACAACTAACAAAAGAGAAGAATGACTAGAAAAAAATCATGGCTCGATCTAGCCACTTTAAGACCCTATCAGGTCCCAGCCTTAAATTACTCCATGTTGTGTACCAATGAGAATAACCTTGGCAGCGACCAAAATTCGGATTGAAAAGACCCAATTTATTATGCATAATAAACCAAGCCTCTCTTTCGCTAGTAGTTAATTGCATAGGTAAGGATCCACATTTATCATATACGCACTCAACCATATTAAAATCCCCACATAGAAACCAAGTGATGACTGACATTGAATGAGAGACCCACCTCTAAAGAGAAGATCTTTGTACGACATCATTGGGAGCATAAACATTAATAATGCCAAAGGAATGATTATTGACATTGAAAAGAGCCCATAGTGCACGGTTGGTGGGATCACATCCATGATCAACCAATAGTTGATGCCACATAGGAGAGAGAAAGGTGACAACCCCTCCATGGCTAGCTTCATGGTTACTACAAAAAGGCTAGAAGCCGAAATGACATGGCAAGTTGTTGAAAGCAAAAAACCAAACACTTTGACCTCCTGAAGGCAAAGAATGTCTAAATCTAAAAATTGAAATCAAGCATCATGGATAGAGTATTTTCGTGGGAGGTCTATTAGACCTCAAATATTATAGAAAATACAATTCATAAATAAGGGTTGAGAGTCATGTCCTCGTTATCCAGTTCCTCAAGAGTAGAATAATTGTTCTGTAGCCTTCCAATTTGGAAGCTAAGATGAACAAGATGTCATTTCATTGGCACAAATTATCCTTCTTCTAGGTGCCCAGTCAGGTTGGGGGACCTCCTTTGTCCAGTAGGAGGAGGGGAAGGGCGGCGGGCTATGACGGTTAGCAGTTGTGAAACAACTATGGCCACTGACGAGGGTTTTAAAAAAATTGCCTCTCCAGAAAACTCCATGGGAGGGGAAACAGAAGATTTCCCAATGTTGGGGGTTTTGAAGCATTCCTCAATGCCGGAGCCCCTAAGATAGAGGTTTTGGGGGTGGGCTTGAAGTTACTCAAATTCTTGTTTCTTTGATTGACCACTGTAGATCATCCTTCCTCTTCTTTTGCAAGAGGTGTCAGCCCTAATGAGGGTTGTGCTGAAGGCTTGGGTCATGGAGATGCCAAAGGGCAATCTTGAATCTTGTGTTCAAAGGACTGACACCGATAGCAGGTGTTGGGAAAATTAATAAACTAAACCTACTAAGAATAGCAAGTTTGGCCAACTTGACTATTCACTATTTCTTTGAGGTCCTTAGAAAGATCTACCTCCACATAGAGTCATCAATGGGAATGATCTGAATAGAACCATTCATGTTCAATACAAACCACAGTTCCTAGAAAGGAGGCTATCTGATGTAAAAAAATTATAGCAAGGTAGGGGAAGACTTAGATATTTGACCCATATAGGAATTTGAAAGGACTTGTCATAAAAAATGACAAATTCATGAGTCTAGGGTTTAAAAACAAGGAAGAGAAGACAAGCTAGGGGCCATGATTGAGAATAGCCTTGGCATGGTTGGCCTCGACAAAGCGAAAAAGGAAAAACCCTTTGGTAAGGTTTTGCACGACGTCAATTCGGATCAATGTGGGGTCCAGGCTTGGCCAACCCATTCTTTGGGCATACTTTCAGGTGGGACTCTACCCACAAAGTACCCAATTAAAGTGAAATTATCTAGCCATTTTCAAGAATTATCAAAATTAGGAATGGGAAGAACAACATATAGTGGTATTTTAGAGGATGTACCTCATGGAACACCTTGGGGATAAACTTCCAAGGGTGTTTGAGTAGGGGAGCCATTGGATGTCGCTGACAGGCTGTCATGAGGTCCTAACACTTTAGTTGAAAAATATCAATTTATCGACCGGGGTAGTGTCTGAGGTTGTATGCAATATTTGGATATCTCATTTAGAAACAATTTTCTAGTTCCTTTAAAAGATTTAAACAACATATTAAACTAAAAGCAGTTATATCCTACTATAGAAAGCATTTGAACTCTATACTAAAAAGCATATAAATTCTATACTAGAAAGCATATAAACTCTATACTAGAAATTCATACATGCAACTTTACTCTGATCTTGAACGGTGACAAATTCTATACTGCACAAAACATTCTAACTTTCAACTATCAGTAAACAACAGTTTAAACTAAAGTAGATGCTCTCGAAATATTTAAACAAATAGAGTTCTAGAACTACCACCTTAAACAACACACCCTGCAGGTTCACAACAAAAAACTAAACATAAAATAACTTTAGCTAAAACGAAACATCCACAGAAACAAAAATACTTATGTACTCTTCAATCTCGCGAGTGGCCAGCTCTTGGGAGAAATTCGTCTCTAACTCAAGTCACATTCAATCATTTCCATAGCAACATGGTAACTCCATTCAGATCTTTATATCTCAAAAGAAATTACTCAGAACAACACTATTTGCATTCATGGAAAAATTGCAGTACATAGCTCTGATTATTTTCAAAAACTAAAGATTGATTTTCATCCATCCATAGTATGATATATATATTCATGTTTTGAGCAACCAACTAAAACTGAACTATAATTGAACTCCTAAATTTCAGATGGCGGTAAAATGCCATTTGAAAAAGTCTTATAACAAAAAAATAGAATATTTAACTACTGATGTCTTTAAAACATATAAAAGGCTCTGAGTGGAGCCATAATGTCTTGGATAACCAACAGGAATAAACAGAACTAAAAAGAGTCTTCAATCAATGCACACCTAAAATTTATGGTGCCCTCAACTTCTGGCGCACTTGACCTTAGCTACATGAAGTCCACTTCTCATGTAGGCCATGCATTAACCCTGCATAATTAGCCAACTCTGTACATACCATTATATCAACATTTAAGAGCTAATTTCAATCAATTTAGGAAATAAAGATTTGTACAACATTTTATTAAAAATAGATAAATATTGCTTATAAAAACAAACAAATTGGCAAGGCTAGGGAATTGGGCAATACAAAAAGGGTTATTTATTTCATCAAAGAAATGAGGTTGTTTATACCTCATCAATCGCCATCAAGCCTTCAACTCTAGCTGCAGTAACTGCGGAGGAATGAAAGGCTGAGGCCATATAAAGTGGGCAGAAAACACTCACAAGCTAAGAGGCATTACCCACGCCGCAATAAATGCAAACAAGCACTATAAAATCTTGTAGAAACGCAGTATGATGAAAAATTTAGCAGAGCAAAAACCTCATGTTCTAATTTTTATTTTTTTTAAATGACCATTCATTATTTCCATAGTTTTTTGTTTTATTTTTACTTTGAAAAATTATATTTTATTGTTTAATAATTTCATTCATAGACATTAACATATATTTAAAAATTTTGATGTCTATATTTAAAAAATAAATAGTAACTTTTCTACTAAATAAAATTTAATTAGTTTATAATATATATATTCATTTTTATTGTTGACAAAGTAAAACAAATTATATATTTGTTTTGTTTTATATTTACATGTTTTATTTTTATATTTAATTATGTTGGTTATATTTTTAATTTTATAGTTTTATTTATTTTTAAATAAATGTTGGTTGTGTTTTGGTTTTTATGTACATAGTCATAACATGAGACTTTGTGTCATATTGTCATTATAAAACACCTCTCAATGTAATAAGGAGTTGTAATTGATAATTGAAGTTATAAAATTAAATGTGAAAATCAAATAAAATAAAAATAAATATTTATCTTTATTTCTGATGATGAAGAATGTTACAAAAGACATGTTGATTTATCCCAATCTTTGATTTTTAGGCCTTGTGAAACAAACTTACAATGGCGTGATAATTTGATATAACTATTGGAATGCTATCATAAATGCTCTTGGTCATTCTTTTGTGAATGCCTAGGATGATCCTTAATTATCCTAAAAATAAATGAATAGATGTCTTTAAATACAACAACATTATGCATAAATTAACATAAAATTACACTGCGCTAACTCACATTAGAGAGTGCAATAACTTATTTTGGGCCCAACTTGAGTTTTGAATTTATATGGGTAGGTATACAATTGCAAGGCTTATCTAGATCACCTCTACACTACTAAATTTGACCCAATTGTGAATGTTAAATCTAGGAATCAAATCTAATATTTGGAAATCAATGTTAATGGGACTAAGAGATGATGATATTATGACCTAATTTTATGCAAAAATATGCCACTTATAAACTTAATTTTTAACCATAGAGGAATTGATATCCCATCAACCTAGAGCCAGCTTGAGAGGTAGCTCTAAATACCATAGGGCAAGCCTCCTTTAACCTTTGAGCTATACATGTTCCCCTAATGTATACATTAATTATAAACTTGTTATTACATAAGAGACACTCTGATGAAAATGGATCCAAAACATTAAATTCACCTCTAAATTTTTTGTCAACTTGTTATTACATAAGAGACACTCTAGATCTTCCCAAGTCAAAGTACCAGGGCAAAGGCCCATTTACATAAATTCACCTCTAAATTTTTTATAAATGAAGCCATGATTAATTATTATATAGTCTCATATTTGAGATTATTAAAAGCATCACTTGAGTTAGTTTTGTTAGATCTTGAATTGAGATATAATGAATAAGTAATTCCTTCATCTATGTTATGTGAGGTTTTAACAATTGATGTTTTTGATTAGTTCAGCTAGAAAAAAGGGTCCAGAACCCTATACAAAGTTGCCCCTAGGGCAAAAAAGGCCTTAAATGAGAAAGAAATAGTACATTAATAGCACAAAAATAGCAATAAAAAAAATGAGACTAATCAAAAACACAAAAAACCAGCAGGCCCACTAGGGACTATCAGATGTCCCATACTTAGCCAGGAAGTTGACCATATCCTTGTAGTCACCCAAGCTGTCCACCCCCACATCTCTGACCTTGTCATCGAAATCTTTAATAGCTGCAAACATTAAAGCCACACAATGGAGAGCCTTGGTAGCAAACTCAACCATCACCCGCCATTTCTTCTGCATCTTGTCCATCTTAGCTTTAAGCACCATCATCTCTTCCATAGTCTTGCTACACAGTGAGCATGCACCCTTCTTCTTCTGTCCCTCAGCTTCCTCAGCATCCTCTTCCTTCTCTTCTGAGCCAGGCTTGTTCAATTCAGAAAAGTGACTCACTCCTTCATCCTCATGAACAAATTCAATGGGTGTTTAATCTTCTCCCTCCCCAATGGTGTCCTCCACAAACTCTGAATCCTTAGAAATGTCCATGCCCTGGAGATTAGTGGATGGGATACTAGTAATACAACTGGATCTATGCACTCCTCAGGAAACATTCTTACCAGTATCACCCCCATACCCACTCTCTACCTGTTTAGGTCCCGAGTCTGGGTCTATGACTTTCGAGGGCCCCTCATCCCTTTTTTAACTCCACACTCCCAATTTTATCCTTCTTATGTTGTAGATGGTCCTCATCCTCCTCAGTCGTCCGGTCCCTTTTAGACACCACGGTTTCTTTCTTGGTCTCCAGGTTAGGGGTAATCTAGCTGGCTTTCTTGGTGGTTTTAGTCTTAAAGTCTGGAGTAGGGGTCCCAGAAGGGGTCCTACCTTGTTGTCCTCAATTCTGGGTCCCCCCTTGGGGTTTTTCGGGGATATTTTGAGGGACCCAATAGTTTTTTTTGTTTTACCCTTTGCAACAAGGGTCTAAGTTGACAGGGTATCCTCCAGCATGCTAACTTTGATTTGTTTCGGGGTTCATAGAGCCAAATGAAAATGATATAGCCTAAGGATGAGCCCTTGGTGAATAGGCATGAGTGGGTAGTTAGGGTTTTTAGCATTAATTTCCTTAGCAAACTTGATGGAATTTTCCATGGAAGACAACAGAAAAAAGGGGAAACTAAGCTCCAATCTATTCCTGAAATGGTTAAGTAATATGAAATGGTAATGGTAAAATACCTTAAACCAGCCCTCAAAAGTGAAATACTTCATGATCTTGAGGCATACTTGCCCCCATGGAGTTGGCAGCTTCTCTCTTTCAAACCCACCATGCAGTTTCACTACAACTTCCCCTTCCCTGAAAAAAATCCCCATATTTTTAGGGTTTGACACCTTTCTACGTCAACTATGCTTCTTGCCTTTGATGGGAAGCCCCGTGGCTTGCCCAATCACTTCCTCAAAGACTTCAAATCCTATGCCCCCCACACAGACCTGCTTGGTATCTTCATCCCACGACTCCGCAAACTGTCAGGACAGATTCTCATCGTGACCGATCATCGCTTCAAGGAAGCCACATCCCCCTCCTATATGATGTGCCACACCATAGGATCCTATCGAAACTCCTCAGGTGAGGTCATATCAATCTTAACAATGTCACCACCCATCTTGAATTCCAGTAAACTAAGCAGCTAGAGCGAGAGGAAATGTTGAAGGCAAATTATGTTACCGTGCCTAGCCGGATACACATAAGAGTAAATAAATCCTTCTGTGCAATTCTATCATTTCAAAGGCCACGAGAACCCTAAATAAAATTTGACATCATAATTTTGGAGATATGCATTTCCCTTTCCACCCTAGTTCTCTTCCTCGAAAAAGACCCACACCTGCCACCATGTGCGAATGTGAACATCACTGGAGATAGGGATGGTAAGAAAATTATTACTCCCAGGCCAACCTGTCATCCACTTGTCCCACCCCCAATCTCTTGCCACCTCAGCGTCCTAGTAGGTCTCCTAGTCAGCTCCCTCTGATCCATCTCAATCCTCCTACTTGAAAAAATTTGAATAGAAATAATATATACATAAATATAAATGCTAGCATTGTGAAACAAAATAATGATAAGAGGTGTTTAAACTATGTGAGCTTGATGTCATCATTGTCTATGGCCTCACAAATAGTGATATAATTAACATGTCATAAAATAAAGCACTATGTTATAATTGAAATTCTTAATGGAACATAACGGGGCCAAACTAGGTACAAGAATTCTATTAGGGATTATGGTGTGCCCTTAAGGCTCATGGCTTAAGGTCAAGGGTAAAGAATATATTGTTAAATAAGAACCATGGTATGGCCAATATTTATAACACTCCATCCTACATATATATGTGCACACCATCTATGACTATTTCCATTCATCTATAATAGAAAAAATTAAATGTTTTTAAGTATTTTCTATTGTATTTGTAAACGATCAGTAATATAAAAAACTTAAGTATTTAAGAGTCAACACTTTAATATAAAGAGAAAAAAGACACTCCATGGCAAGAAGGTGGTGCATATAAGATAAAGGTACTCAAATGATTCGTATGACATTCTTTTCATGAATCTGAACCATTTTTTAGTTTAGAAACATGACAATTTTAGAATTATTATATATACTAAATAATAAAAAACAAAACAAAATGGTTGTGCATTGGCATAGCTACAACACTACTACAATTTAGAGACAACAAGCTTAAAACCAAAGAATGAAAAGGAAAGAAAAAGAAAGGGAGACACACCCCAAAGTAACAAACACAAGACCAAAGATCAAAGCTTGTTAAGAGTGATTACCACTTCCCATTCATCTTGTAGGGCTTTAAGGTGAGCACTAAGGACATTTGTAGGCATCATATTAGCCATCTTTGATTTACTCCCTCTGGTCTGAGCACTTGGGCCAACTAGTGTCTGCATTTGACTATTCTTCTCCTTATCATTCAAAACCTTAATGTTATTCAAGGAGTTATAAATCATTGCTTTGCTGAAATTGATTATTTCTTGGATATCACCCTTCACCTCTGAAATATCCACCTCTAGTTTCACCATCCTGTCATCCTTTTTAGTCAATTGCTCCTTGAGGCTATCCACTTCCTCCATAGTATTCCACTCCTCCATAAGAGAGTTTTGTAGCTTGTTTCTATTAAACTCCACAAAAATACACTTGAGAATTTTATGGTGGATGTCCACCTCCTTATGTAGCTCATTAGACTTATTAGTAAGGATATCCACCATAGCAGTGATGTTATTCAAGGAAGAGGATGGATAGATCTTCCCAAGTGGAAGCATCGGGGCAAAGGCTCATTTACATAAATTCACCACTATTTTTTTATAAATGAATCCATGATTAATTATTATAGTCTCATATTTGAGATTATTAAAATCATCACTTGAGTTAGTTTTGTTAGATCTTGAATTGAGATACAACAAATAAGTAATTCCTTCATCTATGTTATGTGAGGTTTTATCTATTGATGTTAATAATATATACATAAATGTATAAATGTTAGCATTGTGAAATGAAATAATGATAAGAGGTGTTTAAACTATGTGAGCTTGATGTCATCATTGTCTATGGCCTCACAAATTGTGATATAATTAACATGTCATAAAATAAAACATTATGTTATAATTGAAATCCTTAATGGAACATAATGGGGTCAAACTAGGTACAAGAATTCTGTTAGGGGTTATGGTGTACCCTTAAGGCTCATGGATTAAGCTCAAGGGTAAAAAATATATTGTTAAATGAGAACCATGTTATGGTCAATATTTATAACACTACATCCTACATATATATGTGCACACCATCTATGACTATTTCCATTTATCTATAATAAAAAAATTAAATATTTTAAAGTATTTTTATATTGTATTTGTAAATAATCAGTAGTAAAAAAACTTAAGTATTTAAGAGGCAACACTTTAATATAAAGAGAAAAAAGCCACTCCATGGTAAAAAGGTGGTGCATATAAGATAAAAGATACTCAAATGATTCTTATGACGTTCTTTTCATGAATCTGAACCATTTTTTAATTTGGAAACATGACAATTTTATAATTATTATATTTATTAAATAATAGAAAACAAAACAAAATGGTTATGCAATAGCATAGCTACAACACTACTACAATTTAGATAAAACAATCCTAAAACCAAAGAATGAAAAGGAAAGCAAAACCAAAGGAAGACACACCCCAAATTAGGAAAGACAAGACCAAAGATCAAAGCTCATTAAGAGTGATTACCACCTCCCATTCATCTTGCAAGGCTTTGAGGTGAGCACTAAGGGCATCTGTAGGCATCATATTAGCCATATTTGATTTACCCCCTATGATCTGAGAACTTGGGCCAACTTGTGTCTACATTTGACTATTCTTCACCTTATCATTCAAAAACTTAATGTTATTTAGGGAGTTATGAATCATTTCTTTACTTAAATTGATTATTTTTTGGATGTCACCCTTCACCTCTAAAATATCCACCTCTAGTTTCACCATCCTGTCATCCTTTTTAGCCAATTTCTCCTTGAGGCTATTCACTTCATCCTTATTATTCCACTCCTCCATGAGAGAGTTTTGTAGCTTGTTTCTATTAAACTCCACATAAAAATGCTTGAGGACTCTGTGGTGGATGTCCACCTCCTTATGTAGCTCATTAGACTTATTAGCAAGGATATCCATCATAGTAGTGATGTTGTTCAAGGAAGAGGATGGACGGATCTTCCCAAATGGAAGCACCAGGGCAAAGACTCATTTACATAAATTCACCTCTAATTTTTTTATAAATTAAGCCATGATTAATTATTATAGTCTCATATTTGAGATTATTAAAAGCATCACTTGTGTTGGTTTTGTTAGATCTTGAATTGAGATACAACAAATAAGTAATTCCTTCATCTATGTTATTTGAGGTTTTAACTATTAATGTTAATAATATATACATAAATGTATAAATGTTAGCATTGTGAAACAAAATAATTATGAGAGGTGTTTAAACTATGTGAGCTTGATGTCATCATTGTCTATGGCTTCACAAATTGTGATATAAGTAACACGTCATAAAATAAAACATAATGTTATAATTGAAATCCTTAATGGAACATAATGGGGTCAAACTAGGTACAAGAATTCTATTAGGGATTATGGTGTGCCCTTAAGGCTCATGGATTAAGCTCAAGGGTAAAAAATATATTGTTAAATGAGAACCATGTTATGGTCAATATTTATAACACTACATCCTACATATATATGTGCACACCATCTATGACTATTTCCATTTATCTATAATAAAAAAATTAAATATTTTGAAGTATTTTTATATTGTATTTGTAAATAATCAGTAGTAAAAAAAACTTAAGTATTTAAGAGGCAACACTTTAATATAAAGAGAAAAAAGCCACTCCATGGTAAAAAGGTGGTGCATATAAGATAAAGATACTCAAATGATTCTTATGACATTCTTTTCATGAATCTAAACCATTTTTTAATTTGGAAAACAATTTTAGATTTATTATTATATCTATTAAATAATAGAAAACTAAACAAAATGGTTGTGCATTTGCATAGCTACAACACTACTAAAATTTAGATACAACAATCCTAAAACCAAAGAATGAAAAGGAAAGCTAAACCAAAGGAAGACACACCCCAAAGTAACAAACACAAGACCAAAGATCAAAGCTCATTAAGAGTGATTACCACCTCCCATTCATCTTGCAGGGCTTTGAGGTGAGCACAAAGGGCTTTTGTAAGTATCAGATTAGCTATCTCTAATTTAGCCCCTCTGGTCTGACCACTTGGGCCAACTTGTGTCTACATTTGACTATTCTTCACCTTATCATTCAACACTTTAATGTCACTTAGGGAGTTATGAATCATTACTTTGCTAGAATTGATTATATTTTTGATGTCACTCTTCACCTCTAAAATATCCACCTCTATTTTTAGCATCCTATCGTCATTTTGAGCCAATTGCTCCTTGAGGCTATCCATAACCTCCTTAGTATTACATGCCTCCATGAGAGAGTTTTATACCTTGTTTCTATTAAACTCCACAAAAAAACACTTGAGGACTTTGTGGTGGATGTCCACCTCCTTATGCAGCTCATTAGAGTTATTAGCAAGGATATCCACCATAGTAGTGATGTTGTTCAAGGAAGAGGATGGGCAAATCTTCCCAAGTGGAAGCACAAGGGAAAAGGCTCATTTACATAAATTCACCACTATTTTTTTTAAATAAAGCCATGATTAATTATTATAGTCTCATATTTGAGATTATTAAAAACATCACTTGATTTAGTTTTGTTAGATCTTGAATTGAGATACAACAAATAAGTAATTCCTTCATCTATGTTATGTAAGGTTTTATCTATTGATGTTAATAATATATACATAAATGTATAAATGTTATCATTGTGAAACAAAATAATGATAATAGGTGTTTAAATTATGTAAGCTTGATGTAATCATTATCTATGGCCTCACAAATTGTGATATAATTAACATGTCATAAAATAAAGCACTATGTTATAATTGAAATCCTTAATGGAACATAATGGGGTCCAACTAGGTACAAGAATTCTATTAGGGATTATGGTGTGCCCTTAAGGCTCATGGCTTAAGATCAAGGGTAAAAAATATATTGTTAAATGAGAACCATGTTTTGGTCAATATTTATAGCACTCCGTCCTACATATATATTAAATATTTTAAGTATTTTTATATTGTATTTGTAACCGATCAATAATATAAAAAACTTAAGTATTTAAGAAGCAACACTTTAATATAAAGAGAAAAAAGTCATTCCATGGTAAAAAGGTGGTGCATATAAGATAAAGACACTCAAATGATTCATATGACATTCTTTTCATGAATCTGAACCATTTTTTAGTTTGGAAACATGACAATTTAAAATTATTATATATATTAAATAATAGAAAATAAAACAAAATGGTTGTGCATTGGCATAGCTACAACACTACTACAATTTAGAGACAACAATCCTAAAACCAAAGAATGAAAAGAAAAATAGAACCAAATGAAGACACACCCGAAAAACAGAACCAAATGAAGACACACCCCAAAGTAACAAACACAAGACCAAAGACCAAAGCTCATTAAGAGTGATTACCACCTCCCATTCATCTTGGAGGGCTTTGAGGTGATAACTAAGGGCATTTGTGTGCTTCAGATTAGCCATCTTTGATTTACTCCCTCTAGTCTGAGCACTTGGCCTAACTTGTGTCTGCATTTGACTATTCTTCACCTTATCATTCAACACCTTAATGTTATTCAGGGAGTTATGATACATTGCTTGGCTGAAATTGATTATTTTTTGGATGTCACCCTTCACCTCTAAAATATCCACCTCTAGTTTCACCATCTTGTCATCCTTTTTAGCCAATTGCTCCCTGAGGCTATCCACTTCCTCCTTAGTATTCCACTCCTCAATGAGAGAGTTTTGTATCTTGTTTCTATTAAATTCCACAAAAAACACTTAAGGACTTTGTGGTGGATGTCAACCTCCTTATTCAAGCTCATTAGAGTTATTAGCAAGGATCTCCACCATAGTAGTGATATTGTTCAAGGAAGAGGATGGATAGATCTTCCTAGGTGGAAGCACCATGGTAAAGTCTCATTTACATAAATTCACCTCTAAATATTTTTATAAATGAATCCATGATTAATTATTATAGCCTCATATTTGAGATTATTAAAAGCATCACTTGAGTTAGTTTTGTTAGATCTTGAATTTAGATACAACAAATAAGTAATTCCTTCATCTATGTTATGTGAGGTTTTAACTAATATTGATGTTAATAATATATACATAAATGTTAGCATTGTGAAACAAAATAATGATAAGAGGTGTTTAAACTATGTGAGCTTGATGCCATTATTGTCTATGGCCTCACAAATTGTGATATAATTAACATGTCATAAAATAATTGAAATCCTTAATGGAACATAATGGGGTCAAACTAGGTACAAGAATTCTATTAGAGATTATGGTGTTCCCTTAAGGCTCGTGGCTTAATCTCAAGGGTAAAAAATATAAATTATTGTTAAATGAGAGCCATGTTATGGAATATTTATAACACTCCATCCTACATATATATATGTACACACCATCTATGATTATTTCCATTCATCTATAATAAAAAAAATTAAATGTTTTTAAGTATTTTTATATTGTATTTGTAAACAATCAGTAATATAAAACACTTAAGTATTTAAGAGGCAACACTTTAATATAAAGAGAAAAAAACCACTTAATGGTAAAAAGGTGGTGCATATAACATAAAGATACTCAAATGATTCTTATGACATTCTTTTCATGAATCTGAACCATTTTTTAGTCTGGAAACATGACAATTTTAAAATTATTATATCTATTAAATAATAAAAAACATAACAAAATGGTATTGCACTGGCATAGCTACAACACTACTACAATTTTGATACAACAATTCTAAAACCAAAGAATGAAAAGGAAAGCAAAACCAAAGGAAGACACACCCCAAAGTAACAAACACAAGACCAAAGACCAAAGCTCATTAAGAGTGATTACCACCTCCCATTCATCTTGCAAGGCTTTGAGGTGAGCACTAAGGGCATCTATAGGCATTAGATTAGCCATATTTGATTTACTCCCTCTGGTCTGAACACTTGGGCCAACTTGTGTGTGCATTTGACTATTGTTCACCTTATCATTCAACACATTAATTTCATTTAGGGAGTTATGAATCATTGCTTTACTGAAATTGATTATTTTTAGATGTCACCCTTCACCTCTGAAATATGTACACATCTAGTTTTAGCATCCTGTCATCCTTTTTAGCCAATTGCCCCTTGAGGCTATCCACTGCCTCCTTAGTATTCCACTCCTCCATGAGAGAGTTTTGTATCTTGTTTCTATTTAACTCCACAAAAAAACACTTGAGGACTTTGTGGTGGATGTCCACCTCCTTATGCAGCTCATTAGACTTATTAGTAAGGATATCCACCATAGCAGTGATGTTGTTCAAGGAAGAGGATGGATAAATCTTCCCAAGTGGAAGCACTGGGGCAAAGGCTCATTTACATAAATTCACCACTATTTTTTTTATAAATGAATCCATGATTAATTATTATAGTCTCATATTTGAGATTATTAAAATCATCACTTGAGTTAGTTTTGTTAGATCTTGAATTGAGATACAACGAATAAGTAATTCCTTCATCTATGTTATGTGAGGTTTTATCTATTGATGTTAATAATATATACATAAGTGTATAAATGTTATCATTGTGAAACAAAATAATTATAAGAGGTGTTTAAACTATGTGAGCTTGATGTAATCATTTTTTATGGCCTCACAAATTGTGATATAATTAACACGTCATGTAATAAAGTACTTTGTTATAACTAAAATCCTTAATAGAACATAATGGGGTCAAAACTAGGGACAAGAATTCTATTAGGGATTATGGTGTGACCTTAAGGCTCATGGCTTAATATCAAGGGTAAAAATATATTGTTAAATGAGAACCATGTTATGGTCAATATTTATAACACTCCATCATATGTATGTATGTATGTATGTATGTATGTATGTATGTATGTATGTATGTACACACCATCTATGACTATTTCCATTCATCTATAATAAAAAATTAAATATTTTTAAGTATTTTTATATTGCATTTGTAAACAATCAATAATATAAAAAACTTAAGTATTTAGGAGGCAATACTTTAATATAAAAAGAAAAAGCCACTCCGTGGTAAAAAAGTGGTGCATATAAGATGAAGATACTCAAATGATTCCTATGACATTCTTTTCATGAATCTAAACCATTTTTTTAATTTGGAAACCTGACATTTTTAAAATTATTACGTCTTATTAAATTGCATTTTAAGATTTAGGGGTCTAATATGGTTGAACTTAGTCAAGGTAAGATCTCTCATTCTTTCTTTATAGGAATACAATCTTAGCATACAAGTATGGTTGATTTTAGTCAAAGTCCCCTTGATGCAAGATCTATTTCTTCTTAATAGGCATACAAGTTATATCCCACTTATTCTCCTAAATATTTGGATACAAATTCCTTGGTTAGATCTTAAGACAAAGTTCAAACTTGATTAAAAGAACTTTCAAGCCATTAGTGAGATCTAGGCCCTTTTCTTAAATAATCATGTTCACAAAATTGGTATTTTGGATCCACTCGCATGGTGGAAGAATTAGAGATGGTCAATTTTTATACATTTTCATAACTATTCACCATAATTGATATACATAGATTCATTTTATCAATCCCATTGAGGACAAGTTCAAGTTCATTTTGAATATTAGATCTTCAACCTAAACTAGATATAAGTGACTACCATTGGGGGAAAGCATGAAGTTGTGTCATCCTTTGGGAAACACATTTTTTGGAAGGGTTCAACTAACCCATGTTTAGCCCAATAGGTGTTTCATCCAACCTTTTCGTGGTACCAACATGGAAGTGATGTGATAGAAAGAGGTTTAGCCAAAACACCCCACCCAAAATCCTCATTTCTAGCCTCAAAGTTTTGAATTTGAAAAGGGGATTTGGCCCAATTGGGTTTGGCCAAACCTCCTTGGGTCGAATCCTCTTTAGCCCAACATGTCCATTGGCAACCTAGGTTGCTGAGTTTTGGTGTAGAATGCTCTAATTTTTCAAATGAGTACAACATTCACTTTTTTCCACCTCTTCTACTCAATTTTACACATGTAAATTATGTTTTTTTAAATAAAAAATACCCAAGTTGTAGATCATATTTTGCAAATTTTGAAAAATATAATTTTTATAAATTTTAATTATATTTACTATTTTTAAGATCTTGATACTAACTAGGTCAATAACCCTAAAGTTAAGGTTGATTCCATTCACCAAAAAAAGTAAAATTTATTTATTTCTTTTGAAAAAATTTATTGCCGTAGATAAGAGAATCACAGTCAAGTCAATATTTTATTTCCCTTTTTGGTAAATATGTATCAAAATGTTTGACATTTGAAAAAGGTGTTATGTTTATATGACACATGACTTTAAATATTTATTTTTGGAATTTTTCATTGTACTAAAATTTCAAGTTCACAATATGAAAAAAAACAATAGAAACAAAAAAGAAATTTTTTACTTATAATTTGCCATTCAAAACAACCTCACTTTATGAACATTTTTTTAGCAATTAAATTGTAATGTCAATTTTACAAAAATCTATACAAAACTATTTTTAGTTTTTGAAAAAATATATGGTTATAAACTATGCTAAAATATATACATTTCATGTCGTTAAGGGTGTGGTTCGGTGGTTTAGTCACTCGGTTGTAATGGCGGCCACCAGGGTTCAAACCCCCACTGGGCTAACGAGCTTGCAAGCTTTATGCCTTCACTGGGCCAATGAGCTCAGGGGTTTGAACTTGTAGTGTTAATGCAAGTGTTCATGCTAGGGGATGAGGTCCCCCGTGTTGTGGCCTCACTGGTTCAGAGCTCCAGGCAAAAGCGTTCCCATGGAGCCAGAGGGTGTGTTGCACCAACTTCACTGGTCACGTTAAAAAGTTTACCAGGTGCATCATATATATATATATCATCAATTTACATCATTTCAAACTTTGAAACATATATATTGATTTCAAATGGTTCAAGTTAAAAACCTAAACCAATGTTTCCCCTTTTATTTACACCATATACATTTTTATTATTATTCCTAAAAACCTAAAATGCAATATTTTGCATGGCGTTTGATTTGTCAAGGTTTAAATCTTGGTATGTGCCTTTACCATATTGACCTTCCTTGGTTTTAGTGTTCTATTTATAACCCACTTGAATCATTTAAGCACACTTTCTATATTTGTCCCAGACACCAAGACACTTGGACTTGGATTCATTTCTTTTTTAAATTCTCTATCAAAAGATATCTTTTTGGGGCTCGAGTTTTCTTCCTCTTCAATTATAAGATACACAAATTTGGCAATTAGTTAGGGTTGATCTATTATTTTTCACCTTTGGTAATACAAAAATGAAGTGATCTTATAGTAAGTTTATCTCCATTGTTATAAATTTATTTACATATCACTTAGTGCAAGTCAATAAATTGAGTTGTAGAAGTTCCTTAAATGTGTATCACTTCTATCAAACCCCTTTTTAGTGCAAGTCAATAAATTGAGTTGTAGTGGTTACTTGAATGTGTATCATTTCTAACAAATCCTTTTTTAGTGAAAGTCAATAAATTGAGTTGTAGTGGTTCCTTGAATGTGTATCATTTCTATCAAATCCCTTTTTAATGCCCATCTAAGCTTGGACAAGTTCTAGTTAACTTTCAAATATATATGGCTAACAAAAATTCTCTAGCATTGATGGTTTCCCTTGTGAATTCTAAAATGTTCTTAATAATTTATTGTATAAGACTTGCTTTAGGTTTACAAGGAATCTCTTCCCCACCAATATTTAGGAAATCATATTAATCAAGGTATCATTGAACTCATTCCTAAATTTGGTGATCCAATGCTTATTATTAGTTGGAAACCCATTGCCTTAATGTTTCTTACAAAATTATGGCCAAAGATATTTTCCTTAGGTGACATTATCTCTTTCATGTAGTTGTCATATGAGGATAGGTTTACATATTTTATCAAAAGCAGTTAATAAGGGTGAGTGCAAGATCAAGGTGGGATGAACAACACCCTTAAGTGGCAAAGATAATGCTTAAGAAAAGACTTACGTAACTTAATATAACAAATTAAAGGACATATTAAAAAGTATGAAACAATGTTTTAATAAAGTCAGTTAGAAACGAGGGTCCAGATCCCTATACAAAATAGCCCACAGGGAAAAATAAAAGTCTCACATAGAAACAACACATTAATTATCGATCAACAGCAACACAGAACTACAACCCAAATGAACTAACTTTAAACAAAAACAACAAAAAGACATAGGAAAACCAACTAGGGATTCCCATCAATCCCATGCTTAGTAAGGAATTTGGGCATTCCCTCACAATCGCCCAAGCTATCAATGTCAATACCCTTGATCTTATCATCAAAATCCTTCACAACAAAAAACACAGCAGCTGCACGGTGCAAGGATTTAGCATCAAACTCTGACATCACCCTCCATTTCTTCTGTAGCTTCTCAACTCTGGACCTAAGTTTAGCAACCTCTTCCACCATTTTAACACACAGGGTGCACTTCTCTTTGTCTCCATCCTACTCCCGAGCCTCCTCCTCATCCTTTGAATAAGGCGTGTTCATCTTGGGGAAGTGGCTAGTCCCCTCCACCTCATGAACAGACTCTATAGGGGTCTCATCGTCATCCTCGCCCAAAGTATCCTCAACAAACTCTGACTCACCCAACAACTTCATGCCCTGAGGGTTGACCGAAGGAATGCTAGCTATGTGACTAGACCTTTTAACACTTTACGCAGAATTAGCAGCAATACCCAATGCCTCACCAACTTCCCCATGTTTAGCGACAGCTTTAAGTCAACAAATTTTGAAGCAGCAAGTTCGTAGAGAACATCCACCTTTCCTTCCTTTGATTTTTTTGTGGGGTTGGGATCCACCTTCCTCTTCTGTTTCCAACCCTCTTTCATCAAGGAAGCCTCTCCCTTCTTGGCCTCATGAACCAGAGACTTAGTTCTCTTGTTTGTCTTCTTAGGGGTGGTTTTACCTTTTGATTTAGAGCCAAACTTGGGAACAAGAGTTTCAATCTATGAGGAGTCTCAAACTTCTTTAATTCTGGGCCCATCCATGGGGCCACAAAAAGGGGGGACCATACTTTTGGAAAACCTGACCACTTTTTTACCCTTTCCCTTCGAACTAGGGCCTACAGTAGTAGGGAGTGGGGGGAATCTTGGAGAATGCTAACTTGATCTGCTTGGAGGGGCACAGGGCTAAATGGAAGTGATAAAGCTAGAAAATTAGGCCCTAGTGGAGGGCAATGCCAGGGAGCTAGGGTTCCTAGCATGTGCTTCCCTCTCAACCTAGATAGAATTTTCTAGCGATGGTAAAAGAAAGAAAGGGAAAATTATCTCAGCATTGTGCCTAAAGTGGTTTAACAAGGCAAAATGGTAATGGAAATAGACCTCAAAATGCCCTTCAAGTGTGAAATATTTCATCACCATTAAACAAACCTAGTCCCATGGGGCAGGAAATTTCTCCCGCTTGAACCCTCCCTAAAGTTTAGTAGCAGCTTCTCCCTCCTTAAACAAGACTCCCATGCTCTTTGGGTCTAGCACCCTGTTCCGGTGGCTGTGCTTTTTCCCTTTGGTTGACATCCCAGTCTCCTAACCAATGACTTCTTCCATCACCTCAAACCCAATACCACCGAGGTGGACTTGTCTATTATCCTAGTAGTCCGTGAACTACCTAGAAAGATTCTCATCATGACCAATTAAAGCTTCTAGAAAGGAAGCCTCCCCACCTTCGTGAATAATATGCCAAATAGTTCGGTCATGTTTGGATTCCTTCGGGGAAGAGGGCTCAATTTTAATGATGTCACCACCCATGGTATCCTTCAGGTTCTAACACAGATACAAATACATCGCAGAAGTGCCTTTGTTTTCTTTGCAGAGATTAAGCTAATCTAAAGAATAAATGGATTGATAATTACTAGCCCCTTCCATGTCCCTCGTACCTATCCAATTAGTGTTTTCCTATAATTGAATAGAGTTGTCATAATGAGACACATGAGAAGAGTCCTTACCACCCTATCCCATCACTGGGGAAGAGACGTCCACCTGCCACCTTGTGTGGTGAATATCATGGTGATTAGGGGTGGAATTATAATTATTATTGAAGTGTCAGCTTGTCCTCCATATTTTCCCATCACATGGGCCTCCCCCCCATGTATCATCCAATCAACCACAACCTACTGAGTCATATCCTGCTAGTCCATGTTGGCTTTCCCTCTACTCCGAGTTTGAATCTCAATGGTTCCTTTTTTTATTTGAAATTTATCTTTAAAGATATTATCCCAAGCCTTACCAACCACCCAATTATTCAAATCAGCCCCTTTGTTCCCAACGCCTATGCAAAGGTAAAAAATCATAGTAATCCAACAAACGTTCCTCCAACTTCCCAATCTCCCCTCATAGAAAGCAGAATTCACCATGTGATCAAGGCTTGTGTCCATCTTTGGCAATTAAGGTTTGGACCTTGCTAGGCAATTTGTTAGCCTTTCTCCAACATCTCCAAGAGAGGTTTTTGATGCCCATATTATCCATGGCATCAACCACAACATTGACCTCCCTAAAAATATGTGAAACTTTAAACTCTTCAAGGCCATTAAGTAGCATTCTAATATCTCCAACCACATCCATCAATTGTCAACTTGGATTAGTTGTGCCAAGGACCGCATTAACAAGGAGTTGAGAGTTTCCCTCCACATGAAGTTTTTTGATATTCATGAAAAGAGTAATTGTCACTCCCCATAGCACGACCAGAGCCTCAACCTCATTATTACTTATAATCCCTAACCCTCCAATATAAGTAGCCAAAAAGACCCCACTATCAAACCTGATGATACCACCCCCACTAGCCTACCCCGGGTAGCCTTTAGCAGCCCCATCAAAATTTAGCTTGCACCAACCCTTCTGGGGAGCTTCCCAACTAGTCTTGGAATGGGCCAATTTCTTGGATATGTCAACATGGTAGATACCCATATCAATAGCCCAACACTTCAAAATACTCACTTCAGTCTGGCTTGGAGGGAATTCAGTAGCTTTGAAATTATAGGTGTTCACTTTTTCAGCAAGGAGCCTGGAAAACACCTAAAAGACCTCAAGAGGAGTTCTAGAGATGCCTCTAGATATCATGTTATTCCTCTCTTTCCATATTTTCTACCCAAGATGAGAAGGGATTTGTTTCCACAACACCTTAGTCACCAAGAAATAAAAGGGGGATCTCTATTCACTGACAAAAGTAATCAGGTTAACATTGAAAACCCATGTCACCCCCAACCGATGTAGAATAAGGCCCCAAACTTCCCTAGAAAAGTTACAATTCAGCAACAAGTGGGTATAGTCTCCTCCTCTTCACAACAAAGAGCACATCTATTAGGGAACTGAAATCCCCTTCTCTTCGGGTTATCCAACATGAGGATTTTATTGTGCATAAGTGTCCACCAAAAGAAATTTATTTTGGGGATGAGTCTGGGATTCCAGACTTTACCCCATAAGCTATCTTCCCCTAGGTCTAACAACAGACCATAAGCACTTCTCACGGTGAAAATACCTCTTATGTCATTTTTCCAGATAATTTGGTGCTCTCTAGGGAGCAAAGTGAGCCTGTAGTTATCAAGATGCCTCTGGAGCTATAAGGCAAGTTGTCTATCCTCATTCTAGGTAAAACCATAATCAAGTAAGCATTTCCATCTTCTGAGGTAACCATTTTGACCAATGTAATCTGACACCACATTGCCAAAGAAACAGAAGGCCCTATCATCTAGTCTTTCCCAATTCAACTCCCTGAGGGGTTGTTCCTTCAGCCACCTATCCTCCCAAAAGCTGATATTCTTGCCATCCCCCACTTTCCATTAATTCCTTTATGTAATAGCCCTTTGGACTTAAGATTGCCATTCCAAATGACCAACCCCTTAGGGAGATTTTGTTTAGAGAGTAACCTGCAAGCCTGATCCCCTTGAAATACGTAGCCTTCATAATATCCCCCCAATCTTTGTTACCATTGGTGAGATTCCATTTAGTCTTATCCATAAGGGCTTTATTCATTAGGTGGATTTTTCTTAAGCCCAGTCCCCCTTGGGCCTTGGGCAAATAGACCTTGTCCCAACTTACTAAAGCTATTCTTCTTTTTTCCTCCAACCCAGACCACAAAAACTTCTTCTATATTTATTCAATCTTTTCAACTAAACATTTGGAAATTTTTAAGAGGCTGAGGAAATAGGTGGGAATACCTTGTAAAGAAGCCTTGAGGAGCTAAAATTTCCTTTCCTGACTAAGCAACCTTCCCTTCCACCCAACCAACTTCTTCTACATTCTTTCTAGGACTGAACTCCAAAAGTCAAAGGTGACTTTTTAATAGTGAGGGGGACTTTGAGGTATGTAGACGATAAAAGAGCACTCGACCAGCCTAGGATTCCCTTGATTTTAAGTTTTGGAACCTCCAGGGTGATCAAGAAGTAGATTTGACTCTTTTCAAAATTGATGCTTTGACCAGACACATCCTCATAGTCCTTGAGGAGATATTTCCTTCTTCTAGCCTCCACCACAGAGGTCATACCAAATAGAATCATGTCATCAACAAACTATTTAATAACAAATGGTTAGGTTGTGGAAGCCAGTTTGATACAATGAAGGGAGCCATTCCTCAGCATATTGCAGACATTTCTACCCAAAAAATTAGCCAATATAATAACTAGATAGGGAGATAGAGGATCCCCTTGCCTAATTCCCCTACCGGTAGAGAAGAAACTGCGGGGGATACCATTGACAAGCATAGAGAATCTAAAGGTGGAAACACATTCTTTCACTAGATTAATGGCATGGTCTTGAAAACCAAATCTCCTGAGGACTTTGAACAAGAAATTCTAGTTGACCCTATCATAAGCCTTGGAAATATCGAGTTTAAAAACCATACTTGGTGTATTACTCTTGGAGATAGAGTAAATGACTTCATGGGTAGTGATGGCCGCATCCAAGATTTGCCTACCTGGGACAAAGCCTTTTTTATTAGTAGCAATAATCTTATCCAAAAGGGGTTGAAGTCTGAACACCATGATTTTCATAAAAATTTTGTAAACTGTGTTACAAAGGCTAATGGGTTTGAAGTCTAACATGGTAGTGGGATCAGCTTTTTTAGGAATAAGGGCTATGAAAGTGTTGTTCAACTACCGCAGGAGTCTTCCTGTCCTAAAAAGGTCTTTCGTCACATCCATGACATCTTTTCCAACAATCTCCTAGAACTCTTGGAAGAAAGCAGGGGGAAACCATCTGTCCTGGGGGCTTTAAATGCCCCCGTAGAGATGACAATTGCCCTAACTTCCTCCTCAGTGACTGGTATGGTTAATAGCCTATTGTCTTCATCAGAAAGGAGAGTGGGGATGGGACTCAAGAGAACGTCTTCCTCCAGAGGGGATAAGTTAATAGGTTGGGTAGCCAAAAGGGATTGAAAATAACTAGACACCAACTCTCCCAGCTATTCCTCCTCCAAAACTTCAACACCATCCTCCTCCTAGAGTCTAATAATAGTATTCTTTTTTCTATGCTTCAACGTAGATTAATGGAAGAAGGAAGCATTTTGTCCCCCTCCTTCAACCATTGAATACGGGATTTATGCTTCTAGAAGAGCTCCTCCTCTCTCAAGATCATAAACCAATCCTTGGACAAGGATTTTTCCAAAGCAAGAATCTCCTCTGAGCTATCTTCATGTTCCAACCTGGCCTGAATGTCGAGAAGTTGACTTGCTAAAGCCTTTTTCTTTTCCAACACATTCCCAAAGGCAAACCTATTCCATCCCTTGACCTTGTTCTTAACATTGATGAGCTTATGGGCTAGTCTAAACATGGTAGGTCCTTGAATAGGAATTTTCCACCAGCTTGATAAGCACCCTCTAAAATTTGGATGAACCACCCACATCAGTTCAAACCTAAAAGGAAAAGGTCCTCTAGGAATCATTTCCTTATTTCAACAAAAGAGGGTTGTAGTCCGAGCCAACCTGAGGGAGGGCCTCCAACCTAAGGAGGTTAACAATATTTCTGTTAGAAGAGATGAGGACTCTATCTAACTTAACTTGAATAAGGTGGTTTCCCTACTTTCTGTTAGACCAAGTAAAGGATTGGTCAAAGAGTTCAATATCCATAAGGCCAGCATTACATAGAAACTTAGCTAAGTCGTCCATGATGTCTGAGTAGTCTACGATACCTCCCAATTTTTCTGAGGGGTAGAGGGGAGAGTTAAAATATCCAGCTGCCATCTAATGTTTCTTCTTTAAGTAATTAATTCTAGTAGACAAATAGTCCCAAACCTCCTTATGACCCAGCCTAGAGTTGGGGGCATAAACATTAACCAAGTACCAATCGCTATCCCTACAAGAGAAAGAGACTTCAAGGTAGTACCCGGTACAAGTGACAACCGAGCCCTTCCAAATTATAACCCCTCATAGTAACAATGCCACCCAATGCCCCCAAGGCTTCACTGATAATATAATTGGCATTAGGCCAAATGTTCTTAGCAACTAGCTTGAAATTATCTCCAAACATCTTAACTTCTTGCAATAGAAGAATTTAAATCCTATTTTTAAAAATATAGTTTTTAACCAAAAACTATTTATGAGGACTATTAAGTCCTCTGATGTTCCAAGAGAGAATCTTCATTTCTTCGGCCTCCTGGAAGACACTAGCAAAGTGGTTTGTCTTCCATTAACAATCTCCCTCACTATCTCACATTGTCTAGTTTGGATATGCGAAGGTCTACCAGCCTTCATATCCACCCCAACATCCGTAACTTTCTACTGGGACCTTTCCCCCTTCTTTTAGTTGTTGACTAGCCCTCAAAGTCCTCTGTAGATTTGTTGTAACCTGCCCTTGGGGATGGGGAAAAATTTTCCCTCAGAGTGCTTCTACCTAACATATAACCTCCAAATTTCTATTGGGGGCTACGAACTTGTTCCAGCTTCATCCCTGGGGAGCCCCGTGAAGATGTGTTCACCACTCCCAAGTCTCTCAATGGTTGTTGCTACAGAATCCCCCCTCCTCTCTATCAAGAACTTCCCCTTGTAGCTCTAGGACAAAAAATTCTAGCTTGTGGGGGCCAACATCTTGAATACCACTCTTTGCAATATGTGTCCCTAATAGTTGTTCCACATCTCTGTTGTCCAAGTGTTGTCCATCCTTTGTTGCACTCCATTCTTTAGTTTGATCCCCCCTCATTCTAGGTAGGGCCCTGTGTCAACTCCTCCTTTGAGTTCTTTGTTGGGGAGACAGGGGGAACTAATGAGGTTAAAAATGCCCTCCTTAAATGCGTATTCCTTTGGACTCTCTTTCATTTTCTCCACAAATTCCTTCAATTTGGGCACAGGTTTTTTGGGAGCCCAACACTATGTTATGTTATGACATGGCCCGACTTCATGCAGTTATAGTAGAAGACCTGAGAGTTTTCATTGAGAATACTTTGATTCCACCTCCCAAATTTAGATTCCAGGATGATGGAGGTTGGGAGTGTTTTGAGAATATCAACATTGATGTAAAATCTAGTGTAAACCAACCTCAATTTAGCCTTGATGACCTTGTCCACAGTCACATAATCACCAAATGAATTACCAATCCAAGCAAATATTTCTTCATCCCAGTATTGCAAGGGCATCCCAAAGAGCCTAACCCAAATAGAATCCAACTAGTTTAGGTCAGCCTTGGGGTCAAATCTAGGTCTCCATTTGCACAGGGAAAGCGAATGTTTCCTATAAAGCCATGGACCACCCGATAACACGTAGAGGAGGTCCTCAGTGGAGGTAAATTTGAAAAGAAACATACCACCCACCATGGCACTAGCATAGACGCTACCTTTCAACAGCTATTTGGAGGCTATCCATCTTATGGCAAGGTCAATGTTTGGGTGGTAGGTAAAAAACTTACCCACCAACGTATTATTCATTGTCGATACCACCCTCTAAATAGTCTGATCTGGCAATTTCAAAGTCATTGCTTCATCAAAGTTAGACAAAAAGGAGATTGCCAACCCACCAGATCGACCTGCATGCATAGCACCCACAAGGGCCACCTTCCAACCCTTGGGTCCAAAATCCAAGGATGGATTCCCATGATTGGCATTACTACTCATTCCAAAATCAGACATCACCTGCTCAGGGATGGGCAAGCGAGCCATGGGGACCCCCCTTGGATTGTCGTCCACCATTCCCGCTCGAAATCAAATTCAAATTTTGGGCGGGGAAGTTGCAGAGCTCAATTCTCACTCTATGCAAGACAAGTATAGAATAAACATATGAAACAATGTTAGTAATAAAAGTTGTAGTAAGTTAAATTTAATTTATGGAATACTATTTATTTCAAAAATTCCAAATAAATTTGGAGAAAATCAAATATTTCAAAAAAGCACTACTTAAATTTAGAAAAAAATAAGATGTAGGTATCATTCAATCATACCTAAATTTGAGCAAAAATTAATATTTTTCATCAAACCTTGTATATATAAGTAAAGGAAACAAGGGCATATATGACACATATTTATGTTAATTTTTTAAAAATAAATAATCATTTCTTATTTTTTAATGTTACTTAATTAAAAACATTAAAAATGATTTTTTGGCCAACCTAACATGGTCAAAATAATAAGAAATTCAAAATTATCTTTTCTAGACCTATAGTTAACAAATCCTAGAGTGTGACAAAACTTTAAGATTTGAAAATAATATATAGTTTAAAAATTCCAAATATTTTTCAATATATATGAGGAATTGAGACATAGCAATGATAGAGGAGTAATTGAGGTTCTTGAACAATCTCACAAAAGCTTCATAGAAAGATTTTTTTATAAAAAATCAATAATTGAGAGAGAAGATCTTTGCATGCAAGTTCAAAGTATATCACACTATTGATTGTTCCATAGGTCTTGAGACCCACCAAGTGTGCCAACAACTATTGATCATTTTAAGTGCCTCATGTTTGACAAATACACCATGCATGAAACACCAAAAATGGAAACGTTTGTAGGATAAGGAATGACTAGCATGCTTCAAATTGAGGGTTGGCTCCTTGCCTATTCTAGGCTAACTCTAATTGAAATGGAAAAGAGAGACATGCTTGAAAGTAAAATATAGAAAGCATAAAAGGTTGCAATCCAAGAATAGACATCCCTCCACTAACTAGTTAGAGCTTCACACCTCCACATATAATAGTTAACAAGACAACATCACAACACATGCATGCATTAGGTAATCCAAACCATACACAACTACAAGTTGGTATTTTTGGAGTAAAACAACCTCATACATAGCATAATTTGAAGAAATAACATAGTTGAATACATGTGAGGGATAAAAAATAAGCACACGTACATTGAGGCTCCCCTAGAACCAAATAGTAGAAGGATAGAGAAAACAAAATAACAATAGCCCGAGCATGAGCAAGAGTAGCATATTTCTATCATGATGATCCAATTTGTTCTACATTTGATAATTAGGAATATATATAGAAGAGGAGGAGAGAGAAACAAGAAAAAAGAGGAGAAAAGAGGAGTTATAGTTGGCTTGACCTGCATTTGAATTTTAGAATTGCTAGCTTGTTGGAGTTACATTTATGCCTATAACTACCACCTTCAAGCTACTAGTTTAATACCATTTCTTTGGCCAGCATGAGCTCCCTAGGTAAATGAATCATAAGTTTTTCACTTTATAAGATTTAAAATATTTAAATAATAGTTTCAATAATTCCCTCAACACCTTTGACTTGTGTGAATATGCTTTATCACTTTGTGATATCATTTACTCACATTATTCACTTTGAGAAATATCATTCACATACATTAGTCTTTATTTGTAATTGCATTTCACATTCTCATGAAATCCTAACTACCTTTGTGAATAACAATCCTCTTGACATTTGAATTGTTTTTTGGGTAAAAGAAAGAAGTTGGGTCCAATTTTAGTGGAAGTCTCATGGGAAAAAGAAATCCCAATAGGAACAGGTACTCATTTCATTTAAATGTGTACTCATTTAGGAATGGGAGCCTAAAGCTAAACTCCCACCCATATAGAATGGGTAACCATTTTGGTTTGGGCTCCGATTCTTAAATGAGCACCCATTAGGAACAATATATATTTAGGAATGCATATCCATTCCTAAAACAAATAGGAACCCATTTAGGAATTGGTACACGTTCCTAAAAGGTCTTGATTTTTTTCCCTACAAGCTCATTTTTTCCTCTATTCACATGGTGAAAGCGACTACAAATAAGATCCCAAAATACATACCCACATCTAGAAACCTCAACAATGCATTATTTTCACCTCCTCCCTCCACGAGAATCAATTTTCTATGTTCTGAGGTAGGTGGCTCTCTTGTTTATGCATTTTTTGTGTTTTTTTTATAATTTTTTTCTTATTTTTGAATGTATATTTATTTTTCAAACCTAAAACCCTAGACCAGACTCTATTCACTAAAAATGTAAGCCCTAGGACCTACTCTAATCCCTAGGCCCTTTAAACCATAATTTATAAACCCTAAATTTAGGGTTTAGGGGTGAGTGTAGGATCATCATGGGCCAAACGATGGAAATAGGAAGAAAAAGCATGTTTTACATTGCCAAAATCACAAAATCTAAAAGTTTGACTTTTTGGGGGTTGGAGAGAATATCCATTTTAGTTTGGAATACCAAACCAAAATAGATATCCATTTTGTGTGACCCAAAAGATATCCATTTTCATAAAAACCAAAAAAGGGCCTACGTTTTGCAAACTCACGGCTTGCAAAATGTAGAGCTCTCCAAAAATGGATATTCGATTCAAGGAAGAGGCCAAATCAAAGAGGTAAGGTGTGATTCTTCTTTTTTTTTTTGTAAATGAAATGATTTTTTTTGTTTTACATCCTAAATTGGTATGTTTTATATTTTAAATAGGTAAAATGGATGAAGAACATCAAAACCCAAACCCTCTCCCACCAAACCCTCCCTCTCCAAAAATCTAAGAGAAAATTGAAATAAATATTGATCAAATAAGTAGGATTATACAAATTTATCACCACCACCCTCGAATGTCTTCAATGACATTGAATTTAGAGGGGATTATTACTCATGTTCGAACCCTCACAAGCCAACATGAATCATTTGGGCAATGGCGAGAAATGAAGAAGGCAGAATATGCTAATGGTTTATCATACGATCAAGTGAAAGAGTTAGACATTACCAAAGCTATGTTAGCCCAATATTTTGTTAATCTTAAAACTAGATTGCATGTTGATGTTCATGAGCCTAAGTATTCAATCAAATGGTGTACACATGAGGGTATTAGTTAGAATTTTTGGGATCATTGGTGGATGGTTTTTGATAAACCGCCCAACAACAATTTAGATGTACCTTTATATTTCCTTCATAAACTATATGCAGAGTTTGTAATGGGTCACTATGTGAATTATTTTGATTTTAGAGAGTTCCAAGGAGTAGGTAAGGGAATGACTCAAGATAGACCTGGGGCAATGAGACAAGTGCAAGGTCCTTTTATTCCCTCTCTTGCTATCCCTTCTCCACCTCCAATTCAACACCCGTACGTTGTTGCAAATGCAACACAACAGGGCCTGATTGCCATACACTCTTTGAATGAGCACTTGATTACACAGACCTCCTAGTTTGCACAACCACGTGATATTGGCGGTCATTTTAGATCACCTGATATTACTACACCCTCCTCGTCTACACATGTTTGTGTGCCTCATCATTGCATTTTTTGCAATCAGTTGTGCTTAGGTCCTCTTGGGGAGAGTAGTGAGCCACCCTTAAACACTTTAGAGTATGATGTCCATCATACATCACCTTCACGAGATGAGGCAGTGAGGTCTAGAAATCAAGTTGAGGGATCTGGGACAAGAGCACAAGCATAGGCATCAGGGGGTAGAGAAGGAGACAAGCATGGCCAATCTTTTATAGAGGTAAAATTTAAATTTAAATTTCATGGTGTATTCCATTTGAATAATATAAACAAAGATTAGTACTAATGTATCTAAGGGGGATAACAATTAATGACAGAGGAGGAGATGACAGAAGTTCATCATGGAACTCTTTCTACCATCCAATTTGGCTTGGACTTGCCAGTATAAATTTTTCTACACATCTAATTTTTTTATGGTATGCATTTAATTCTTTGTGAGTAATTATATATTAATTTATATCATGATGTTACTTTACTTTTGTAGTCAATCCAAAATGTGAATGATGTGGCATCTTTGCCAATATTCTT
The DNA here is from genome assembly GCA_027924645.1 of Cunninghamia lanceolata. NCBI lineage: Eukaryota > Viridiplantae > Streptophyta > Pinopsida > Cupressales > Cupressaceae > Cunninghamia > Cunninghamia lanceolata. The sequence goes on along the minus strand of BSBN01001787.1, from coordinate 945,575 downwards.
TAGTCGAACTCCTGATCGACCCAAGGGACCATCATTCGCGAAATAGCTTTCTGAACGCCAACAAAGGGTGGAGGTAATTCGATTGAACTGTACTTTAATTGATAATTTAGAAAACTTAAATATTTGAGTATAGTTATTTAGATAAATAATAAAATAGAGAATCATGGTGTTTGTTACATGTTTGATCATATAAAATAATGGTTAAAAGAATGAAAATGAGAAAGAAAGAAAGAAAAAAGTATTATCCATTAATCATAATATAGATTTGAGCTTTACTAACACATCAATTATTAATTTAAATAATCATACAGATTTTGCAATTAATTCAACTAATGATTATGTGATCCATTTTAGTGCATTGGTTGATTCATCTTATGAGGATTCCATTATGACTTACAATATTCATCGATCGCCAAGATAATTGTGTGTATTTATAAGTTGATGCTATATCAATTACATACACACATCAACATATAAAAAACACAAACATACAAGGAAACTAAAATTCCATAAAAATATAGATCATATAGATGCCCATGCCATAAACCAATAAATATGAAGACCAACCATACATATCATAATGTCCAATACCAAATGTCATCAACATAACAAAAATCATAACATGATCAGGCACATATAATAGTGGGGACACATCTTCTAATCCTCCTTCTCCTTTTGATCCTCTTGAACCCACTCCTCTACCTACATCTAATGGATATAATAGTGGGGACACATCTTCTACCAATAATCTCTATGAATTTGTGACCCTACATCATCATCAACTACAACTTTAATTGGCTCATCTCCATCATCGTCATTAGTAAATTCGTGAGTGGAAAATGGTGGTCTATCTATCTCCCAAGGCCTAAGTGGGGAGTTTTGGTGCCTCCTATATATTTCAAGTTTTAGGGGAACATCCTACTAGATAAAAAACTATTTGAGGATCCACTTATAATGAAAACACTCCAAATATGTAGATACATACTATTATTATGTGTAGAACTACTGAGGTGGCAATATACATGCATTGGAATACTTCATAGTATATGTTTATCCTATGACAAATGTAAAAAGTGAGTACAATAGATACCTTGTATTTTGTCATGAAATGTGAGAGGTTGTAAAAAAAAATTCCATGATAGCTCATTTTTGTTGAATCTTTAAAAATTCATTTTAAGGACACTTCTCGCTAGATGTGTTGATGTGGAGAGTTGCATGATGAGTCACACCTCTAAACCTTAGTTGTAGATAGATAAGAGTCCATATCACATTTCTAAAAAAATAGAGGTCTTACAATATTCCATGTAACTTCTACATGGTCATAAAGTTATCCCTAATGACTAATAGCTCCTCTCCCCTAATGCTAGTGAGCATTTTTTTGTTTGAATTGATCTATTAATTTAAAAGTTATTATGATTATTTGTATACATAGAGTCTTACATTCTTGTCATTTTTCATACAGGAAATATTAGTTGGTTCATCCATGATGAGTCCTTCTCAATCGATCCAGGAGGCCTTGTTGGTGGTATGTGCTTGTTTTCTAGAAGATAAGTTTTTTTTTAAGTGTAGTCTAGATTGTTTATGTGTAACACATCTAACCTTTTTTAATGTATGCATTTCCTTTTTTGTTATTAATTATATATTAATTTATTTCAATGTTACTTTACTTTTACAATCATCTGAGAAAGTGAGTGATGTTCCACCTTTTCCATCATGCTTCAATAGGACACCTGATCGTCTTAAGAGACAATCATTTGCAAAAAGACTCTCTGAACGACAAGAAAGAGTTGGGGTAATTGAGTTGAATTTTTCTAAATAATTGATCTAGTTTATAGAGGTCTTATAGTTGATTGTAGTGATTTAGATGTATGTTAATAAATGAAAGTTCTAAATTGCAGTAGATAAGATTCTATTTACTAACTCTAGCTTATTTATATTTATTGTTGAACTAATTAATCAAATTTATGGTTTGACTTGTTAATGCAGTCAACTTTGCATCCATCAACTACTAGACATCATGGCATGAAGAGGACACTTTTTGAGGATCCTTTAGAGGTTGAGTATTCACTAGAGACATAGGGCCAAGTGGACCTTTAGTATTTGATGTAGCTATTCAGCATGTAGATTGTATATAGATTTTGAGACATGGCATATGCCACATTTTGTAAAAAATGTTTTGAGTTGGCATATTTGCCAAATTTTTGTATATGTCTATCATTATGGACTAGATTTTAATATATACACCTTGATATACAATATAATTTAAATTCCTTATGTGCATGTATTCCTACTTTGAAACTTAAAAGTTTAATGTATAATCAGTTTACAATGGTTGAGCTATGATCAATAACATGTTATAGATTGATTTATTGTTATATATGATTGTTTTTCTTGGTAGAAAGATGATATATGTAGTTTCATACCTACATAACTTGATCTTAATTGCCACATGATTGTAGTTTTAGTTAGATATAATATTTTCTTAGAACATTTTACATGTGAGATTTTTTCATTCAAAGATTACATATTAGCTTTTCTTAGAACACTAGATTTGATATAGAAACTACTACATTTGATCATTGATAATTTCTTATCATACATGTTAAACATGCAAGATATATGTCAAAAATGATAAAAACTTATGATGTTTTTTATTCAATCCAAGATAGTTATTTTTGTATTAATGAGCAAAGACATGTTTGTGTGTTTACCCATTTTGTTATCTAGTTTATGCAAAGAAATGTCATCCACAACCCAAATTCAATAGTTGTTGCATTTGAAAATGTAAATAGGTGTACATCTTAAATAGAAGTATGTTTCAATTTCATATATACTCCATGTTTCAATATCATATCCTCATTTCATGGTATGTAGGTCTAGCATACCCTCATTTCACCTTCTATATGGTTTATGGAAAGATCATCTCATGAGGTAGAGAGGAAGACAGTGAGACATAGGGAGAGAGACATGTTTGACATGATTCACATAATTTCGTTTCACCTTCTATATGGTCTCCATGCTTTGCATATCCTCATTTCATAGGTCCACATGTTTGACATGATTCACTTATCCTAATTTCACCTTCTATATGGTCTCCATGCTTTGCATGTCCTCATTTCATAGGTCCACATTTTTTACATGATTTGCTTATCCTTATTTCACCATCTATATGTATAAGGTATCCTCATTTTACCATCTATATGTATAACATATCCTCATTTCACCTTCTACATGTATAATGTATCCTCATTTAACCTTCTATATGTTTGACATTATTTTATTACACTCTTTTCACCTTCTATATGTTTAACATGATTTTCCTATCATCATTTCATCATCTATAGGTCTAGTATACCCTCATTTCACCTTCTATATGGGTTATGAAAGAGCGGAATGAGGAAGAGAGAGAGAGAGAGAGGTGTACATTTGGCATGATTTGCAATCCTCATTTCACCTTCTATATGGTCTACATACTTTGCATATCCTCATTTTCTTCGTGTCTACATGTTTGACATGATTTTCTTATCCTCATTTCACCTTCTTTATGTATAACATATCCTCATTTCACCTTCTATATGTTTAACATGATTTTCTTATCATCATTTCATTGTTTATAGGTCTAGTATACCCTCATTTCACCTTCTATATGGGTTATGGAAAGAACAGAATGCGGTAGAAAGGAAGAGAGAAAGACAAAGGGAGAGAGATGTACATTTGGCATGATTTGCAATCCTCATTTCACCTTCTATATGGTCTACATATTTTGCATATCCTCATTTTCCTCACATCTACATGTTTGACATGATTTTCTTATCCTCATTTCACCTTCTATATGTTTAACATTATTTTCCTATCATCATTTCATTGTCTATAGGTCTAGTATACCCTCATTTCACCTTCTATATGGGTTATGGAAAGAATAGAATGAGGTAGAGAGGAAGAGAGAGAGACATAGGGAGAGAGATGTACATTTGGCATGATTCGTAATCCTCATTTCACCTTCTATATGGTCTACATATTTTGCATATCCTCATTTTCCTCTCATCTACATGTTTGAAATGATTTGCTTATCCTCATTTCATCTTCTTTATGTATAACATATCCTCATTTCACCTTCTATATGATTAACATGATTTTCCTATCATCCTTTCATTGTCTATAGGTCTAGTATACCCTCATTTCACCTTCTATATGGGTTATGGAAAGAATAAAATGAGGTAGACAGGAAGAGAGAGAGACATGGGGAGAGAGATGTACATTTGGCATGATTCGTAATCCTTATTTTACCTTCTATATAGTCTACATACTTTGCATATCCTCAATTTCCTCGCATCTACATGTTTGACATGATTTGCTTATCTGAACATTTCACCTTCTTTATGTATAACATATCCTCATTTCACCTTCTATATATTTAACATGATTTTCCCATCATCATTTCATTGTCTATAGGTCTAGTATACCCTCATTTCACCTTCTATATGGGTTATGGAAAGACCAGAATGAGTTGTGCCCTTGGTGCATTCTAATGTTTGTGGGGGAGTGAACATTTTACCCTTGTAGACGACAAAGATGACTACATAGGGAGAGAGATACATTTGGCATGATTTGCATTTGGACCTAATTGACAGTACTGATAGGTCAGGGTGGGTAGGTTTATACTAGTGGAGGCCACGTTTCATTCCCTAGGTATCCCAATCTAATTGGGCTACATTGTAGCAGCAAAGTCTCTTAAGAGACCTAAGAGCAAACAATTACTAGATTTTGACAGAGTAGTTCTCAACCTTCATGGCACCTACGAATGATCTATTTGGACCTATGGCTAGATTTTAGGTCCCTCCACAATAACCTCTCTCAATTTTGACCAACTCAACATCGTTTGACCATTCCAACGGTGGATGCACTCTTGCAAAATGCCTCAGTGACATTTAGTGTAAAGGTACCAAAAGCCATATTTTGTGTTCTTCACCCCATGGGACCTAACTGACAACGCTAAAAAGTCAAGGTGGGTGGGTTTATGCTATTGGAGGCCTTGTTTCATTCCCCATGTGTCCCAATCGAATCAGGCTACATTGTACCGGTAAAGTCTCTTAAGAGACCTAAGAGCAAAAATTTGCCAGACTTTGATGAAGTAGTTCTCGGACTTCGTGGCACCTACAAATGATCCATTTGGACCTATGGCTAGATGTTAGGTCCCTCCAAAATAACCTCTCTCAGGTCTAACCAAATCACATCATTTGACCATGACAACAGTAGATGCATTCTTGCAAAATGCCTTAGTGGCATTTAGTGTAAAGGTGTCAAAGCCATATTTTGTGTTCTTCACCCCATGGAACCTAACTAATGGTGCCAACAGGTTAGGTTAGGTGGTTTTATGCTAATGGAGGCCCTATTTCATTCCCCATGTGTCCCAATCAAATCAGGCTACAGTGTACCGACAAAGTCTCTTAAGAGACCTAAGAGCAAAAAATTGCCAAACTTTGATGAAGTAGTTCTCAGACTTTGTGGCACCTACAAATGATCCATTTGGACCTACAATTGGATGTCAGGTCCCTCCACAATAACCTCTCTCTATTTTGACCAACTCAACATCGTTTGATCATGCCAATGGCGGATGCATTCTTGCAAAATGCCTCAGTGACATTCAGTGCAAAGGTGCCCAGAGCCATATTTTGTGTTCTTCACCCCGTGGGACCTAACTAATGGTGCCAAAAGGTTAGGGAGGGTGGTTTTATGCCCTGTTTCATTCCCCTTGTGTCCCAATCGAATCTGGCTACAATGTACCAGCAAAGTCTCTTAAGAGACTTAAGAGCAAAAAATTGTCAGATTTTGACGGAGTAGTTCTCAGGCTTTGTGGCACCTACGAATGATCTGTTTGGACCTACGGCTGGATGTCAAGTCCCTCCACAATAGCCTCTCTTGGTTTTGACCAACTCAACATCGTTTGATCGTGTCAATGGTAGATGCATTCTTGCAAAATGCCTCAGTGACATTTAGTGTAAAGGTGCCAAGAGCCATATTTTGCATTCTTCACCCTGTGGGACCTAACTGACAATGTTGATAGATCAAGATGGGTGATTTTATGCTAATGGAGGCCATGTTTCATTCCCCATGTGTCCCAATCGAATTGGGCTATAGTGTACTGGCAAAGTCTCTTAAGAGACCTAAGAGCAAAAAATTACCAGACATTGATGGAGTAGTTCTCAGACTTCGTGGCACCTACAAATGATTTGTTTGGACCAACGACTAGATATCAAGTCCCTCCACAATAACCTCTCTCATTTTTTACCAACTCAACATCATTTTACTGTGCCAACGGCGGATGCATTCTTGCAAAATGCCTCAGTGACAATTAGTGTAAAGGTGCCAAGAGCCATATTTTGAATTCTTCACCCCATGGGACCTAACTGATGGTGCTGAAAGGTTAGGGTGGGTGGGTTTATACTAGTGAAGGCCTTATTTTGTTCCCCAGGTGTCCCAATCGAATCAGACTACAGTGTACTAGCAAAGTCTCTTACGAGACCTAAGAGCAAAAAATTACCAGACTTTGACGAAGTAGTTCTCTGACTTCAAGGCACCTACAAATGATCCATTTGGACCTACAGTTGGATGTTAGGTCCCTCCACAACAACCTCTCTTAGTTTTGACCAACTCAACATCGCTTGACCATGCCAACGATGGATGCATTCTTGCAAAATGCCTCAGTCACATTTAGTGTAAAGGTGCAAAGAGCCATATTTTACATTCTTCACCCCATGGGACCTAAATAACAGTTCCAACAGGTCAGGGTGGGTGGATTTACGCTATTGGAGGCCATGTTTCATTCCCCATGTGTCCCAATCAAATCGGGCTACAGTGTACCAACAAAGTCTCATAACAGACCTAAGAGCAAAAAATTGCCAGACTTTGACAGAGTAGTTCTTAAAATTCGTGGCACCTACGAATGATCTATTTTGACCTATAACTGGATGTAAGGCCCATCCACAATAACCTCTCTCAGTTTTGACCAACTCAACATTGTTTGATCTTGCCAACGGTGGATGCATCCTTGTAAAATGCATCAATGTCATTTACTGTAAAGGTGCCAAGAGCCATATTTTGTGTTCTTCACCCCGTGGGACCTAACTGATGGCACTAGTAGGTCAGGGTTGGTGGGTTTATGCTAGTGGAGGTCCTATTACATTCCCCATGTGTCCCAATCGAATCGGGCTATAGTGTATCGACAAAGTCTCTTAAGAGACCTAAGAGAAAAAAATTGACATACGTTGATGGAGTAGTTCTCAGACTTCATGGCACCTACAAATGATTCATTTAGACCTACAGTTGGATGTTAGGTCCCTCCACAATAACCTCTCTCATTTTTTACCAACTCAACATCATTTGACCGTGCCAACGGCCGATGCATTCTTGCAAAATGCCTCAGTGACATTTAGTGTAAAGGTGCCAAGAGCCATATTTTGTGTTCTTCACCATGGGGGACCTATAGTGCCGATAAGTTAGGGTGGATGGGTTTATGCTATTGGAGGCCCTATTTCATTCCCCATGTGTCCCTATCGAATTGGGCTACAATGTACCGACAAAGTCTCTTAAGAGACCTAAGAGCAAAAAATTTCCAAAATTTGACAGAGTAGTTATTGGACTTTGTGACACCTACAAATGATCTATTTGGACTTACAATTGGATGTCAAGTCCCTCCATAATAACCTCTCTCGATTTTGAGCAACTCAACATCGTTTGACCATGCCAACGGCAGATGCATTCTTGCAAAATGCCTCAGTGTCATTTACTGTAAAGGTGCCAAGAGCCATATTTTGTGTTCTTCACCTTGTGGGACCTAGATGATAGTATCAACAGGTTAGGGTGGGTGGGTTTATGCTAGTAAAGGCCCTGTTTCATTTCCCATGTGTCCCAATTGAATCGGGCTACAGTGTACCGACAAAGTCTCTTAAGAGACCTAACAACAAAAAATTGCCAGACTTTGATGAAGTATTTCTCAGACTTCATGGAACCTATAAATGATATGTTTGGACCTACAGCTAGATGTCAGGTCCCTCCACAATAACCTCTCTCTATTTTGACCAACTCAACATCGTTTGATCGTGCCAACAGCGGATGCATTCTTGCAAAATGCCTCAAGGACATTTAGTGTAAAGGTGCCAAGAGCCATATTTTATGTTCTTCACCCCGTGGGACCTAACTAATGACACCAAAAAGTTGGAGTAGGTGGTTTTATGCTATTGGAGGCCCTATTTCATTCCCCATGTGTCCCAATCGAATCGGGCTACAGTGTACCAACAAAGTCTCTTAAGGGACCTAAGAGCAAAAAATTGTCAGACTTTGATGGAGTAGTTCTCGGACTTCATGGCACCTATGAATGATCTGTTTGGACCTGTTGGTTTTTCTTCTGAATCAGCATTAGGGTTTGCCACTTCTAATGCACAGGCAGATTCAGCCAACTAAATACAGGAGGTTGCGTGAGCTGCCTCCCCTTCACTTCTGGTTCTGCCGCACCAAGGGGGGTATCCCTATAACTCAAGATGTAACCTTGACTAGCTCAAAGATAGAAAGATTTAACTTGACAACAACAGGCAGAATACTCTCATGTATGGACCAAGATCTGTATGATAGATCACAAGGTTGGCAACATTCTTGGACATGATGTCTGGTTGGGTATGAGAGCATGCAGGGGGTTCCTAATCCTACTCCTACAACTAACAGGTGGAAGGAAGAGATGGTTTGAAATGGATTTTGGATGCAAAGCTGGACATGGTGTATAACCTCAACACAGAGCTAGATTGGTGCCTATCCAGGGCTTGGAGTCGGTAGACATACACCTGTGAATGATCAGCATGAATAGCTAAAACTGGATTTCAGGGAGATACACATGATATCTGCCTTACAGATATCTCCCAATAAAGAGTGTTAAGCTGTCTATACTTATGGCATCCCTATTGCAGTAAGAAAGATACATGCAAAACTAGAGACAGAATCAGCATAACACATGCAAACATAGCATTATTCATATAAGATTAACCATGAAATCAGTGGATTCATGCCAAATCGTACAACAGGAGATACATAAACTCACAAGTTTTGCTGCACAGAGCAACCAAAACCATTTGTGTCTTATTACAGAGCCAAAATGTCCAGTTTTCAACAACCTAAACAATGGTAACACAGTCTGCCTATAACAGCCAGAAAGTGTACCACAGCAATTAATTACATGGTTGACCAAAAATCCCGCCAGATACACAGTATCAGAAAAATGGCGCTCAACCCATTACCAGATTGGCGCCCAAACATGAATGCAGCAGGTGGGAGAGGAGACAGGAAGAAATCTCGAGCCTTGCGCCGCCGCCTAGGGATCCACATCTTTAATCGGGTACTAGATCCGTCCACACCATCGCCCATACCTCTGCAACAATCGCCATTAATGGCGCACCAACCCGCGGCCTTGGGAAATGCAGAATACTGTGCGTCGCAACCGTTTCCTGCCAAGATACATCGTCATGATATTTGAAAATATGCAGGGTCGAATTATCCCACATGCACCCCGCAGCAACCTCCTCATCACCTTATATACTAGGTCGCGATCATATATGATGTCGGTGCTTTTGCTCCCGACGACACTAGTATAAACCTTCATCATCATCCTCCAGCAGCATGATATCCTGTTGCTTGAAATATCACCCTAACGTCAGCATCATCATCGCAATATCACCTGCATGATAATCGCCTTCAACGGCACAACCTGATCCATCGGAGGAAGATCCTCCTGCTTAACCAATATCAAAAGTCTGGCCGATGAAAAATTCTGATGACGTCACCGTCATATCCTGCTGATGTCATCAGCATATCTGCCTATCGCGCACCTCCTCATATCCGGATGACGTCATCATCATGTTTGCAAATATCGGGGGATCTCCACAAGATGATCAGTGTTAGAAATATGACCCCCCCGGACCTTGATGACGTCATCATCATATCGACATCAGGATGATATTCGGAAGATAACCAGATATTTGGAAATATCATCCTGATGCACAAATATCATGCTGCACTGTAGCTCCACTATAAGATCGGGGTGATAGATGAATATGCCAGATATTTGAAAAGATCACCCCCCACTAGATAATGCATGAAGCCGACAGGCGGATATCTCCCTTCGGAAATATCATGATGCAGACAGGCAGAAAAGCGGATATCACCCTGACGTAAGAATGACGTCAGCATCATCAGGATGATAAAACAACGAACATGAAGTGATACAACAACATCAGGATGATATTGACTAAGATCATCCTGACGTTCAAAATATGATGACCACGATGAATATCGGGTCACACTTAGAACTTTACAGCAACATCATCAGGATGATCTTAACAAAGATCACCTGATGTTAAAATATCACCCCGCGAAAGATCATGCAGGCAAAAAATATGATGACCCTCGCAAGCAACACGGCGATAACTGGAAACATGATGATGATGACCTCCTCCAAAGAAAATATGATGCTAATGTTAAAACATGCTGAGGAGGCCCAAAGACTTAGAACTTTTTGGATTTTTTGGGAAGGTGCCTGCATGTTTATATGCTTGAAAACTGACTGCTCATGCAGGCACCAACAGGACCTACAATTGTATGTCAAGCCCCTCCATAATAACCTCTCTCAGCTTTGACCAACTCAACATCATTTAACAAATCCAACAGCAGATGCATTCTTGCAAAATGCATCAATGTCATTTATTGTAAAGGTGTTAAGAGCCATATTTTGCGTTCTTCACCTCCTGGGACCTAAGTTATGGTGCCGACAAGTCAGGGTGGGTGGTTTTATGCTAGTGGAGGCTCTGTTTCATTCCTTATGTGTCCCAATCGAATCGGGCTACAGTGTACTAGCAAAGTCTCTTAAGAGACCCAATAGAAAAAATTGCCAGACTTTGACAGAGTAGTTCTCAGAGTTCGTAGAACCTACGAATGATCTATTTGGACCTACATCTAGATGTCAGGTCCCTCCACAATAACCTCTCTCAGTTTTGACCAACTCAACACCGTTTGACTGTGCTAACAGCAGACACATTCTTGCAAAATGCCTCGATGACATTTAGTGTAAAGGTGTCAAGAGCCATATTTTTCGTTCTTCACCCCGTGGGACCTAACTGATGGCACTAACAAGTTAGGGTAGGTGAGTTTATGCTAGTGGAGTCTCTATTTCATTCCTCATGTGTCCCAATCGAATTGGGCTACATTGTACCGACAAAGTCTCTTAAGAGACCTAAGAGCAAAAAATTGCCAGACTTTGACGAAGTAGGTCTCAGACTTCATGGTACCTATAAATGATTTGTTTGGACCTACAATTGGATGCCAAGTCCCTCCACAATAACCTCTCTCAGTTTTGACCAACTCAAAATCATTTGACCGTGCCAACGTCGAATGCATTCTTGCAAAATGCCTCAGTGACATTTAGTGTAAAGGTGCCAAGAGCCATATTTTGTGTTCTTCAACTTGTGGGGCCTAATTGATGGTGCTAACAAGTCAGGGTGAGTGAGTTTATGCTAGTGGAGGCCCTATTTTGTTCCCAGGTGTCCCAATCAAATCGGGCTACAATGTACCGACAAAGTCTCTTAAGAGACCTAAGAGCAAAAAATTACCATACTTTAATGGAGTAGTTCTCAGACTTAGTGGCACCTACAAATGATCTGTTTGGACTTCGATTGGATGTCAAGTCCCTCCACAATAACCTCTCTCAGTTTTGACCAACTCAGCATTGTTTGACCGTGCCAACGATGGATGCATTCTTGCAAAATGCCTCAATGACATTTAGTGTAATGGTGCCAAGAGCCATAATTTGTATTCTTCACCCCATGGGACCTAACTGACAGCACCAAAAAGTCAGGGTGGGTGGGCTTATGTTAGTGGAGGCCTTGTTTCATTCCCCATGTGTCCCAATTGAATCGGGCTACAGTGTACTGGTAAAGTCTCTTAAGAGACCTAAGAGCAAAAAATTAGCAAACTTTGACAGAGTAGTTCTTAGACGTTGTGGCACTTATGAATGATTTGTTTAGACATACAAATGGATGTTAGATCTCTCCATAATAACCTCTCTCAGTTTTGACCAACTCAACATCATTTGACCGTGCCAATGACCAATGCATTCTTGAAAAATGCCTCAGTGTCATTTAGTGTAAAGGTGCCAAGAGCCATATTTTGCGTTCTTCACCCCATGGGACCTGATTTCACCGATAGGTCAAGGTGGGTGGGTTTATGCTAATGGAGGCCCTGTTTCATTCCCCATGTGTCCCAATCGAATTGGGCTATAGTGTACCAGCAAAGTCTCTTAAGAGACCTAAGAGCTAAAAATTGTCAGACTTTGATAGAGTAGTTCTCAGACTTCGTGGCACCTATGAATGATCTGTTTGGACCTACAGCCGAATGTCAGGTCCCTCCACAATAACCTCTCTTAGTTTTGACCAACTCAACGTCATTTGACCGTGCCAATGACGGATGCATTCTTAAAAAATACCTCAATGTCATTTAGTGTAAAGGTGCCAAGAGCCATATTTTATGTTCTTCACCCCATGGGACCTAACTGAAAGCATGTCAGAATACCATGAGGGTGTCATGAGTGGAGGGTAACCTTGTTGAGTATCCAAAACCCTTAGTATCCCTGTCAAAAGCATGCAAAATTGTGACATTCCTAAGACTATAGCAGTAGTAAGAAGATGTCTTTTTCATAACAGAGACCCTAGTTTTCATAGGCGGAAACATGTGATTTTAAGAGGTTTTGGGACTGATTTGAAGAGCTTTTGGGGATTGATTTGAAGAGATATACTAGTTTATTATTAAATTATTCATGACATCAAATCACTACATATATAAACTAATAAAGGATCAAAACTCCTATAAATGCATTAATATTAACATAAAACCCTCACCATCAAATTTAGCATAAAACATAATGAAAAAACACACCTTAAAGAGTGTGCTACTAAAATCACATGAAATGTTTATCAATTCTTAGCACCAAATATGAAGAAACACTAGGAGGATATGTAAGATAGAAACATTATTATATTATGGTCATAATCTCCTCATAGGATATACAAAATATACAAATATACAAATATACAAATATAAAAAAATACAAAATATCCTAAAAATGTCTCCACGATGGAAGCTAAATGCTTTAACCACTGATCTCAATCCCTTGAATACAATATCTTTATAGTCCAAAACACCTGCATTTATAAGTTAAAAAATTGTTAAGCAAAGTAAACACCATCAACTACAACTAACTTAATATTTTTTATAAGAAGTTTGATGAAAGATATCTTATATGTCACCTTAGGAATTATATCAAATGTCTCCCAAAATGAAAGATAAATGCTTTAACCACTAATCTCAGTCCATTGAATGTATAATAGCTCTATTCTCCAAAACACCTCCATTTATATATTAAAATTTGTCAAGCAAAAAAAACTTTAACCTACTATTTACTCAACAATGGTGGATGTATTTCCATCATAGCCATGAGTCATACTCAAAACATAGTCATGGTCTAGGTAGAATACACAAAATGTTGTTTTCAACTACATAAGTAGATCTAAGTACTCCAACCCTGTGTGAAATACACATGCATTTATAATGCGTTAAAAATTTGTTAAGAAATGTAAACACTATCAACTACAACTAACTTAAAATAATTTGTAATAAGAAGTTTGATGGAAGATTAAGAAACACTAATTTTAGAATTCTATCTTATACGTCACCTTAGGAAATATATCGAATGTCTCCAAAATGAAAGCTAAATGCTTTAACCACTAATCTCAGTCCCTTGAATGTACAATAGTTGTATTCTCCAAAACACCTACATTTATATATTAAAATTTGTCAAGAAAAAAAAACTTTAACCTACTATTAACTAAGCAATGGTGGATGTATCCTAAAACTCTCTACCAATCCTTGAATTTGACAATTACTTCACAAACAACAAACCCCTATTTTCTCGCCACCTTCCTTTATGATTGATCTTTTATAGATTTTATGAAGATAAGGTGTTTAGAAGATGAATCAAAGTTGTGTCACCATTAATGAGCGGCTCCATGTGGATGTATGGATAGGAGAGGCTTAGTGAAATATGGAAACTATTAGATTTTAGGATTTTTTCTATTTCAAAACTATTTTTTTCTTTCTTTTCCTAATGAACAGTTGTTCGAGAGCCCATTTCCGCACCCAATCTCTAGTTTTAAACTCTCACACATGTGGAAGATGTGTTAAAGGTATCCATTATCTGTGTTCCATGATTTCAATTCACCTTTTTTTGGCATGACAAGGAGAAGAGAGATATTGTGGTGGTTGTCGTAACAATCCTAAACCATGATCAAATCTCAAATACATCAAAATCTCTTGTTCTCAGACCTATTATATACCATAAACTAATCTAATGGTAAATAGAGTGGTAAAGTTTAAGGTTCAAATAGTTTTTTTTTTTTAAATCCAACTAGAATGGTCTTAGAACAAACTTATGATTTGGTTGCCAATGGTAACTCACCAAACCCTAGGGTCAAACTTGTTTAAGGATCACTTTTATTGATGCCTAACAATGTAAATGTTTGATTGCTTATGGTTTAAATCTAGATCTAACATTTGTTTCAGTGCTACAAGGTCATTTGGATGATTTTAGTTGTTAAGCCACCTTGTAACCATGACAGTAACATCTGAGGGCTATCATGAGGCTGAAGTTTTGGCATGAGGGATGCTATCAAAGGAAGTATGGATCTAAATGGAGTGGTTTCATCACTTCTTGCTACATGATTTGTTATGTTATCCAGGGTGTTGGGAAGATTGTCATAAAACCCAATAAAACCCTCACACCTGGGACATTCATGACTAAAGATTCAATGCATTACAATATAATCAATCATTTGTGATATCCATGTATTCCAAGCACATTCCTAGTAAATATGATGGAGTTTTGAGACCCTAGATAAACCAAGGGAGGTTAGCATAAGATTTTTAAGGGGTCCATGGCTATAAAAATCATAATGGACTGAGTTTATGTTATTTTGGGGCCCATAAGTCTTGAGAGCTCTGTGAAAAGGTGATGAGTGACTAGGATATGATGCTAAGACTTTGTGCACAATATCAACCCTCCTTTCTTGAATGTTATAGTTATGATGGAAGCTATCTTTACTAAGGCATAGGGGACTGTTATACCTAGACTGTCCTAAACAGTTATAAACCTTAAGACAGTCTAGAGATTTTCATGTAGACTGTCATATTGGAAAGATGGAGTGATGAAGGGAGGGTAGTCATGAGAAGTTCCTATGATGACCAATGGCTATAAATTTAGGTCATGGAGCTATCATTCTTGGGTTCTAAATAAGCCCTTGGGGACTAGGTTCCTCCAAAGATGAGAATGAGAAGGTGATTAGGTGTCATACTAAACAAGATAGTCATGAGAGTATGAGGGCAGTGTTGTGGAAGGTAGTCCATGTGCCAAAAGGATAACTATCAATGATGTCACCTCCAAGGTTCATCAATAGAATGAACTAGCAATGAAGTGAACCACCATCTAGAAGAAGGAAACATAAGGTTTCAAGGATGTTTTCAAATAAGAGCAATTTTTTCTAATTATGGAGCATTGTCATGCCTTAGGACAATCATAAAATAGATGATTGCCATTATATTATGAAGGATGACCATGGAAAGGAGAAGATAGGTGTTGTCTTAGGAAGTGTGAATACCATCCAAGGGGCAATGAAGATTAAGAAACACTAAGGATTATGAAGGAGAAAGTTTGAAGGAAGGTTTCCAAAAGACTCTAATACTATGATAGTCATAGTGGACTGATGTACATAAATAGTTTTGTTCCTTCAAGACTATCATGAGTATTTCCATAAAGGAAAATAGGGCTGCCAAGAGACTTCAAAACTATTTGAAACCATAAGGTGTTGAGAGATCACTATTTAAAGGTAAGAACACATGCATAAGTTGTTGATCAAGTGCCATAGGGCACTATCACAATCAAGAGACAATCATAAGGTCATGTTTGTAACCTTGATTCATTTGATGATTCATCTTCCTCCATGAAAGGATGTCTCTAATACTAAGCCTCCCTTTGCCCCTATCAAGTCATAAGGACGTCACCTAGTGAAGGTAAGGGCCTAGTAGCATCTAAAAATCATGCAAATGTCTAGACTGTCACATTTATGCAACTTCCCAATTGCCATCTTGATTGTCTTGCCCCTTCAAGGGCATTGTTTGGACTCTTATATGAGAATTAAATCATTATTTTAGGTTTGGAAATCATGTATTTTATGGTTTTTTTTTTAATATATGAGTCGTATGGAGGTGATTTTGAAGGATGAAAAAATGAATGCTATCGAAGGGGACTGTTAATCAACATTTTGACTATCCTAATAGTCCTAAACCAATCCAAAAACTTTGTGATAGTCAAAAGAACATTAATCCTTGAAGGTACCATATCATTTGTCAAGGTGTGGATAAGAAGAACTATCTTATGGATAGGACAATCAATGTATTCCTTGAAAACATCCTATAGCAATCTTGAAATTACATTTTTTGACAGTCCTAGCAGCCCTAGGGCAAGCATGGTGATTTTAATTTTTGAATTTGATATGACTTACATAATGAACCTAGGAGTCATTTGCAAAGTGATTGAAGAATAGGATGGAGAATTTTAAGACAAGAAAAAGATGAAAAAACAAATAGAGAAAACTCCAAATTTGTGAAGTTGCCAATGACAACAAATTTGGCTAAAGTACAAAATTGATTTAAACTCAATGATTGGCATGATGTATTTTGATGTTTCTTGATTGAAATTGATCTAATTATGAGGAATTTGATGCTATTCTTTTTTATTGCAAGTTTGAAAGGTTGGGACAACACAAGATCTACTCATGCTATTGTTGTTAATGCAAGATTAGGGCACAAAATGACCAAAAATGAAGGCAATAAATTCTTGTAGCTGAGTGAAGATGGAGTGCATGATCCTTTTCATGATTTGTAGCCAAATACATGACTATTGCAGCATTCCATGAAGCTTATATTCATTGTTCCAAATCTAAGATTCAAGGTCTAGGATTGAAAATGAAGAAGTCATGAAAAATAGACCGTTGGATATGAGATTTTAATGAAGAAATTGATCATCTGCAGCTACATAATGTTTCTTGCACTTAGGAGATGAGGAGCTACAACTACCTATGATGGAGAAAAGAAATGATTCTTGAGCTGGGTTTGGATTTCAATTTTCTAATCTCCTAAGTGTCCATATTTTTATGCAATTGGTGGGTGTAAAGCCAAATTCCACAACCTTTGTCAGCATCCTCCCTGCATGTGCCAAAATGGGATCTTTGGAATGGGATATGGACGTCCATCAAAGCATGAAGGACATGGGAATTATGTTAGATGTTGTAGTTCCAACTGCTCTAGGAGACATGAATGCAAAGTGTGGAAGCATAGACAAGGCACATGAACTATTCACCAGAATACCTCAAATAAATGTGGTCTGATGGAATGCCATGATTGCAAGATATGAACAAAATGGATTTATTGAAAAGGATTTAGACACTTTCAAGAAAATGCAATTGGTGGGTGTAAATCCAAATTCTACAACCTTTGTCGACATCCTCCCTGCATGTGCCAAAATGGGATCTTTGGAACAAGGTATGGACATCCATCAAAGCATGAAAGATATGAGAATTTTGTCAAATGTTGTAGTTGCAATTACCCTGTGAGACATGTATGCAAAATGTGGAAGCATAGACAAGGCACATGAACTATTCAGCAGAACACATCAAAGAGATGTCATCTCATGGAATGCATTGATTATAGGATATGCACAAAATAAATTTAGAAATTAGTTGTACAAAAATCTAGAAAGAAAAATATTAAGAAACACAAATGCACACTAAAAATTGTACCTCGCGTCTATGATGCCATGCAAAATACCCTCATTCGCAATCATGTATATTCAAAAGTATGCATTATAGTTAAAGAAATAAGATTTTTAATAAAACACTTCTAAAAAATAGAAAAAACAAGAACAAGTTAAGATAAAAAAAATTGTCATACCTATCCCATCTGGAAGTTTAAATGCTAGTCAAGCGTACCTGAAGGATAATCTCTTACCTTCAAAGTATCCAATATTGCTTCATGATCAGCATTACTAATTGTCCATAGTTGTTTTATTTTTGGTTTTGCATGATGCTTTAGTAACTTAACATTTGTTGCTACAACTAGGTGCGAATACATGAATATGGTTTTGTGCTTCTCAAAGTCTTCAAATGTAGGGATGCCATTCTTTCTAATCATATATGTTTGCAATTAAGTCCCATCAATAAAAATTGATCCTGTAGGATATGTGAACCCATCATCATCTGTCGTAGGTTGTGTTAGATTTAGTTTTCCCTATACACATTGTGCCAACCAATAGTCTGGTCTCTCTTCATTTCTATGCGGTGCAACAACTGTATGAACATGACTTGGTTATACAAGGTCTGAAAGATGTTCATAGTCAAATGAACTCTCCATGTCATTGATTAAATATGATTGACCTTGAGATAAAGGGGTTAAATATCATGGAATCCATGCATCTACCCATTCACTTGACTCACAATTATCCCAATCACATTTAATACAACTTTGACAAAAATAAGCTAGTTCTCGTGTCCAAATAGTCCATGCACTTGCATCTGAGCTTCAAAATGAATGGATCTTTGATGATTCATTGATTCTTTGACAATCCAATTTCTCTCTCGCTATCCCCTCATCAACCAACCAAAAGAACCTATGCACTTCTAAATCAAGAGCCACTCCTTGTGACAATGCATAGTTACACCACTTAACAATAGAATCTACATCATTGAATGTAGCACCACCTCTAATCTTTAGTTGTTCTTCAAAAAGATCTCTCTTCACACATGCACCCATTTCATCATGTTCCCCTTTTCCATGCCCAACTTCAAAAAAGTTCCAAATATGAGGTATACCCTTCTCTGTATGCATTCTGCTCAACCAATAGAACATATGAGCATTCTTGAATTAGATGTTCAAATGAATAGAATAACTTACTTATATATGCATTCTCATTGATTTCCAAAGAATTAAACCACACAAGGCTGGCATTAGGAATGTTTTAAGGGGCCTAAACCGACAAGGCCACAATTTAGGGTAGGGCTAAAGGAGGGCCCAGGGTGCTTGGGCGTCCTAGTCCTTTAGCCACATAATCCCCGAAAGAGGGCACTTAAAGTATGCTTAGCCCTGCCTTATGATTATTTTTTGGGTTTCATGCATCTAGATCAAGAACTACATGCTTAATGCTCAAAAAGGGGTTAAAAGAGGTCTAATAAATAAGTGTAAATATTTGAGGCTCGTCTAAGAGCTAAACTAAGTGTAAAATGGTGATAAACACATTTTACGACGCTACAACTTATATGATTGGTAGATTCTTATGTGGTAGTTGTTAATATATGGTAGATCATGTTTAATCTAATGTGTGATTTCAATGATAATGATCTAACTCTTGGTTGTATTTGTTATCTTGTTCATAGTGTGTATAACTATGAATTTTCAAGTGAGTGTAATTAGGATCATAATTAGTGTTTTGCATGTTTCCCTTCTATTGCTTGAATTATAAAGTTAATTATGTAGTTTTAGTACATTATTTATTAAATAACTTAGAGCATTGGATAGTGATATTGAATTAAAATTTATATTAGATGTTAAAGTTGGAACAAAATTAATTGTGGTAGAGAATGTAAGGTGGAGTTATTATGACATTTTTATTAGGGTGTAGATATGTTTTTTTTTAATAAGGGTTTTTATTAACAATATAGTACAAAGAAACAAGAGAAGTCAACCAGCCAAGGCTGAGTCTAAGCTAATCACCCTTTCATCTCTCTAATTCAAAAAACCTCCTACACATGGTCAATCATCCCTTATTTCTTTTCCATATCATAGAATGCTTGGTCACTCTACCAATCAATATTGATCTCTAAAGAATAAGATCTAATATCTCATTGATGAGGGTGTTATTTTTGTTTCTCTGCATGATACACATATCTCATTTTCTTTTGATAATAATGTTGCATTGGTAAAAAAAATCTCAAGCATAGACATGACATATATTTCACTTATTATGCACATAATTATGACCACAATATTATTGTTTTACAAACTTCTATAAACCATTATATGCATATTCCTCTCATAACTCTTCCTTCTCTATCTATTGATGTTGTGGAGTATGTTTCCCTTCTTACGGATCCTCCCTAACCCATTGTGGGAATTCTTTCTTTTCCTGATATTGGTATTTTTATTCCTACTTCTACATATGACATAGTTGTGGAGCTTGTCCCTTAAACAATGCTCCATGTAAGACCATTAAAAATGATCTTCCTCTATCTTCTATTATCATCAAAAGCTCACTCAACTCTTTGAAGTCTCCTTCATATAATTATCCTTGTATGGAAAACTTCTAACGTAGGATTGTGTGCTCATTAACACACTAGATGGAGACTATTTCACTTTTATCATTGCTTTGTCATGCTTTTTCATCGATATCTTTTCCTTGCTACACTTTATGATGACCTATATGTTGTCTATTATTTTATTTTGTATTACAATTTCTCTGTGTGCATCTTCCTATGTCATCACTACTTTTGCACTTGTACGTTTTGGTTCATCTATATGACTCATCCTCTTTCATGTGATTTCTTCATTGTCCTTGTTTATATCTTCCTCTTCATGATATTTTGGGGACAATACAAAGCACTAAGGAATCTTTTGCCATTTTCATGTTGACCCATATATGTCATGCCTATTTCCACTCTAGTTGTTGTATCACACCTCTTCAAGCCTACTTCTTTCATGTTGTTGATCTATGCCTATTGGGGATGACAAGATACATTATCCATGGTACCTTAGCACCCATTGCACTTTCCTAACCTAGTATGCATAGATCCCTTTATATTGTGCTTTTTCTTACTTTTACCATTTTCATGGGGGCAATTCTCTACTTATCTTGTGGGGGCCATTACCTTAGAGTACTCCCTCTTTCCAATGATCAAACACATTTTCCTTATCATGTTACTATCTTTAGCATTACTTATTTTCTCATTCCTTGGGGATAATATTCTTTTTGTAAGGCCCAATATTTTTGTGGCCATAGTCACACTCTTCTTGGTTAATGACTCTTATGTTTTAAATTAGTTTTAATCATTACACATAAATCTTTTAATGTTTGATGTATCATAATTCTGTTGTTAATGATAATATGCTTGTAAACCTTTTTGGCTAGTAACTTATATGATTGGTGGACTCTTATGCAGTGGTTGTTGGTAGATCATATTTAACCCTAATGTGCGAGTTTAGTGATAATGATCTATCTCCTGGTTCTAATCATAATTTTGTTCAGTGTGTATAATTATGAATTTTCATGTGAGTGTAACTATGATCATAATTGGGGTTTTGCATGTTTCCCTTCTATTGCTTGAAATAGAAAGTTAATTATGTAGTTTTAGTATATTATTTCTTAAAACAACTTAGAGGGTTGGATAGTGAGATTGAATTAAAAGTTAACTTAGATGTTCAAGTTGGAATTAATTGTGGTGGGGAATGTAAGGTGACATTGTTTCCTAAGGTCTAGATATGATTTTTTAAATAAGGGTGTTTTGTAAACAATATAGTACAAAGAAACAAGAGAAGTCAACCATCTAAGGTTGGAATAGAAGAATAGTGGGGAAGCAAAAGAGTCGAGCCTTTAGCCATGATTTAGCCAAATGAGAAGAGATCCAACTAGGATATTGACTCCCCAATTAGTCGTATAATCAATAACCATGTTATGGAATCTTTGAATGTGTTCTAAATCAAAAGAAGTGAAGGTTTCTCTAATTTTATTAATTTTTATCACTAAGTAATTGATGGAAACACACTTACACTAAAGAAAACTACTAGTGATAATTAGCTTTGAGTCCCCATATATCTTTAATTTAGTGATTCTAATTTGTCTAGCTAATAAAAGAACTTGAAATAACACCTCAACATTGAGAAAATTATTGGTAACCATAACTAGGTCAAAAGAATATTTGAGCCAAGTTTTACCAATAGAAATGATAATCTCTCCACCACCACTAATTCCAAGGTTGTCTTTCCATCAAACATAGAATGTTTCTAGAATTAAATAAATGGGTTGAATTTTTTTGAGGATTTTTAATTCTTCTACAAACTTTGGACTCTTGGGGAACTAGAACATGAAGAATATCTTAGATATTTGAAGTAGTGAACCAAGGAGGAATTTTATTTTCTTTAAAGATTAAATGATTATGATCTTTCCAAATATCCCAAAAGATTTATCTTGGTAGAAGAAGGGTACAGAAAAGAGGCCATATGTTATCTTTTTAAACATTTTAATTTTTTTTGTGAATCTCCAAAGCATGTTGGATAAAAGAGGGAAGGCAAACAATAGGAGAGGTGTTTTCTATTATAATTCTCTAGACTTCACAAGAATAGATACAATTGAGAAAAAAGTGATTATGAGTTTCTTCTTCCTATCAACAAAGAACATGCTAGTTAGATCTCATGAACCATCTTCTCATGAGATTATCACAAGTTAGTTGTTGATTTTGAACCAAGATTCAAAGAAAGAATTTAGTTTTTGTGACTGTGTGCTAGATATATCTCCACCTATTCATAGTGGTAAAGTTGTATCTTAACATTTTATATCCTTTAAGAACAAAGTAAGTACTAAAGCCTTATAAGTTTCCTATATAAAAGTGTCCTCAGTAGATGGGTTAAGAGGATTTCTACCTTCCAAGGAATGGGAGATCAAGTTCAAAGGTATATCTAGATCAACCTACTCTTAGGAATTCTTCTAATGTCCATAATTTAATTTAAATTATGGAAATTGTAGTAGACCAACTAGTTTGTAAGTTGGGTAGAGATTTGAGGTTTTAATTGCCCCATGATTTTATCTTCCAGAGAATCAATATTTTCACCATTACCATATAATGAATAATTGTGTTGAGAAATGAGAGGAAATGTAATTTACAAGTTGTATATTTTGGATTTCTTTCTAGGAGTAATAATCAAGGAGCTTCTTTTAACCCAATAATTGTATTTTTGGGATAGGAAGTTATCCCACCATATGTCCTTGGAAAAAAAAATTCACTAGAGAAGTTTCGTAGCTAAATATTTTTTTTTTGTTTTATTAGATGAAATAGTCTTCCCTCCTTCCCACATAAATATTTGAAGGAGTTGTTCCATCTTCAACATGATTCCTTTTGGAGCATTGATAATGCTCACATGGTAGATAAGGAGGGTAGCTAAAATTGTGTTAACTAGGAGGACCCTAGCAGGCGGGTCAATCAATCATTGGAATAGCTATTTATCTTAGCCTTCGTTTCGTTGATGATTTTTCCTAGTTAGAAGACATAGGTTTAGTGAAGGAAATAGGGATCCCCAAATAGAAGATTTTTTACTCGTGATTGACTTTGTAACTAATAATTTGAGAAATCTCGGTAGCCTTGTGAAGATTTTAATGAGAGGTAAATGATCGAGTTTTTGTTATTAATATTGTTGCCTATAACTTCATAAACTTCCTTGAGGACAAAGGTAAACCATCTTACAATTTGAGGAGTGGATCTACCAAAAAGAATAGTATCTAATCTACAAACTAGGAATGATTTAGTTCCTTCCTACCTTAGGTGATGGGGATTCCTAAGAGTTTCTTTTGTTGTCTTTTTTGCTCTAGCCTTCTTCCCACTAGCTTAGAAGTGAAAATGAATAAGAAAGGGGAAGAGGGTACCCTTAACTAAGGCCACAAGAAAGGCAAAAAAATTAAGTGGGGGTACCATTGACAAGAGGAGCAATCTATGGGCTATCAATGCAAGCCTTAATCCATTCCACAAGCATGCATCCAACTCCTAGTTTCAATAGAGTATGGAAAATGCCATTATGATTCAATCTATCAAATGCATTAGCCATGTCCAATTTGATAGCCATAATTTTCTTGTTAGGTAACTTAGAATAGTGTACAACTTCTTGGGTGAGAATAATTCCTTCAAAAATATGTCTATGGGGAATAGAACTAGTGTTGTTATATGGAGACTAATCAGACTCGGAGGTTAAATTTACCCCACTTTTATTGGCGCAGTTTCCCCCCAAATTATTTTACGAGGTCAAGGGACAGCGCCCCTTATGGGGATTTGGGGGCAGCACCCCCAAGATGGGGTCAAGGGGTAAAACCCCTTGCGAGGTCCAGGGGTAGCACCCCTGTATAGGGCAGGGTCGAGGGACAGTGCCCCTGAAACCTCAAATGAATTTTATTATTTTATAAAGGCGTTGGGAGTTTTTTTCTATTGGCTGACATAAAAAAACCCTATTTTTGTAACCAACATAAAGATTGATAAAAGTGGCTAAGGGCTAGGGTTTCTGTTGATGTATTGTAGCATTTTACAGCAGTATTGAGTTGCAAGGATTGCTGGTTGTAATTAGTTTGATTTATTGGATAATAATAGTGGACTCTCTATTGGTGGATGTAGCTCGAGTTTGGGTGAACCACGTTAAAACTTGTCTCTCGCTGTTATTATTTCTATGTATTTTCATTCCTCTGTTTAATCTTTATTTGCATTTAATTGATATCTTCTATTGGCTAACCCTAACAACTAGTTTGTTCCTTAGAAACAGGGCTTGGCAAGATATTCTCATCTTTTAGATAATAATTTTATAAGTATTACAAAGGGAGATGGGTCTATACCTTTCAATTCTTTATGCTTGAGCCTATTTAGGGACTAAACCTATGAAAGATGAGTTAATCCCTCTATGAATATACTGGTACATTCTAGAGTCTTCCATCATCACCAAAAGGTTGCCTCTGATGTCATCTTAGAAGTGCCACTAGGTCTAGGGGATTTATCTATTTTTATGCTTGAGACAACTCTTTGAAGCTCTTCTAGATTGATTTCTTTTTGCAATCTCTATTATGGTCCAAAGTGACCAAAGAAGGAATATTATAAAAAATCTTGTCTAGCTACCAAGTTGTGTCTAAGTCTTCTTCTTGGTATAGTTGCTCAAAGTGGGAAAACACGTGATCTTTAATGCCTTGGATTGAATCTATACTAGTCTCATCATTAGATCCGATAATTGGGTGACAATGTTGAAACTCCTCCATTGCTACATTTTCTTGTAAAAGTATTTGGTATTTTTGTCTCATTTAGCCAACCAAGTATGTTCCAAACTTAACTCTCCAAATAATACCCTCCTTGTTTAAAAGACTAATCAGCCAATTAGAATAATTTTTCTACTACCTGGGTAATACATTAGATTGTCACTGTTCTTCAATTTGATTTTGAATGTTTTCTAATCATAGTTTAAGATTGGAGATATTCTAATTTTTTCTATTAGTGTGAAGCCAATTTTGAATGGCAAATCTGGTATGTTACATTTTATTCATCTAATTTTGACTAGGGATGGGAGGAAAAGGAACCGCTTTATAGGCTTGTCAAACAAGATGTTCAAATACTTCCTCCTTTAATCAAAAGGAAGAATATTTGAAAGGGTGAGGTTCCTAGTTAACATGATGCTTGAGTAAAAGGTTGAATAACTTGTGATTAAAAGTGAAGTTAGGGAGAATTTATGATTTATCCAACATAAAATCCTCCAAAATACCTAATATAAAAAAATATCTGATCTTGTGGTAATGAGCTACCCTTGAATGATTGTTTGACCAAGATCTTCAAGATCAAAAGAAAACATAATGTCTTCCACTTGGCCTCTATCACTTTCCCAAATTAAGAGGCCCCCTTTCTTTTATTTTTGGTCAAGAATCATATTAAGATCCCCACCCAAAATCTAATTAATAGGTTTATGCAAAATAGAATTTCCAAGATGGATGTCAACATTCTTTCCTATCTAAAGTATAGTTTGGAGAGTAAACATTGGTAATGGTAAACATATGGTGACATGACACTTCTCTCAAAGTAACATGCATCAAATTAGGAAAAATCAATGACTCCACAAGAGCATAATTATGGGACTAAACACTCAAGATGCCCTCGAAATCCCCTTGAGAGGAAGAGGCTAAACTAGAACTGGTGAACTAAATTTTATTGATGACACTCAACTTCAACATTTGAAGTTTTGGTTTATTGAATTAAAAGGATATTAGGCTTCTCATTAAACAAAATATCTTTTACACTAGTCTTCTTGGTTCTATCCCCTATACCTCTAATATTTTAGGATAGGACCTTCATTTCTTACCCAATTTTTTTGGAGCTTGATGGTTGTGTCCTTATCATAGATCTCAAAGTTCTTTTTTATTCCTTTTATTTTTTGATGATGGTAAGAGGAGATATTTCTTCCTCATTGATATCATTTTTGTCTTCTAGGACACAAATTTGTCTTTCCTTGAATTGGGGAAAAAATGTGCTTTGCTCATTTTCAATTTCTCCATCTTGAGGGTTCTCCTAGTCAAGAGACTTGGATGCTTATTCACCACCAATGTCTTCAAGAACATTAAAAGTATTGGAAGTGGAGGGGTCCTTGGTATCCTAGCTTGGATTATTCTAGGGTCAATTAACACTCCTTTAAACTTGTTGAAAAACCATATTTTAGGTTTCTTGCTATTTAGTTTCCTGTGGTTTTTTTGAATGGTCTCTATGGAAGTGCTCTTGCTCATGACAGAGATTACATTTAAATGGTAGTTGGTCATAGTCCAAATTTTTAGTGAAGATCAAGTCATTCAGCTTTAGGTAAATGGTATTTGGTCATAGTCCAAATTTTTAGTGAAGATCAAGTCATTCTGCTTCAGGTTGATAGGTTTAGATATAACCTCCATGAGATCAACTTCAACACATATGCAGGTTAATACATAATTTAGTTTATTTGGTCCAACCCACATATTATATGTGCCAATGAAGTTACCTATTTCCTTGAAGGCTTCTTCATACAAGGGAGGAATGGGAGATGCTCAAACTAAATCTTTTAAAGGGGTTTCTTCTAGGGTCAATGTTTGGAGTCTAGTTGTTTAGATAAAGCTTGCAAGGACCCAAGAACCATGGATCGTTCTAGAAAATTAAGTCTATATCCTTAATTAATGTGAATGTAACAACAAAGTAGTATCTTCTACACATTACAATGTTCATAGAACCTTTGACCCTTGGCTTCCATTCCTTATTAGCCCAATGTTCTAGAGTTTTAGTGGAGGGTTAAGCACTCATGAACTTCCTATAGAGATCTAGGAGTTTTTCTATTGACAAATCCAAGGGGATATCAATAGTAAGGACATCCTTCCATCTCTTGACTATATAAAGATCTTCCCCTTATCAAGATTTTTATTAGAAACAACATTTGAAAAATATTTAAGGGGGGCTTACTTTCTAAGAGTTTTAAAGGGGAGACCAACTCTAAAAAAGAATGGGAAGACATGATGGGTGCAAGGAAACACCTCAATATAGAGAAATGAGGGAAGGCATAAGAGATTTTGTAGGGGTAGTAGAAGGTTGTCCTCCAACAAACAAACCCTAGTCATGAATGGTTCTCCAAAACAACCCATGCAAAACCTAACAAGGCAAAAAAATTTGGTTTTTATATGATTAGTGGATGTGACCAATTTCATTTAGGACACGTGCATGACCCATTTATTTCTATAACCCTTGTCACACTCATAAAACCCTATTATATACCTCGATATTATTCTACATTTAGATGGTGATGCTTAAATAGGTTTTATGTTGGCTAACTATTATCTCATATGATACTTAGTGATCTTTTATTTGTGGTATGGTTGTATGTTATTCTAAATAGTCATTATTTATTCATATGCAATTAAATTATTTAATTAGAATGGTTGGGGTTATGTATGAATTTACATGCTGACATTTATGTATGAATTTTAATGAGGTCTTGATTTATTGTGATTAAATGAAATATACATGTTAATGGGAGCATTGATTTAGATGTTGATATGGATCTTGAATTTATTCATTTAAAATGTTGAAAATTGAGTTAAATATGAGTAGTGATTTTTTATTGAAAATAATGTTGATTAAAATTATGAATTGTAATTCTACAAGAATACTTTCTATCTCCTAGATAGAATCTAAGAAGTCTAAAGTCAATTGTGGGTCCTCAGTTAAACATAGAGGATTGAAGACATAAGCAGAAAGATTAAAATTTGAAGCCATAAATATATTTGGTGAGGGTTCTCAATAGACTATGGAGGCTCTTCTTTTCCAAAAAGGAGGACATTCTTTGCTCATGGTTGATCATCACTTAATTTAACTTTTGACATTTTGTTAAAGAGTTGGTTTTGGCCTCCTCTAAAGATCTTTGGCCATTTGTAATTGGTCAATTTCTTTGGTCTTAGTATGATATATAATATTAGGTTTTTTGGGGGATGGAGAGTTTATGCTCCCTCTAGTTTTTATTAAAGGATGTTTTGAATTTTTTTGAAATGAGCGAGGACCCTAATAGATTCAATCGCTTACTAATATTTTTTTCATGAATTATATCATATTTTGAATGATGCATTTTAATTTTATTGGATTATGATCTCAATTTATATCTATGTTAATGATGTGTGGTTATTAGTTTGGTGTGTTTTAATATGTTAATGGTTTAGGATTCTAGTATGCATGAGTTAATTTTATATATGGACATGTGAATAATGTAATCATTTCTATTTTGCTTCAGTTGTACATTTATTTCACAATGAGATTTAGTGTAAGCATTGATTGTGTAGGATGGTATAGGTTGGATAATGGGGGAACTAGAGGATCATTAAGAACCCTATTTACCTTCCCACTTCACATAGTGAAGTAATGAGATTGACTATGTTTTCTCGGTGAAGCCAGAATGTCTTGGCTATTTGTGGCTAAGAGCTAATAGGAAACCATGTTGTGTTTCATAGTGTTTCTAATTTATTTTTATGTTATTATTTAGTGTTATTTATTAGTTTGAATGATTATTATGGTTTAAATTTATTCCTAAAACTTAAAACTCATATTTTGCGTTTTGGGTATTTTTTGAGGTTGGAAAAAGCTCATTTTTTTATCTATTTATTCATTTTGGGACCCTAACTCAAGTAACTATGGGTAATGTACTTGGAAATGAGTGTTGGGGTGTTCTATAAGAGTTTTGGGTACCAATTTCTCCCTTGATAAGAGTTGCATTTATTCTGGGTGCAAGTGATTTGAGTATGTGTACTTAAGTCAAATGTTTGCATATTTCAATGGAAGGACAAGTGCGGTATACTCCAATTCACCATCTTTAGACATGGTCAATCTGTATGGGTTCACATGGAAGGGATGGGTTGCATTTAATTTTTGTGAGAGGGTGGTTTACTTTGGTGCATGGGGTGCCATGTGGCTTTATCCCATTAGACTGGGAGGAGTGACATGACACTTACCTTTAAACCCCTCCCTTGCCTTTAGAGAGGGTTAATTCTTCATTTCTGAATATCCACTTGATATTTTGGAGAGATTTTGAGAGCTTTAAAATTTCTTGGATTGCATGTGAGTCTTGTGTGTGAAAAGAAGAGGCTTGGAAGGAGAAACAAGAGGTTCTTCATCCATCTTCAAAGCTTTCTTCTTTAGTTCTTTGCTTTGTTTATTTCATGATATACAAGTTTTTGAAATGATAAATGAGTGTTTGAAATTTAGTCTGTGAATTGAATGTACATTATTCTTTTTATTTGAAATGTTGGCAAGATTTGGAGTGGTTTTGTGCATTGTTATAGTAGGTGGAAATAATGGTGGAATTCTTGATGGATTAGAGACCTAAAATAATATTTACTCATGGGTTTAAGACCCAAATTCATGCTTTCCCATGGTTATTATCCCTCTTGGATCCCTATGAGTTTGAACTAAAGAGTTGGTTCTTTGTGTAAATACTTTCTTTATTTGAGATTATTTTAATATTTATTGGTCAATGTTTGGGAATGCGTATTTGCATGTATATTGATTCCTTGATAGTCCTCCTATCTAGGAAATTGGTGTTGCTTTGTGCCACCATATGGTAGGGAGGTTAGCATATTCATGTTGGCATTGTTCCTTTGAAGCTTGGAGAATTGGAGCTCTTTGTGGATATGTAGATTGAACTTGGAAAATTTTAAACATTGTAATTTGTATATTTATTTCCTTTTGTAAGCTTAAATTGTAAAAGGATGAATTTGCATTATTATTTGAGTTGAATATTAAAATAAGATTGAGATCTTAATCCTTGTAAATACCTTGTTTAGAAAATCTAAAGATGGACATTCAATGTACCAACATTATGGGACTTTGATTAGATATGTTTCAAAGAAGTAATTTGTGAAATGAAAGTGAGCCCAATGTGTTGTTGGGTGATTTAGAGATGTAATGGAATTTGTAGCATCGACTATTGTATTTTATTTTGTAAGTTAGAGTGAAATTTGTATTTTGGAGAGAAATAAAAAATGTTTCCCTTAAATCTTGGATTTCAGTTCAAATTGAGATTGTCCTCCTTGTATTTGCTTTTTATAAAAACATGAAAGCAAAATATTTTGATTTTTTACATATTTTGACCCAATTTTATCAAACCGCAATAGAGCCCATTGTAGCATGGTCTCAACCATACTAGTGTGGTAGCGACCAAGGTAGATTAGTGGAGAAAAAGTTGTTTTGAAGTAAACATCAAACTTTTGCAGTAGTGACCTTTGTACTACAATTGATACTATCACAATGCATATGTGATTGTACCGGTGTAGTCATGGCCCTTGCTTGCATAGACATTGGATTTTGGTTGGATCCCTTGTATTCTATTTTCTAATGTTCTTTGATGCTTTCAAGACCTAAGTTATGTCAAAATGTAGATACTTTGTACTACAATTGATACTATCACAATGTAGATGTGATTGTACCGGTGTAGTCATGGCCCTTGCTTGCATAGACATTGGATTTTGGTTGAATCCCTTGTATTCTATTTTCTAATGTTCTTTGATGCTTGCAAGACCTAAGTTATGTCAAAATGTAGATACTTAGGTATCCTTATGATGTTTCTTGTACCTTATGTTATCAAATGAATGAAATTACTAGGGAAAGAAATGTATGCATTGTGTAGTCTATGAATGTCTAGGTGATCTTAGTGCACAAGTTATTTGTACATTAAATTGCTCAAATCCATTTGGTGGAATGAAGAAAAGTATCTCTATCTCCCCTTCAATTTACCTCACCTTATCTCCTCGTTTGAAAGTGTGTCACTTTGAGATTTAAATGATCATTCATGTAATTGATTAATGGAGTGCAAAAGTAATTAATTTATTATTATTGAATCTAATTTAAGTGTTTAAGAATGAAGTCTTGTATGTGAAATGTAATCAATTGCTATGTTCTCATTGCTCCTTATCTCTCTCTCGCACATGCACTCTATCCTCTAATTGGAAATGCGTGTGCTATTGAAAATGAAAAGAACTATACTAATTACTTAACACTTGAATCATTAACCTTGTGCATTTTTGCAGTATGTCATGCAAAAGTATATTTGTGTTTACTCTCTCTCTACCTTATTTGCATTGCAAAGATAAAAGGCTTTGAATGATAACCATGAATTAGGGAATAAACATATATTCTATCTCTTGCACACACACACACACACACTTACACTTTTACACTTTATATCCTTATCAAAATATTTCTTCTTCAAGATGAAAGAAGTTGTTCATTTGGTCAATAATGTAATTAAAATCAAACATTGGTGTAGGGGCACCCATAGGTCCTAAAGGCCTATTTTGAATTCTAGTCATGTTGTTTTTCTATTTGAGTTTCAATAAGGTCTTGAAGACCATTTATGTATGGTAATAAGGTCATATGACCATTTGAAAACATGTTGAGGTCATTTGGTAAGGCATTGATGCCAATGGTTGTGTGTAGGCAATCAAGTCCAACTTGGTCCATTACACTCAAATCCTCCATGAGTGTCAAAATGGAGTGACATTTATATCATTGGTGTGTGGATACCATTCATGACATGTTACTATTGTCCTAGAGGGGTTTATAGTAGTGGATTTGTTCATGTTTGTAATCATCCACTAATACATATTGTAAAAACAATGTTAATAGACAGTTTTGGACAGTTTGAGGGTGGTTTCCTATTGCCCACCAACCCCAAACTGATGGAGAAGGATGTAAACTTGTTAAAACATCCCTCATGGATCAATTGAAGTGTGGTTGGAAGTTTGGTGAAGAATTGAATAAGATAAAACTGTCTTTTCCTGATTTTCTAATTTTTTCTAATTTATGCTCTGCTCTTCTGCATGGTACGGCTAGTGAATTCATAGTACGGACCTATTCCATACATGGTTGTAAAGAGGGGAGAGATACCTTTCATTTTAGTCTAGTTAGATGTCTCTACACACAGTTTGGAGGAAGTTATGAGTGTTTTTCCAAAAATGGGTTGTTAAAATCTGCATTTTCTAAGTTTTTTTTGTTGTTCTAGGCCGTACTGCACATAGGTACGGAATAGTCTGTAACCCATGGTGCCTTGATTGGTTAGTACATCGAGTCACATTTATTTTGAACCTAGTTTGGAGTCTTAACTTTTTGTTTGAACAAAGTTATAGAGGTTTTTCTGCAGGGTGGTCTGTTAGAACCCTAGACAAGGGTTTTGTCAAACAATGGAGATTTGATCATTCCACTATTCCTCCACACCATAGGATTAGTGGAATGGATCTGTACTTCCATAATTTTGTTGTTTGTGGCCTTGGAAGGGAGGAGAGACGAAGTTTGTATGAGTTTTGTGATCTAAGGCTTAATAAAACTATGTATTAAGCCATTTGAGGGAACCCAAGTGGTAAAAGTCTGTACAATTGCTTGTAGGGACCCAAGACCCACAAAATCCTTTGTTTTGGGATGAGATTGACATGTTTCAATAGTTAAGCAAGTTCTGTGAGTTGGTTTGGGGGGGTCCCTTTGTAAAAGAAGGCTAATTGGGGCTATTAGGCTAGTGGGACAGCCCTAAGTTGAGACATACCTTCCAAAACACCCTATACCCATTTTGGGATATGTGAAGGGAAGTCCAAATGGGTGTCTAAAAATGGTCTAAGTTTGTGGAAATCGGGTCCCCATCAAAATTTATGCATGATTGTTCCTATTCGGAGGGCTACAAGGAATTTAGTGGTTTGTGAAGGAAGTACCAAGTCAAAACTTGCTAGGCCTTAATCAATGGTTTGTATGAGTCCCATGAGGTGTCAAAAGACAATGTACATGACTGTTTTGAAGAAATTAACTGATGTTCCCAATATTCCATGTGAATCCATAATTTAGGCTTTTTGAACCTTTGTAAGGTTGTCCAGACAAAATAGTGAGTTTGCTCCTAGGTTGGATGATTGGTTGAACATAATTGGAGCCTACCTTGTCTTCCCCTACCCTCTGCATCATAGTGGTATCAGAGCCACAAAAGGTTCTATTGGGTTGTGAAAGAAAGTTGGTGTATGTCAGCAGAAGAGAGTGAAGGAGAGGCTAGCATCATGCCTCCAAAGGGGATGACAGCAGAAGTGCTTAAGGTGCTTAAGAAGTTCCAAGAGATGGAAGAGATGATCAAGATTGGAGTCAAGGAAGCACTCCAGGATGAGTTGAAGGCACTAAATATAGGAAAGAAATCAGATGATGAATCTGATGGAGAAGAGGAAGAAGGGGAAGAAGGAGAAGAACCCCAAGGGCAGGAGGCAGAGATACTTGCAGATCAAAAATACTTTCTTGAAGCCATAAAGGCAATTGGGAAAGACTCTTCAGAGGCTAGGATGGAGATCCCAATGTTCAATGGGAAGATGGATGCCGAGGAGGTTGTAGAGTGGATTGAGGCTCTAAACAATTACTTTGAACACAAAGAGGTACCTGAGAACAAGAGGGTGAAGTTTGCAAAAACTAAACTCAAAGGTGCTGCCCTTACATGGTGGAATTACACCCAAGGAGAGAGGGTAAAGAATGGGAAGAGTATGATCTCTTCATGGAGCAGAATGTTGGAGAGGATCAAGTCCCAATTCCCTCCATCAGACTATGAGGTGCAGATCTACAAGAAGATGCAAAATCTCAAGCAAAGAGATTTGGATGTGGCTACTTACACCAAGGAGTTTCACAAATACACTATTCGTTGTGGGTACATGGAGGATGAAAAAGCTAAAGTGGCAAGGTATCTAAATGGTTTGAAGTTTAATATTCAAGATGAGATCAGTTTATTAACCCCTGAAACCGTGGAAACATGCTTTCAAGTGGCATTAAGGGCTGAAGAGAAGTTGAAGAGGAAAGGTGAGTAGCAAAATAGAGGAAGAGGTGGCAGAAATTTTAGAGGTAGGGGCAATTTTGAAGACAGAAATCAATGCCAAAGAAGTCAAGAGGAATCTAATTCCCAAGAACAAAGTGGAGAATCAGGTTCAAGAGGAATATTTGGAGGAGGAATAGGTTCAACTACATTCACAGGAAGGTGCTACAATTGTAATGAAATTGGTCACACAACATTCAAATGTCCAAAAAGGCAAGGTTCACCATCAGGAGGTGATAGGAAGAATGAAAAGAGGGTTCAATATGTGCAAGAAGAGGAGGTAGATGAAAGTGTTAACTCTCCAATTGGAGTGCAGCCCCAGTTCAAGATGGAGAAGCATTGATGCTAAGGAGAACACTCTTAAAGACATTCAAGGACAAGCAGATGATACAAATGAGAGCACTTTTCAGGACCAATTGCAAAAGCAAAGGTAAAGTATGCAAGATAGTAATAGATTCTGGTTCAACAGATAATATGGTGTCTAGGGAAATGGTGGATAAATTGAACCTAGAAAGGATTCCTCATTAAACTCCTTACAAAGCATCTTGGGTAAGTGATAGTCAATCACTTTTGGTAGATGAGCAAGCATATGTTGATTTTTAGATTGGAGAATATAAGGATAGGGTTTTATGTGACATTTTGCCCATGGAATGTTGTCACCTACTTTTAGGTAGGCCATGGCAATTTGATAGGCAATCATTATATGATGGATGTGCTAACACATACACCATCAAGAAGGATGGGAGGACTTTTGTGATGACACCATTACAGGAGGATGCTGAAGCAAAGAAGGCAGCCAAGGTCATCTTGGTGGGTAAGAAAGAGTTTGTGAAGATCAATGAAGAAGAGACAAGGAAAGTTGAGGATACCTCAAGGAGTGGGGTTGCCAAAGATCCAAGTTTGAAGGTGATTTCAGTTTTGAATGATGGAGATTAGATGGTGATCTCTGGGATGGGTCAGAAGAAGGTCAAAGAGCAGGTCTACAAGCAGCCACCGGGTGGTTGGAAAGAAGGAGATGTTATCATAATAGGGACCATTGTTTGTCCTCTAGAGCCAATAAGAGTTGAAAGACCATCACATTCTGTCATAGCAGCAATACAAGAAGGACCAGCCAAGGTTTTGACTACAGGTGTTCAGGCAGATATAATAGTAAGCAATCATGGCATGCAACATCCAATTTTGATTGCAAGCACTCACTCATGGCAAGGTGTGAGTAGGGCCTACAATGCTAGGCATGAGTTTTTTCTTCCATGGAAGAAGGTTGTAGTCCAGAGATCATGGAGAGGACATGGAGTAGCAGAGGGTCACGGTGGAGCAAAACAAAGAACCAACTCGTGTGAAATGAGTTCTTTTCTACCCCGGGAGTATGGTGCAGGGGCACCCATAGGTCCTAAAGGCCTATTTTGAATTCTAGTCATGTTGTTTTTTTATTTGAGTTTCAATAAGGTCAAATGACCATTTGAAAACATGTTGAGGTCATTTGGTAAGGCATTGATGCCAATGGTTGTGTGTAGGCAATCAAGTCCAACTTGGTCCATTACACTCAAATCCTCCATGAGTGTCAAAATGGAGTGACATTTATGTCATTAGTGTATGGAGACCATTCATGACATGTTACTATTGTCCTAGAGGGGTTTGTAGTAGTGGATTTGTTCATGTTTGTAATCATCCACTAATACATATTGTAAAAACAATGTTAATAGACAGTTTTGAACAGTTTGAGGGTGGTTTCCTATTGCCCACCAACCTCAAACTAATGGAGAAGGATGTAAAATTGTTAAAACATCCCTCATGGATCGATTGAACTATGGTTGGAAGTTTGGTGAAGAATTGAATAAGATAAAACTGTCTTTTCCTGATTTTCTATTTTTTTCTGATTTCTAGTCTGCTCTTCTGCTTGGTACGGCCAATGACTTCATAGTACGGATATCTGCCATACATGGTTGGAAATAGGGGAGAGATTTTCATTTGAGTCTAGTTAGAGGTCTCTACACGCAGTTTGGAGGAAGTTATGAGTGTTTTTCCAAAAATGGGTTGTTAAAATCTGCATTTTCTAAGTTTTTTTTGTTGTTCCAGGCTATACTGCACACAGGTACGGAACAATCTATAACTCATGGTGCCTTGATTGGTTATTACATCAAGTCACCTTTATTTTGAACCTAGTTTGGAGTCTTAACTTTTTGTTTGAAGAAAGTTATAGAGGTTTTTCTGCAGGGTGGTCTATTAGAACCCTAGACAAGGGTTTTGTCAAACAATGGAGATTTGATCATTCCACTGTTCCTCCACACCATAGGATCAGTGGAATGGATTTGTACTTCCATATTTTTTTTTTGTGGCTTTGGAAGGGAGGAGAGACAGAGTTTGTATGAGTTTTGTGATCTAAGGCTTAATAAAACCATGTATTAAGCCATTTGAGGGAACCCAAGTGGTAAAAGTCTGTACAGTTGCTTGTAGGGACCCAAGACCCACAAAATCCTTTGTTTTGGCATGATATTGACATGTTCCAATAGTTGACCAAGTTTTGTGAGTTGGTTTGGGGGGGTCCCTTTGTAAAAGAAGGCTAATTGGGGCTATTAGGCTAGTGGGACAGCCCTAAGTTGAGACATACCTTCCAAAACACCCTATACCCATTTTGGGATATGTGAAGGGAAGTCCAAATGGGTGTCTAAAAATGGTCTGAGTTTGTGGAAATTAGGTCCACATCAAAAGTTATGCATGACTATTCCTATTTGAAGGGCTACAAGGAATTTAATGGTTTGTGAAGGAAGTACCAAGTCAAAACTTGCTAGGCCTTAATCAATGGTTTGGATGGGTCCCATGAGGTGTAAAAAGACCATGTACATGACTGTTTTGAATAAATTAACTATTGTTCCCAATATTCCATGTAAATCCATAATTTAGGCTTTTTGAACCTTTGTAAGGTTGTCCAGACAAAACAGTGAGTTTGCTCTTAGGTTGGATGATTGGTTGAACATTATTGGAGCCTACCTTGTCTTCCCCTACCCTATGCATCAAACATTCTATGTTATTGAGTCTACACTTGAATGAAAAGAAACAATGATGCATTATAGATTGTAATTCATCCTTGTATGCTTAAACATCCCTCTTCTTCTATATGCTTGCATTTGAAAGGTTATCCTAGATGGATGATCCCATGCTATGTAATTTGTTGGATATAATAGTTAAAATATATAATAATTTATGTATACTTATTCGTCCTTTCTTTATCGAGCACATTCTTGTTTGATATGTTAAACTTAGAAAATGATTGTGTTATTTCTCAAAGGATTAGTGTTGTTTCTCAATGGGTTAGAGTGGGTAAAAAGATGAATAATGTTGAAAGGCACAAGACAACTAAGAGGGGGGGTGAATTAGTTGTATCAAAAACCTTTAACTTCTTTACACAATATCACTTTCACATTCACTTAACTTAACTACTTATTCTATTATGAACATTAAACATGAATAGTAGAATCAAAACATGAACACCATACACACATGAACACCAGATTTTTATGTGGAAAACCCTAAAAAGGGAAAAATTGTGGTGAGTGTTAGTTCACAATATAATGTAGTAACAATATCGAATATCAAAAGAGGCTCACTACCAAAAGGGCTCACTGCCAAAATGAAAGGCTCACTGCCAAAGGGTGTCACTGCTGAGGGTTGGCTCACTGCCAAGGGTTGGCTCACTGCTGGGGTTGGCTCACTACCGAGGGTGAACTGATATAGTAGCATCTACACCATGCCTAAGTCTAGTTCCATTGAAGCACAATATATCTCCTCTGCTCTTCTCTGCTTTTACAACTCACACCTTATCTTTGCAACTTGTCACCTCATTCACGAATTCATTACATACATCTATACCAATCATCAACCTTGGAATGTACATCAAGGTCAGTATTACAATCTACAACCATTGGAACTATCTCCAAGGTTGACATACATACAACAATCAAATTAGGACTAGACCTAAACAAACTTGCAGAGTAAATGAACGAAGGATGAACACTTCATGACTTAGCTTGGATCCAAATACATCTTCACATGCTTGGAGATGCTTCTATAATCCATGAATCACCTCTGCAACAAGTGTAACTAACCAAGTCAGACAGAACAAGTGCACACATCAAGAACATTTAAATACATACTTCCAAGAACTTCATTGTAGCCTATGGATTAGGCACACATCTTCAATACATTTTGGAGACATCTATGAACAAAATAGAATCACTTGGGAGCTGACAATTCCAACCACAACAGATCTCACTTGAAGGCAACAAATATCACTAGAATTCACATCACTGATTGCTTCTTAACAGACACTGTCAAACTCTACTAGTCAATTACTTTCTTTCTAGAGCACCAAATGACACATCCTTTGGAATGAAGATAACTAAGGATCTTATAAGCTTAAGTCCAAAACTGCAAGACCAAAATCCAACTTGCAGAGAAATGCGGAGCAAAATACTATCTCCCTGTCACTCTTCAAACATTGCCAGGCATAGTCTTCAAACTGGTGAATAGAACTTTTTCTGCATAGCGATCCAGACAACCAAATTCTGGATTTAGCATTTTCAAACACTTCTCTAAACCATTTACAAATCTCACAATCTGGTCTTTAATACAGAGAAAATGTGGAGCAAAATTCTCAGACAATGTTCTTATCATGACAACTCAATCAATCAACAATCATCAATATCAAAAGATACAGTTGGTACTAATGACAACACAAACATGTTGACATCAATGACAACACCAGTTAGCACATACTTGCAATAGAATAAAAGATACCTCTCTATTCTACATTCTTGTGATTTGGAAGGTTAATGTTGACGATCGAATGTATTTTAGTTATTGCATTGATTAGAATGTATAAAGACAATGGCTCATTGATCATGATGAATGATCCATTGATTAGAATGTATGAAAGGATCACTACCAAAGGGTGGCTCACTATCGAGGGTTGGCTTGCTACCAAGGGTTGGCTCACTGCCGAGGGTGAACTGATATAGTAGCATCTACACCATGCCTGAGTTTAGTTCCATTAAAGCGCAATATATCTCCTCTACTCTACTTTTACAACTCACACCTTATCTTCACATCTTCACAACTTGTCACCTCATTCATGAATTCATTACATACATTTATACCAATCATCAACCTTGGAATGTACATCAAGGTCAGTGTTACAATCTACAACCATTGGAACTATCTCCAAGGTCGGCATACATACAACAATCTAATTAGGACTAGACCTAAACAAACTTGTGGAGTAAATGAATGAAGGATGAATACTTCATGGCTTAGCTTGGATCCAAATAAATCTTCATACTCTTGGACATGCTTCTACAATCCACGAATCACCTCCTCAACAAGTGTAGCTAACCAAGTCGGCCAAAACAAGTGCACACATCAAGAACACTTAGATACATGCTTCCAAGAACTTCATTGTAGCCTATGGATCAGGCACACATCTTCAATACATTTTGGAGACATATCTAAACAACATAGAATCACTTGGGATCTGACAAATCCAACCACAATAGATCTAAATTGAAGGCAGCAAATATCACTTGAAGACACATCACCGACTGCTTCTTAACAGACACTGTCAAACTCTGCTAGTCAATTACTTGCTTTCCAGAGCACCAAATGACACATCCTTTGGCATGAAGATAAATAAGGATCTTATAAGCTTAAGTCCAAAACTGTAAGACCAAAATCTAACTTATGGAGAAATACGGAGCAAAATATTATCTCCCTGTCACTCTGCAAACATTGTCAGGGACAGTCTTCAAACTGGTGAATAGAACTTTTTCTGCATAGCGATCCAGACCACCAAATTCTAGATTTAGCATCTTCAAACACTTCTCTAAATCATATCCAAATCTCATACTCTGGTCTTCAAAACAGAGAAAATACGGAGCAAAATATTCAGACAGTGTTCTTATCATGACAACGCAATCAATCAACAATCAACAATATCAAACGATACAGTTGGCACCAATGACAACACGAACATGTTGACATCAATGACAACACCAGTTAACACATACTTGCAACAATCTCCCCCTTTTTCATTGATGGCAACATATGATGTGAAAAACTAAATGACATGTTCCTCCATCAAAACACAATTCTGCATCAAGACTCCCCCTTTCTTTTTACACATCTAAACTCTTTCTCCCCTTGAGTTTTTCACATGATCTATCTCCCCCTTTGACATCAATGGCAAAGGGCATCACATCTCTTCTATTGCACATACTTGTACACTACTGCTCTGATCAGTCTGAAATCATTCTTTATTCCCCCTAAATGCAATAGTCATCTCAAACCACTACCTGCTCCCCCTAAGAGGTAGCCTCCGACATCAGTCCAAAAAAGAAGAAATGTACTTTGAAGCACACTAGACTGATGCATCTTCTTATTCACCTAGTTCAAGGAAGGAGGGGAAATAACCCCTAATTTCTCCTAGAGATACTCAAATGTGTCTTTGAATGCATCACTAGATTCTTTGAAATATTTATGACACTTGTGTTATCACAAAGAATAGGAATTGGATCATCATACTCAACTTTGATATCCTTCAAGGTCCATTTCATCCATAGCACTTGAGTGCAGCATGATACTGCAACAATATATTCTACCTCTATAGTAGACAAGGAGACCGACTCTTGTTTCTTTCTATGCCAAGACATTGCCCTGTCTCCAAGGAAGAATGCACCTCCACTTGTGCTTTTCCTATCATCAGCACATCTAGCCCAATATGCATTTGTATAGGCACTTAAAGAAAAATCATTGTTCTTAGGATACCACAAGCCATGATTAGGAGTGCCCTTCAAATACTTGAATATTCTTTCTACTTCCATCACATGTTATTCTCTAGGATCTGATTGATATCTGGCCACAAGACAAGCTACATGCATGATATATGGTCTGGTAACAGTTAGGTAAAGTAGTCCTCCAATCATTGATTTGTACTTACTTTGATCAGCCTTAGGAGATTCATCATTCTTGCTTAGTTTACACCTAGTAACCATAGGAGTGCATACTAGTTTAGAGTCCTCCATTCCAAACTTCTTCAACAATTCCCTGACATACTTTGATTGAGAAATAAAAATGCCTTTATCTATCTGATTGATTTATAGTCCAAGAAAGAAGTTCATCTCACCACACATAGACATTTCAAATTCCTTTTCCATATCATTTGCAAAATTCTTACACATCTCTTCTTCCACCAAATATGATATCATCTACATAAACTTCAATAATCAGGATTTGATCTTTGCTTACCTTGGTATACAAATTACTATCTGCAGACCCTTTACTGAAACCCTACTACAACAGATACTTATGTAGTCTTGCATACCAAGCTCTGGGAGCTTGCTTCAACCATACAAGGCCTTCTTTAACTTGCATACCATGTTTGGTTTGTCTGATAATTGGAACCCATCTGGTTGTTCTATGTAAACCTCTTCTTTTAGCTCACCATTCAAGAAGGCAGATTTCACATCCATCTGATATACTTTGAAATTCTTATGTGCTACAAATGCAAAAAACAATCTAATAGCTTCCATTCTTACCACCAAAGCATAGGTCTTTTCATAGTTAATTCCTTCCACTTGTGAGTAGCCTTTACACACAAGTCTTGCTTTGTTTCTCACAACTTCTCCAGGTTCATTCAGTTTGTT
The DNA here is from genome assembly GCA_027924645.1 of Cunninghamia lanceolata. Classification (NCBI taxonomy): domain Eukaryota; kingdom Viridiplantae; phylum Streptophyta; class Pinopsida; order Cupressales; family Cupressaceae; genus Cunninghamia; species Cunninghamia lanceolata. Next base: position 903,588 of record BSBN01001787.1, on the reverse strand, counting down.
CCAAAAAACCCACTTTGTTCCAATCACATTCTTGTTTGCAGGTTTGGGGACAAGTTCCCAAGTTTTGTTCTTTTTAATCTGCAGTAATTCTTCTTCCATTGCCTTAACCCAATGCTCATCATTGCATGCTTCATTTACTGTTTTAGGTTCCACCTTTGAAAGTAGACAAAGATTTACTTGTTCTTCTGCAATCCTGCTTCTTGTCAACACACCTTTCCTTTTGTCACCAATAATCTGATCTATAGAATGATCTCTTTGGACATACCTGGGAGTTTTAGGAATTCTTTTCGAAGCTTCAGCTTGAACTTCTTCTTTCGAAGAAACTTGCACTTCAGTCTGAACTTTCTTTTCTTTGCCTTTTTCAACCTTTTTTGTGTCAGTAGATCCATCTGACTCATATCCATCTGGTTGAATATCTTCATCTACCTTCACATTTGCACTTACAATGATCTTTCTCAGTCTTTTGTTATAGCACTGGTAATCCTTGCTCTTAGTAGAGTACCCAAGGAATATGCCTTCATCACATCTAGCATCAAACTTTCCTAATTCTTCATCTCTTCTGATGTAACATTTGCTTCCAAACCTTTTGAAGTATTTGACAATAGGAGTTCTACCATACCATAGCTCATAAGGTGTATTTGTTTCTTTTGTTCTAATTTACACTATGTTCTAAATGTAGATAACAGTGTGTGTTGCTTCTTTCCAATATACTTCCGGTAGGTCTGCTTCCTTGATCATTGGGTTGGCAGCTTCTTGAACATTTCTATTATTCCTTTCAAACACTCCATTTTGTTGAGGTGTCTGGGGAGCAGACAAATGTCTCTTTATTCCAGGTTCTTCACAAAAAGCATTGAACTCACTTGAAGTAAACTCACCATCTCTGTCAGACCTTAAGCATTTGATTCTTAGATCTAATTCATTTTCAACCATATCTTTGAATGCCTTGAACTTATCTAGAGCTTCTACTTTTTCTCTAAGGAAAGTAACCCAAGTCATTCTTGAAAAATCATCAATAAGAAGAATGAAATACCTTTCACCTTGCAGACTTCTTGTTCTTGTAGGACCACATAGATATGTATGCACCAAATCCAACAAACTGGTAGAGGATTGTTCTTTGCTCTTGATAGTGGTCTTTGTCATCTTTCCAAACTGACATCCTTTGCATATAATATTGACAGGCTTCACAATCTTAGGCAGGTCTCTTACAGCTCGAACAATGCTTATTCTCACCAGATTATTAAAGTTAATGTGACACATTCTCCTATGCCATAGCCAACTTTCATTTGCCTTAGCCAACAAACAACAATTTTTAGTACCTTTCAAATGATAGACATTACCACGAGTCTTCTTACCAGCAATAATTAAGGTTCTAGAGTTATTCTTTATCTTGCACCCATTGTCTTTGAACACAAGATTATAACCTTTGTCACACATTTCTCCAACACTTAGAAGATTATGCTTTAATCCCTTGACATAAAGAACATCATCTGTATTATGCTTGCCATCAAAAGTAATAGATCCTTTTCCACAAATCTTACCAGTCGCATCATCACCAAACCTAACAAGTCCTCCATCATACTTTTCAAACTTAACAAACTTACTCTTTTCTCCTGTCATGTGATTTGAACATCCACTATCAATGATTCATTCATCTTCCTTTTCAGCATGAAATGCAGACAACTCTCCTAGACTTCCTTCACACAACTTGCAAGATTAGCAGAAATAGGTTCTTCTCTAAGTGCAACAAGCATTCAGTACTGTTACCATCATTAGAATTAGATTCATCATCAGTTACACCATAATCATCTCTAACATAGTAACTCTTTCTTACCATCTTTCCATTACTTTCATTGATTTTCAAAGCTCTGTCAAGACATCTTGAAGCATAGTGACCAATTTTACCACAATTAAAACATTTGAAAGGTAACTTACTTTTAAACTTTCCTCTATTGCGTCTTTTTATTCTGCTTGCAAATTTTGTCTCAAGCTCTGCAAAATCTTCTTCATTTGATTCCATAGCATATTTATCTGATCTAGCAGTCTTTTCTTCCTTGGCCTTGAAAGCAGTCTCAATTTTCACAGGGCCATCAGTAGTACCAAACTCTCTCATCTCAAAAGTAGTCAGTTTACCAAGCAATTCATCCTTTGAAAGTTTGCCCATATCAAATAGTTCTTCAATTGCAAATACCTTGTGACTATAAGATTTGGGAAGAGTTTTGAGTATCTTATCTACAACATCCTCATCCTTTAATTTTCCACCAAGATCCTTGATGCTACTAACAACTTCATCAATCTTCTGTATGTAACTTGTTATGTTCTCATCTTCAGCCATTTGCATAGTTTCATAAGTGGTCTTCAAGTTCTGCAACTTAGCCTTCTTGACAGATGCATCACCTTCATAAATTTTCTTCAATTTGTCCCAAATTTCATGAGCAGTTTCTAGATCCACAACCTTTGCCATTTTAGTGTTGGATAGGGCATTTAATAGAGCATTTTTAGCTTTATGATTGGCCTCAAAATCTTTAAACTCTTCTTCAGACTGCGGACCATCTTTAGGTACTGTGTACTTATCTTTAACCATTATCCAAACATGATAACCAATAGAGATAAGATAACTTTGCATTCGTACCTTCCAGTAGGCATAGTCAGATCCATCAAACTGAGGAATGTCTTTCTTGTGTGCCATCTCGAATCTACCTTAAGTTTGTAGGCTTTCTTCCAAGGAACCTCGCTCTGATACCAATTGTTGAAAGGCACAACACAACTCAGAGGGGGGGTGAATTAGTTTTATCAAAAAACTTTACTTCTTTACACAATATCACTTTCACATTCACTTAATTTAACTCCTTATTTTGTTATGAACATTAAACATGAATAGCAAAATCAAAACATGAACACATGAACACCATACACACATGAACACCAGATTTTTACGTGGAAAACCCTAAAAAGGAAAAAACCACGGTGAGTGTTAGCTCACAATATAATGTAGTAACAATACCAAATATCAAAAGAGGCTCACTGCCCAAATGAAAGGCTCACTACCAAAGGGTGGCTCAGTTAGCTCACTGTCAAGGGTGAACTGATATAGTGCATCTACACCATGCCTGATTTTAGTTCCATTGAAGCGTAGTATATCTCCTCTACTCTGCTCTGCTTTTACAACTCACACCTTATCTTCCAATATTCAAAACTTGTCACCTTATTCATGAATTCATTACATACATTTATACCAATCATCAATCTTGGAATGTACATCAAGGTCGGCATTACAATCTAAAACCATTGGAACTATCTCCAAGGTTAGCATACATACAACAATCTAATTAAGACTAGACCTAAACAAACTTGCAGAGTAAATGAATGAAGAATGAACACTTGACGGCTTAGCTTGGATCCAAATACATCTTCACACGCTTGGACACACTTCTACAATCCACGAATCACCTTTGCAATGAGTGTAACTAGCCAAGTCAGCCAGAACAAGTGCACACATGAAGAACACTTAGATACATGCTTCCAAGAACTTCATTGTAGCCTATGGATCAAGTACACATCTTCAATACATTCTGGAGACATCTATGAACAACATAGAATCACTTGGGAGCTGACAAATCCAACTACAACAGATCTCACTTGAAGGCAACAAATATCACTTGAAGACACATCACCGACTGCTTCTTAACAGACACTGTCAAACTCTGCTAGTCAATTACTTGCTTTTCGGAGCACCAAATGACACATCCTTTGGAATGAAGATAACTAAGGATCTTATAAGCTTAAGTCCAGAACTGCAAGACCAAAATCCAACTTATGAATAAATGTAGAGCAAAATACTATCTCCCTGTCACTCTGTAAACATTATAAGGCACAGTCTTCAAACTGGTGAATAGAACTTTTTATGCACAGTGATTCAGACCACCAAATTCTAGATTTAGCATCTTCAAACACTTCTCTAAATCATATCCAAATCTCATAATCTGGTCTTCAATACAGAGAAAATGTAGAGTAAAATACTCAGATAATGTTATTATCATGACAACTCAATCAATCAACAATCAACAATATTAAAAGATACAGTTGGCACCAATGACAACACAAACATGTTGACATCAATGACAAAACCAGTTAGCACATACTTGCAACAGAATAAAACATACATTTCTATTCTACATTTTCATGATTTGGAAGGTTAATGTTGACAATCGAATGTATTTTAGTTATTACATTGATTAGAATGTATAAAGACAAATTTAACCATGCATGCTTAATTTAATGTTTATATGTATATCTTCTTAGTTGGCTTGGAAGGGCATTGGTAGGCTGTTGTGAGGTCCTAACACTTTAGTTGAAAAATATCAATTTATCGATCGGGGTAGTGTCCAATGATGTATGCAATAGGGAGTATTGTTTGGATATCTCATCTAGAAACAATTTCCTAAATCTTTAAAAAGGCTTAAACATCATATCAAACTAGAAAGCATTTGAACTCTTTAATCTACGAAAACATATAAACTTTATACTAGAAATTCAGACATGCAATTTTTACTATGAACTCAAGTAGTTACTAATCCTATAACTACACACACATTCAAACTTCCAACTAACAGTTAACAGCAATTTAAAACTAAAGCATATGCTCTAGAAATTTTCAACAAACAGAGCTCCAAGAATTAAAGTCTTAAATATCACAACCTGCAGGCACACACCATAAAACTAGACATAAAATAACACTATCTTAAATAGAACATTCACGAAAACATAAATACTTATCTACTCTACAATCCTACGAGTGGCCAGCTCTTGGGAGAAATTCATCTTTTAACTCAAATCACATTCAATTGTTTCTATAGTATCATAGTAACTCCATTCATATCTTCGTAACTTAAAAGGAAATGCTCAGAATAACACTATTTGTATTCATGAAAATATTGCAAAACATAACTCTTTGATTATTTGCCAAAAATAGATTGATATCCATTCTTCACACAGTTTGAGCAACTAACTAAAACTGAACTATTACAAAATCCTATATTCCAGATCGCGGTAAAATGCCATTGAAAAAGTCTTATAACAGAAAATAGAATTTCAACTACTGATGTCTTTATGGAATAAAACATATAAAAGGATCTGAGTGAAGCCATAAAGTCTCAAATAACCTGTTGGCACTAATTTTGGTCTGGATCTGAGCGCAGATGTTGGAGGGTTTTTTCTTTTTGGGCCCTAAGTTTCCTTGTTCATCGCTGTGACTTTCTCTATCAGCGAAACTTCTTTTTGAGTGCTCAGATTATGATTGAACCATCGTTTTGAACCACTGCGTTGAACCCTTTTGGTTCATGGTTCAACGGTTCAAGGCTTTGTGTTTGTGTTCGGCAAATGTTCTTTTTGAAGTGCTCCGTTCGGCGTTGAACTTCTCGGTTGAACCATCCGTTTGAACCGGTTCATGGTTCAAAGGTTCGGAGCTTTATGTTTTTGGTTCATCGGAGTGATCGGCATTATCGGCGAGTTATTTTTTGTTCCCTCTGATGTGTTTGGTTTGGCCGATGGAAATGCCATCGGTGTGATATTCATCGTCGGCAGGCTTCATTTGTGTTTGGCCGATGAATGTTATCGGCGTGTGTTGTATTGTCGGCGTGAGTGTTTTGAGTTGTGCCGACGATGGGGGGCTTGGCCGATGGGACCAAGGAGGATGTGTTTATCGTGGTGACAAGTTCTATCGGTGTAGGCATTTTGTTGTTCGCCGATGGCTATGGTCATACCGACAAGCGAGGAATGTGGAGACTTCATCAGTGAGAGTTTGGTCCATCGGCTGGGGATCTTTGGGTTTGGCCGATAGTGTTGATATCGCCGATGGAGGGAATTGGAATGAGCATCGGTGTAACTTTGTGCGATTGGCCGAAGAGTTTTTGACTTGCCCGATGGTGTATGTCACACCGACGGAAGGAGGAGGCCAAGGTCCATCAGCGTGAGTTGTGTTGTCGGTGAGCATCTTTTCTATTACGCCGATGGTCTATGTCTTGGCGACGAGCGTGTTTGGAGTGGACCATCGGGATGACTTAGTATGTCAGCGAGGAATTTTGGGCTAGCTCGACGGTTGTTGTCTGGCCGATGAAGTATGTTTTGGTGGCCATCGGGGAGACTTGTATTGTCGGTGGGAGTCTGGAGAGTTATCCTGATGGTCAGTCTCTGGCCGATGAGGGGAATGTAGTGAAATGGTCGACGAGACTATTGAGGTCGGCCAGAGGATTTTTGGATGCTCCGATGGAGGGAGTCACACCGACGGGGGTGCAAAGTGTAGTTTGTGGTCATCGGCCAGACTATTGATGTCGGGATGAGTTTTGTGGAGTTAGCCGATGGTTCTTCTCTGGCCGATATGGAAGTTGTAGGCTTTCAGGAGGTGTCATCGGCGAGACTTGATGGATCGGCAGGAGGATTTGGGAGTTGGCCGATGGCTTGGGTTTTGGCGATGGGCTTTTGGAGAAGGCTTATGCGTCGAGCGCGGCAAAAGGCGCTCGACACCTATTATGCTCGTGACCATGTTTTTAAAGTATTGAAGGAGTCTCCGCGGCACCAATGTGGGACTATTCTTCCTACACATTTAAAACTTCAGTAAAGTGCATTTTGGCGGGAACTTCTGTTTGAACGCAGTGACGGTTTCTCGATGGCTGCGGGTGGTTGAGCCATCAATGGCGACTGTAGCAGGGATATGGGTGACGGTACAAGTGATTAAACTGCTTGATTGTGAATGAAGACTCCCAGATGGCGGCGCAGGGCTCGAGGCTTCTCTTGTCTGTTGTTGCAATAACTTCTGAGCGCCATTCCTTTGTGGAGTCTGTATCTGACTTTTTTTGATGTCCATCATGTAATTAATGCTGAGTATGCTTCTTTGGCTGTTATAAGCAGGAAGTGTTACTCATTTTGTGGTTGTTGAAAACTGGACATTTTGGCTCTGTAATAAGATACAACTGGTTTCGGTTGCTCTGTGCAGCAAAACTTGTGAGTTTATGTATCTCCTGTTGTATGTTTGTGCATGAATCCACTGATTTCATGGTCAATTTTATATGAATAATGCTATGTTTGCATGTGTTATGCTGATTCTGTCTCCAGTTTTGCATGTATCTTTCTTCTGAGTCCAGGCATTCAAGGAATGTCTGAGATTCTAGAACATAGAATTCCTGTGTTGAATGTTTAATCTTTTAACTTCTGCTCAAGGGGTAGATTAAACTATTTTCAGATTGAATATTGGGAAGGGTATACTGCAATAGGGATGCCATAAGTATAGACAGCTTAACACTCTGTATTGGGAGATATCATGTATATCCCCCTGAAATCCAGTTTTAGTTGTTCATGTTGATCATTCACAGGTGTATGTCTACCGACTCCAAGCCCTGGATAGGCACCAATCTAGCTCTGTGTTGAGGTTATATACCATGTCCAGCTTTGCATCCAAAAATCAAATCAAACCATTTCATCCTTCCACCTATTAGTTGTAGGAGTAGGATTAGGATCCCTGCGTACTCTCATACCCAACCAGACATATATGTCCAAGAATGTTGCCAACCTTGTGATTTGTTATACAAATCTTGGTCCTTACGTGAGAGTATTCTGCCTGTTGCTGTCAAGTTATATCTTTCTGTCATTGAGCTAGTCAAGGTCATACTTTTATCAAATAGGGACACCCCCTTGGTGCGACAGAACCAGAAGTGAAGGGGAGGAGCTCACGCAACCTCCTGTATTCAGTTGGCTGAATCTGCCTGTGCATTAGAACTGGCAAACCCTAATGCTGATTCAGAAGCAAAAACCAACATAACCAATAGAAATAAACAGAATTAAAAGAGTCTCCAATCAATGTACGCCTAAAATTTCTGGTGCCCTCAACTTCCAACGCACTTGACCTCAGCTACTTGACATCCACTTCTCTTGTAGGCCATGCATTAATCCTACACAATTACCCAACTCTACATACCATTATATCAACATTTAATAGCTAATTTCAATCAATTTAGGAAATAAAGATTTGTACAACATTTTATTAAAAATAGATAAATATTGCTTATAAAAACAAATAAATTGGCAAGGCTAGGGTGATTGGGAAATGCAAAAAGGGTTTTTTTTTTATCAAAGAGATGAGATTGTTTATACCTCATTATCCTCCCCTTCTTAGCCTTGAGTAGGTCCTCCTACTCTTTGATGAATCCTCTGCCTTTCTGTATCTCTTTTCCTATTTAACTCATCAAACTTTGAACTGGGGTCATACATTTCCTCTGCCTCCTCATCAATATGGTCAAGGTATTTCAGAAAGCCTTTGTTCAGTTTGATTCTCATCTGCCATGTATGTAAGTCTTTAGGATCCTGCTCTGCAACCACTAAGACTATAGGGGGTGGTTGTAAAAGTAGTGGAGTCCTATAACGCATCCCTATCCACTTAGTTTTGAGTTGTTGTAGTATCTCTGTCAATGCCTCATCTCTTCTATAAGACCATCTAAGGTTGGTAGGGGAAATCATTTCTCTCCTTTTCAAATACATAGGTAGAGGGGTATATCTTTCTTCATAGGCACTCCAAGCTATGTCAATTAAATGGTGGTCCATTAACTTTGAAGTCTTCAAAACGTATCCTAATACTTTCATTGTACTTCTCTCTCATATGTGTATAGCTCTTAACCCTTCGAATATGAGCTTTAAAATAAAAAGGCTTCCAATTAGGGTATCTCATTTGTAATCCCACTGTCCTTTCTGCATGGAGATACTTCCTAGTTCTGTCCTACCAATGAATTTGATTTTGTGTGTTGGACATAAATGCCCTTAGTTGAACTTCCCCCACAAACAGATTGATAAATAAATCATTATGTTTTCAAGAAACAGATTATGAATGAAAAATTCACATAACAAATTTTTCTAAACAAAAGGTGCTTCTTTAAATGCTTCTAGGAACTGTTGATCATATGGGTCATGTGGCAAGTTGCAAGAAATTATGAAGAGCTTCCATCTCAATAGCTGCTCATTAAGGAACATGGAGTACAGTCTGGATGGTTTCCTACAGGCCAATAATAGTTCTCCAATTTTACATGCATTTGTTTTAGCCTAATACAACCTATCATAAGATTCCTTTAATAATACCATTTCCTTTTTCAGTATATCATTTTCAACCCCAGATTATCGTATGAAATAGCATTTTTCAATCCATTTGGTCAACATGGGAGGAATGTGTACCACTCCATCTTAGTTGGCTCGGTTTGAACCTCTTTTGACTCCATAGTTGGCCTAACATTGACTTCCTATAAATCCTGTTCCAATTCAACAGTTCTGCTCAAAGCTCTATTCAATTCCAATTTTTGTTTTTCTTGTTCCTCTGCAAATGTTTTCAAAAACTGCTCCAAATTGAAGGTTAAATTCTTAATTTGTTTATCCTTTTCAGATAGACTGGCCAAACACTTCTTATATTTTTCTTCAATTTGTTGCAATTGGGACTGTAATTCTTTAATGGTTTGATCTTTCTATTCTAGAATTTCTATTTGTTTCTCGATCTCCTGTTGTTGTTTGTTTAACTGTTCCTCATTTTGTTGCAATTTATTTTTCAATTGCATAATTTCTGCTTTCAATTCCTCTATTTCTGGTGTCATATACTCATTTTTGTTATCCTCTACATCTGTAGAAAGGGGGGAAATAAAAATTTATGCTTCACTAACAGACACATGTCCTTCATTAGTCGCTTCTAATGGACCCTGTTCTATGTCACTAACATTATTTAAAGTAGCTAATTGTCTCACCTCAGGCACTGTATCAATTTCCTGAATGTCCACTGGCTATTGTGAGAGAGGAATTATTTTTACAGCCTCATATTCATGACCCTCTTCTTCTTCAACTAGAACATAATTGGGCATTTGTTCACTTGTTCTCTCTTGTCCTTTTCTCTCTTATCTCTTTTTGTTCTTCCTTAGATGGGTCAATTCCTTGTTCAAATTCAAGGGGTTTACTACTTTCCAAGGTTTGAGCTACATTCTCACAGGGTTGAGATACATTTTTCATCTGGTTGGGCTACTTTTTCACAAGGCTGGGTTGTTTCTCCACAAGGTTGCCTCTCTTGTCTCTTTTTCTTAGGAATAGGGGGAAATTCACAGGCTGTAGCACAACTAGATTCGGCGGCCATCTGTTTGCTCCTTCTTGGAGGAGGAGGTTTTTGTAGTTTTATCTTAGGCCTCTTCTCCTTTTTACGGAGCCAAATATATTCATCCTTTGAATCCACTAAATCCATATTTTCTCATTTCTTTGGGGTCTCAGGAACATTATGTGGTTTAGGTCTTTCTTCAGGGTCTGAGAGGCTTACTAGATTTTCTGGCGCCTCGCTGCTAAGAGCTTGTCTGTCATTTTGAGGTACAGAGGAGAGTTCTCTCAAATTTTGGGTTGCCACACCAGACGACTCACCTTCCTTAAATTGTCTTGAGGGCTCAGGGTTCTCAAATTTCTACAGAAATTTCTACCATTTTGCATATGGTTTTCTTTTCTTATGGAAAAGATGTTTACAAATTAAATGAACAAGACCATGATGTTTCAAGGGCCCAAACTCTATCTTAAACCTCTCTATCATACTAACAAGGGAATCATGGAGGAAGGTAGGAAGGTTAACCCTTAATTCGGGGTTTTCCAAGCTATGGCGCAGGTGGATGAGTAGCTGAAAGGGGGGGCCAACTATAGTGGCGCATTACCCTTCACATGTGAAGTATTTAATAATCCATGCAACTGCTATTCGCCATGGTTCTACAATAGACATTCTGTGGAACCCCTTATTTTGCCCCCGAGTGTTCATAACTAGCAATGGGTGAGGTTCCCCTTCCTATGCAAAAAGTTCTATCATTTTCTAATAGGAAATGTTTGTGGTTTCTAACAAATTAACACCTTCATTCTTAATACCAGATAAATTAGATATGATTTGGGGACTCACCTTGAACTTCTTCCCACGCACAATTGACTGGCCATCTGAAAAGTTTTCTACAAATTCTTTGACCAGCTGCGCATGATGTCCCTTAAATTTCTTTATAAATTCTAGCCATCCTACCCTCTGAAATAGCTCCAAAATATCCCCTCATGTTAGCAATATATTTGGTGAAGCTGGCTCAGACTTGCATTTGGCTCCTCCCATTCTATTTCTTACTATTAATATCACTAAGTGACTATTGAAATATCGTGGCACTCCAAAATGATAAAAAATGCTCAAGTAATTGATAGGCAAATTAAAGAAAATGCAATTTTTAAGGCCACCTGTACTTCAGCAATGTTGATAAGACAAGAATTAATTCAAGGAACTTAGCTTCTCAACAATTCATTATGGCATTGCATGGGATAGAGTGAGCGAGTCACCACCTTCTCTAGTGAAGAAATTGTTCGCACATTTTGCCAAATTTAGAAAAGAAAGGGGTTCGTGCCAATTTATCTATTTTTATTCACAATAAATTACCTATTTAAAATAAAAGATGTATGTACCTTCCATTCCGTCATTGATTTGAAAGTTGCTTATTTCTGCTGACATAATAGCATCCTAGGTGGCAGTACCATTTAATTCAGACGAAATGAATTTATTATGATATGATAATGGGGTGGTTGAACGTATTTACTTATTATGATGATAGGTTGCCATAATAATATTATTTATTATGGTAGGGAATGACAAACTCACGATGGCTTAACATGGTGTATTACGGAGGTGACAATGGGTGTGTTTTAAGAATGTAGGAACATTTACACAGAAGGGAATCACAAGCTCACAATGGTGGAGGAATGTGTCTAAGGAAAAGATCTACAAGATATGAACAAAATTTTGAAGCATCACCACAAGATGCAGTCGGAATGAAGGAACAAAGTTCTGGAGCATCGTTGAAAGATGCAGCCAGAATGAAGGAAAAAAGTTCCAAAGTATTGCTGAAAGATGCAACTAGAATGAAGGAACAAAGTTTTGGAGCATTACTGAAAGATGTAGCCAGGATGCAGGAACCAAGTTCTGGAGCATTGTTGAAAGATGTTGTTGGAATGCAAGAACAAAGTTCCAAAGCATCGCTGAAAGATGCAGTTGGAATGCAGGAACAAAGTTTTGGAGCATCACTGAAAGATACACCCAGAATGTAGGAACAAAGTTCCAGAGCATCACTGAAAGATGCAATCAAAACGCAGGAACAAGGTTCTGGAGCATCGCTGAAAGATGCAGCTGGAATGCAGGAACAAGGTTCCAGAGCATTGCTAAAAGATGCAGCCGGAATGAAGGAACAAAGTTCTGGAGCATCGCTGAAAGATGCAACTGGAATGAAGGAACAAAGTTTCAGAGCATCATTGAAAGATGCACTGGAATACTAGGATATGACGATGGCATGGATCTATTCGAACAAACAAGTTTCAGAGTATCGTTGGAAGATGCGCCAGAATTTGTACTCTTCAAAGATGAAGCCCTGCAAAATAGTGATGAAATTTAGACAAGTACAAGGATAAACATATGAATAAATGTTTTCTAAATGCATATATACACACTCAAAAAAAATATTTTTTTTTGAAAATTATTATTACTCATTATATTGTCTCTGCCGAAGCAGAGTCAACACATTGAGTTTCTCCTTGCAATTCTACCAATTGAGTAAACTCCTCTTTGTTGATAAGTTTATGGTAGATCTGGAGTCAATGTCCATTGACTAAGAGAGTTCAAGAATCACCATCAATGGGTTTGAGTTGCACTGCTCCATTTGGGAATACTTTAGAAATCTCGTATGGACCTAGCCAATGAGTTCTCAGTTTGCCTTTCTGGTCTTTGTATCGAGAATCAAATAGCAGTGCCCAATCTCCCTCACAGAATTCTCTTTCTTTGATGTGTTTATCATGCCAGGACTTTTATTGTTGTTGAACTAACTTAGTTTGATGGATAGCTTCTAAGCAAAGATCATCTAATTCACTAAGCTGCAAGACTCTCTCTACCTGAGCTCGATCGAGGTCTAAATCTAACTCCATTGCAGTTCTCAGAGTTTGAAGTTCAAATTCGATGGGAAGAAGAGGTTTCTTCCTAAAGACTAATTCATAAGGAGTAAGACCAGTGGTTGATTTCCAAGTTGTATTGTAGGCCCAAACAACGTCAGGCAATTTTTTGGCCTAGTCTCTTCTTCCTAATGAAACTGTTTTTGTCAAGATATCTTCGAGCTCCCTATTAGTGACTTCTACTTGACCATTTGCTTGTGGGTGATAAGGTAATGACTTTTTATGGCTTACCTGGAAATTATCAATAAAAGCTAACAAAACCTTAGACATAAATTAGGGTCCTTGATATGTGACAATTAGGAGCTCCAAATCTAAGAAAAATCATGTTATATAGGAAGTCTGCAACCTATTCTTCTCTAGCAACATTCAATGCTTGGACTTCTGTCCACTTGGTCAGATAGTCTATACAGACCAAAATATATTCTTTTCCTTGTGAAGGGGATCTATAGGACCGATGAAATCCAAACCCCACTTTTCAAATGGTTAAAAAACTACCTGTGGCTGCAGAGACATTTCATTGGATGTCGTGGGTCTTCCCACTCGTTGGCATTTATCACAGCGGCAAACATAGTTCTTCACATCCTTGTGCATAGAGAGCCAATAATATCTTGCACCTAAGATTTTATGGGAAGTCCTTTTGGTAGAGTAGTGTCCACCAGATGGATCATCATGGCAAACTCTGAGGATGCTGTATGTTTCATCTAGTCTGATACAATGTCGCAAGACCAAGTCAGGGCCACATCAGAATAACATGCCATTAATCCATTTGAAGTGAGCACTTTCCTGAATGAGGTGTTTCTTTTGCTTTGATGTAAAGTCTGGTGGAAACTCAGAGGTGGCTAAGTAATTGGCAATGTCTGCAAACTAAGGTATTTTAATGGAGACAGCGAATAAGTTTTCATCTGGAAATTCATCCTATACAGGAGTACGATCTCCATTATCTTGTTTTATCTGAGATAGAAAGTCTGCAACTACGTTGAATTTCCTAGGCTTATCCATTATGGTCACATTGAATTCTTGGAGAAGTAATAACCATCTGATTATTCTCCCATTTACTGAGGGTTTTTTTCTTCAAGTATTTGATAGCTGAATGGTCTGTGAATAGTCACTTTGTATCCTATAATGTAATGTCAGAATTTGTTTATTGCATGGACTATTGCTAGAAATTCTTTCTCTGTGGTGGTGTAGTTTCATTCAGTGAGGCTCAAGTTTTTTCTAATGAAATATATAGAATACTTTCCTCCATTCTCATCTTCTTGACCTAACACTACTCCAATAGTATTGTTTGAAGCATTGGCATAAATATGGAAGGGGAGTTTCCAGTTAGGTCCCCATAGGGCTAGGGCCGAGATAAGATTTTCTTTAATAATGTCAAAGGATATTTGACATTCTTCTGTCCATACAAAATCCACATCTTTCTGAAGAAGAGAGAACATGGGAGCTGTAATCTTACTAAAGTTTTCTATGAACCTACGATAATAACCAGCATGTCCTAAGAAACTTCTGACATCTATTTGATTCTTTGGGGTTTCTAGTTGTTGTATCATTTCAATCTTCTTAGGGTCAACCTTTATCCCTTCAGCTGAGATATGATGTCCTAGCACTAGACCTTGTTCTACCATTATTAGACATTTCTCATGGCTTAGAGATAGTTGATGATCTTCACATCGTTGCAATACTCTATCCAAGTTTTTGAGTTCTTCATCAAAAGTGGAACTATAGACTATGAATTCATCCATATAGGCTTCTACACAATCATTTACAAGTCCAACAAAGATAGCCAGAACGGCTCTCTGGAATGTGGTAGGAGCATTACAGAGCCCAAAGGGAAGAACCTGATATGCGAATGTTCCCCAAGGACAGGTGAAAGTAGTTTTATGTTGGTCCTCTGTTGTCACTTGTATTTGGTTATATCCACTAAATCCATCCAGGAACGAAAAATACTTGCTTCCTGCTAGATTATCCAAAACTTGATCTATGAAGGGTAGTGGGAAATAAGCTTTGTAGGTTGCTTTGTTGAGTTCTCGGTAGTCAACACACACTCTCCATTTTCTATTTTTCTTTGGCACTACTACCAAGGGTGAAACCCATTTGCTGTCAGAGATAGGATAAATGAATCCTACTTGTAAAAGTTTCTTAATTTCTATTTTGACAATATCTTTGAGAGTAGGATTGAGTCTCCATTGTGGTTGACAGACCGGTCTAACATCCTCAGTATAAATGTGGTCCCAGTACAAACACTTGGGTGAATTCTTCTCATGTCTGTATAGTCCCAAGCAAAAGATTTGGACCTATTCATCAAAACATCAAACAATTTGAGCTCATCTAATTCTGTCAACCAGCTATTGATATTTAAAGTTTTTCCTGGTAGTAACATTAAAGTCTTGGTCCTAGGGTAGTTGGAGGTGACAGTATGAACTTCTTTTGTTAAGGTGTTAATAGGACAACTATGTGGTATAGTTCTATGGAGTCTGGCAATATCTTTAAAGAAGTGATCTATTTGCAAAATGATACTAGCCAAGGGATAAGGTAATCCCGTGAAGTTGGTGTAATCGTGTTCCTTGTCTTCAATGTGGATTGGATGTCCCAAAATTTCTTCCACTTCTAAAATCTCTTCATCACCTGAGTCTAAGGAAAGGTCTTGGATGTTTTCTAATTCATCTCCCAACTCTTCACCATGTTATTTAATGACTACCATAGCAAGTGAAGCTAGATTCTCTTGTTTGTCAGATTCATCTGATTCATCAACCCAAACTTGGTTATGCTCAGTAGGCTGAGCAGGGGGATATAGGCTTAAGTGTTTACTATTGGGACCATGTGAAATGATCATTCCTCCTGCTCTGTAGTCAATTTTAGATGCAACTGTAGCTAACCACGGCCTGCCCAATATTACTGGGTAATTGTCCTTGGGTGTGAGGGACTAGATTTGGAAATCTACCAGATATTCCCAATCGTCAACCTTGATGGAGACATTTTCTAGGACACCTTTAGGAACGGCTAGGGATTGATTTGCCATTTGTAATATGGTATTTGTGGGATGCAAATTAGTGATTCCTAGTTTTTCCATAACATCCACCATCATAACGTTAATGGCTGCTCCCAAGTCCACCAGTGCATTAGGTATTGCTACCTCATTGATTGTTATTGTTATGAGTGGACTGCTTGGGTCACCATATTTTGGGGTTAAGGTTTTTCCAGCCAGAAGGTTAGCTAGATATCCATTTATGTGTACCATATTAATCTATTTTGGTTTCCTTCCTAGTGTTTTTATGTACAACTATTGAACTAGCTAGTTAAGTTCAGGAATTTCTTTAATCACTTGTAACAAGGGAATCTAGATATGGAGTTGTTTAATTTCCTGTATCAAAGCAGTTTCATTAGACAATAGCATTTCTGGAGAGTTTCTAAGAACAATTTCTTTGAGGCATTTTGGAAAGGGTGCTTGAGTTTTTTTTCTTAGCATAGAACCTTTTTCTAGAGTATTTGATGGTCGTTTGGCGACTTCTTGAGACAATTCTATGGTAGGTGGTGAAGTTACTTTAAATTGTGTTGGGGATAACTTATCCTGATTGTTCTCAAGGTCATGCTCTGAAGTTACAAGAAGAGTCTTTGGTTCTATGTTAATTTCCTCACTTGGGTCTTCTGTGATTTCAACAATGGTGGGTTGATTAAGTGTTTTCTTGACCTCGACTATAGGTTTCCACAATAGATAGCATTAACTCCCGCCATGTTATCTTGATCAACAACATATACTGGGACTTTTTTTGTGTGTTCTTGGGATTAGGGATGTAGGTTGTGTTGGTAGTGGTGGTTGATTAACTTGTTCATTCTATTGAGGATTTTGGGGAGCTAGAAGAAGATTCTGTTGTGGATTTGGCATTCATCTTGGACCATTATAAAATTGATTTGGTGGTTGGGTCCATTGTGGAGGTTGATTGTGAGGGTGCCATTATTGTTGAGGTTGGTTTGACCATGGAGGATTTCCCCAAGCTTGGTTCGTCCATTCAGGTAGTCCCCAAGGTGGGTAAGATCCCCAACCAGGTGGTACTAAAGTCCAAGGAGTTGTCCACTATGTGTTGTTCTAATTATTTGGAGGTCACCATGTAGGGTTGGAGTTTTGACCATAGGATAAATTCTCTCCAGGTCTTTGACCCACAAAATTGATCTCCTCCTCAGTGTGAGATGACCTTTTTTTAGAATTCTTGATCACATTCAGGATCTCACATTGATCAGTGGCATGACCCCTTTCACAAATTTGGCAATTGTCATCTTTGTCCAAAGGGCACTCTCTTAACAGATGTTTGTTCCGACACCTAGGGCAATAGATGGATAAAGTCTCAGGATTACATGTTTTGGCCTATATTCCATCCAAAGTGGTGTTTAGCTAAACAAGAATGTCAATTTTTAGATTGGTTATTTCCTCTTACAGTTTACCTATTTCATTTGAACCTCTTGAAAAACTAGATTTACAGATACCTCCTCGAGTACGGGAGAAATTTTGGCATAACTCAGCGATATCATCGAGTTTAAGTTGGGATAGATCTCCCTTTCCCATTAAATCTTGGCTTCTCCTAACATCTTCATCAAGTCCTTTGAGAAATATAGTCTTCAGAATTTCTGGACTTATGGCTTCTTCACCACATCATTTGGTTAGAAAGATAAACCTATCAAGGTAATCTTCTAGGCTCTCATCTTCTTTTTGTCTTAGTTTGAACAATTCCTCTTTTCTATCACTAACTCTGCAATAACTCTAATATTTGTCTAAAAAGATGATTTTCATTTCATCGCACGTAGTTATTGACCCAAAAACTAATCCCATGAACCGACGCATTGCAACGTCTCTCAGAGTGGAGGGAAAACATTTAAGTTTCTGGTTATCATTCTTATAGTCGTATGTTTGACACAAGACTTTGAACTCGAAGAGGAACTGGTAAGGATCTTCAGAGGAGAGACCCCTGAAAGTTAGTAAAATGGATGGTGAAATGTTTTTCATTGGTGCATCGTCATCTTCGTTAAGAGCAATAGAGTAGGTAAAGGTTCGTGTTGCTGCTCTTCTCAGGTTATCACTATCTCCGTGGTTTTCTCTCCCGTTGAGAGGGTCATTATAGTGATTATTAGCCATGATGTCAAAAGGAATGTTCTCCTCCTCAAAGACTAGGTTTATTGGCTAAATGATCACCTCCTCAAAGGTCTGGTTTGATGGTAGAACTTCTAGGGTATTTTGGGAGGTCTCATGTTGATCTTGCTCGATCAATTCATAACTTAGTTCTTCAGCTGAGACTTCTAGCTCCCTACTTATGGTTGGAACTACTATTGGGGGGTTTGGTATAAATCTTCCGTGCAAACCTCGCTTCCTGACCATGCAGAAAGAGAGGTTTGGTAACTATTTTTGGGTGTTTACTACAAGAGGTCTCCAAGCATTTCCCTAATAACACTTAGAAAAGAATCATGTTCCCCAGCAACAACGCCAAAAAGTGACAGGCTATTTGAGGTCCTAACACTTTAGTTGAAAAATATCAGTTTATTGACTGGGGTAGTGTCCAAGGTTGTATGCAATAGGGAGTATTGTTTGGATATCTCATCTAGAAACAATTTTCTAAATCTTTAAAAAGGCTTAAACAACATATCAAACTAGAAAACATTTGAACTCTATACTAGAAAGCATTTGAACTCTATATTAGAAAGCATTTGAACTCTTTAATCTACGAAAACATATAAAATTTATACTAGAAATTCATACATGCAATTTTTACTATGAACTCAAGCAGTGACTAATCCTATAACTACACACACATTCAGACTTCCAACCTGCAGGCACACACCATAAAACTAGACATAAAATAACACTATCTTAAATAGAACATTCACGAAAATAGAAATACTTATCTACTCTACAATCCCGCGAGTGGCCAGCTCTTGGGAGAAATTTATCTTTTAACTTAGATCACATTTAATTATTTCCACAGCAACATAGCAACTCCATTCATATCTTAATAACTCAAAAGGAAATACTTAGAATAACACTATTTGTATTCATGAAAATATTGTTGAACATAACTCTTCGATTATTTGCCAAAAAGAGATTGATATTCATTCTTCACACAGTATGATATATATATCCATGTTTTGAGCAACTAACTAAAATTGAACTATTACAAATTCCTATATTCTAGATGGCAGTAAAATGCCATTGAAAAAGTCTTATAATAGAAAAACAAAATTTCAACTACTGATGTCTTACAGAATAAAACATATAAAAGGCTCTGAGTGAAGCCATAAAGTCTCAGATAACCAATAGAAATAAACAGAATTAAAAGAGTCTCCAATCAATGCACGCCTAAAATTTTTGGCACCCTCAACTTCCGACGCACTTGACCTCAGCTGCTTGAAGTCCACTCCTCTCGTAGGCCATGCATTAATCCTGCACAATTACCCAACTCTACATACCATTATATCAACATTTAATAGCTAATTTCAATCAATTTAGGAAATAAAGATTTGTACAACATTTTATTAAAAATAGATAAATATTGCTTATAAATACAAACAAATTAGCAAGGCTAGGGTGATTGGGCAATGCAAAAAGGGTTATTTGTTTTATCAAAGGAATGAGGTTGTTTATACCTCATCAGGCATCACCCTTAACCTCATCTAGAATCCTTGTAGAGTGGTTTACTTGTAGAGGTAAGCTCCTATATGCATCACACACATTACTGCCCTCGCCTTGTGATTAGCTTTCTTCTATAGTGCAAGGTGTGTCGTAAGGGGTGCTTACCACTCATTTGTTCATGTTATTTTATTTTTCCTTTTCCCTTACATGTTTGTCAAGACATATCTTTCATCACATGTGGTGACGATTTCTATTATGTGTGTGTTGTATTCATTGGTGCGATGCTTTGTTTCAAAAAATATCTGTTGGTCAAGCTTTAATGAGCTTTGTCCATGGTTAAATATGGGCATTGTACTTTTTCTATTACACTAGCTGGGGACATTTTCTCTCTTGTCCTGCTATTCTATCTACTCTCATTTCTCATACCTTAGTAATTTTCCTTTCTTCCCTTATACATTTTCCTTAAAGTGATCGAATCTTTTTTTTTTCTAACCAATTTAAGGGTGGGCATATTCTATACTAATATTTATATGATTGTGCCAACACATGATTTGGCTTGATCTATCCTCCTTTGTTATTTCGGTGGCAACCACATATAGCTAGGTAGTAACCACATCACCCAGTTTTTATTTTTAAATTTGTCCCAATCCCCTGAATGACAACCACATATATAGTTGGATGGAAACCACACAATCATTTTATTTCATTTTCATTTTGGCTACACTTGACAATGACATCACCAATCTATCTCTCTTTCCTATATCTTGGTGGTTATGACATAACCAAGACCTTTACCAAGGTGCCTCTTACTTAGTTCATTTGTAGCCTCCTATTTATTTCTTCCTGCCTCATTAGATCTTTCATCCCCAAGTTACTTGGTATAATTCAATAAATAATAACTCAAGGAAATAAATGTGTGTGATTGCTACAACGTTATTTTCTACCAACTTTAACAATTTTTTTCTATTATTTAGTAGCATATTTCCTCTAAATGAACATTAATTGTGTTTCTTTTCATGGGTGCATTCTAGGATTGTGCACATGGCAAGATGAACGGGAAAATTAGAGAAAAGATAAAAGGGCAAGAAATCCTCTATATCCTTTTTGCAGTTGTTATATAGGGAAAAAGGATGAGTGATGGCAAGTGTACAAACTAGGTCAAAACCCTCTTCCACAATAACATTCAAGGACAAGATTGAGCTAAATCACAACTAAGGAGAAGGTGGACTCAACTACAGATCTTGTGCTCGTATTTGCTATGGAAATAGGTGTTTTAACCAAGCCTTTTTTTATCAAACCCTAGGTTAAGTATGAATAAAACCCTAGTTATGAGATAATCAACTTGTAACAAATAAATGACAACAGAAACCTAGAATCTAAAAGTGCAGAGATGATTAGGGAGATATCAAAACCTGTTTCACAGAAGCTGGAAAGTTAGAGGATGAATTCGATAACCGTCCAAGTATAAAAGTGAGAATCTATCAGAGGTCAGAACTAAGAAAATAATGTAATTAATGCTCAGAAGCTAGATCTAGAGCCTAAAAGCCCAGAAGATTAGGGCACCAACCGCCCAAGTCCTTTTAGAGGAATATTTCAAAACTTCTGTTGGATCCTGAAACCTTGATTCCTACATAGTCTTCTTCCAATTCCACTTTCACCAACACCTATACCTATAACCTGCACACAAGATGACAAGAGAGGGGTTTAGGGGTTGTGGTGTTTAGGGATTTGCCTCTATCAAATCTTGTGTTAGCATTTACACTTTCTCAACACCGTTGTTAGAGAGAGTGTGCCCTTGTAGGGCAGAGGCTAAAGATAATCCTAATGATGAAATGATTCAAATAGCAATAATGTCACCTCGAAGGTGAAGTCCTTGGGAGGATGAAGATTCTTCAACTCATAATGAGATGGACGATGATTCCAAATCTGCAACAAACACACACAATACAAACACAAATCTGCAACAATAACACAATGAATGCTTTAAAGGCTCTTTGCTCCACGCAAAAACACACAAAACACACACAACATGGGGGAGCTCATTGCTACACATCTTTAGACCATGCCAAAACACACAAGACATGCAAGGAAGACACATAAAACACATGGAAGACACACATAATACACAATTGTCGTATAGTATGTTGTCAACACACTATACGTCTTATACACGACAAACACGGGCGATAGGAATGAGCTCATCGCTACACTCCACTATGTAAGACACACCAAACACACCTGACGGTTGAGCTACGCTACCACAACCACCAAAGACACACTTAAGGGTGAATGAATCAAGATTCAACCCCACCTCGCGATGGGGACTTTGTTTAAAAGGATGTGCACTAGCTCAAGAGATACACCATCCCTCCTTCCGTAGAAGGCTTTCAAAATGCAACCCCACCCGCATCACGGAGATGCCTTATAGTGAACAGGAGGTATATGTAATGAGATAAAATACACAACCCCACCCACATCATGGAGATGCCTTATGGTGAAAAGGAAGTATATGCAAAACGCTTTATCAATGTTAAAAGTAATCAAGCAGTTACCATGATATATGCCCCCACCTTAAAGTGGTTGATCCCGCTTGCCAATATCTCGCACATTTAAGGTAAAGTGAAAACATGCAAGGGAACAAGAGCTTTCACAAAGCCCATGCCCTAAAAGTGACATGTGCTTGCAATCGCTAAATGTTCCCACAAACACATCGGGATCATTTGCTAACATAATCAACAAGATATAAGCTTTGGTTAGAAAATCTTACTCTAAGATAACTACCAAATCAATTCATGAAAGTTATACAGAAATCATTTAACATATCACATAATAGACTAGGGCTACACTTGTAGGTTCGAAACTGAGTATATCCGTGAGGTTATACTGCAGGTATCTCAAAACTGAGTGTAGCTACAAGGTGAGATAGAAAACAATCCAAAGTGCATAGAAGCAAATTTAGAGTATTGCAAAGGTTTGTCACAACAAATTTCACAATACGAATCACAACAAGGAGTGATTCTACTAGTCAAGTGTCAGTAATATATATCAATCCCATCTTCATATATGGACTAGGTCCATTTTTACTTTCTTGCTGAAGGGACACATGGTCCTTATCAATATTTGTTTGTTTTCATCATTCGTTGACTAATAGAGTCACTAAAGAATAGAAACAGTAAAATGAGAGAGGAGACAAAAGTGACTTGGGTTTACAACATGGGAAGATGCCCCCAAGACATCCTCCACAACGTTATGCCCCCAAGGCACAACACACAACAATAAGATAGAGGAGAGGAAAGTAGAAGAATAGAGAAACAAATAGAAGAATGGTCACAACAGAGGCAGTCCCATTGTATCCTTGACCTTACAAGAGTATCAAGGGTCACCCAAAGAGACCTAAACAATATTTAACACAACACAGGGGAATACAACACAACAAAGTATAACCATATCTATTTTAAGAGGAGGCCAAACGTGCAAGCATCTTAGAGAGGTGCTCCATCAAGTGTGGTAAATTGTGTGAGGAACTTATACTTGATTGATGTTTATTTCCAAAATAACCACGTGGTGCTTGTTTCTCAAGACTCTGTATGTTTGAAATCTTTTATTGCTTATGGGGAGGGGACTCATTACCTTTTCCATCGATGATTCACGCCTTGTTCTTTTCCTTTCTTTTCCTTTCTTTTCCTTTCTTATTTTGCTTTACATGATTAATGAGTCTTTCATGATGAAATGGAATGCTTCTCATCGTCACCACTTTCTCAAGCTTCAAGTGATTACACATAGGTTGCTCCAATTGTGTATCATGTGCATGTTAGTTATCTTCTGATCCATAAAGGGATAACGGAGGAGGAACCTCAGCATAGATGCCTTTTTTTGCATGGGCAAGGTAAATGTTCATTTGTCATCTTATCCACTTCTAACATTCCCACTATGCCATCATAGTCAAGATAGCCATCTTCAATCTCCAGTGTAGTTTGTTCCACCATATTATTGTCGTTATGCTTAGGGAAGGATCAGTGAAGATTTGTTAATTTTGATTCGGAGGAGCCACCAACTTATTTCCATTGTCATTCACACTAGTAACTTGTATCATATTAGAATCGACGAGGTCTTGAATTTCATGATTAAGACACATACATGTTTCGATATCATGTCCCGACGAGCGGTGATAGTGAAAACAAGAACTTGCATTAAATGAAGTTCCTTGTGGCTTACACTATCGAAAGGACAAGCAGGAGGAAGCTTCAAAAGATTGTTGTTCACTTCTTGAGTCATTACCAAATGGAGAGAATCTGATAATGGAGTAAATTGTCTCTATCCCTGTCTGAATTGAAATGGTGTTCGAGTAGGCTTTGGAACGACAGACACTTGTGATTGGAAATTGTTCAGATGTTGTCCATTGATCTTAATGAAATTCTTGTTGTTCTTCTTGAATAAATTTTGAGATGGTCCAACTATGGATTGACCAACAAGAGCTGATGAGGTATGATTCTCATACTGACTAGCTAAAAGTTGGTAATCAAGGAGAGCTATGCATAAGTGTTGAAAAGAACTATACTTCATCAACAATATCTTGTCGCGTATGTTCAGTTGTAGATTCGTAATGAATACCTTTTGAAGATCTTCATATTTAATCAGATATTATATTTTTGAGATGAGACCTTGATATCGACAAATGAATTATGTTAATTCATCTTTCAGACCCTGTTTATAATGAACCAAATCAATCAAGGAGACAATAGGTCCAATGTTTGCTTGGAAGTGTTGCAAGAATTGGTCAACTAGTTGCAAGAAGGAATTTATTGAATCAGGAGGTAGAGAGCAAAATCATTCCAAAGCGGTATCTTTAAGAGATCGAGGAAAGAGTTTTGCTGACAATGTCTCATTAAAGAAGAAATCACTACACATCGTTGTGAATGCTGCCACATGAGTATTGGGATCACCTTTACCACTATACTTTTTAAAGTGAGGAGTCTCAATTTTATCAGGCATTAGAGTTCTTAGAATTACATAAGATAAAGGATTGCAAGCATGATATGTTGGTAAAGCAGGTTGATTAGATGTATTAATCAGGTTTGTCACTTTTTGCTATAAAGAAGACATACTCTGCAAAAGCTGATTTAATAGAGCATCATCAGGTGAAGAGGTGGTTTGTGGATTTGAGAAAGGTGCATTAAATGTTGTAGTTGTGAAGTTAAGAGGTGGTTGGTAATAAGTGGAGGTGATGGGTGGTTGAGAATAATTATGCACAAGTATGGATACACGAGGTGCAGAGTTTTGATAATTAAATCCAATAGCTTTGTAATTTCCAGTAGATGTTCCCATGGTAGTGATAGCATTACTACAGGCACGTGGATTGGTGGTGATAATTGATGATGTAAAAGTGGATATTCCAATGGTCGGTACGGGTGTCGAGACTGGTGAAGTTATATATGCCACTGTTGACACATTTTTAATGACATTCATGTGGCTAGTTGCTGAGATAATGTTATGTTCCATTATGTGAGCTAATCCACAGAGCATATCAACACCTTCTTGTCCTTCTTGTAATATTCATCTTACACCGTCTACAATAGGTACCATTTCTTGAGCTAGATGTGCACGTTCTACAATTTGTTGGAAATCAACTAGTTGTTTGTCAAGGTTCTTAATTTGTTCATCAGGGAAATGTGAAACTATATCAATCACATCCTCAACATCATGAAAAGTTTGTTCTTCCATTGTATTAGTGTTTATGATATCTTGCAAAGATGTTGATTCACCCTTTGTAAAGTAGTTGTGTAATGGGTTTTCTGATGTTTACATATCGTCGCTATTGAAAGCATTAGAACCCATTAGTCTACGAATTCTCCTTACAAAGATGTTTCTATTAGGGTATTGGGTTATACAACTCATGCAAAGTCCTATAACACTCAATACACAAACCAATAGAATAATCAAAAGTATTAAAGCAATTATGGTTGTTGAAATACACAATGTGTAATTACAAACATTGAAATGTTGAAAGCAAGAATGTCAAATGATGCAACACTACAATTCAAAATCAGATCTAAATGAATGTTAATGATAGTAGAAAAATCTAAAATAAGATTTTGACTACCAACCCTAGCTTTGCAAATAATTAGGTTATAGGAAAAGATGCAAGTTTTCAAAAAAAACACTGGCAAATGAGATCTTCAAATGCAAGATGAAATAGCATGAAATGATTTATTACTGTAGTATGACTTAGATTTGATGTATAAATCAGAAAATTAAATGTTTCCAATGATTGCATGAAAATAATGCAAAACTATGTCTTTATGCAAGCCTAGAATGCTTATTTTTTCACTTTTTTCAAATTTATGCAAGATTTTTGAATGTAGGATGATAGATATGATATGAATTAATGCAAGATCTAATTTCTACACTCGGCAAGATGTAAATGCTCGATGCTACGGGTTAACCAAAATGTTATATAGGGAAAAAGGATGAGTGATGGCAAGTGTACAAACTAGATCAAAACCCTTTTCCACAATAACATTCAAGGACAAGATTGAGATAAATCACAACCAAGGAGAAGGTGGACTCAGCTACAGATCTTGTGCTCCTGTTTGCTATGGAAAGATGTGTTTTAACCAAGCCTTTTTATCAAACCCCAGGTTAAGTGTGAATAAAACCCTAGTTATGAGATAATCAGCTTGTAATAGATAAACGACAATAGAAACACAAAATTTGAAAGTGCAGGGATGATTAGGGAGATATTAGAACCTGTTTCATGGAAGTTGGAAAGTTAGAGGATGAATTCGGTAACCACCCAAGTTTGGAAGTGAGAATCTACCGAAGGTCAGAACTAAGAAGATATTATAATTGATGCTCAAAAGCCAGATCCAGAGCCTGAAAGCTAAGAAGACTAGGACACCAACTGCCCAAGTCCTTTCAGAGGAATATTCTAGAACTTCTGTCAAATCCTAAAACCTTGATTCCTACACAGTCTTCTTCCAACTCCACTTTCCCTGACACTTGTACCTGTAACCTACACACAAGATGACAAGAGAGGGGTTTGGGTGTTGTTGTGTTTAGGGATTTGCCTTAGTCAAATCTTGGGTTAGCATTCAAGCTTTCCCAACACCGTTGTTAGAGAGAGCATGCCCTTGTAGGGTAGAGACTAAAGATAATCCAAATGATGAAATGATTCAAATAGCAATGATGTCACCTCAGAGGTGAAGTCCTTAGGAGGATGAAGATTCTTCAACTCATAAGGAGATGGATGATGATTCCAAATCTTCAACAAACACACACAATACAAACACAAATCTGTAATAATGACACAATGAATGCTTTGAAGGCTCTTTGCTCCAATATCATAAGTTTGCAATATCCCATCTCTAGGTTACAAATGAATTCAAAACACACTTACATATGCTTTCCCACTAACATTCATGAAATTAAATCACAAAAGCCGACAAAGAGGAACATTTTTAAAGGTCCTAGGCTGACATAACATTAATTGGCCCTGAGCAATCAGGGGAGACTTGGGTGGTTGGCACCCAAGTCTAGGGCCACATTTTTAGTCTGGGGTGAGATTCAGGAAGGTCCCAAATTTGCATTGGTTCTGGGCAATCTCTTCGGGATGATCAATTATAATGTATAATATCATAATGAGGACTTAGGAGATAAACTAGGAGGTAAAAAGGCATGTGTCCATGTTTTACTCCATAATAGCAGTATTCTTTTTATATATTTCATAATTTATGTAATGTATTTACTTTAGCATACTATTTTACCTAGTTGCACTAGCCCAGTAAAGTTGGGGAAATGTAGGGTAAAAATTACCTACTTTACAATCTCACCTTAGATTTTCACTTTTATTTTTGTTGGGATTAAGGTGCCATCAACTTTGTAAATCCTATGATATGGTTTCCAATAGTTTTGGAAAGTTCCAAGGTTCTTGGAGAGTTACAAGGTTCTTAGAGAGTTCCAACATCCTTGGAGACAGGGTGTTAATTTTATAATTTTATTCATAATAGATAAAGGTTCAACTAACAACGGTTATTATTTAATCATCGATACTGATAATAGTAATAATGTACCATTTATTGTGGTAATTATTTTGTCATGGTAACAGTAACAATCCATAATAAATAGTAACAATAATAATGTGAGTTTTACCTTAGGAAGGTAATAGGTAAAAGTGGGATGCCCAGGTCTATTATTGGCCTATAAAATGGTGTAAGAGCATCTTTTATTATTAGTCCCTTACATGTAAGGAATAAACTAATTTTGGGATTGTCTATTGATAGCAAATTATGACAACCTGTAAGAGGTTTCAATTGAGGCTATTTTTGGCATGTTTGAGAGATTCCCAAAGGTGGGCATTAGATTTCCCAAGTTGGGTGCAATTTTCCATGTACTTATCAATATTGCTTGTATTTTCTATATAAACAAAAGTTTATTGAGTGAGGAATTAAATAGAGTTGAACATAACAAAGTTAGAGGTGGTTGTAGCTGTAGGATTAAGGAGATTTCTTGACATTATTCATAGGCGTGTGGTGTCATATTGGAGGCAGTGAGGAGATTGGGAAGTATGGCTATATTGTAATCTTGTTTTCAAAGTTAATACAAGCTTGTCCTCTCTTGTGTGGAGTTTTTTCCCACTAGGGTTTCTCCACGGTAAATTTTGTGTTATGTGATAAAAAATGGTGTTTGTTGATTTTTTCTCATTTGCTCATTTTAATCCATTAAATCTCTTCATGGTATTTCAAAGATTGAACAAACTTAATTTTAGATTTCTATTTTATAGTAGTTAAAGTTTTGTATCTCATCAATTAAGTAAATTGGATTTGAGATTGAAAATTCCCAACAATTTTAAGGTCCATTCCTCTAAGTGTGTTATGGGGCTCATTTGCTACTTTCCTAAACTTTTATCCATTATCAGATTGATTTATAACTACCCCTGAGAGTTTCTAGACCCCTGAAACCTATCTTAGAAGTTTTAAACAGATTCTAGAAGGACATCAAAGCAAAATTCATGTGTTCAGGACACCTATGCACTTCAAACACTTGTGTTTAGGTTAACTTTAGAAACTTGAAAATTTAAATGAGCTTAAAACCCTAAATTTTAAATTGCCCTTACATGTTTTCTAATGATCATTTGGACTTGGGCACAAAATAAAGCCATCTTGAGTTTTATTTGAAATGGTTCCACTCACATCTCACTCTTGAAACTAAGTGTTCATCTATTCTCTCATGCTATAGAATATTTGAAGCTATTGCGTTGAAGACATTATGTGGTTATATCCTTAGATGTACTTCCTCTAATACTCCATTTCCAATCTCTTCCTCATCACAATTAGATCTTCCTTGTCCTCTTATCTCCATTGCCTCTAATATTATTCATCCACTATCTTCCCAATAATTTTTCTAGTTTCCTCCTAGATCTCGTATTCTTTTGCATCATCATCCTCCATTGTATTCTCCTATAGATCTAATCACAAATCCCCTATCCCTTTTCCCTAGATCAATCCAATAGCTCCCATCACCCTCAATCCTCCATCACTTGCCCACAACACTATAGATATATTTACTTCTAGGGTTTCAATCACTTAGAAATCTATACACACCACTCTCACAATCACTAGGGCTTTCACACACCCAATAATTTTCCAAAGCTAAGTTAAAGGTTAGAAAACCACCTAGGGGATTAACTGAGGCAATCTCATAATTATCCAAACCCTATTTTTTGTCCTATTTTTTTCTTTTCCTGTATTTAATTTTTTTAAAATTTAAAATATTTTATAATCTTTTAATTTTAGTTTTTTATTTCTCTTTCATTTTTTAAGCTTTTCACATATTATTTTAGAAAGTTTATTTTGTGTTAATCTATTTTTTCTTCTTTTTTAATTTTCTTTCTTATTTTTTGGCTTTTATATACTTTTTGTTTCTTATTTTATCGACCATTTCCTTAAATTCCCTCCCCTATCTATTCATATTCATTCACCTTACAATTTTCTCCTATGCTTTCCTCAAAATTGTTCTTCACATCCTAAAGATGGATCATGTGGTATGATCCAAAACATCGATTCTTAGAAAACTCCAACATAGTTTAACCAAAAACATTTACAACTACTATGGATTGTGGAAAAAACATCTTATTTATGATCAAGATCCTTCATGGGAGGATAGATTATGTGAAATTCAAACGCTTCGAGCATTTGAGAGTTCAATTGTCAAAGAAAATTGCAGACCTAGCATTTTTAAAAAGATGTAGGGATTCTTAGGTTATTCCTTCATTTGCTCAGATTTCCCACCACCTTGTCAATCCTCACACTAATTGTATCCTTCATCTTGCCAGTTTAGCTCTCTTGAGATCTATCATTAAAACTACTAGAGCCAAGATTGACCAAATATTTTCCTCTCTTCTTTGGTTACACCTTGATCTGTCATCTTCATGATGGCTTGATCTCTATATTTTGCTTGACACTGCCTCCCATGTTAGGGAAACAGGTCGTAAATTTAAGGCAGAGAAAAATTAAAGGAAAACTTTGCCTTTCTTTGGCATAAGCAGTGTGATCTCAGTCTTCATTTTGCTCGCTGCCCCTCTTTACTCTCCTCTGTCCCTTCCGCTTCTCTTCCTTCTGCAATTTCTATTTTGCACCTTGAATCTGAGGGACTCCCTTCTAGTGTTGAGTTGTTATTTTGCAGCTCTCCTCCATCAGTATGTCCCCCTCAATTTTCCATGACCAACCCTTGTGGTTCTCTATGCCTTTTCTCGCCCACTTCTTCCAGTAGTTTTGCTTCCTCTCTTGCACTTCCTTTTTCTCAATTGGTGTCCCCCTTGATTGTCATTATTCCTTCTACTTTAGTTCCCTCCTCGAACCAGGTTTATAGTTTAGACCTTTCAGCCCCCTCCCTAACATGTACTCGTGATTGGGAAAACAAACTTGCAGTCAACTTGTCTAGTACACCTTTCGATCCCCTTGTCTTCAACTTTCTCAAAAGGGCCTTAGGATTTGTGGTTAACCCATCCTCTATCCTGTGCATCGATTTATTACTATAAATTGAGAAGGTTGCTCGCTCCTTGCCCTCTGAGAGAGTAGAAGAGATTAGGCAAGATTGTGCAGTGGTACTAAGGCATTCCAAACCTCCCAATTGCAACGTTCCCATGTCTGAGCTTCGCACCTTTAGAAATCTTATGAACAACAATAACATTATTATTACTAAAGTTGATAAAGGCAATGCCATCGTCATTCTAGATAGATAAGATTATGTCTCCAAAATGTGTTGTCTCCTCTCTGATGTGAATAGCTATAAAGCATCTTGGTATCCAAAATTTTGAATAAAGTGAAGGCTATTATCCTTTCCTCTTAGATGATGTTACTAAAAAATGGTTGTTTCCTTTAGGTGAGGTCACCCCTTGCATTTATGGTGTCCCAAAAATCCATAAGGTTAGCGTCCCTCTTAGGCCCATTGTTGACACCATAAACTCCCCTACATATAAGCTAGTAACTTTTCTTGCCAAACTTATCTCCCCTCTAGTGGGTTCCTCTAGTACTTTTATCAAAGACTCCTACCATTTAATAGAGTTCATTAATGATAAAATGCTTGATGAAGGTGACCTTCTAGTGAGTTTCAATGTTGTTTCCATCTTCACCAAGGTCCCCATCAAAGCCTCTTTTGAAATTATCAATCGCAAAACCTCCAACAAGATCACCTCTTTAGTTGAACTTTGTGTTAGGTCCACTTTCTTCTCCTTTCAAGGAGCGATCTATGAGAAAATAGATAGAGTGGCTATGGGTTCTCCCTTCTCCCTTGTTGCTGCTAACCTCTACATGGAGTATTTCAAAAAGATCTCTCTACATTCCTTCCCCCTCGAACCCACATGGTGGAAACACTATGTGAATGATACCAACATTTGTTGGCCACATGGCTTGGAAAACTTAGAAAAGTTCCATACCCATATTAATAGCATTGCTAATTACATTTCCTTCAGCAAAGAGTTGGAGTCCAATGGCCAATTACCATTCCTTGATGTCCTCCTCATCAAAAACTTGATGGATCTCTAGGTCGTCATACCTTTAGAAAAGCCGCCCACACTGACCTTTACCTCCATTCCTTGTCCCACCACCATCCTTTCCATAAAATTGGTATCCTCAAAACTTTGGTAACCAGGGTACATCACATTTACGATGTTGAGTACCTAGATTTGGAACTCTCACACCTTACTAAGGTTTTCAAACTCAATGGTTTCGAGAATAAAACTATCAAGAGGGTGCTCAATCAAACCATTTTTCAACCCAAACCCAAGTCGGAGGAATCCTATGCTTCCTCCCAACCAGTTGCCTCTTTGCCTTACATTGAAGGGCTTTCCCAAAAAATCTCTAAGATTCTATCTAAAAAAGGTATTAGGTGTGCTTTCAAACCTATCACCCCTCTCCAAAATTGTATCCCTTCTCATAAAGACCCTGTCATCCCCTTCCTTAGCTCAGGAGTTTACAAAATTCATTGTTCCTATGGTCTTCCTTACATTGGTGAGACATGCCACTCCTTCAAAAAAAAAACTTTAAGAACATGGTACCGATATCAAGCATGATCATGTCGCTAAGTCATCTCTTACTGAGCACTCACTTTCCACTAAGCACCACATCTATTTAGAGGATTCCCAAATCCTTGCTAAAGTATCAAACTTTTTCAAAAAGAAAATGCTATAATCCATTAAAATCGTAAACCACCCCTCCAATCTTAACTGCGATGATGGTTCGAATATTAGTCTCTCCTAGAGACATTTACTTTCTCGTCTCAAAAATTAAACCCACCTCCCTCCTTTGTGTTGGTTAGTTTTTCTACCCCTCTCTTCGTTTTCTCCCTTCACCGCTCCCCTCCCACCCTTATTTTCTATATCTTCTTGCTCTCCCTATCATCTAGATGTTTTGTGTATACTCTTGTCTCCCCTTCTTGTTTCTTTTTTATAACCCTTATCTTCTTTTTTCCTGTCCTTGTATTTATTTCTCTTTTTCATTTTTTATTATTTGTATTTTTACATTATCTAGAGCTCCTGTTATTTTCATGTTTTAACTAATGTTATTTTTAGTTTTATAATTTCTCCTTTTTTCACTGTGGCCTCTGCCATGTAATTTTATTACATTGTCTTTACTTATTTTCTCAAATTGGTTTTTTCTTTCATTTCCTATTTTTCATTTACTTTATCTCTCTATTCCATTCATTCTTATCTACTTCACTTATAATTATATATAATATGATCTCTTTATATATAATTATTCACATTCTTTTCTTCAATTTATGTTTTATAGGTTTTGACACCATGTTTCCTCATTACACATTTCCTTTCTATCATGATTTTTCTTTTCTAGTATTTAATTTTATTTATTTTTTAAATCAAATTATTTTATAATCTTTTAATTTTATTTTTCATTTCTCTTTCATTTTTAAAGCTTTTCACGTATTTTTTAGAAAGTTTATTTTGTATTAATTTAATTCTCCTTCTTTTTAAATTTTCTTTCTTATTTTTTGGTTGTTATATATATTTTAAGGATAAGTACTACTAGAGGGGTAGCTCCCTATATTAATAAAAAAGAAAGAAATTACATAGCACGTGAGATGGTGTTTATTCCATCCACCAATACATTGATATGCTGTTGAGCTAAAAAGAGATCTCCAAATACAAGTTAGCGTAATTTGTAAAAGTAGACATGTCACACTTTTCCAAATTGTTTAAGGTGAGAATTTTGAAGATGATTTGTTTAGGGTTGATTTTGATAGTTTGTATTAATCCTCCTTCACAACTAAACATTCAAGGACATTCAACGAAGTAGGAAGTCTACTACAGGCCTCTTGTCACTTGGAACATAGGGGAAGATTGAAATTGTGAGATTTTGTTGTTCAATTAAGTCCAATTATGCTCTTGAAACCCTAATTATTCTAATTCATGAACAAACAGATAAATTATAGAAAATGATCGCACATAGAGATATCAAATGACAATCAAATGCGTACCAGATTTTGAAGTTCAGAATATGGAAAAGTTGGGGACTAATGAGCAGGCACCCTAGTCTAGTGCCACAATTTCTATCAAGATTTAGGAATCTTGTCTGCAACCTATTCCTGTTGTTTCAGAGATTTTCCTATTGCAAGATTCAGAGGACTAATGAGCGGGCGCCTGAGTCTAGGTCCCTATTTTCTTCTCTGATCTGCAATTTTGACAGTCTGCACTGCTCTCCTCCAACTCCACTTTTTCTGCTTTTGCAACATGTAACCTGCAATCACGGAAAAATTGGTTGGGGGTTGTGGTTTTTAGAGGCTTGCCTTAGTCAAGCCTCAGAGAGACATTCAAGTCTTCTGAACACAGTTGTCAGATAAAGAGTGCATATCCCTGCGAGATAGAGGCAAAATCCAAATGATAAATGATCAAAAACACAAATGATATCACCTTGTAGTGAAGATCTCATGGAAGGAAGATGCTCTTCATGCCATGAGGATATGGAAGCCCAATCTGCAAATACAAACACAAGAATAACACAAATTCTACTCTGCAACACAATAAATGCCTTTGAATCACCTTAACATAAGCTTGTCAATCAAAATGTCCATCTAGTTTCCATATAGTTTACAAATGATAACCTAATCATGCTTATATATGCAACTACGAAAATTCCCGCTAAGAAGTCTGTAATTCAAACTTACCATGTTAGCATAGGACCTAAATAACGGTCATAAACCGACACTTTGAAATTGGTCTTGACCTAAAATAGGGTAGGACTAGGGCATGGGCGCCCAAGTCCTCCCCCCCTATTTCAGGCAAGATTTATCATAAATGCACCCCCAGGTCCCATTTGCCATGAAGCTTTAGGGTTTTCTCATCGGGATGTCAAATTAACATGCAAGATGTCCTAAATGCATCGTAAAGGACCTGGCAGCTAAACCTTAATAGGAAAAAGCCCCCAAGGTTACTTTTTTTGACATAACATTTAGCCCCCACTTTAATATATGTATAAATGCAAGGCCAATACATGCATTAAAGTATAGTCAATAAACACAACAAACACGCCAAGCACAGAGAAGACATGCCAATCATAATGAAGACAATAATAGGCACACAAAACACGAAGAAGACAGTTACAGTCATGTAAAACATGGAGAATACAACATTGAAGACACGTAAAACACAGTGAATGTAGTGAAGACAGTGATGATTTTTCTTTTTCTTTTTCATTTTCATATATATGAAATGCAGATGCAAGTACAAGGAAAGTAAACACACCACCCATAATGCAGGAGGGACTCACTGCCACTGGTCTTTAAACTGCATATGGGGCAACAGACATGCAATACAAATCAAGCATGCCATACAAAACAAGCACGTCATACAAATCCCAAAGCATAGGAGGGACTCATCGCCACTGGTCATTAAACTATACTTGGGAACAAACACGCAATACACACACACTTGGAAGACACGGATAAAACACAATAGACAAGTGATGGAGTGTTCCTATTTCTATGTTCATCACCATCTCAGGCACATTACAGGCACACACCGATGATTGGGCTTTGCCACAACAATCATCGAAGACACACTTAAGGGTTGATTTAGTCACATAACCACTCCCCGCCTCTACAGAGGACTTTTAGAAAATGACAGGATGTGCACTCTCCACGAGAAATACACCATCCCCACCTCCGCAGAGGGCTTAAGATAAAAAGGATATACGCGATTCCCGCCTTCGCTGAGGGCTTAAATGATTGTAATAGATTTCAAACAAATCTCAGAGTGCAGGAGGGACTTATCGCCACTAGTCTTTAAGACTGCACCTGAGAACAAACACTTTGCTAGAATCTAAAATAGACAACTTACCTTATATATGCCCCCACATTAAGGTGGTTGATATCATGTAACGATATCAAGCACGTTAAGGTAGGAAGAAAAAACACAAGGGAACACGAGCTCTCACAAGGCCCATGCCCCCTAGAGGTGACATGTACTTTATGATCACCAAATGTTCCCACAAACACATTCCTACAAGAAAAGTGTTAGCATCCATATAAACATGATAAACAACAATGCATATGATCATTCACATAAAGAACTGAGGAATGCAAGATTCAAGATAAACAGAGTGCACGGAGCAGCAATATTGTTATGTTTTGTAAGTGCGATAAGAAAGCATCAAGATCACATAGAGTGATTCTACTAGCCAAGCATCAGATAATATATAAAAACCCCATTGTCATGTATGAACTTGGTCCATTTTTTGATTTCTCGCTAAAGGGACACTAGGTCCGTATCAGTATAATATGTTTTTCATCATCCGCCCACTAGATAGAACCATTAGAGGAAGGGAAACAATAAAGCAAGAGGGGAGAAACAAGTGCCTTAGGGACAATCACGTAGGAGGGTGCCCCCAAGTCATCAAGCGCATTGCTATGTCCATAAGACATAACACACAACAGTGAAAATAGAGGAGAAGCAATATAGAAGAATGATGATACAAATAGAAGAAGGTCACAATAGAGGCGGTCTCCTGGTATCCTGGACCTTACAAGAGAATCAAGGGTCATCCCAGGAGGCCTAAACAACACATAACACATTACAGGAGAAACACAACATGAGAGGGGAGGTCAAATACATGAGCCGATCATGCTAAACGCATAAGTGACCACCAGGATTAGAGATACTTACCTGTTAAGAAAAGTTGGTCTAGAATTTGGAATTTGCGAGCATCTTGGAGAGATGCTCTATCAAGTTTTGTGCAAAGCTTGAGTGTTTTTTATGAGAGTCTTATTTGTTGTTAGAAAGTCCATGCAATGCTTATTTCTTAGATCCTTGTGTATGTGAGACTTTTTGTTGCTTGTGAGGAGGAGAACCACTATTATTTCAACTGATGATAATCATCTTACTCTTTCCTGATTTTTAGCTAGCTTTCTTTGTTGAGTTCGTCTATCACTGTAACAAGGACTATCTTTTATTATTTCAATCATTTAGTGTGTTATAGTCTCTTGTTTCAGTTGTTCTATTTGTCTATCTGATGCATTTTGGTTATCTCCTGATCTTTGTAAAGATAACAGAGGAGGAACCTCAGCATAAATTTCTTTTTCTGTGTGGACGAGGTTGGTTATCCAACTTTTCCTTATCCATTTCTATTATACCCACGATGTTATCATATTCCAAATAATCCTCATCATCTACTTCCACTATACTCTGTTTCATCATATTGTTATCAATATGCTTAGGGAAGAGATTAGTAAAGATTTGTAAATTTTGATTTGGTGTAGCAACTGACTTATTTCTATTGTCATTCACACCTGATACCTGTATAACATTCAAGTCAATGAGGTCTTGTATTTCATGTTTAAGACACATACATCATTTAGTATCATGTCCTTGTGTTTGATGGTAATGACAAAAGGCATTAGCATTGAAATAAGGTCCTTGAGTTTTATTAGGATCCAATGGCTTAATCGAGGGAAGCTTCATAAGATTATTACTCATAGCTTGATTCATGATAGAATGATAAGACTCGAATATCAGAGTAAACTTTCTTTGCTGATATGGTGCCTTCTTCGGATTAGTGATAGCACATACTTGAGAAAAGGTATTCGAATTCAGTCCATTAACCTTGATGAAACTCCTATTATTATTTCTCTTAAAGTTGTTTTGTGATGGTCCACCCATGGATTGACCAACTTGAGCCAATGAGTTTTGGTTTTCATACCGACTAGACAAAAGTTGATAATCACGAAGGGCAGTACATAAATGTTGAGAGGAGTTATACTTCATCAAGAGAATCTTATCATGAATGTTAGGTTGTAGATTTGTAATAAACACCTTCTAAACGTCCTCATCTTTCATTTGATATTGAATTTGCACATATAGAGCTTGATACCGACTAATAAACTCAGTTAACTTCTCTTTCAGACCTTGCTTGCAATGAACTAAATCAATTAAAGAGACTTGAGGTCCAATGTTTGCTTGAAAATGTTGTAAAAATTGATCAACTAATTGCGAAAAAGAGTGTATTGAATTCGGAGGTAAAGAGCAAAACCATTCTAAATTAGTCTCTTTAAGAGATCGCGAGAAGAGTTTTGCTAACAAGTCCTCTTCAAAGTAGAAATCACTATACATAGCCGTGAATGTTGCCACATGAGTATTAGGATCACCTTTTCCACCATATTTTTCAAAGCGAGGGGTCTCAAACCTCTCAGGCATAGGAGTTCTCAAAATTGCATAAGATAGGGGATTACTGACATGATAAGTTGGTATATTAGGTTGTGAAGAATTTGTCAAATTTGTCACTTTTTGTTTTAAAGAAGTCATGCCTTGCAAAAGTTGGTTTAAGATGGCATCATTGGGAGATGCAGTTTGTTGTGAGGAATTAGAACCAAAGTGAGGGGGTGATGGAGTTTGAGTTGTGATAAGCGGAGGCTATGAATAGTTCAATAGTGGTTGGACATATTGATAGGTGGAAGGTGGTTGTGAGTAGTTATATGTAATAGGTGGTTGAGAATAGGTGGGATGGAGAGGTGGTTGAGAATAAGTATTCATAGAAGAGGTCCCCTTAGAAACCAAGTTTTGATAATTAAATCCCAGAGCTTTGTAATTTTGTGAATTAGTTCCATTAGATACTCCAATACCGGTGGTAGCATTACTACAAGCATTCGCATTAGTCGTTAAAATTGTTGATGTAAATGTAGACATTCCAGTAGTCGGTATAGGTGCCGATACTTGTGTATGAGATGAAGACGACATGTTTTTTATTCCATTTGCACATTTAGTCACCATCATGACATTATTGTGTACAATAGGTGTTAAACCTTGAATAACATTAATACCATCATGTCCTTCTTTTATCAATTCTCTTATGTTGTGAATCACAAGTACAACTTCTTCTGCTATCCTTTCAGTTTCAACAAATGCTTGAAAATCAGCTAAATCTTTATCATGTTTATTTATTTGCTCATTAGGTACATGTGAGACCACCTTAATAGTGTTGTCAAAATCATGAAATACTTGATCATCCATAGTGGTTGTATGAGGTATAATATTTGCGAAATTTGTGTCTGTCCTTTTGTAAAGAAGGTATTCAATGGATTTTCAAAGGTAGGAATGTTGAATTCTTCAAAAGCACTAGATCCCGTGAGTCTTATGCTTCTTCTTAAAGGGATGTTTCTATTAGGGCAGCAAGTTATAATACTCATACAAAATCATGCACAAACTAATAGAACAAACCCTAGGAGCAAGATAGGTTTAAGATCCAAAATGCTTGATTTTTCAACTTTTTTCAATGCATATAAGTGAAAGAAAAGGTGTTGTAAGGAAATTGACCAAGTGCAGAAAGTAATATGTCTGATATTAGTGCAATAAAGCAATAATATCCTTTACAACACACTTTTGATGCCAACCTAGAATGATGACAAGTCAAAACCTAGTGAAAATACACTAAAATATGCAATTTTTCACAAATTTTTAATGCAAAGACCTACTAAAAGAGGTGTTGTAAAGAATTTTAGGAGGTATCACAGATTATAGCAATAATATTAGTCACTTAAAGCATGACATGACATCGTATAAATTATCACATCAAAGAGAATTAATTTAATCATCGAGATCCTTCTAGCCAAAGAGAGCCACTTGTTCTTCTAGGCTGCGGCTTTGTTTTTGCAGTTACTTATTAAAACTCTTTCCCAATGTAAGGATCTATAATTGCCAATAAATAATGGGATTATTTAGAGGGTAGTTTACCAATAGAAAAATCAAGCACCTTGGCTATCTTCTTCTGCATTACCTTTTTAGCGTTGAAGAAAAAGATCTCTGATTTATCCTTATTAAGAAGTTGACTTGAAGAGGATGAATATATGTCAATAACCATCTTGATCACATCAACCTCTCTTAAAGTGGCTTCTCCAAATAATATCATGTTGTTTACAAATTAGACATGAGAAATTGGATTGATCCCATCCGCAACTTTGATACCCTTCTAAAGGCTTGCTTCTCTTATCCGTTTGAAATGACATCCCATAGCTTCAGCCATTATCACAAAAAGGAAGGGAGATAGTGGATCCCCTTGCCTCAATCCATTGGTGGTGTCAAAGAATTTGCACATAGACCAATTGATAAGTACAGAGTATCGAGAGGTATAAATACAAGCATAAATGATTTCTAACCACTTATCATTGAAACCAAATTTCCTCATGACTACCAATAAAAAGTCCCAATGAACCCTATCGTATGCTTTGCTAACATCTAATTTAATTAACATACCTTTATGCTTTTTTGAAGAAATAGTGTGCAATGTTTCCATAGTGACAATAATGTTGTCAATGATTTCACTCCCCACAGTGAATCCATTTTATTCCTCAGAAATAATTTTCTCCAAAGTATTCTTCAATCTATTTGCAATTGCCTTGGCCACTATCTTATAAATGGTGTTGCATAACGATATTCGTTGGAAATCAACAAAGGTAGTACAATCCAGTTTCTTCATAATCAAGGCAATGGCAATATTATTCAAGTCCTTAACAAATTTTCTTCTTTTTCTGACATCTTCGACCAATCACCAAACATCAGGACCCATAAAACTCCAACAGGCTTGGAAGAACTTAGTTGGAAACCAATCAGGCCCGGGTGTCTTTTTTGGACCAAGTTGAAAATTTGCAAGATGTATCTCCTCCATTGTAAATGATTCATTGAGCATTTTGTTCTCCTCGTGCCCAATGTAGTCAGGAATGCATGACAACACAGATTTATCCCATTTACCATCTACCTTATGGAAAGCACCCAACAGCAATCAAAGATACCTAATGGCCTCACTTTCAACGGCCTCCCTATCACTGACCACCGAACCATCAGGGAGCATGACCACCTTAATTCAATTTTTGTCTCTTCATCCCTTCACCAAGGCATGAAAAAACTTGGTGTTCACATCCCCATCCTTAAGCCAGATCTCCCTAGCCTTGTCCCTCCAAAATGCCTATTCTCTGGCAAGGATCCCTTCATGCCATTCTTTCAATTCCTTCTCTCTAGAAAAGTCATCGGCAAACATACCAAATCTGATAAATTTTTCATCCAATATCTCTAATTCCTCTCCACCTTTTCCTTTTCCATAAAGATATTTTTAAAATAGACCTTATTCCAAAATTTTAATTTATTTTTGATGTAGTTTAATCTTTTCATGAAACAAAAGCTAATTGTTCCTTGGAAGATTTCACTTTCCTTCCACCATTATTCAAGATTGCTAAGGAGGTTAGGATCTTGTACCACATATTTTTGAATTTGAAGTAACCTCTTGTGGGTTTTTCACTTAATTTAACTTCCAGTTGAACTGGAAATTGGTCTGAAACTAAGAGGGGGAGTATACATGATTCACAAATAAAGTTATCTCTTAGCCAACCATGACCTAATAAAAACCTATCCAATCTTTCTGAAATGTTTGTGAAACCCTTTCTATGATTAGTCCAGGTGAATCTTTCATTTTTTGGAGTGCAATCAACCACCTCGGTGTTAGTGATGAAATTTATGAAATCCAAAATTACCTTATTGATCTTATTTAGGTCTTCACTCTTCTCTTTAAGGTCTAGAATAGCATTGAAATCCCCTCTGAGCATTACTTTATCACTGTTAAGAAGCATTGATTTGGCTATTATGTTATTGCACACATGCAATTTATCCTAAGTTTTTTTGGGTCCATATACATTAAACAAAGTGAACTCCAAATCCACCAACAAACATCTAACAAAGCACATCATCTAGTTCTGGTTTGTTTCCAATAAATTAATATCCATACTATTAGGAGACCATAAAATCCCCAAACCCCTAATAGTCCCTGAGGCATCTTGAAAAAAGTCTAGACCAAAGCTTGCAAATTTTTAAAAACTTAATCCCTTCTTCATTATAGATTTTAGTTTCTTGCAGCAGTATAATATATGCTGACAATTTCTCCATGTGACACTTTACCAAGTGTCATTTGTCAGGGGTTTCTAGGCCCCTGACATTCCAAGTTAGGATCCTCATTGTCCTCCAAGGGAGGATGTGGCTCCCTTAGATTTGAATAAAAAGTCTTTGATGTTCGGCAGACCTAATTCTGATGCAGTATCCTCTCTTCTCTGTTTGTTGGATTTCCTACCCCTTCCTTTCCTGGTCTTTCCTAACAGCTTAGCTACTGACTGGCTAATATGCCTTGGGTTGACCTCTCCTAGCTCATATTCATCTGAATACCCATCCTCTGAGGCCAAATCCTCTAAATCATCATTACCCCCTACATTTTCCATTCCCTTATCAGGATCATTTAAACCTTCATGTCCACTCTCATTGAAATCCTTCTTTCCCCTGCTCTGCATTGTTTTTACCCCATTCATATCCTAAGGGGACCAAGTTGAGATCAAATTCGGTCCAATATTCTCCATCTTATCATCCTTGCGGGCTCCACAATCTTTCTTATTTTGTGTCCTCCACCTCTGAGCAACTTCTACCTTTGTTTTGAATCAATTTAAAATTTGCCTACCTAGAAGAAGGATTCAAAGGGGCAGTATCACCGCTGCCATGATCCAAAGTTGAAACACTAGCGCATCTCTCTTCCCATCTGAGAGGAAGGGCATTGGTCACCATGCTTCGTTTTCTCTGTACCCAAACACTCACTGTTTTAGGTTTGAATTTACAAGATTCTTCTTTGTGATCCATCTTTCTACACCTTAGAGAGAACATTTTTCCTCCTTTATCTCAATCTTTTGTAACCAATGAACTCCATCGACATAGATTTGAATTTCATCTAGGATTTGTCTGATCGTAACAACTTTGATGCCAGCGTATAGATAGGAATTACCTTCAATAATATCATCATCTATATCAACCAAGGTACCTAAAGTTCTACCTATCTTTTCAAGACAATCTTCAGACCAATAATCAATCGGTAGGTTATATAGCCGAATCCATAGCGGTCAATCATATGGATTTAACTTTAATGGATTAAAATTAGAATGCCATTTATGTATATAGAGTGTCTTATCCTCCATCATCTAACTTGTCCTCCTTGCAAAACCTTCTCCCGATCTTCTGCAGAAACAAAAATTGCCACAAAGAACCCTTTCGATAGAAATTTGACAATTTACTGAGTTTTAGAATTCTCTGAAATCCATGCCCTAATCTTTC
The DNA here is from genome assembly GCA_027924645.1 of Cunninghamia lanceolata. Lineage (NCBI taxonomy): Eukaryota > Viridiplantae > Streptophyta > Pinopsida > Cupressales > Cupressaceae > Cunninghamia > Cunninghamia lanceolata. Next base: position 860,836 of record BSBN01001787.1, on the reverse strand, counting down.
CTCTGTTAACCTTTTGACCAATAAAATGACATATAATCACAAGATCTTCCAACATGCCAATGTCTTCTCGTACCTCCTTTGAAAGGTCAATAGTTAACAAGCCATGGTGATCGGCCTCAAAATAAAATTATGGAACCTCCTTTCCCTGAGTGTCTTCCTCCTGACTAGATGCCCTATTCGCACAATTCACATTCGTATTTTCACTCTCCTACTCCTGCTCCATTTCACTCCTCTCCTACTTCTTCATATCCTTAGAAATATCATGCATATAATCACATATAATCACAAGATCTTCCAACATGCCAATGTCTTCTCCTACCTCCTTTGAAAGGTCAATAGTTAACAAGCCATGGTGATCGGCCTCAAAATAAAATTGTGGAACCTCCTTTCCCTGAGTGTCTTCCTCCTGACTAGATGCCCTATTCATACAATTCACATTCGTATTTTCGCTCTCCTACTCCTGCTCCATTTCACTCCTCTCCTACTTCTTCATATCCTTAGAAATATTATGTTGAACACCCTAAATACTAAGAGGGGGTGAATCAATATTATTTTAAACCATTCAACCTTTAAATATCCAATCCATTTAGCAGATTCAATTGTGGTAAATGAAATAAAACATAAAGCATGTAACAATAACACATAACACATGAACATTGGCAATTTTACGTGGAAAACCCAAAATGGGAAAAACCACGGTGAGGATTAGCTCACAATATAATATAATCAGTTATAGTATATTTACAGAAATGCTCACTGCAGGTGGACTCACTATCCAAGTGGACTCAATGCCCACTAGGAAAAAGATAGAAGAAAGATTGTGGATCATAGCCTAGATTGAACTATTACAATTACATCTAACATATGCATGAGATATAGTTCCAATGGAGCTCAATAAAATGTCTTTACACACTTTATCTGATTCTGATCTTACAGTCTCCTTTCCTCTACAATCGCATCACTTTGATCTTCTACTCAATATTCAAAACATAAGTTCGCACTCTACTAACAGTATTCGCATACATACATGTATGTCTATCGTTGAAACACCAAAAAGGATCTAGCATACATATATCTGCTTCAAGTATAACATCAATCAGGTCAGAGTAATTGAGTGTAACATACAAAATATACAATATGTAACTTGTCAGCTCAAAACCTTCCACACATGCTTTGCGCCAAGATCCAATCCTTAAAACAATTTAAAATAGGTCGGCATGGACCTAAAATAGCTTCCACATAACTGCTCAATTCTTATTTGACTTCCACATGTCTTCACATCTATTAGGTCGGCACCGTTGAAGACCTAATAAAAAAATCCTTCAACTGCATACCCATATGCGGACACGTGTACCTCAAAACATCATGTCAATTGGAAATCACTCTATTGACATTTGTCAACATTTCCTTAAAACCGCAAATCCAAAAACCAATCCCTAGGGAAATGTGGACTCTCTTCCTCACATGCACAATAAAGGAAATGATAGTATTCTGCCAGGCCAAACTTCTGTCATTCATAACTTCCAAACCATAGGACAAAATTAGATAAAATTCTGGAATTAGATGCTTATATCAACCAACAACAATATGCTAGAACCGGAGAGTAAAATATTCATTTGTGGACCAATGTGGACCCAAAAATTGAATGCTTTGTAACACAGAATTCCTAGAATTGGCACTTAGTAAATTTTCATCACAAGCCTCTTTACCGGATCAAAATTTCTTGCAAAATTGTCTTTCATAGACATCTTGAAGCATGTTAGAAGCAACCAAAATGATCTGCAATGATCTGCACAGAAGTCTTTATACCAAGATACAATGTTGACATCAATAACAATACTGCAACACACAATAGCATATCTTGTGCTTACCCTACATGCTCATGTTGCCAACAACAACATCAATGACAATCTTCCAACAATCTCCCCCTTTGTCATTGATGGAAACATGCTAAAATATTCTCCCCCTTTGACATCAAGGGTAAAGGGCGCTTTCAACCATTGTTCTTGACATGTACCAGATCTCCCCCTAAGAAATATATTCATATTTACAAGCTAAAAGATTGACCTAAGTCCCCCTAAGTCATGTACCAGAGCAAGAACCAAAAATTTGTACCGAAATCTACTCTATATACTCCTCATATGTACAAAGAATTTGAAACTAAAAACTAAAAATGTATAAGAAGTGAGAAATGGTGTCAACCAGATGAAGTAAACACTTGTAATTTATGCACCAGGGTCTGCCATTCTTGTTTTCCTTTATCCCATGACTTCTTAGCTTCCCTGAGCAATCTGCATTGAGTTTCAAACCCCATCAAAAACTCTTCTCCTTCTTCCAGAGTGCTAGGTACATGACTCATCTGTGAAACTTTGGTGGCACTCAAAAGGGCTCTTGAAACAAGCATGAATTTTGGATTGACTAAGTCCCTTATTTCTCTGAACTACAAAATAATATGCTCTTTTTGAACCTGTAATTAAAAGAATTTCTTATGCAAGTCTTCTATTGCATTTCATGTATTACCATCAAGATCGAGTGTCAGATCATAGGGACTGGAGGTGTTATTGATCTGGGACTTGATGGAGTCCATCTCCTTTCTGATACTCTGTGTGGCTCCGGGCCACTTCATGCCAAAATGATAGAGAGCCTTTGCTTCATCTATACAGTCTTGTGCACCTTTCATAATTTATTGAAACTTTTTATATGCAAGAGCACATTTCTCAGTGATCTCTATCATTTTCTTATCATTTATTCTCTTTTTTTTGCCTCATTTTTAATTTGTCCTTTGAGACCAAAGGCATATTCTTTAAAGGAATCAATTAAAATCTTTAAATTTTCCATACTAGAGAGAGATCTATCGATGTTTGCACTGGGTATGACCTCTTGCAATGCCTTCACTACCTCATCCATCAACTCTCCACTGTTTTGATGAGTCTTTATGACTTCCTTCTAGGCAGATGCATGGAATACATCTTCAAACTATAGCTTGAGGAGGGGGAAAATCTTATCTAGATCTATACTTCCCTGTTGCATCGGTAGTTGAAGCATTTGTGAAGATACAACGAGCTAGAAATTAAGTTGTATACTTAATAGATTCTTCAAAGAGTCTCTAGAGGAGCTAGAGGATTCACCTAAAGACTTTATTATCTCCATAGCTTATTCTTTTAGGTCCTTTTCCTCATTTTTGCCAGAGTTTTCAAAATTTTCTTCCTTAGTCTTTACATCTCCAGATGCATCCTTATCTTCATCTTTCTCTTTATTATTTCCTTGTTCTTCTTTCCTTCCTGTTTCAACCGTTGCTCCATCATCTTTCTTATTTGCATTCTCTGTCTTTGTAGAGTTCTCAGTGTTGCTTGGAGGAATGACATTTACATCTAGTGCCAGAGGAGGAGTGGATGTATTTTCCTTTTCAGCTTCCTCATCGGTGACTGTCTCTTCTTCAATATTCTCCTCTGCTTCTTTATATTTTTGAGCTATTTCTTCCAAGACCGGAGAGACAATGTCCTGAGTCTGTTCATTGTCTATTGCATGCTTATGTTGAGCATCAATGTTCTGAGCCTCTTGTCCAATAACCAGTTTCGAAACAGTGTCTTCTGAAAACACTCCATATTTCTAAGCAATGTCAGAAATTTTCTCAACTGTCTCCTTCTGTAGCTTTTGAAAATTATTTTTATCTTTACTCGTAAGGGTAGTTACCCTTTGTTTCACCCTGAATTTAGTAGAGTAAAGTTGGGCCAATGTGGCTCTATTTTCCTTAGATAAGGAAGTGCCAACATTTTCCAAAGCATATTATTTTATCTTTCCTTCTTCTTGGATTGCTTCTTGTCTTCTCTTTATCAAGACATCCCAAAGCTTCCCAAGAACTTGGTCTTCAATATTTCTCATATCAACCTCTAATACAATGATGCATTTAACAATAGCTTCAACAATGGTGGCCTTATCCACCTCATTTGCTTTGTTGTAAAGGGCAACAGTCTCTCCTAACGCATCAAGATGCAAAATGTCGTTGAACAAAGATTCTAATTTCATTGGAGAACTAGGTCTTATCGGTTCAGTTTGGTTTTTCTCTTTGCTTTCATCTGGGGTCTTCTCTTGACTTGATTCTGCTTTCTTCTTCTTTGGAATCACCTTCTTGGTGGCTTCTTTCTTCTGCTCTCTCATATGAGCAACAAATTTCTCTTTTTCTTCCTCTAACTCTTCTTCACTATCAGTGTTAATGATCTTAGATTTTCTTCTTTTAGTACTTGCTTCACCTTGTGAAGCATCGTTTCTCCTTTTTTGGATAAATTGTGGTTCTTCCTCCTCCTCCTCCTCTTCGTCTTGTACATTTACACTTATATCCATTTTTCTTATTGACTTTTGCTTTAGTCTTTTCTTCTCAGAGGCTATTGGTGGTGTTGTTGTGGCCTTCTTCACAGCCCTGGTAACCTGCACAACCGGAGGAGATTTCTCCTTTACCAGAGGACTAGCATTTGATTTTCTCTTATCTCTGATAGAGGGCATAGTCCCGAAGGACTTTTGTATTGCAGGAGGGGTGGTAACAGTCCTACTAGATCTTCTTATGCTACCCGAGCTCTTTGCAGCACTTGATTCTCCCTTGGCTTTTGCTCTGGCCTACTACACTTGCTCCTTAGGAATGTCCATTTCCTCTGCATATTTGTCAACCATTTTCTCAACTTTCTTTCTTATCTGAGGCTTGCACTACTCCATATGCACCTCCATAGACTTTTCCTCAAAGGTGCCATATCTTGCTTTAGATGTGTCTTTGGGGCTTTTCAACAAAACATCAGCCAAAGCAGTAATTTCTTGTTCATTGATTTCATATCCCATGGCAGGGTTCCATATTGACCTTGGTTCCATGACTTCCATCATGAATTCATCAATTGATACCAGGAAAGTAATGTCAGTTTGATATTTTTCTACCATCTTCCTAGGTATCCTCTCTCTCTTATGCATCCTCTTTCGAAATACTACAAAGAATGTAGTAAGAGCATCATCTTGTGCCTTTGCATCACCAAGACTTCTCATGAAGTCTGCAATTTGATGGGCCACAGGTCTTCCTTGCAACAATCTCACATTTTTTGTTCTAGGAAGCTCTTGTAGGAAATAAAAAAGTAAACATATAACAAGAGTTCCATACTTCAATGCATATTTCTTCTCCTTTGTTTACTTTAGGTTCTCTAACAGTCGTTGTCTTAACAATTCACAAAGATCATAGTCCATCCCTTTCTCAACCATTTCATATGCCACATTGATTACGGTGGCATAAATAGAGTTTTCTCTATTTGTGAAATAGATTTTATAGCCAATCATCATTGCTATATATCTCACAATTGGATTCCTGATAGGATTGACAGTAAGAGCTCTTTTGTCAAATGTTACACCTGTTAGTTCCATTACCACTTCGTTTTTGATGGATTTTAACACAGGAACAGGTCCGGTGGAGCATAGACCTATAACTTCTCTGATCACCTCTTTCATTATCATTCCCAACATATCAGTCCACACAAACTTATCATGAATTCTTCTTAGCGCCATCCTAACCCATTTGTGATAAAAAAATAATTTGAAAACCATTGCCATACATCAAGCTTTTTTTCGACTAGGTTTTGATTTTCTAGTTTTAGGGCAAAATCATCACCCGTAAGTTCTTTTACTCATATATCCCATAGCTCACTGTTACATATTCTTCCATATTGCCATGAATGTAAATTCTAATATCCTCTATTGGCAACATTCCATAAGGAATATTCGAAAATGCTCCTAACGGATTGTCTTTAATAGATTTGGCAAGGTATTTCTTGAATTTAGGTTGTGGTTTCTCAGTAACCTCTATAACCCTCGGTGTAGCCATTTGTAAACAAATTCAAATGCTTTAAAGACAATGTTCTCTGTGAAAATAGGGGTAACCAGAGATTGTAAATACCTTTATTTTTGCTTGTCGAACTAGGGTTTGAATGCACTAAAACTTAAATTGCCTTGATCACTCTTTAGCTGCTCTGCTCCTTCTCAAATGCTTTTGTGAATGAATTTGGCTGAGTGAACTTACTTTATAACCTTTTAGATCTGACCTAATTATGCATTAAATGCTTCAAACAATAAAGCTGGCAATCCTTTCTCTGTATGCACAGTTAACTTCAGATGCTCTACAAACTACCGCATTATCATATTTTCTTCCGCAATTTTCATCAATAGATCAAGTATGTTGATATACATCTCATATCTTCGTGTTGAGGTATCAACACCATTTTCTCTGGCAGGGGAAAAGATTTTCACTAAAGCTCCCCCTGAGCCAAAGCTCTTAACTTAATTTTCGGAGGAAACTTATGCATCGGATGTAGGTGCACATTCATTCTTAACCTCTATTTCTTCCTTCTTTCTACATAACTTTTCCATCTCCTTCTTTGTTTCTACGGGATCAATCTTTTGCACTAGTTCACTCCTCTCAACTGGATTATCCTTCCTCACAATTTTGATTCTGCAAAACTTGGAGATGTGGCTAGGCCTATTTCAAATGTAGCATATAACATTCTTCTGACCAGTATTCTTTCCATTAATTCTAGATCTGCATTGATTATCTTTATGCCCAAATCCATGGCATGTATAACAGTATCCTTTGAAAGATTGAACCATTCTACCATTGTTATAGCCATTCATCATTTGACTTCTGCATTCACTAGCTCTATGACCAAATTTCTTGCATATAAAACATTGACTAGAAAAAGGTGGAACATTCTGATTCATTTTGCTTCTACATTCTATTGCCTTGTGACCAACTTTATTACAAGAGTGACATAAACCATTAAAGGATTGGTACCTTTGAGCATTTGGTTGTCTGACTTGACTGGTGGTCTTCTAGCTTCATTCCTTTGATTCCGGATCTGCTTGCCAATGTTCTTCTTATCTTCAACATTTGATGTCTGATTTAATTTTGAACTTTCACCCTTTTCAAATCCCAAATCTTCTTTATCTTTAGGGCCTTTCTGATTTGCAATCATTTCATCAAGCTTTGTAGTACTCATCTCAATTTTATCTTCATGACATTTTGCTTTCTCTAGATCTAATTTCAAATTCACAACTTCATGTTCAAGCTTTGTATATTCTTCAGATTTGCTTTTTACCACTGCATTAAGACATTCTTCAATTCTTTTCTTTTCTTCAACTTGCACCTTCAAACTAGTGATGGTTTCATTTGCTTGCTTCAATTGTTCACTGACTTCCTTATGCCTTTCTTTGAACTTCTTGATTTGCTCTTTCAAATTTGTGATGCATTCATTTGCTTTCTTGACATTATATATTAGATCTCTATTTTCATCTTTAGTTCTTTCAAGATCTTCAAGAGCAGCATTGAGTTCTCCAACTTTGTCAAGTATACAATCCTCTTTAGTGAATTTAACAGTAGGAATCTCTTCCAGAGGAAAATGTAGTCTTCTAGTAGCCATGTGATCAATTTTCAAGATCTTCCCCGAGCGGTCAAGCTTCTTCCAAGGGACCAGGCTTTGATACCAATTGTTGAACACCCTGAATACTGAGAGGGGGGGTGAATCAATATTCTTTTACACCATTCAACCATTAAATATACAATCCATTTAGCAGATTCAATTGCGGTAAATGAAATGAAACATAAAGCATGTAACAACAACACATAACACATGAACACCAGGATTTTTACGTGGAAAACCCAAAATGGGAAAAACTACAGTGAGGATTAGCTCACAATATAATATAACCGATTATAGTATATTTACAGAAGTGCTCACTGTAGGTGGACTCACTGTGCCCACTGAGAAAAAGATAGAAGAAAGATTGTGGCTCACAACCTAGATTGAACTGTTACAATTGCATCTAACATATGCATGAGATACATTTCCAATGAAGCTCAATAAATTGTCTTTACACACTTTATCTGATTTTGATCTTACAATCTACTTTCCTCTGCAATCGCATCACTTTGATCTTCTACTCAACATTCACAATGTAAGTTTGCACTCTACCAACAGTATTTGCATACATACATGCATGTCCATCCTTGAAACACCGAAAATGATCTAGCATTTATATATATATATCTGCTTCAAGTATAACATCAATTAGGTCAGCCTAATTGAGTGTAACATACAAAATATACAATATGTAACTTGTCGGCTCAAAACCTTCCACACACGCTTCACGCCAAGATCCAATCCTTAAAACAATTTGAAATAGGTCGGCATGGACCTAAAATAGCTCCCACATAACTTCTTAATACTTATTTAAATTCCACATAACTTCACATCTATTAGGTCGGCACCGTTGAAGACCTAATACAAAAATCCTTCAACTGCATACCCATATTTGGGCACGTGTACCTTACAAACATCATGATAATTGGAAATCACACTCTATTGACATCTGTCAACATCTCCTTAAAACCGCAAAGCCAAAAACCAATCCGTGGAGAAATGGAGTCTCTCTTACTCACATGCATAGTATAGGAAATGACAGTATTCTGCCAGGCCGAACTTCTATCATTCATAACTTCCAAACCATAAGACAAAATTAGATAAAATTCTAGAATTAGATGCTTCTATCAACCAACAACAATATACTAGAACCGCAGAGTAGAATATTCATTTGCGGACCAGTGCGGACCCAAAAATTGAATGCTCTGTAACACAAAATTACCAGAATTGACAGTCAATTTTCATCACAAGCCTCTTTACCGGAGCAAACTTTCTTGCAAAATTGTCTTTCATAGACATCTTGAAGCATGTTAGAAGCACTCAAAATGATTTGTAATGATCTGCACAGAAGTCTTTATACCAAGATACAATGTTGACATCAATGACAACACTGGAACACACAGTAGCATATCTTGTGCTTACCCTACATGCTCATGTTGCCAACAATAGCATCAATGACAATCTTCCAACATGTTATATACTTTTTTTGTTTCTTATTCTGTCAGCCATTTCCTTAAATTCCATCCCCTATCTATTTATATCCATTCACCCTGCAATTTTCTCCTATGCTTTCCTCAAAATTGTTCTTCACATCTTGAAGATGGATCGTGTGGTATGATCTGAAACGTCAATTCTTTAAAAACTCCAACACAGTTTAACCATAAACATTTTCAACTACTATAGAAGAGCTGGGATGTTTTAGGCGAGATACAGGTGGAACAAATATCAAGATACATAAATGAACAAGTTTTGAAAGTTTCAAAACTCTAGAGGACACATACACTAGTGCTTAGATTCAACACTAGTGTTTAAACACAAAAACATACATAAGTAGGGACAAAAGTGCCTAGATCCATTGTTAGTGTCTAGGTAGGGACATGAGTGCCTAAATCCAATGCTAGTGTCCAAGCAAGGACAAGAGCACCTAGATCCAACGATAATTTCCATATGGAGATAGGGACATGAGTGCCTATATCCAATGTTAGTATCCTTGTTGATGCTAGAAAGCTGAAACTTTTTAGGTAACAAGTTCTAGTCTCCTCCTTTCTGATTTTTTAATCAAATCCAATATTCAAATATTCTTGGAATATACATTTTCTATCTTTCCTCTTTCTTTTACTAATTCTTGTTCCAACTATTTACATTAATTTGATTTAATTAAATTTTTTTCATATATTTAAATTAAACTAGTGTATTGGAAAAAAAACCTAGATTAATAATTTTCTTCATAGTCAACTAACGTAACTTAGAGTTTACAATTTTTTTTCCTTTTAAATATACATTTTATCCCCATATCTCCTACCATGTAACCAACCAATATAATCTCACAATCTAATACATTGCTTAGGTACAACTTGTTCGCCGATAGAATGAATGAATGAATTTTAATGAGATCCACGAGGCCAAACAACCTAAGGGACTAAGACTCGCAGCCCTAAGACACTTTCAAAATCTTTTCGATGTTGACTCTTCTACTATGCATCTTGACCAAGAAACCGACCGTTATGTGAAACTTCGCTTCCTCAATGTGAACATTATAGTGCTCGGAATTGTCTCACGCCGTACAAAAAAATTCACGTTGGAAAATTTTCTAAACTTGTTGATTGTTCTAAGACTCAACAAATATGCCCTATGGGTGCAAGTGGTTGGGAAAAAAGTTAAAATTAGCGTGAGGAGTCGTTTTCTGTCCCATAAACTACTGGCCTCATAGACGTTGTAAAATCTTTCATTGATTCACATCTGATATGCCCTACCGCTCAACCAAAGCTCTAAAACTTAGTTCTTTATGGAAACCACAATTGAATGGTTAGGGTCCTCAAGGTACATCTCTTATTGTTTTTTTAATTCTGGGGCCGTTCTAAATATCCATCACTCTCTTTCCCTCGTCGCCTTCGAATGATGAAAAAGTTTGTTCTACGCATGAGTATGATTCATCCTTGTAGTCGTGTTCCTCCCTGCATAGGATGAAGAAGACACAGGCGAATTAAAGAAAAAAGAGACGGATTACATTCATTTAAAAATAAACACACACGATTGGAACTTGGGGTGGAAGCTGGAACCCTCGACCTAAACAAATCAATGGCGGCCTAGATTGCGATCCCGATCCCGATCGAATTTTCTGTTTGCTGGCACGGGGAAGAAATAAGAAAAAGCGAAGGGGCGTCTCAGACTCGATCTCGTGTCCTCCAGTGGAATTCCTCTGTTAAAATTGAGCATGCTGCCAACGTTTTCGAGGGGGCGTACGCCCTCCACATTCAGGCAGGGTCCCTTGTTTCCTCACTACCTTCGCAGAATTATCAAGGTAGATATGTAGTGTCTTTTAATATCGCTCTTGTGTTATAATTTTGTTGTTAATTGCCATGTGTTTAGTTATGCCGGATTAAGATCCATATGTGAATCCGGAGGGCCGCTTCGATTTTAGTAAATATCATGGTAATTTAAACAGGATTTGGGAAATTGCTGCCAAGGTTATGCCTTTTTTATTGTAATTAAACGGACAATTAAGTTTAGCTTCACACAAGACACTTTTCCAGTAAGAAGACATGCTTGATTTTGTATTCAGCCTTTATCGTGGTTTGGGTTAAGCTTGCACCCTTTCTAAGAGATTTTAAACCTGTATGATTCTTGAATGTGCTCCATGTTCGTTACAACATTACAACATTACCTTGTTACGCAATATAGCATTACCTTGCTACATTTTCCACGGGCTTTTTTTGCCTTCTCGCGAGCAGTTTCCATTTCATGACACCACAACCTTTTGCAGTTCGTATTTAGATTCTAAAAATCTCGAACGAACTGTATCTTTGTTAAATTTATATTTTTCTAGAAAATTGGTGAAAGAGGGAACGCTATTTATTTGTTGTATGGAATTCCGATGTTGGACATCCTTTTGTTTATAAAAGATCCAGATTATTTGTGACTCGAGGGCTTAGAGGCTTATATATTCCTTGAAACAAATATCGGAGTAGTTTTTTGCATCAGTTTTTGCAATTCAGGTGTTTGTAGATGGACGGAGTAGACACAGCAGGCAAGGACATAGATGCAGGACACAATCTTTATGTGACAATATTTGTCTTTAGTTTGTGTTGATTTATTTGTTTAAGTTGATTTTGAGCTAGTGAGGTTCAGGGCCCAAATGCTGACCTGTGCCTAATAGGCCATCCAAGATCGAAGTTTGGATGTGGAGAAATTCTTAGGGGTGCATACCATTCACCAGGGTCCAGGCGACTTGGGTGACCTAAGGGGGAGAATCCTGTCTAATCGCAGGAAGAATTACCTCAGCTCTTTGAATGGTAAAACACCAACATTCTCACCTTTGTGTACTTGGTAAGACGATTAGCTCTAGTGACATAGTTGACAGGAAAGAATTCAGGTAGGCAGATCTTCTGTGTGGATTGCAACCTAAGTTCCTCACAGTTGGTTACATTCAACTAGTGATATAGATACAGTTTCTATTGTTCGTGCATAATGACTATATAGCACTGTTTCCGTTGTGCATGTGTAATGAGTATGACTATACAGGGTTTCAGTCATGTAGTTTGTTTTTACTGCTTCTGCACAAACCATAGGTGTAATCCACTTTGTCCTGAGAAGTATCGTGTTTAACTAAATGCTCCTTCATTCTGTATATTGACACCCTCTCATTAAGTTGATTTATTTTTGACCTGATAAGGTTTAGGGCTCAAATCCCTCATTTATTAGGATACTGATTTTAAAAGTTGGTTGCAGAGAAATTCTCCAACTCCTAGGGGGTACAAACAGATTTCCAGAGGCCAGTTCAACACTGCAATCATTGCACAACTACTTACTTTCATATTGTAGCTTACCACTAGCTTATGCTGTTGTTATAAAAAGGACATCATGTCTAATATAACAAACTGCTGTAATAATGGGTTCCTCATCAAATGCTGAATTTCAGTATGCTAGAATGATTAATCTTATATTTACTTCTAAATTTGATATTTCTAAGGAAGATTTTTCAATCATTATGGCATCAAATTTTCATTTTTATGAATATTGCAAGTGAAAGGAATCTATTAATTGGTTCAAACAGTACATAAATATAGCTTCAATATTAGAAATTGATATTCTTTGTCTGCTATTTTATTCTAAACAAGAATGTTTTTTTGCATTTTATCGTTTTTCAGTGATCATTACTATAAAATTTCTTATTGATTACCTCAATTTAGAAGAAAGTGCATCCTAGAAGTTCACCATCTTATTAAACTTTGCAGTTATAGAATAATCTATAAGGTTTGTGCCTAGGAGGGGTAAAACTGCTTTCTTAGGAGTGGGAGATTCTTTTTTTGCTGATTCAGTGGAGTTAGGCGGGTCTGAATCATAAAAACAGTGTTACATCTTATAACATTGCCAGTTCAACTGCTTATGTAATCTATGGGCCTTGGCAAAATCTGAGTACTAGACAGATATTACTGTCAACCATATACATTCAATCTCTTCCTGACAGGGAAAGCACTAAACCAAACATAACTGCCAAAAACTGCTTCTGTAGAGAACTATGATAATACACTACCAAGATCACTAATAAGGGCTAGATAACTAAAAACAGACAATTATGTTCGCTGTAAACCACTGCCACCAACTACAAAAACCAACAGACCCATAACAAACCGTGGATAGCACATTGATTTGTGTGACACCATTCAGCCACCCCTAGAGTGTAGGTCTGCCGATGCCAGCTGTGCTGCCATTGTGTGTTCTGCCACTGGCAGTGCTGCTTCCAGCAATGTCTTGACTCTTCATGGAAAGAGCCATCTCTGTCTTTACTACTAGCAACACCCATACCAGCCACTTGTAATGTCCCTATCTAGGAACAATACTAGTTTTACTCAAAGAATTCAAATACCCCAAGTTTAGGGTTAGGGTTTCGGAATTACATTTATATTACCTTCCAATTTGCATCATTCTTGTGCCCTAAATCTGCAATCATAACATCAGAAACACATACAAAATATAGGTGTACAAACATACCTCTTGAATTATTAGTATTAGATAAGATTTCCCTGTATATTAACAATAAGTATATAGATTGATTTACTACTTATTGTTATGAAGTTACATTCACGGATTCCACTCCATTATAGTAATGAAGACATGATATTCTTTGGTACATGATGACTCCATGCTGGCCCTTACGGGGGGCATGGCAGTCCTCATGTTCAGTTCCTCCATACTGGCCCTAAGGGGGCTTGGCAGGTTCAAGCTGTCATACATGGCCTCCATACTGGCCTTTACGGGGGGTATGGCAAGGGTGTAGACCAGATTAACTCCAAACTGGCCTTAGGGGGGTATGGCAGGACTGCATAGCCTCAGTCTATCTGTCATTCACTCCTATGATGGAGGATTGAAAATAGCAATAAATTACTTATATAGATTCAAGCTGACATGTTCACAATATTTCTTTCATTGCATAATAAGTATGGTTACTAAAATATATGTCTGACCTGCAGATCTGAAACTATATTATACAAATTCCACAATGGTTTTCAAGTTCTGAGTCAAATGCTCTAGTAATGATGGTTTCTACTTATATGAGAACTATTGTGCATGTTCTATAGTATTATATAGGTCTATGAATGGTTATGATCTTTATGAAGGAATGCATCCTTTTGTTAAGAAATGCAACTCACAAACAAATCACTGTCCTCTTGATAAGAGTCGATGTCTTTTAACAAATTTGCACCTTTTAATATGATCACTTCTCTTAACAATCTGTAGCTTATATTGATCATGCCTTTTTATCACATCACTATATTTAATAATAAAGGCTTTGCCTTATATGGAAATCGGCGATTTATCCTAGAGAGATTGGCTTTCATAAACAACTTTGTTTATATTTAAATAAATTTCCAAAACATCACCTCTCCTTTAAATCGGCCATCTCTTTGCTGATCACTTTGTATAGCCTTTATGTACTCAACATTTTATACGTTGATCGATCTCTCATTTTCTCAACATTGTCTTATTACTGTATATGACCGCTGCCTTGTGTGCTCAACAACGTTATATACTGTCATACAACAGACATTAGTTACTGCTAACTTCATATTAATTGCTACCTTAATATCAATCGAGTATCTTTTAATAGTATGTTATGTCTTGAGGTCAGCTTATAGAGGAGGGGACATCACACCACTTCCCTCCAAGCTCTAGCAGGACCACATCTAATTAGTGCACCACTACTGCAGTCATTACCAACTGCACATTCAAGTTCTGAAGTAGGCCTCCTGTGTTTATGGTTAGGAGGATCCGCCAGTGGATTGAGGTTGTCCATGGGAGGAGGATGAATATTTCAAGTTCTAAAGTAAGCCTTCTGCATTTATGGTTAGGAGGATCCATCAGTGGGTTGAGGTTGTCCACGGGAGGAAGATGAATATTTCAAGAAGCCGAGTGAGGATGTTCTTGGACAAAACCAACATATTCTAAAGCAGAAGACCTCAAAAGCTCTCTTTCAATCTGGAGCTTAATCATTTTGCTTTTATGTAAGCATTGGGGTCTTCTTTTCTTTAATTCACAATAGCATCAGAGAGGTCACAATGGGAGACATGACAAAGAAAGTCATGAACAAGAGGACTTTTGGTATCCTGATTAAGGTTCCCACAGAAAATCTACTGCAATTGTTGCAGGAGTGATGGAATTCCATTCTCCTATAGTCGAGAATCACATGAACAAACTTCAGAGTATTTGCATCAAAGATATTGAATACCTAATCAAGTTCCTCAGTTGTAATTATCCATTTTGAGCCTAGAATCATGTGTACAGCAGAGAAAATCAAGACAAATTGTAGGGAGAGGCTTGAAACAGAGCAAACACTGCTTTCCAAGATGGAAGTTTTAAATGAAGTTCAGCGAAAGAGCTAATTATAGAGGGGGTTGCATCGAAGATTGAGTGTCTAACTCACATAATGAGTTGGCACTCATTTGTGAGTGGAGCTTGTGAAAGCTCACAGTTCTTAAAGACCCTGAAAGTTTGTGATGTTCAATATTAATAGGATAATCAAGGTTCCCTTGTGACATCTACGGAGACATCATTAAGAGCCGATGGCAAATCTTCCCTTGCTTTTGTCATGATGAACTTTTCAAGGCCTGGTCAAGCTGATGGGCTTGCATATTGGGTGAACCCAGGTTCTGAAAGATGTTGATTCACTAGAAGGTCAGCAATGCGGTCGCTTTGCAGTAGATGTGAGACCAAGAATTGGGATCAAAATGTGATTCCAAAATGTACCCATCCTCCAGAATCACATTGATGAGCCAGTCTTGACAATGATCTGTGTTCATAGCACCGACAATAACTTGCAAATCGCTTTTCATTGCCAATCTCTTGATGCTTAATGAACTTGTGAGTCTTCTTAGATTGAGAAAGAAAGCTCAAACACATTAGTCTGATGATTTCCTCAGAATACTTCTGGGTGTTGTAGGACCTGGGCTCCAACAGGAAGTCCCATTAATATTCAACTTTATTGCATGCGGTTCAGGGGCAGTCTGCCTGATCTCTTCACTCTTATTTGTTTTGCACCTTTTCCTTTATCAGGAGTAGGAGTGGGAGATCTGAATAGTTTCAGAAAGTTAGGATAAAATTGAAATGATAAAGACAGTATGATGCCACTCCTTTGCTTTTCCAAATGTCTCTTTTTAATTCTTTGAATAAGTTACTCTATGTGATCTGTAATCTCATCAAACATATGCTTGTAGAAATTAAGAAACAATAAAATATGGATTGTGCTGAAAGTAAACTAGACAGCTCCTACACTAATCCTATGAGAGAAGCAATGCAAATAAGTTCGGATCTACACAATATTTAGTTGAGAAACAACAGACAACACAAGATATACCTTGGGAAAATCCTAACCTCCAAAGCACGCTGAATGTATTGATCACAACAAGAAGATTACAATACTGGAGTAGCAGTGCTCTCAACATGAGATCTTCAACTCTATTTCTAGAGTCACTCTAGCAGCATGACCTCGCCCTGAAATCATGATCATAATAACTCTCTCCCAAGCATCCAATATATAGCCCAAGGCAATCCAGGAAAATCATAAGTGGTTTCCAAATCCATGGGCCAAACCAGGGGACCCATTTTGGGCACCCAAATTGGTCTCTTCAAATCCCAATGCCCCTCATGACGAGTCCACCTTTCGGGGATAGTACGTAACTCCCAAGGTTAAATATTTGACTCACCAAACTTGGGTGCTCTAATTTGGCCCATTCAAACCTCTTACAAGATGTTCTTATTAACTAGTCAAAGCTGACCCACCTAGTCCACTATGTAACCCCCCTCTTACATGCTTGTACACACGCCATAGATTATGTTATACATCTTACAATGTCACAGATGCTCCCTCATACACATCATAATACAAACGCTAAGTGGTGTGGTGTGTCATCCAAGGAATCTCAAGATTCCTCCCAAGTGTATTGCCCTTTTCCATAAGAGTCCAATTTTTTTTGATAAAAATTCTGGGGGTTCTAGAGTCCCCCCACCCAAAAAGCAAAAGTACCAAATTACAAAACATAAACTATAGAAAGGAGCTGTCCAAGCTCAAAACAAAAACAAGAGAGAATCAAACAACAAAATTTTCTCATAGACACAAGAAACCAAAAAGAATAGACCAAAGCCACAAGGGCTAGGAGCCTCAAGCTGACCCCCAACCACTGCCACCAGCACTGCCACTTGAAATTGCTGCTCCATTGTACCACCCATCTTCATCAATATATGCCCAACTAGTTGTCACCTTGCTAGAAGCTCTCACGGGACCAATCTCCACTTGCTGTGGGTCATGCTTAGAAGATTGATTTTTATTAGCCAAGGCAACAATTGAACACCGTGAATTTCCTCACTACTTGGTACCAACCGGATCACCTTATTTCCTACCATGTCAGGTAGGGCGAATGAACTCGTAACATCTAGAATATTGTCGTTATGAGTAACAACTTGATGTAGAATAACATTTCATAGGTCCAAGAAGAAAAAATGAAGGCCTACGACAAATTAGTTCATATCCTTGATCTTCTAAAAGAGAAAACTGGTGTTAACCCCTTGAGCTAATCAACGCATCATAGGGTGGGGCGTGTGGGACTGTCACGGACCCCACCACCCTTTCCAACTCTTTGTGATGTGGTTTGACTAGGTCTAACACAACCCACATGCAAATGTTCTTAGTTCGAATAGTCTTATTTATTTTGGTTAGAAAGTCCTCCATAATAGGTTCCTTGGAGTGCACAGACCCACCATTTTCAATATATTCCATCCCTAGGACACTCTTCACTAAATTGAGTGACACATAATCTAGACAGTGGAAAATTTTCTTCAATTGATGATTAGAAATCTTTCCACAACAATAGAGATCACACTTGCTTCCACCGATCCTATTTTTTGCCATTGCACTCAACACAACACCTGAAAACCACATGTAAACCAAACTCTTCGACAAATGCCACATTGAGAAAATGATAGCCAACACATATAAAAAGCCACAGGTGGTGGGGCAAATTGGAGTAATTACCATGACAACGAACGGTTAAATCACAACTCAAACTTACAAAAACATTATTAACTAGGGGTCATATGAGGGGAGCGCTAGCATTGGGTGACGTTGGAAAAGCACAAAATCACGACGTGAGTGCTACCAATGAATTTCTCTAAAGCTTTGCCATGTGTTAGCATTGTCACTTAGTAAAGTAGAAAAGGTTGCTTGATCTACACCCTAGTTGGCAAGAAAATCAGCAATACTATTATTACTTTGGTAGCAATGAACAAAGCTAAAATTCTTGAGTCAGGTGCAAAGACCAATAACATTCTTTGAAAATGTTGTGAAGCTGCTAATTGGGACATGACTCAGGAGAGAACCAACCAATAACGCTCAATGAATCACCTTCCACCACCAATTGTTGACACTCAATAGAGAGAGCCAGAGAGATGCCGTGAATCATTGCTTCCCATTATATCATGTTATTTGATTGCATCCCTAGGAATTAGAAACCACCTTTAATAAGACAACCCTTAGAGTCCCATATAATAACACCAACGTCAACAAAATTAGGATTGCCCTGGGCAGCCCATCAAAATTTTAGCTTCAACAAGCCTTGTGACGGGAGGGACCAAACAATATCTCTATGTTTGCTCATGGACTTAGGAACCAGTCACTCATTGACGGGAAAATGAGGGCCCAAATATTACACACTACAAATATTAAATATTTACAATGTTACACGTATTTGCAAGGTGTACAATACCTAATTCTAACATGTGCTAATTATTATCAAAATAAATGGTAGTTAGGAAGGAAAGATTGCTATGAAATTTTGTGTTTCTAATATTTATTATTGGGACAAAAGTACCCTTTAAATTCCATGTATCTAATATTGGGATGAAATCGCCCTTCAAATTCTCTGTTTCTAATATTGGGATGAAACGACCCTTCGTGCAAATAGGCAATTTGGTAATTGCTGCGCATGTTTTGAAATTGCCAATCTAGGGAAGTCAACTGTTTCGAAATTGCCTCGTGTACGAATTGATAATTTTGCCCTAATGACAAAATTAGGTAGTTTCTAAGAGGCTGCAATTTTTGGAAGTGGTTCCTTTGACAAATTATGACTTGTGGAAATATCATGTCTGTGAGAGTATGACTTACCTTGATTCTCATGGATCACAAGTAGTAAATTTTTTTAAAAATCTCAACATAGATATCTTGACCACTTCATGGTTAAGCTTCAAGAGTATAATATAAATCATTGAACCAAAACTTAAATTGATCTGTATCCCAGGTAGTCTGAGGGACAAACAAAT
Organism: Cunninghamia lanceolata; assembly: GCA_027924645.1. Taxonomy (NCBI): domain Eukaryota; kingdom Viridiplantae; phylum Streptophyta; class Pinopsida; order Cupressales; family Cupressaceae; genus Cunninghamia; species Cunninghamia lanceolata. The sequence goes on along the minus strand of BSBN01001787.1, from coordinate 841,589 downwards.
CTTAGTGAAAGATGGATTTATAGATTAGACACTAGAATATAAGAAACACAAGTAATCCAACACACAATTGAAAAAAGAGTGGAAGACATAAATTATCGACTAATTCCTTCAAATATAAACAAACAAGGTACAATTGGATGTTACGGGTAGCAGCTAGGAATGAGAACCCTTGTGACTAGAAAGGGTCAAACACGTCAAATTGGTTTGCTCGAACTATTTAGTTATCCTATGTAAGATCCCAAATCAGACCTGCCCTAAATTTCTGATTTGTATTTTGTCAAACCCTTGTCATGAAAGCTGCTAGGGTTTATTTCTGAGTTTGTTTATTTGGAACAGCAGATAGATATACAGAAAATAATGCCACAATACAACCTTTATTGACTAGTTATTACATCAAACATTTGTCATACAATAGGACAACTCAAATCAGCCTTTACTTGATCCAAATCAATGAATTACAAACATCCAGTTCGCTGTAATATACTCAGAAATACTAAATCAGGTTGTAGATAGAAAATAGATGCTTCAAATTAAAGATTTGAAGTGTTACATACCAATCACCAAAGCATAAGACAACTCCACATCCATGTATTAATGTGCAGATCCAGTTTTGGCGGCCAGCAATGAAGTAACATCAGCAAAATACATTCAAACTCAGATCTGCCCCTTCAATATATGATTGACAAACAATGGATGATGATGACCTTCAAACCCTAGATGGGCGAACTGAAATGGCACTTGTTTATGCAACTTAATGCCTCCAAAAACTCTACGATTCCCTCAAATTCAGTTAGGGTTTCCTTCTTCAAGGTGGCACTCCATGATAAATGGTATTGACATGCTACAAGAGGGCGGCAGCTAGGGTTTGGTCTTCAACATTCTCCAAAACCTGAATTTTGACTTCTCATGGATGGCGCTCTCCTAGGGCATAAACCCTTATATCATTCTTCAAATACAACCCTCAATATGAAGCTGAAATATTGTCCCTTAGGTCTGATATGAAATCTGAAATAAACCTGCAATCAAATCTGCATATAAGTCTAGGGTTTTAGTACCTTCCCAATCTGATTTACCCTAGCTTTGAGGGCTGCGCCATAATAAGAAGCTTGAGATCTGCCTTTTAAACATCAAAGCCCTTCATAAAAACTAGGCGCTAGGTTTTGGATATGAAACCCTATAAAATCCTCATAAAATCTTCAATGATTTACTATATAAAACTCCTCCAAATCTGATATAAAACCTTCCAAAAATATAACTTTGAAGCCCAATCCTCTTCTCCAAATCACCAATGAAGTGCAAGTGTGAACTCTGTAATGAATCCGCCGCAAGATGGAATTGGGTTTTCGTCCAATCCACCAATATTCCTAAGGGTTTTTGTCTTTGGAATATGCTGAACCTAAGTTGCAGCCATAAGAGAAAATCTCCAATGCAAATGACAAGATATGAATGCTTGAAATGACTTTCTTTTTCATTCTTTTATAGCCACCACTTAATCCTCCACTTGGCCGACCTCCCTTTTTGGTCTTATTTTATATTTTATTTTATTTTCTTTTATTTTCAAAGTGGCTCACATTTATAATAAAGTCATTTTATATTACAAATAGGTTCAAGTTAATTAATTAAATATAAATAATCCAAAATTGACTTAGGATTACTTAGTATTTAATTAATTAGATTATTCCCTTGTACTCCCGACCTAGCTTACGGGAATAAGATAGGCTAGCTGACTCTACTGGGTGATCACTCAGAAAAATGGGACATTACATCCTACCCCTCTCATGAAGGATCGAATGTCTATGTGTACAATATGGTCATGTTGAGAAGATGAAATGGTTCACGTCCCAAACTGCTTGACCTTCCAATTGCTTGGTGGTTATATTCCTTGACGGTTGGCCTTCCAATCCCATGGCTAAAGAAGAAACCTTATGTAGATGCCACGTGTAAAGGAATGTTGACTGTGCAAGATCCACTAAGTGGCGCACAAAGGTGTGCCATGTCATGTGTAGTGGCGTTGGATGATGTGGTGACTTGCTTGTAGGGCATGTGTGATGCTAGTGAAGCTTGCGCGCTAGTGCAAGGTGTTGCTAAGTTGTGCACGTTAATGCAAAATACTGCTGAGTTGTGCGTGTTAATGCAAAATGCTGCCAAGGCACTCACAAGGTTCCTTGAGGCTTGCGCGGCTATGCATTGATCATTCGCCCTTTTTGAGAGGCGATGGCTTTCATTACATTTGGTGAGTTGTGGAAATTGAACATGAATTTGTTGAAGATTGTACCACTTTGCTTGATTTGTGTATTGTCTTGCCTTGGCTACTTTGAATAAGTGATTTTAACCTTGGTGGGTGCATGTGATTGTTGTATGTATGATTTTGTTTTGTGCAACTGTGCACAAGTGCTCAAGGTCCAAGTCTAAAGGATGTTTAGTTGATGCTGACTTAAGAAGAGGAGGAAAGTATGGCTTGAGGAGTTTCACATTAAATATTGGATGAAGACCCAAGTATTGCAAGAAATTGAGAACAAAGGCATTTGTTAGTGTTTTAATTTGCACCTTTCAATGCAACACAAAATAGAATAGTGTATATAGTAGAACCTTTCTTCAAATTAGAAGTGGAAGCTCCTTAAAAACAAAAAGTAACCTAAAATCCCAATCTAGATAGTATTTACTTGCTATTTACAATTTTTACATGTGTGTTTTATGGGACGATTCTCGCATAACAAATAAAACTCGAGGTGTGTCTTTAAGTATGCAATACAAACAAACTTAAAATGAAAACCTATCTTTTTGTTCTTTGGCTAGGGCAAAAGTATGGCACACACTTCAACTAAAGGTGAGAGGTTTTTATGCTTTTTGACTGAAAGTAAAAGCTTTGAAATGTCCCAGAAGTGGCCGACCTCCTAGATTGAATAAATTTTAATTTAAAGATTTAAATTTATTGGTAGGTCGACTTGGCAGTATGCTGGCCGACTGAAATTTGTTTTATACATGGGCCGACCCATGTTTGGCGCCTCACTTTGTTGTTTAAAAATTGCAAATAAATCACTTTATTAATGGGGCCGACTCCTTAATGAAGCGCTCTATAATAAGGACAAATCGTCTCATTCAAGAGTGATAATGAAGAGGTGCGTGTGAAGAAAAGTTGTCTTCCTTTGTAATAGTTGCATCCATTGATGGAATCACTCCTCCTCAAAAAGATATAAGAGATAGTTGTGGAATTTTTGAAGAGGGGGTGAAAAAAGAAATAAAGATGTATCAGTTAGACATCTACAGGTTTGCACATAAAGATTTAGTAGAAGATCATTAGAAGAGAAGTTAATGCAGATCTAGAAGAGAAGTTTATGCAGATGTAGCAGAGGACTTGATGATCAGATTTATGAAATGAGCAGATTTGTGAAGACTATATAAGGCAGAGATAAATTTACAAGGAATAAATCAGTAGAGATATATTATGCAATAATTGATAACAGCAGAGAATTATTTTATTGCAGTCATTCTACCATGCTATAACTCTATCATCCTCTCATTCTAATAATCTATTATTCCATCATTCTATTATTCGATTATTATATCATTCTTTCATTCTATTCTTCTATCATTATATCATTCTATTCTATCATTCTACCATTCTATTATTCCATCATTCTATTACTATATCATTCTTTCATTCTATCCTGCTACTCTTCTCTCATTCTATAATTCTATCATTCTATCATTCGATTGTTCTATCCTTGAATTATTCTATCATTCTTTTGTTCTATAATTCTATTATAGAATCAATCAAGTCAGCAAGTATCTGAGATATCAATTAGCAATCAAAGGAAGCTATCTTCCATGGAAGGAAGTCATATAAGAATCAAGCAAAAGGAAATATATCAAATATATATATCTGCTACAACAAGTGTTAACAGCAAAGAAGGATATATTGCAATCCTTGAACCGAACTTGAAATCCATCAAGAGGTACATATATCAATCATACCAATTCCCAAACAATACAATTGAAATAAGGCGAGGTTAGTAAGTAGGAAATGATGGCCCTTTCGGGGTTCACGAGATGGTGAAGTACCGATAGGCCCTTTCATCAAGTATGCCACCTCGAGTTAGTTGCTTGTGGGCCGGGAGGCTTATGAGTTCTCCCGGGCTTGTTGAATAGTGGTCTTCATGCATGTTATCAAGCACGCCACCCCAAGGTGAGACACTTGTGGGTTGGGAGGCGGCTAAGTGCTCTTGGGCTTGATCAAGGAGGATGGCCAGCCTCTAAGGTGAACTGCGAGATGTTAGGTGGACTGACCCCTTTCATGCTCTTGACTATATTGTTACTTACTAACACTCCGGGAAGATTCAATATGTGATTGGCTTGGGGAATTGTGTTATGGATTGAACTAAATGTGGATTATGCTATGATGATTTGATCTCATTGTTTATGTTATGAAGTATTGATCTCATTATTAATTATGCTATGATAGATGAGTTTAATATGAATGATAGATGAATTTAATAGGAATAATGCTATGAATTGAATATTATCTTAATTTATTGATTATTAATATTTTTAATGTCCCTTTCTAGGGATTATTATTGTATGCAGGTAAAGAAATCAGGAATATCCTAAAAGGGGACATTACAAGCTTACAACTACCATGCTTTTGTTGTTCCGTTAAGGCAGAGACTGAATAATGCAAGTACACGACTAAGATTAGTTTAAACAACACAAAAAGCTTGGGAAATTAGAAGAGGAGAATGGAATTCAAAGCTACCATACCCACTTCATTGTGACTTGCAATATGAATCCCGCAGTTGACAATAAAAGCATTTCAATTCACTTCATCTAAACATACATTAGACATTATGAGCTAAACAAAGTAATTACATTCAAAGCTACAGCAACCAACACCTATTGCAATACAAAGCTTCTAATAACTCTTAAGTGATATTCAATTCATCAAAACACAATAACCCATAAGGACACAAAAGACTTCAACATTAATTCAAATTAAGGTTTTACAAAACATTGCATGAAAAATAAATGAAAAAATAACTAACACTTCTACACTAAGAATAGTTTGCTTGTGCACAAAACAAGCTTATTACACATATTTGTCCACAAGTACTAAATCTTAACTTAGGCAAACTTTTGATAGATTCCTAATAAAGATAAGTATTAGCTTACAATAGACCTTCTAAAAATAGCCACTAAAAATAGACTTCTCAGAATATGATTATCTCCTCGAAAACAGTGATGGCTAAAAATAGTGAATCTTTATTATTGGCTTTGGAGTGAATTCTAATGAAGCTTCTCTATTCTGAACATGGCTCTCCAAAGAAACTCTAAAATTCTGAAACTGAAAAGCTCTGAAAATCTTGGTGACTTGAATCTGAAAACCTTTGCTTTTGTTGATCTTAACACCAAACACTAATTGAAAATTGCAACCTTGGATATTTTGAAACCCCAGAGCACATGAATGGGTTTAATTGCATACTTGAAAGTACATTGGTGTTTTACTTGAATATCCTTACCTTGTTGCAACCATTCTAGAGAGTATGGTGTTGGATGTGCATTGGTGGAAAGACCCAAGCGCTTGATTGCATCATGTGAGATAATTTTCTTTTGGCTCTGACTATCAATGGTGACACAGAGTTGATGTGCATTGACTTGACACTTGGGGTGGAAGAGATGTTTGTGTTACATTATAGTGTCAATGTGCACAATTTTAGTGCTGAGACATTGTGCCTTCGGAATAGTTTCCTTGGCTTGTGTGGAATTTGATGTGGCTTGTGCAATTAGGATTCCTGCGTGCAACATTTAGTGTCACTGTGGAAATTGGTGTGATGGTGATGGCACCGTTTATCACCTTGTTGCTTCTTTCTCTTGTCCTCACTTGGTGTGGATGATGTGGATGCTTAAGCATTTGGTGCAGATGATTTTGAATTTTGTTGTTGTTTCTTCATAGGGGATTTTGCTTTTGTGCAGATGTCTTAGGAGTTGAATCCTGTGTTAACTTATTTTTGTGCGAGGAAAACTTACTTGAGCTGGTGTTGGCCTCTATTGTGGATGCATTGCAGAATGCTTGCCCCAATTTATTTGAAGTCAAGAACTCCATTTTAGTGCGAATGTAAAGTGATAACCCACTTGTGTATTTGAGCACTTTGTGTTGCTCTAGAGTTTTCTCATGCACGCGTGTAGAGTGGTCATGGAACTCATTGATGTAATCTTATGGTTTGCTTCTTATGCTTGCGTAATTGCTAGAACTTCATGTACTCATCCTCATAATTGCTAGAAATTCCTCTTGCAAAACATCGAGAAAGGAATTCCAAGTCCAAATTGGATCATGGTCCCTTTCATGCTGTGCGCTAAGTGTTTGCCACTAGTGGAACACTAAAATGGACATCTTCGACATCACAACAGAAATCTTAACATGAATCAGTGAAAATGTTGAAAGAGACATATTCATCCAGTTGCTGCACCCAATTATCCAACACTATGGAGTCAATTATACCTTTGAACATTGGGATGTTTAGATTGACTTGTGCTCTAATGTTTAGGTATGCCTCAAGAGTGTCGTTGATCATTTTTCGAATGTTCAGAGACACTTTTGATCTTTGGTTTTGTGTGTCAAACATTTTGCTCCTATTGCAATGTTTGTTCAGATGCTCAAAAGTCAAACTAAGTGGGCAACCTTCCTAATGCTATCATGCACGTGTTTGTACAAGCATGTGTTAAACACTACTTTGATACCAAAGATGCGGATCCTACGTGGTTCAGGTGACAAACCAATCTTAGTGAAAGATGGGTTTATAGATTATGGACCCAGATACAAGAAACACAAGTAATCCAACACAATAAAAAAGAGAGTGGAAGACTTTTGGCAATTATCTACTACTATTCAAACAAATAGGAGTAGGGTACAATTGTATGTTACAGATAACAAATGTAAGAATGGGGATTCTCATGACTAGAAAGGGGTGAACACATCAAATTGGTTTCCTTGAACTATTTAGTTATCTGTCCTCTCTCATGGAGGATCAAATGTCGATGTACAATATGATTACAAAACATGCTGAGAAGATGAGACGTTTTATGTCCCAAACCACTTGACCTTCCAACTGGTGGTTATGTTCCTTGATGATTGGCCTTCCACTCTCATGGTTGAAGGTGAAAACTTATGTAGATGCCACATATAAAGTAATGTTGATAGTGCAAGATCCACTAGGTAGTGTGTAAAGGTGTGCCAAGTCATGCACGGTGGTGTGGGATGATGCAGTGACTTGTGTGCAGGGTGTGCATGATGTAGTCGACACTTGCATGCTAGCGCAAAGTTTTGCTGAGTCGTGCGCGTTAATGCAGAATGCTGCTAAGGCACACACAAGGTTCCCTGAGGCTTGCGTAGCCAACACAAAATGTTGCCAAGGCATGCACAAGGTTCCCCGAGGCTTGCACGGCTGTGCACTATTGTAAATAGCTTCTTCTGTTCATATCTTTAGGAATGGTATGTCAAACACTAATGAACCTATTGGAGAAAATGAAAGTTCCATCATGTTTTATCAACCAAAATTCATCTTCTTAGAAATGCTAATGTAAAAAGTCTCATTCTAGAATTATATTAAGTTAAATAATATAAAAATAAGAAAATGATTGACAAGTTCATGTGTTCAACTAGGTCTATAAGGGGCAAGAAAGGCACCATGCTTAAACTAGGCCAAATGATTTAAGCATGACTGCAAAAGTAGTCACTAGAGTAGTTGAAATGGGCGCTCAATCTAGTTTTGTTCAGTTATAAATGTCATATAGATCTGTGTTTCAGTGGAGGCTCTGTTTTGGCTAAAATGTTATGTTTTATTTTCAATCAATTAAATGAGGGTCGTAGTGGGGCTCTCTCCCTCAAAAGAAACTAAACCACTGGCATTAATGCTAAATGGTGGCACACGGTACCAAAATATATTTGGAATAAGTCTAAACAGAAGTATCACCTTAAACACTTTAAACTGAAACCATAACAACAAAGTCAAAGCAAAATAATTGATAGTACTCCTTTGGGTAGCAATATTGACAGATTTTAATGAAGACCTATGTAATGTCCCCAATCAGAATTTTAGGAAATATGTGATTTTTGTATAGATTTTGTGATTATGAGAATGACTGAAACAACTTGCTAGCAGCAAACTTTATATATTTAATAATACTGGTGCAGCAGTATGACCAAATAACAATAAATCCTGACAATGACTGGAACCCACCCAAATCACATAACTGACAGAAAATGTCCCAATATGGCCTTCATGAATATTCTGAATTTTCTTTGCATTTCTTAATGTTATCAACTGAGACAATTTCAAATGCTGGTAACTACAGCACTCTTGAACAATCAAAATGGAATATAGCAACCTCAATTTATTTTATTCACCATCAATCCATAAAAAATTACAAACATATGTATGCTGATCTGGAATGTAAATTTCGAAATTACATACAGCTGGTATCAACTCACTGAGTAATAAATTAGTACAGCAGCCGTGTTGATCAGAAATAAGCCTAGTTGAAGGAGCTGCAGGCTGCTTGAGTATGAATCGACCTCCCTTGGACAGCTGTATACAGCTTCAAACTCTTCACCCGCTCCCAAGGATGCAGAAAATAGCATATGAGGCATGGCCAAACCTGCAAAATATCTCCTGGATGGCATGATCTGCTTAGGGTTGCTGTGGCTGGCGCCCATATAAACTCCTCAATAGCTGGCAGCAAGGGGGTAGGTTGCTGCAAAGACTCCTTCCAAACGCCAAAAATCAGATGAGGCTCATGAGGTTATGAAATACATGCTCAGCTCCTCCAATGTTTCCAACTCCACGATTAGGAGCAAGGTACAATAAATTCTGAACTTTGGGCATGAGTTTAATGTAACGTCCTTTGTGGAACTGTTAGCCAAAATCATCAATTTTTTTTTCAAACTTTACGATCAACACAAATCCAAGCTCCTGATGTGGGCAAGGCGAGAGCATACAACCGGATTGTGGACATAGAATAATTTTCAACTGATTGGTAGTAGTGACCAATAAACAGATCAACACCAAACTAGTGGATTTAGATATTTCACTAGAGCAAAGACCAATTTACAATCCACGCCCAACAGACGGATAAAATAAAATCCACAACTACAGAATGGGTCAAGCCAAACTGGTTGACAACATGCCGATTTGGATCAACACCAACAATGGTAGATAATGAAATGTAAATGATTGGTGTTTTTTTTATAATGCAATATAGAGAAATTAAGTTATTCTGGCGGATGACCTTCCGGAATATTACAAATGTAATCCACTTCAAACTTTTAGAGTGTTTCTAGCGGTAAACCACACAAAAACTTACAAATTTATATCAGCTGGAATTTTTCTCGATAATTTCCAAATTTGATACTAAATACCCACTTACAATAAAAATACCGAATAAGTAGATTTTGACAAGTATTATCAGCAACAATTTATAGCTCAAATCTGCTTCTTAATACCAAATACTCAGACCCAATATGCTGCTGTTTTAGACAAATATTGACCAGAAATCAGAAATAAGCTATGTATACAGCTTTCTGTTGATATAAATAGGCCTTGAAGTGTACGGCCCCTTTCTTTTGAATAGTACGACACCTTAAGTCTTCCAAAGAATAAAAAAATACTCACTAAAACTTCAATGCCTTCTTACTCTTTCAAATCTTCATAGACTTGGGCACTAGGAAGTGGCGGCAGCTTTAGGAGATATTCTTTTTTTTTATACCATCAAAAAACAACACTACATAATATGGTACGGCTGGGCTGGAAAAAGGTATAGCCAGCTTGGGGTTTAACTTCCTTCGCATTTCACTTGAAATTCATCAATATTAATAATAATTAAATCACTAACAATAGCAACCTCACACAGAGAAATATAAATCACACACTAATCTGAAAACTCTCACATATTTTTGTATTTTTTGGAATATATAATCACACCACACCGACATAAATCTTCACACTACAATAAACTGAAATGAACATAACAGATTAAACTCACTGGAAATTTTTGCAATGAAATTCCTCAACTGGAATGGAGGGTTTTCGTCTTCAATCTCATATGCCGTCAGGGTTTTTGTCCTTTGGGCAACTTTATGTGTTTTTCGTCCTTTAGGGAAGGTTGGGCACAAGGCTCAAACTCAGATAATAAATTTGTAGAAGAGATGGAATCCCTTCAATGAACCCTCATCCTCCTTTTATAGGCTCAGGAGGGAAATAAAATATTATTTTTTACTTTTGCTTGAAAACCTAATTTTAAATTACCTTTGGTAATTTCCCGCCCATTCTAAAAAGAAATAACTTAATATTACAAAAGGTTTTATTCACCCCATTTAGGCAGCCTGAGTAATAATAATAAAGTGGCCTTTTTACAAAGTTATGACAATTAATATAAAGACAGACTTTAATTATTATTTTTAAATCTATTTTTCGCTTCTGCACTAAACTACGGAAAATACGAAAATGACTAATTAAATTATTTCTATGAAATCTACTAGCTAAAATTGAGTAGGAAATATGAAACCTTCGAAAATGAAGCTCTCCAAGGTTTGTGGACTTCTCCAAGAATCTTAGAATGCTCCAAACATGCTAGAATTGGTGCAAACAAAAATGGAACATGACAAGTCTACCCCGCTTAAAATTGCTTGTACTCAAGCAATTGTAAATTTGGATGTTTTAGAATCTATGGGCCTTCCCATGTTGCATCTTCTACGGGAAGATTCTTCCATCGAACCAAGTATTCAGTGATGCTTCTGTTTCTCAACTTTCTGTCTCACATCAATCATTGCTTTTGGAACCAGAATCAGCTTGCCTTCTTCATCTAATGGAGGCAAATCCACGAAAGGGACAATATGTTTTCTAAGTGCTTTTTCGAGGCATTACGCATGGAACACATTGTGAATCTTACTTCCCTCAAGCAGCTCCAACTCATAGGCAACTTCACCAATCCTCTTCAAGATTTGGTATGGCCCACAAAAACGAGGCTTCAGCTTCTCAGATCCACTTGTCTTGAGAGAAGATTGCTTGTATGGTTGTAGTCTTACAAACACCAAATCTCCAACCTCAAATGATCTTTCTATTCTATGACGATCAACGTACATCTTTTGTTGATCTTGTGCTTGTTGGAGGTTGTTTTTGAGTGTTTTTAAAATTTCTTGGCTTTAGCTCACCAAAGCTCTTGCTCCAGGAACTTTGTTGTCAGAAATAACAAGGTTAACAAAAGATTGAGCTTCATAACCATACAAAGCCAAAAATGGTGGCATCCACCTAAATACGTGCCCAAATAATAACAAAGAGATAAATTCTGCAAGTCTATGTGGGAAAAGCCGTTAGGAAGAAAGAGGAGATATTATCTTGATGAATATAATCCCACTTATAATCATCAACAAAAGGCATACATAGGGGCAAATGTACCTTGGAGGGCAAAGATACTTATAGCTCAATGAGGACTAGTTCACATCATCTTCGATGTGAAATAGGTAGATGGAAGAGGCCTAAAGAAGAATGGGAGGAAAGAGTTTGTATCTTTTGCACAGTTGCGGTAGTTGAATCAGAAAAGCACTTTATTCTAGAGTGCGAAGCTTATTGTGACATTCAGGCCAAATATATGGATACATTAGTGGTTGCTTCATTGCAGGATTTGATTGAAGAGGAGAAGGTTGAGAAATTAGGGGAGCTCATCATCAAGCTTTTTGGTAGTAGGTTAGCAAGTCAGAAAGCTAAGATGGTAGGGTCTATTGTCCCATAGGCTATCTTTGTCCTCACGGATGTTAAAATTCTTCAATTTTATTCTATTCTATTATAGACATAATACATTGAATCTTGTCAAGAAGAACTCTAGATATTTAATTTCATGGTGGCCACTGTCATGTCCCCTTCTCAAGCGTAAGTCTTACGAAGACCCTTAGCTTATTTCTTTGTTTTCCTTTAGGCTAAAAGGGGTGGAATCAGGGAAATATTTTGATAATTAAACTTAAGTTGTTCAAAAAGTAACTTAAGTTATATTTTAAAAGAGCAACTTGTGTTTTATTATTAAAAATGTTGTTTTTAAAAAGTGAGTTTATAAAGTGTCGTTAGGAGTGGGGTACAAAATGTAATGACACTTTTAGACACTTAAGCTGAGGGAAAAAGGACAATTAATTAAAAATACATTATTTTCTTTTCGAAGGCTTATAAAGGGTATTTGTGCACAGAAGAATTTCTTTCTGGCTAATTCATTTTCTATTTGCTTTGTAATGAATGCGAGTTCTTCCATTTGCCTGACGATGGTTGTGTGATTTCACCCAAAAATCACTTGTGTGCTAAAAGATTGAAGATATTTTTTAGTTCAGTTTAAGATGGATATTTTTGATGTGTTTTGAGTTGCTAATGAATTTTGAGCTTCTTATTTCTTTGTCTAATACCTAGTGGCTGTTTTTAGTGATTTTGTGAAGTGTGAAGGGGCTGAACCAAGCTATAGTAAGCTTTCCAACCGTACCATCTGCCCATGTTGGGCTGTACATTTTCAGAAGAGGCCATACTGTTTTAGTATGCAGGTTTAAATTCTCTTGCAGGCTGCACAATCTAAGCTCCAGGACGTACTTGCTTTTTGCATGTGATAATAATCTTTTGTAGGCTGTACAATATTCTTTTGGATTGTTCTGTTGTTTGGCGTCCAAATACTGGTTGTAGGAGAGTCGTACATGCTGAAGTGGGTGTCATACCAAATATAAGTGAGCGTACCCCTTTGGCATTCATTGTCATCGGATTTGACATGTTTTTGAGGGCCGTACATATGCTAGACAAGGCCAAACAATTCTGTTATGATCTGTAGCAGTTGTCACTTCATTCACCAAGCCGTACCACTGTACTTCCTAGCCGTACAGTTCTGATCTTTTTGGTTTTTGGCAGTGTTTAGTGTACTTTCAGTCTTCATCAATCTTCTACATCAGTTTCAGTGATTTGCTTCAGTGTACTTCAGTAGCATAGTTCATGGTGGGCTAATTATAATCTATTTCTAATTTTTATGAACTAATTCCCTGTGCTGCAGCAATGTTATTTTGAGTTGGTTTTATGTTTTCAGAAGTGTATTGCTGTTGCTTTTAGAAAATAATATATCTGTAGTGCATATTGCATTTCTATTGTAACTTTGGAAGGTAGTACCGCCAGAGAGTTGCATTTCATGATTAGTATATTGTAAAACTGGATGGTTTTCCCCCAGTTAATTGCATATTCATAGACCGTTTTGGCATGGATCGAGTTTGCTAGCAATCAACCATTTTGGCTTGATCAGATTTGAAAGAATCTGCTAGTGGTTTTGCATTCAAGCATACTCGTCTGTCGAAGAGGTTTTGATTTGGGTCGGCTTTGCCGCTTGTATGCTTCTGGTTGGCCTGTCGCCTTTACATTTCAATAGTGCATAAATTAATTAGAGTGTGTGATCTAAACACTGTATGCTCACTTTTCCCACCCCGGGATTTGGGTGATTAGAAAGTGCCAAGACTTGCATCTGCATCTCTCTATATTGTAAAAATCTCAAAAAAATTAGTTTGGGTCATCACAGCCACGTCCAGCTAAAAACAATAATTTGAAGATCACGTGCACCTCTGCGATGACTCCCTTTTATGTTAGCACCTCTGCGATGACTCCCTTTTATGTTAGCAAGATTTCTCAATTGTGTCTGCCAGGTTGGTCTTGCTTAGATTTTTAACATACAAGTTAACATTTGCAAAACATGGCATAAAGCATATAATACACTAAGGGTTAGAATAAATCTTGCAATAGATCACAATGTTATTATCACTCCACGTAGAGGTAAACTGGATGAAAAATATATCACTGAAGGCCCATTACCGTCTTCTTGAAATATCTTTCGTGCTTGCAGCTAAACCAAAGGAAGTGAGTTTGCTATTCCAATCGACCACCCTCGCAACAAGTGCCCAGCTCTGTAGTGGGTAACTAGAATTGGTAACTGTATGTAAGAATTTAGAACTCAAAACAGAAAACAAACTTAAATGAAATGCTTCCTATTCTAAACTCATGATGTGTGGATTTGCTCTATTGATTCCGATGTGGATGCTCATGAACTTGTGCAAGATTCAGATTGGAAAGCCCAAAAGTCAAGAAATTTAGAAGGCTAGCATCTAGGCTAAAGATTGATTGATGAGATGGATTTATAGATGTTTGGTTGAGGATGTGAACGATCAAGATTTGATAGTGGATGAACGGTGGAGATTGAATGAGAGAGAATGGAGGATCTTCCATGGCTAAGAATAGTTAGAAAGAGTGATGAGGGTTATGACGTCATTTTAGTGGGCTCTAAAATGGTTGAGGCAAATTAGTTGTTTTTATTTTTTAATTTGACTAATTGGTTGTGCATGGGTTAAAAATAGAGGGGAATCTTGCAGTGAGTTATGACAGAATGTGAGTGGATAATTGGATTTATTAATTTGGAGAAAATGGAAAATAAATTCATTTATCTATTTTGGAAGAAATGGAATTAGTATTAGCCTAATTAATTAAATAATATGAATTATTTAATTAATTAGTGGTAGTGGAAATAACAAAGGGGAATTAGTAAGATAATTGTCGACATGGTATGAAAATTGGCTTAATTAAATAAATATAATTTATTTAATTAATTTGGCGAATGTAATTTGAATGCACTTAGGAAAGTGGTGTTAGATGCGACGTTGAATGTGTCGATTATAAGTGTCTATAGTAACCAAATGATGCTACCAGTTTAATGGCCCTTTCCATCAAGAACTTTCACAACTTTCTCATATTTACCAATGCATCTTAACATTCGGGTTTAATTTTTGGCGAACCCCCTGTTATCTTTGATGAATTCTCGACATTATGGTGACTCAAAACTTTCTTCTCCCCATTTTCCAACTCTACTCGTGTGTTCTTCACTAGCTTCCTCTCCTCATTCTTATAGCCGTCTGTCCATCAGACATTGTTTGCATGAATAATTTGGCTACTTGGGACTCAAAACCTTAATTCTACTCAATAGTTGTCTTTTAAATTTTCAGACTCCTTGTGTGATTTATTGTATCATTCCTGTTTTTTTTGTCACACATGACATTCTCCCGACATTTGGTCCATTTGGATTTTTATTGACTTTTGTTCCATTCACCATGTGTTTTCTCAACTTCTATTAGCCTAGTTACCTTTCCCTCTAGATGTCATTCTTTGACATTCTCTCTGTGACAATCCGAGTGTTTTGTGTGCTCTGCCACAATTTCCTTCCTTAATTTTGACTACACCATTCAACGCGACATCCACTAATCTACCAGGCCTACACCTGATTGCCATGCGAGCTTTTGACTTGGTTACCACTTGGATTTAGGAATTCCCCTTCGACTTTGGTTGGCATTTGATTGTACCTATCTCTTGAGTCTTGTGCATTAACCAAATGAATCACAACACCTTGTGGGAGGAAATCATGCATAAATCAGATATTCTTATCATTTGTCCAACTCAATTAAACATTGGAAAGTATTAACATACACATTAGATTCTCATCTTGTGTTTCTCATTCATGTATTACCACACAATGATAGCATACATCCCTATCATTTAACACCTAAACAATATATTGATCAACTAAGGGATTCATTAATTCTATCAGAAATTTAAAAATAATCATATTATAACATTCAAAATCATGGGTTTAAGCGACATCAGATGTTGATATGAGTCCTTGGCTAATCGCATCATAATATAGGACTTCAATATTTGCCTCCTAGCCTCAGGGTGATGGCAACAGGTTGTTATATAGGGTCAATGAGGAAAACCTTCCCATACCTTCTTCAATGATGGTTATGAGGGGAAGAATGAAAAGAAAATGTCTTTGAATGCAAGGTATCATGTGATTGTTATACCAGGGGAGGGGACCCAAGTGAAGTGTGAAAAATAGTGTTCCTTGTTGTTTGATGTAATCAACTTATTGAGTGTAAATAGGTTTATGTTGATGAAGATTAAACATTGGACATCTTTGAGATGAATACTTCAGATTCAGATGCAATATGCTTGAAATTTTTCCTTTACATGCCCTCAAGATACTATTGTGATGGTTTAATCCCAATGTGTAGGCCACTTGAAAGGAACAACCAATGTCAGGCCAAAAGGGAAGGTAGAAACAGTTCTTTACATACCTTGTAATTGTAGATCTTACTTATATAGAGTTTGTGTGTAGACAGGAAAGGATTTTCTTGGCTCTAGTAGTTGGCCCTAAACATGCAAAATACAAAGAAATAACAAGAATGATATTAATGCTCCGGAGTAAAGAAACATGGGTGCTTAATATGATGAATGGTCATCAGTAAAGTTGTTTGTAGACATGATCCCCATCATCTTCGTAGATGACCCTGTTGAGATATAATGACTTACTGATTTGTGATTGCAACCAACTCGATATCCCTGATGATTCTTTACTAGAAAATAAAATGGCTCGAAGGCTGAGCTGAATTCCCTTCTCATCTGAGGGGATTCCTAATATTGATATTAAGGACCTTCCCAATTAAGGGGATTCCAGTTGAGGCATAAATATTGACTAAAAGGTCCTTCCTGATTAAGGAGTAGATATTGATCCAAAGGTCCTTTCCAATTAAGGGGTAGATATTGATCCCAAGATCCTTCCAAATTAGGGAGTAAATATTGACCCCAAGACCCTTCCAAGTGGAGGGGATTACTGGCGAGTTATTGTCCTGATTTATTGACTTTTTGAAAAGTGAAAACCAGCGTCTAACTACAGAATATTGCATTAGAAACACATTTGGTGAGTCTATAAATATGTAAAAAGCAAGTGCCTAGAATTATTTTTGTAAGCACCAAGCATATTTACATAGTTCTAGGCTCTAGCCTTCGAGGAACATATTTGCAATTAAGATATCAAGGTTGTATGTACAAGATGAAATGACAACAAGGTCAAGGGGCCAAGTTAATTGGTAGTTTTGAAGTACCAACTAACTTCAATAATAGAAATGAGTTGCCCTAAAATTGGAAGGTATCTTTTTCACTGGCAGTGTGTCACCCCTTGGTCTGAATCTATTCAAGATACATTTATATTAATTGTTTATATTTAAATGTCATTTCATACCTTATTTTCTTGCCTTATTGGCAAGTACCATTATGTGAGCCTGTTTGGTGTCTTATATTTTTTCCCTGGATGTAAGTCTAGTTAACAATTTCTGAATTAAGTTTTCTGTGCTTTTTAGATGTCATTGGGTTCAGTCAAGTGACATATAGTTTTGGCTTTTGGACATTGTTATATGTTGTAATCATTGATTCCACTTGAGTTTGACTGTACTTTCTAGATGGTTTTGGATCTATTTCAATATTATAGATATTCTACAAGAGGTTTGAGTAAGGAAGCAAAGTGGTGAGATAACTTGTGGTGTTTGCATGCCCTTTCATCACACCATGAAAACTAAGGTTCATGATCCCTTTCCATGTTATGTATTCACTTGGTGTCAACACTTGTTTGACTGTACTTTCTAGATGGATTTGGATCTATTCCAATATTGTAGATATTCTACAGGAGATTTGAGGAAGGAAGCAAAGTGGTGAGATAATTTGTGGTGTTTGCATGCCCTTTCATTACAGCATGAAAACTACGGTTCATGATCCTTTCCCATGTTATGTATTCACTTGGTGTTAACAACTTATGTTTTTAATTTCCTTGATGATGATTATTGATGAGGGGATCATGTCTAAGTTGACTGAAAATTTTAGCATCAATAGGGGTAGATATTGGTTTGGAGGCACTTCCAAATAAGGGGTAAATATTGACAAGAGGATCCTTCCCTTATAAGGGGTAAATATTAACTTAAAACCCTTTCCCAATTAAGGGGATCCCCAATAAAGAGGTATGTACTGACTTGTGGTCCCTTTCTGACCTAGAGTCCCTTCTTGTAGTCAAGGGGTAAATGTTGAATTGAAGGCCCTTTGCAGTTAAGGGGTAAATATTGACCAGAATGCCCTTTCTAGTCAAGGGGTGAAGATTGGTCAAGTATCTTCTCAATGATCGGGCTTCCTAGCATAAGAGGTAATTGGTGACTTAAGCCCCTACCCATCTAAGGAGTAACTTTTTACCTAGAGTACCATTCAATACAAGGGATACTTATTGGTCTGAAAGCCCTTTGCAATCAATGTGTTATTAACTCAAAGGCCCTTCCCAAATAAGGGACCTCCTAGTTAAGGGCTAAATATTTACATAAAGGCCCTTTCCCATTAAGGGTGTTCCCAGTTAAGTTGTAAATATTGGCCTGAATGAACTTCCTGTATAAGAGGTAAATTTTAATAGATTATTTCAGAAGATATTGAATGCTGCGTGTATCTATCTGTATTTTTCCACAGTTCAAAAATTAAATACATCTGATCAGTTATCAGAAAATACACTTTTGTGTGTTGTTAGAAGAAGTTGTACATTAATTCACCTTCTTTTGTCTCCATTCTCAAAAACAATCATCTTTTTGACAAAGTCAACCAGGTCAAATGAGAGTGTTGCGAAGATCATAATATGATATAATGGGGAGCTTTTCAATTTATTGTGTCATTTTTTGATGTCAGTATTGTTGTATTGCCGATCCATTGAATAAGCCACAAATCCATGAAATCCTGCTTCATTTTATGGAAGGACTTGGACAGATGGGCTGATATGAGCATGACCTAAGCATGTGGAAATTTAGTAAAGCTAGGTCAAGATGATTATTTTCTTGTACTTTCATCAAGTATAGGGATATTATATATCATTGGAAAGCCCTTGACGCCTATTTTATGTTATGTAATGTGTCTGAACATTCATCCTAATGTTAAGAACAAGAAAAAGAAAAAAAAAACAATTTTTGGGCTATAGAACACAAAAATGCAATTTTCAGGGCTCTAGAGGTTGATTTTGGCACAGAAAAAATGTTGAAATGGGTCTTACTTAGAGCAAACGGATCACGGTGACATGGAACTCTTCAAGATCTTCACTTAAAAAAAGAAGGGCTCAATTGGCTTTCCAGATTAAAAGTTATGGCCTTCGGAAGTTGGGTCTCTCACATTGGAAATGTAAGAGCATCTATGACACATAAAAGGGCTGTAAGAGCAAGTTACACTTGTTGGCCAACTTATGGCACATGTTATGACACATCATAAGGCATATTTGATTGGAGATAATAGAGCAAAAATGGAGAGCCCAAGTTGGTGAGCAGATTATGATGAGCTTATGACAGGTAGAAGGAATATGCTATTTTTAACTTGTGGACACATCTTGGGATTTGAGTGATGGATTTTGAATAGGGATTTGGTCGCCACACTTTCGATGGTTTTAGGCTCCATAGAAGCAAATATCTTTAAAATATCCCGATATATCTTTTCTTGGCAAGGTTCCTGACATTTTCTTGAAAATATCACGAGTTTTTCAAAATATCTTTGACTGTGATTTTGACCAAAATTTTCACCAATATATTGCAAAATTGTTGGTCATATATCACTAGTAATATCACAATAAATTAGTTTTTTTTATATATAAGCATCAAACCTACAATTTTTTGATCATTTTTCTCTGAAACTTTTATAAATGGGTTATAAACCTTGAATGGTGGAAGTAGCTCTTAAGATTTCCAGGTGCCATTATTGTATAGCAGTTAGATCTTTTGGAAAGGGGCAGCAACAATTATTGTTTTTGTTATTTCAAAAATGAGCGTAGTTATCTACAGTTGTGAAGACAGTTGGTATAATTGGGTTTGAAAACCTTGTGAATAGGGAACATGACTATTGTTATTGTGATTAGTAATTATCACTGTTGCCTTTGAGAACAACAAACACTGCTGTCATTATTTATGATTCGTGAGCATAGTCATTACTAGACAAAACTGTCAAATGATTATGCTATTCTTTGACTTGTCATTATTATTGCATCATAGAGGTTAGTGCTGTCATGGACTTGCTGTCATTTGTACTTATCAATGGATATTGTTGTCGTTATTTCATTTGTAAAATAGTTGTATTATTGAGGCAATTGTGTGGCAATTTTCATTGTTACATATCAATTGTTAATGATGTTGTACCAGTTGAGATTGTTGTCTTCATCATTGTCTTTTGACATAACTATCCTTTTGTGATTAGTAATCTTCTTATGATCACTGATCAATAGCATTCTGTCATTATTGTGAGCTATACATTCTTGATCAGTACAGTGTTTAGTAGCATCCTTATTAGTACTGTTAGGGGCATCAATATTGCTGTCAACATTATAGGAAATATTACTAATGAAAATGATTAATATGAAACGTTGTTAATAAAGGACATTGCTCTCCTAAAACGCTTGCCACTGCTGTAAATTTAAGAGGTATTTGAAGAGGTTAGGGAGACTTTTGTTGTGAAATGTAGTTACCATTTTGTGTATAGATTGGTCTCTTGGGCTTGATAGTTAAGGAATACGGTAGGGTTAACAGGTTGTATTTACATTAGTTGTGTTCTATTACATTAAGGGTTCATTATCATTCTGGCAGTCATTTATTAACATTGTTAAAGAGATTTATATTACATTATTTGTAATCAACGATCTCAAAATTAATGAGAAAAATCGATTTTTTAAAATTCATTGTGTACACTCTTGTTTACTTTCTCACTGTCACTTTCTATGCAATTAGTATGGCTTTTAATGTAAAAAAAACCAGTTATTCTCTCTTTTTTTAAAAAAATTACTGCATTTTTTGGGTTTCCGATTTTTTCCCGATTTTTTTCCAATAAATCCCGAGAAATTGAAAATATCTTTATCTTTTAGGATGCCGAGCAATTCCTGAGAACGATATTTGCTTCTATGGTTTTAGCACATGGATTAATAATTACCATTTGATAGTTTCATGTATTGTTTCTTCTATTTATTGGGTGCTTGAGATGGAGATTTCATAGTGAGTTTTGTAGGTATTGTTATATTGCCACAATTGCTTTAGATCTCTTATTGTTGATACTCCTGTAAAGGCTTAGACTTTGCAAGTGTACTGTAACTGTTCACTTTTCAATAATACATTGAGTTGCTTTGGAGTGTGGGATTTTTCTCTTGGAAGAGTTTTCCGGGTTTCCCCATGTAAATCACTGTGTTATGGTATATTGCTTTTGTGTTCATTTCCTTGTAAGTATATGATCAGTTCAATTTTTTGCACATACTTCTATCATAGATTAGCGAATGAAGTGTATTCTGCACCTGTGCTTTCTTTCATTTTTACATGGTACCTCATAATTAATTCCTAATTTTTCATGAAGTTCAAATTTGCTGATTTTTTTTCTCAAATCCTTCTGGAGTTTGATGATGGTCTTGTGTTGCTATAACATTAAGGGTTTAGGGTTGTAATAGCAGCAGCATGTACTATGTAGCCTGAGACCTAGCTATATTTTGAGCTGCAACATGAGTCTTAGTCTGTGCTACTATCCACACAGCTTAATGATGTCAATCTCTTGAAATCCAAACTACTACTATCATTCCAAACGTATTGCTGGGAAAATTTTCCATTCCAGTGGGGATATGTATAGATAGTAATTGTGGAAATAATTTTATGTTGTCTTTCATTCCATATGTACTATTAAGGAATGATTAGGGGGGACCATGTTTATGATAGATTAAGCTAAAAGTCAATATGAATAGTTCTGAAATATAATCAATGAGTGTTAGTGCATGACCAATTTTATTTTTACATGGAATGCAATAACCACAAACCCATCCTCTTGAAAAATTATATCCTCATCTATAATCTAATGTCTTATCATCCGTTCTTGGTCAAGCCAGAGTCTCTCTCATACTGTGGTGCATGATTCAGTGTACATAGTTTTTCTCATAATAAGAAAAGTTATTTATATTGTTGTGCATTATCGTTTTTATTTCATTTTTTCTTCACCAGATGAAAGGTTATCATTTGTCATTTGATATGTTGCCAATATCGATTTGTTGGTCCCATTGGTTTCAAATATGCAAGTGAATCAGTGGTAGATTAGTCTGTTGGTTGAATTCATTGATCAGTTTGTGACTTGTTTGATTCCAGTGTTTAATATAGCTACTTTAACTATTAAATAAGCTGATATTTTTTTTGTGTTATATTGTATTCATGTTTCCATTTGTGCACTGCAGTGGCGGCAGATGGATATCGAGTATACTTTCTGGCAAATGCTTCACCTTTGCACATCCCCTAAAGTGGTGTAAGCATTGGTCAAACCTGTGTGGTTCAGTTTTTTGTATATCAACAATAAGCTTGATGTACTCTGTGAAATCATTTATTGATATGATGAGAATTACTGCCATTGCTCTAGCTTAGATTCTAATTGAATGAATATGCGTGTTGTGGTTGCTGAATTGAAACATTGGCATCAAAGAAATATAACATTTATATGACAAGGCATATTGTCTGTGCTATGCAATCTTTTAATATGCTATGTTGCTAACTTATTGAATTTAAATACATTGTTTGCTTAATGAATTTCCCTCATAACAATAAAATTTAAATTCCTTTTGTTGCATCCATTTCATGTAAATGGAAGCACAGACTGATCTCCTGCGGGATATCCATCATGACCTTAGGCTGTCCACGTGCCAACTTACTTCACCTCCGAGGTAGTTGATTACATGATGACTTCAGTCTTCATGCTTTCAAGGTTGGCCGATTAAACAAGATTGAGTAAAAAGTGATTGTTGTATTTAAGGTTTTGAGTCTTTGACAAATAGATCATATTCATAAATAAAATCAAGCTTTTCAGTATCATCTGAATTTGATGTTGTGGATTTTGTTCTCATATCTTGCAAGCATACATTCAGTGATTCCATTGGTGTCTACATTCTTGTGTTAGTAAAGTTATCTTTGCTGATATGTTTTTATTCTTATATAACAGTTGAATCCTAACTTGCTGAATCAGAATCAAGTACAGGTACGGGTACGTGGTTATTGTACACCGGTATGGTGAAATATTTTTGGGGGTCGGGTACGTCCATACAAAAAATATATAAAAACCATAAATGTATACATATTTGCAGTCTAAAAACAGGAGTTAAATTCAGATTACCACATATCATGCATATGCTAAACAAAATTACCATAAATATTACAAATACAGTATACTAATTCGATATCAACTTGTCAAACTTGAATGTCATGCTTCATTGTTCAATATTAAAACAATACAATCACTAATCAGTGTCATATTGGCCTTCACCACTACACCTTTCAATAAGTTTCCACAATACACACAGTCGAATCCAAAAGCAATTTCTTCTTAACTCTCCTCATGTATCGGTATGACCAAGAAAATTCAAAAATCTTTTTTCTTTTTAAAAAGCAAAGGTAAGCCATCTGTTCTGACGTCAGAAAACAAAGCAGATTTGAACAATGGAAACAAAAAAATAAAAGAGGAAAGTTCAATTAGGTAAAATTCAAACTTGAACTACTTTCCTTGACATGTTTCTTTTACCAGTGTAGAAGACCCATCGACTTGTTTACAATATGACAAAGAAAGCAAAAAACATCATCTCATCTTCTCCACACCCTTGTTTTCTGGTTTCTGCTGGATTTCTTAAAACCAGAGTTTTTCTTGTTTGGAACCTCCCCCAGAATCACCCGGGTACATGTGGGAACAATTCGAAACGAATCTGAAAGAAAAAATCGGTGCCCTGTCTGAATCCACAGGCAAATCGGTTCTGACTCTGATTCCAAAACTAATTGTTCCCGCAGTCATCTAGGTTTTTGGACAATTTGGTAACTTAGCTTAAATCCCTGGAACTGGTTCTCTTTTCTTGTAAAAATTAAATATTTATTTAATGATTGATCTGGCGTCTTTGTGTTAGAAATGCTCTTTGTTGATATCGTTCTAGTTGTATGCCTCCTAATCCTTGGGCCTTGGGACCTTGTGACTGTATTTAGTGTATATTTATGAGCTTTTTGTACAAAACTTGGTTAGGCATAAGGATACTTTTGAGTTCTTTCACATTGTCTTTCACAGTAGACAGTTTGATTTTTTGTGACTTTGTAAGTGTCATCCTTCTGTTGTGAGATGTGTGAGTCAGTTTTCAAATGGCACTGTAACTGATCTTTTGATTAGAGATCATTATGTTTATAATTTATATTTACAAGGATAGTCTAAATGGTCTGGCGACATGTGTAACATGCATTTATTGAGAAAGATTTCTCATCATTAGGAAACAAAGCTGGCCTTTTGATTCCTTGAAAATGTTTTATATGTGCTAAAACTATGTATACCTACTCCATTCAGTACTAATGTTCTTTTACCTTCCTTTATGAGGTTGGCCTGGTTGGAATGACGAAATCTCTCTGATTTAATTGTATCTACATCTTAAGTGATTTCTGCAAAACATACCTGCTAGATTGTATTGGAAATGGACTCTTTTTCTTTTACATTTTTTTGGGCATGGAAACTGGTACATATGCATACGTTTCCATGTTTTCTCTCTATGGTGATAATGGGGATTTTAACATTTGGTGGTGGTACCCAATTGACAAATGTAGTTGTTTGTAGATTTTTAATTTATATGAACTGGCAAATAGATGCCTTTGGTCTGGTATGTTTGTTGTGACACCCTCTTTCATATAACCTTTATTTGTTTCTTGTACAGTCTTAAGAGGCTTCTATGTGATTAGCTACCCTGCTTAGCATTAATTGATGATTCGTAGACAAATTTCCAGATTAAATCTGCCAGATAGGTTCTCGATGGGCTATATATTTGTTCCTGCCTAATTATGGAAGTTGTAACAACTGGTAATTGGCATGCCAAACTAGTAATTTGCATGTCTGTAAATATTTAACAAGTCTAGGGTTCTAGATGACTGCCTTTTGGTTTGGTAATATTGTCTTTTACAGATAAAAAATTACAGCTAAGCCATAAACTTTTTTTTTTGTGGGTACATGTAATTATGTTTTCTATTGTTGGAGGTATTAATGATCTATTGATATTCAGATAATGGATAATGCCATGTAGTGTTCAAATACTTCATTGAGTGCTACAGCCTTCGACAATAAAGCCTCAAGGTTTGACTTCAAATTTCAATGTGCGTACTTTTCCTTGGTTGGGTTTGGTTCAAAGTCCCTGGAAAAATGTGCATAGTAGAGCTTATACAGTCTATGGGGTATTCAAAGGAGCCTTGCATTATAAATAAAGTGGATTGGACATTGTCGATGTGTCACTCTCTTAGAATTTCAATGAAAAAGGCTTTGACATCACTCTAAAATTCCTCCCACCATTGATCAACATTATATATAATGACATAGAATAGAAGGCTCGATGCAAAAGAATATCACAATGCCCAAGAATGAAGGATATCGTGGGGCCTACCCATTGAAGAAAAAACAAAGGAGAGACATGTGGTGCTCCAACATAAGTTCAAGAAACCTAAAGGTCCAAAAGCTTTCCAAAATAGTGCCCACAATTGATCTTCTCCCATGACAAGATGATCCAATGATTGAAGATCACTTAGAACCTCATTGCAACTTTCATTGTCAATAAATTCACTCCACGTGTTCCACCTTCTTGTGGTCTAGAAGGAAATTTGGAGATCTTCAAATCTTGTTTCGAGCATTGTGGTTACCCTTTGGGCCTCCGCGTACTATCCATTATAAACAGGTTATAGGCTATATACCCCAAGGACATGTCTCTTGCATTTTTTGACCTTGTCCCCCATCGGAAACATTTTAGGGACATGGGGATGGGTCAAAAACACCCCCTCACCATCCCCTACCCCCAAAATTTTAGGAAACAACAAAAAACAAGTAGGAAATGACAAGAAACTTTAGGGGATGGCTAGCCTTTCTTGAGACGGCTAGCTATTTTGAAACGTGATTGAGCATGATCTGAAATGTTCATTACATAGTAGCAAAAAAGTGATCCTTTTGAACTCTTTTCAAGTAGCTTGCACATCAGCCCTAGCTTTTTCTTTGGGAACATTTGTGCCTTTGATCTTTGCGTCCTTCATTAGGGATCATAATGTTTAATTGGGGTGCTTGCAGGGGTTTCCAGCTTGGCACTTTTAAGATTTGAGGATGTAGGAGCTTACTTTTGCCAAGCTCCTCTAGTGAAAGGAGGCCTCAAAGTGCTTATTGGAGGATGGCTTAACTTATGGCTTGCTAAAGCTCTTTCACTATATTGAAGCAGGAGACGATATGTAATAATGTAACTGAACCACCATTTTCTTTTTCTTTTTCTTTCATCTCTATTTTCATGATATATGGGTAAGTGTTGTAATAAGTTGTGTTTTCTTAACACTTCATATTTTAGTGCTTTTGGACCAAAAAATAAACTAGTTAAATAGTTTTTGCTCGATTGTTGTAAGATTTTATTGGAATATAAGCTTTATTAAGGTGGGCAAATCCTATACGACACACACATCTTTGTACTTAGGATTTAGTGAAGGTCTTGGGAACTTGTGTTAGAAGACACAATATTCATCACCTAGAGACTCCATTGCTGGTGCAAACCAGACGTTCCAAGAGGCAGGTGGCTTATGAAAAGGATTCAAACAACATCCTAAACTAAAAAACAAGGGGAAGATACCTTTGTTTTCTTACAACTCTTTCCAAGAAGAAGAGGCTAAATGATTATTTGGACTCCGGTCCCTTTAGTTAGAGCTCGCTCCTTATTCACGACCATTAGTTCCCAATCAACTCCGACAACATTCATAAAGAGGAACCAAATGGACACAACAAAAGATGGAACCATTTGTTTCTGTGGTGTGAACGAGTTTTTCTACCTAATCGGCTTACCTCTTGGGATCTTTTCGCACTTGTCTACTTAAGTTTACTCGGGGCATTTACTTTTTGTGTCTCAAGTCATAAGAATAAGATACATGACATAATCTTATGTTGTACTATGTCTCACCCTTGCTTATATATACAAGGGTTTCTCATTGTAATCTTGAATCAATCATCATTGTATATTTGCATGCTTTGATAGAATAGAATTATTCTCTCATTTTGGGTCTCTTTCATGCTTTCATTGAAGCTCCTTTATCTTGGGTGGCTATCTCTATAGGTAATTCTTACACGGTCTCAGAGTATTCTATACCAACTCTTACATGGTATTGTCTCATGTTAGTCTTTTGAGAGATCTAGGTTTTAAATCTTGTATTTTTCTTGAAAAGTTGATTGTGCTCCTCTTGCATCGAATGATGACTTGGAGAATTAGAAAAAAATGATAGAAATACCAGATTTGGGGTTTCTCTTTGCGGCTTTTTATTGCAGGTGCATTTTGGCGCTTGATGGCATAAACTTGAGCACACCATTGAGTCTAGAGTGTTTGAGAAAGATTTAGTTTTTGTTGCTATCCAAATTGGATAGAGAAGGCCAAATCTACAAGGGTTTGAAGTTTGGAGGTGCATGCCAGATTCTATAGGTATCTAATCCTTTATAGCATTTTGGGTCAAATCAAACCTAGCCATTGTGTTCAGAAAACCCAAGAACCTATAGCTTGACTATTATTTTGTCTAAATTGGACACTTTTGCCCTGGGCCATCATAGAATTTTTCGCCTTGTCATTGTACAGATTGTATGACCATACTATACTGTAGAATATTCTGCATTGTGCTAGCGCAGGTAGAATCTTTAGCTGGCATTGATAGAACAATACATATGACATTGTTTTATCTGTTAGATATTGGTTTTAACTGTAGGGTTTGATTTTTATTCTGCATATTTTTCTGTGTCGACAAAATACTAGGTATTGTTGTACCCTACTGGTGCGCATTGCATGTCAGTTGCAAAGCACTAGATAGGTGCCATGTGGCACAAACCTACACACCTAAGGTACATGAGCCATAAGGCTTAGGCCCATCGTGGTGATTATTGCCATGGTCACGTGTACCTTGTCTATAGCGGCAGACTTTTAGCTCTCGACAACAACATTTTGCTTCTCCTATATAGGCTTCCATTGAGACTTAAGCTTCTATGACTCCTATCATATATTTAGAGGGTTCACCTTCTTTATCTACGAGCATAAACATCTTGAGGTTGAGGACTCTTGCATTCCAACATTGGCCAATACATGCAATGTTCGTACTTAAACATTTGGTGTGGACACATCATTTAGGGATGAGCAACGTAGTCAAATGACATGCATTGAGATCTCATCTCTATCTCCTGCTTCTTTAGAGTTTAGTGTTGCTTTGGATGGGGCTTCCAATGATTTAGTACAATAGGATCATATATATCGTCTTCTAGATACAGTTACTTGGGATGAGTATTTGACAAACATTTTAGGTTTGTTTTGTGAGTCCCTTCGTGCAGCTTTGGACACCATTGAGGACATTCATCTCCTCTTTGATGTTAGCTCCTATGAAGTTGCAGTGTCTTCTTTGGATGTTATGAGGGCACATTCAAACCCTCTTGTTCTTTCTCCACCTTTTCATTTGTCATAGTTTGGCATTGGCTTGGAGATACTTGAGTAGCATTCATAGGATTCATCACCATCTTTGGGTCTTGTTCTACATTTGTTTCCACTAGGTTCTGGATTGTCATATTCTTCGATTAGGCCTGAGACTTCTGATCTGATTATGATTCTTGCATACATCTTTGGCTTTGTTTCTTCCTAATTGTAGAAATGTTGTTCGACGATCATGGATCATCTTCAACATTCAGTGTCGAGCATGTACCATTGGTGCAGGAGACTACATTGAGGAAGGGGTGTTGCATGGTCACTCTTCTCTCTATTCTAGGAGGGAGTTTTTCCTCGCATGGGATTTTATCCTTTTCACATTTTCAAGAGGGAGTCACCTAGACCTTCTCTCTTTATCCTTTCTTGGAGGGGAGTTTTGTCCTACAGGTTTTCTCCTTCTCATCTTTTGAGGGACATCATTTTGTACATGGGTACCTCATTAGGCCTCATTGTTGGGACCCATCTTTGTTTTCTCATTTTCCCTAAGTTGCACTTAAGGTGGGTGTTGGAGTGAATAGGGTTTTCTACCTAATCGGTTTCCCTCTTGGGACTTCACACACCTCTACTTAAGTTTACTTAGGGCATTTACTTTTTGTGTCTCAAGTCATAAGATTAAGACACATGTCAAATTCTTATGTTGTCCTATGTCTCACACTTGCCTATATGAACAAGGGTTTCTCATTGTAATCTTCAATCAATCATCATTTTATATTTGCATCCTTTGATAGAATGGAATTATTCTCTCATTTCAGGTCTCTCTTGTGCTCTCATTGAAACTCTTTGATCTTCGATGGCTATTTCCATAACCAAATCTTACATGGTATCAATATATTTTGTACCAGCTCTTACAGTTTCATGGGACTCTAGGAGTCTATTGGTTATGAAATAGTTGAATGACCGTCCCATCTTGGCTCTCAAGGCCTTGGCTTGCTTCTTGGGAGATATGTTTGTCACCCTCATCAAGCACATTTAGGATGTAGCAAATATCTACGTTGTGCATCACATCTCAACTCCCAATGTCATCCTTAGATTGTTGGTTGTATCTTTAAAGGGGAAGGCCCTTGATTGGTTTTGGTTATGGGGACTACATCTTGGTTCGGTTGTAGATTGGGACTCTTTAGGAAGAGGCTTGTACAATTGGTTCAACGAAAAAGGGGACCTTTCTCTAGTCAAACAACTCACCACAATAAAGAGGACTATTATGGATACTATCGTAGGTTTCAACATTCAATTTCGAAAGAAATGGGAACAGTTATCATTCGATGGTATGACCCTTGTTGGTATGGCCTTCTGATACTATCACAAAGCTTTTAATTTGGAGATTAGTTCCATCATTATGTCCAGGGGAGGGGACTCCTTTATGAACTTGATCCTTGCACCGCTCGCCACCCACCTTTTTGCCCATAAGTGATATGTTTGTCCCCATCTCTCCCATCACCCCCCCAATGACATGAAAGAGATAAAGAACATGATGCAAGGCTTTTCAATTGAACTAGTGGCCATGAAAGACAGATAGACCATACAAACCTAAGGCTATATTATGTTAACAACAATAGCCTTTCTTATATGCCAAATTGTTATCTGTCGCCTCCTTAGAGATTACCAGCTCTTGTCAAACCTATCCAACCCCCTTCACCTATCCAAAGAGTACAAGGGGCTTTCCCCTTTACAAAGCAAGACAATGCCTCTAGGACCATTTTTTCTATTCAAACAATTTGGTGGAAGAGCGAGTTTTTTGGTATTTGGCTAGTAACCTTGCCCATGATTACAATAGTTGCCTATCCACTAGGAACAGGGCTTCAAACTAGAAATAACTTGGACAAAATCTCCCAAGGGGCTCTTCCAGAAAGAACCCTTGATTGAGTAGTGATGGAAACACCCTTGTGTGTTAGGAGGGAGACTTTCGGGTGCTAAATAAGGAGCCACAAGCCATGTTGCTGGTTTGGGTTTGGCAGTTCGCCAATTTTTCTCCAGGTTCAGTGCAATTGGGTCCGACTGTACTATATATATAAAATATAAAAAATACATAGAAATATACATTATTTGCACAATATGTACAAAATTAAATATAGAACACTATTGATAATTGATAATTCCTTGTTAGTTCTCAAACATTAAAAGATAAATCAAATGGATTTATATAAGCCCATTTTTAGCGTTTTAATTTGTACCTTTTGGTACAACCCTTCTTCAAATTATTAGGGGAAACTTCTTGAGAACTAAACTAACCCTAGACACTAAGCTATAAACAAAATATACAATTATTAACAGTATACACAATATCTTTTGGGGGATTTGGGATAATGAAATAATAAAATAACTTCTTGCCTATCTTTATGCCACGGGTAGGAGCACAAGATTGGAAACATCTTTTGTCTCACAATCGAGATTTTATAGATTTATAACGTAATTCAGACAACTGAATTAAATGCGACAACACCTACTTACCGGCTAAATGTAGAAAACCAATAAGCAGATGCACACAATATTTTAAAGGAATAACAATTTTAACACATATACGACACACGATTTCAAGAATTAAATAGCTAAGCTGTATACAAAGATACAACCTAGGTAGACTAACAATCTCAATACAAAGCTTGATGCTATTGTCTGCTTTCAATCCAACTAATGGAATCATAAACACAGTAATTGTAGATACAAGGAAACTTGTTGAACTATAGTTTCAACAACATAAGCATATCATTAATTATCATTAAGAATTCCTATGCTCCAAGCACTTATTTATAAGGTTACAAAACTCCCAATTTTTGGGATTTAGGATAATGATTAATTTATTCCAAAAATCATTGTCTTTAAAACTAGACACTTAAAACTACTGAAAAGTAGGAAGAAAGAACTTTAAAGCAAAAAACTATTCTAAACAAAGAATAAATAAAAGCTAACTAAAGCAACCTATCAATAGGCTCTCATCATCTTGTCCAAAATAGGACCTACGAAAACAACTGCTAAAAATAGCAGTTTGATGAATGAATACGCTTTCCATGATTCTTCGAAAATGCAATTGCCGAAAATAGTAGTTTTGTTTTGAAACATGATAGATTTTTTAAAGAATCTTGAAACCGGAAGTGCCAAGCCATTGACAATTTCACCAACCATGGAAAGCCTACTAAAGCAAGTCGAATATTCAAAGATCTACAAGAAATGGGCAAAAAATTACCTTAAACCTTGATGGCATGCCAGAAAAAGGTTGACAAATGATGATAACCATGAAAATTGCTATAGCATCCTCAAAGAAACTGAAAAATGACGATGACTATTAAAAGAGGTCACCTAATATATTATCATCATTTTGGACACCCTTTTTAGAAATCCTCACAACTTAAATTGGTAGAAGTGGCCTAAGAACACTTGTGGAGGACCTTTGCCATTGAAAAGTTATCAAATACCTGATTAGGACTGCTTTTCCATTTTCTTCACCACTTATATTTGCAAACCACTTTCTGGAGCACCCTTTTGTTCTATCTGTCACTTTAACACTTGGCAAAATCACTTAGGGGCCTTTTTGGAGCCCATTGACCACCTAGCTTGGTAGGAGCACTCCATGTGGATCCTTTCCACTCAAACTTTGACATATTGATGCTAGGCGCACTCCTCTAATGATTTTGCCTCTTTAAATTGTTGATAACATCCTAGGAGCACTTCAAACAAGTTGTAATCACTTAAAAAGTGGGTTTCCAATTGTGAGGGAAACTCTTCCTATGATGTTGCCACTTATAGATTGGTTTTAACTCCTAGGAGTGCTTCTTGATTGTTTTGACCACTTAAACTCTGACAACCTCTGCCAAGGGACACTTTGGTTAGTCTTTGCCACCTCGGACTGCCTTGAAATCGCTAGGGCGTCCTTTGGGAAGGATACTACTTTTTATTAGTTTGGTATGATTTCCATGGACACTACTTTTTTTCAAAACTTACACAAATTACACCTTCCATGGACAACTTTACATTGTTTCTTTTTCACGAGGGTCTTGATAGACAAATAATACAACATTAGGAATGACAATCCTTTCTCAGAATGTAAAAAATAACTAATAGATCACGAATGAAGACATGACATATGGCTTTTATATGCAACACTTTGACAGATGGACACTGAAAAACATGTAAGGAGGACCTTGAGATTATAAGGTTCAATGTTGCACTAATTTCACCAAATGGAGAGAAAATCACTTGTTCTAGTTGTAGTTCAATTGCACTAACACCATGGCTGACTATGAGGTCTTAGTCCTTGGGCAACAATTGGGTAAGGAAAGAAGATTAGGTTACTCATGGTCTTCAAAGACACAAAATTGGTGATCAAACAAGTTAGATCCCTCTATACCACTAAAATAACTTGCCTAGATCATACAAACATTGAGTATGGGATTTACTTGAAGTATTTGAGGTGTTTAATGTACTTTATATCCTGCAAGAAAGAAACATTGAAGCAGATTGTATGGGAATGGTTGGAGCTTAGTATGACCCATTGTCCTTGATTTTTCATGAGCCTAGTATCTATTACAGGAAAGTGGTAGAGTCAAGTCAGTATGATCCACTGTCCTTGATTTTTCATGATTTGTAAAGGTTCCAGTTTTTGTACTTAATGGCATGGTTTTGGAATAAGGATAGTCTCATGAATGGTAGAAAATGTGTTAGATGGTATGGGACATCAAAATGCAGGTTTGGCAGGAGAGAGACAATCAGAAATTGAGTATTTTGCTCATTATGGCAAAATTACTAGTTGCAGTAGGTGATGCAAACGAAAAATTGCCATGGCAAAAATGAAACTGATTCTCTGTCGGAAGTGGTGAATTAATCACTTTTCTCTGTGGTGTCCGATGAGGTTCCAATTCTCAGTATTTCCTCTTCTTGGCACGTTTTCTTGGTCTATTTGGCTCCTAGATGCATTGTAAATCTATTGTGTCTTAGTGGGATGTGTGATTTGTTCTTAGTTGCTTTAAACATTATTGAGGGCTGTAGTTTGTTAATTTACATAGTAATTTTTTGAGATTGAGACCGTGATAAAGAGCAGAGGCAGGTGAAGTGATCTGAGAGTGTTTAAGAAGTTGTTTGAGCTAGTTTCAATAGTGATAAAGCTCTATTTTGCATGCCTAAGGGCTGACACCTCTTGTATTGCCATTTTTGGAGTACTTAAGTGAATGCTTGTAATGTCCCTTTTTGGCGCATAGATTGTTGTGTGCATTATGCTTGTTCCTAGTCTCACAAAGGCTATCCGGCATGTTTGGGAGAACTCCAATGTTCTTGGAGTGGTTGTGGTTCAGTGTGTAGAACAGTTTTGTGTCTCAAGTCTTCATTTTCACCAAGGGATGGTCGAAGTTGCTTAATTAGTGCATTTCTATTGCTTTATATGGCTTGGGACCATTATTTAGATAATTAATTAATATTTCACTAAGGTTGCCTTAGGTTATGTTTAATTATAGCAACTTAGTGTAATATTAATTATTAAAATGGATTTCCTTCTAGAAATGGACTAATTTTCTATGGCATTGAGCTTAGTGGATGTCCAAGGTAACAGTGATGGTATCAGAAGTTTGATCGGGCTTCCAGATTGCTCTCCAAGATTCTTGGAGAAGCTGTCTACTTTTGGAAAGTTGCCTGGAAGGCATTGTTTCACATCCCAAATCCTACAGAGCATATTGGTTCAGTTTATTTGGCAGTTGGATGAAGTTTGGGATTTTCCGCAAAAAAGTAATATTTAATGAGCTATTTTAATTATTATTTTCACTTAAGCTCCTAAGGGTGAAAATAATTGATAAGTACCTAAGTGTTATAGTTCATTGGAAAGGTAATTAAGTGTTTTAAATGTTATTATTATTATTTCAAAAAAGGTTTTTTTGAGAGAAGAAATATGAAGAGGTAAAAAGAAAATAATAATATATTCCTCTCAAAAAGTTATAAAGTGGAATGAGAGCTTGCTCATTGGAGGGACTTTTTGTGAATTGTTTTTATTTTGTAGATGGATTGAACCTGCGAGTTCTTTTATAATCTCTGGAGGACGAAAACCCTCTTGCAGATTGGGTGTGATTTCATACAGGAATCACCATTGTGCTAAAGACGGATTTGGAGCAAGCTCATACAGAGTTTGCCATTGTTCTTTCATGGAGTTATGGTATTTTGTTTGGTGTTGATCATTTGAGTTTGTGATGGTAATTTTGAATGGATTGTATTGAATATTCTCATGATATTTGTTGGAGTTTGTGAAGATCATATTATTTCTTTGCTGACCATACATTACTGGTTGTACCTGGCTGAGGGCGATTTGCATGAGATGGATACATTAAATGTTTGATGCAGAATGGTTGGATATTATTCCTCTTCCATAGGTGCCATTATTACTTCATTTTTCTGAATGTTATCTGCTGTATACAATGACTTTCCTTGCAGCTGTACATTCCAGGGCCGTACCACGCAATTGGGATGATTTTGTTATTGAGCGATTAATGAAAGTTATGTTGCAAATGAAGATGGGAGTTTGTTTGTTATGTATAAGCGCCTATTTCTGAGTCTAAAGTTTGAGTTTTGGAGCTATATTGGCCTTGCTATGAGCTGTCATACCAGTTTTGGTGTGCCGTACATGCTGTTTGTGTAGTCTTTAATGTGCTGGTTGGAATGTGAGCCTTGAGTCTGAAATATGGTCCCTTTGTTGGCATCAAAAATCAGTTTGGAATTCGATAGTGTTTGAGGATGGACTGAGATCAATTTATGTTGATTCATGGGTTTCATGAATGACTGGGCAGTCCATATAGCAGGGTTTCTTCTGATTTTCTGAGTTTAACTTCATCACAGTGCTCATCATGCATACTTTCAGATTGGGGCAGATATTCTCATATGAATCTTGATGTTGTTTTTGGTACAGGTTGTATTTCTTGATGACAAGCATTCATAGGTGTTGACAGGGTGATCTCTTATGAGTGGAGTTATGTTTGCCATTATAGATTGTGGTGAGTACTGTTACAGATCAGTTTTCAGCAGTGTTTGCATAGAAGAGACTTCTATCTTGTGGTGTTAGGATCACTATCATATGCCAATTGATTCATCAAAGGTAGATTAATCAGTCTTTGAATGTTGCATGGGGTTTGAGCATGAAAATATTTGAGTTTGGGACTGATATGAAATGTTCCATTCCTGATATGATGACATCAGCCCTCAGAATAGCTACAGCAGGCCTTTAATTCTGGGGTCTTTCTTTCATATTCATCAATATCAGTACATTCATGGTGGATTCTTAGTCTCTTATGATTCTTATATTATGTCATCTTTGGCTTTGCAATCTAACTGATTGCAGCTGTGAATCATTGTGCAAGTCAGGGGTATTGATTCAGTTTGCAAGATATTTATGCCATTGTAATTCTTTATTGTTGCGAACATTATTGTAACCCTTGGATGGTTCAATCGCCAACGAGGAGGAAATTGTTTTGTTTATCTTTCTTTCATCACCCACTGAATAAGTGGAGTAACCCCACTGCATAAGTGGATGCCTGCTGAAAAGCAGATGCCTGTTGTTAGCAGAAGATTGTGTTTCATTTCATCGCATAGCATTTGATTGATCAACCGAAACACTGTATGCTCTCACCTTGCCCATCCTGGGAACTTGGTGATTAGAAAGTGTGGAGGTTCTATTTGGTTAAATTGTTGTGCTCACCCTTATGTGATAGATTGATAAATCTGAAAAAATTTAGGGGTGGCTTACTACAATGCTTGCTCAACTTTCAGCTGAAGTTTTAACTTGAAGTGGGTTTCTCCAAGGTATATTTGTCTCCTTGTGGCGTTGCTCTCTTATTTTCATTGCTAATCCTTGATCATTAAAGCTCAACAGTCCTAGTTATTAATGCTCTCTAAAAACTAAGATACAAATCCATTGTTGATGAGCTATTGGGGGAATATTCGCCTTAGTTTACGGAAGTGGTTGTTGTGAGTGTTTTGCAGGTTCATGCCCACAACACGGTCAAGCGGAAAGGAGATAAGACCTTTACAGAGACATCAAATCCCGTAGGTGGAGAAGAGAGTTGAGAAGCATGGAAGGTGAAGGATAATATGCTGATGCTGAAGCAAGGTTAAGATGGAGAATGCCATAGCAAACCTTTCTCAATCAATGGAGATCTTGAAAGGCCTAATGGAGATCCTCATGGAGAGATTGGATAGTGACAAGCCCAGTTCCAGTGAAGAAGAGGAGATCCCAAAGGGTGAGAAGATCTATTTAAACCAGTGTTACAGGACTCAGACTCGCCCAACACTCGACAAGCTAATTTTTGACCCAGACTTGGACTCGCCACCCAGATCACTAAAGACTCAGCAAATTGAAAAACCATGAAATTCAAAGATTTTTAAGGATTTAAAACTTGTTTCTTGCACCCTTTAATAAATAAACCTTAAAGACACAATAAACTCATCAAATAGAAGCTACTTTGATCACATACACAAGTATACATCGATCACATAAGTATAAACGCAAATTTTAGCTGAAGGAAATAACACATTTAGATATATAAATATTGTCAAATATATACAAAACTCATGGAATATGAAATCCATGCAATCAAAAGTTAAAACAAATATCAAAACAAAAACTAGAAGTCTATGGCTTGGAAGAGCCTGCATCACTCGACCCAATAGTACAAGTCCTCCATGGGCGTCTAAGATAGGACCTGGATGATGATGAAGCCATGATATCTGCTTGTCTTAGTGACACTCACGCCAACATCCAAGGTGTTTCCTTGTACTTTAGCCTCCTTCTCTGCCATGGCTACTGCCTCTGCCTCTCTATCCACCTAGTCAACCCAATCAAGGCCCTCATCACCAAAGACAGAATTCTTAGCCTTAGTGATCCACTCTGATTGTGGATCAACCTCCTCTAGTGAGATTGGTGATAAGCCATTGCCCAAAATCTGTTTGTGGCGAAGGCGAAGGTTGTAATGAACATAAACTAGATCATTCAACCTCTGCACTGACAGTCTATTGCACTTCTTGGAGTGTATGTGCTCAAACATACTCCAATTGTGCTCACAACTTGAAGCACTGCATGGTTGGCTCAAGACTTGAACTACAATCCTCAGAAGGTTTGGCACCTTAGCACCAAATCTTTCCCACTATGCATCTGAGATGAGAAAAAGAAAAAAAACAATCTCATTGTCCCACTTTAAGTTTTAATATTTAATAATAATGTAAAAAAGGAAAAGTTTTAATTTTTAAACTTAAATTATGCTTGTAATAGATATTTACTTGGCTGCAATGTCATTCGAGATGACTTGCATATATCTTGTGCGAAGAGATCTCCTTGTGCAAGTCTAAAGATCTCAATCTCGGCGATTGTTTGTACTCCAAGAAGAGAATTAGACACCATCTACTCTATGACTGTGTAGAGCCCACTCAGAACCTCCTCATCCGCCTTGAAATCAGGGCAGAATTGGAATGTCGGATTGAGGAAAGAAGTAGGTGCGTGTAGGGGCTTTTGAAGCTAGAGGTGCCATTGTCTCTCAGTGATTTCCCAAATGGGGTGATACTTATCCTCAACTCCCGCATAAATGGATCTAATGGCCTCCTTGGCCCTATCCATGCCCTCATATATGTAGTCCATTGCGGGCTTCTCCCCATCAACAACTCGTAGGAGAACCACTAAAGGTTCTGTGAATTGCAATTATTGTGAAAGTTGAAACATTAACATAAGTAAGTGTGAACAAAAATAAGCAAGTAAATATAATTATGAATAAAAATATAATGTAGATTTACCTCTACGATCTACTCGGTCAGTACCCAGAAGCTTTGCTCATCAAAAATATGATTAACCACATCAACCCCTCGATTGGTTTTAGCATATGATGAGGAAGTCCACTTCTCACTAACAAACATGCGCCTCAAACCTCCCTTTGCCTTAAGCAAGGATTGTAATGTGTTAAAATTAGTTGCAAAGTGGGTTATTTTAGGACGAGCCAACTCCTTCTGCCCTGTGAAAGTCCTCATTAGGTTGAGGACCCAACTATGATTATAAATGTATTTACAAATATTTCTAGTTTGCTACACACATGATTTGATCCATGGAATCTTGCTAAGATCCTCCAATATGAGGTCAAGGCAATGAGCAACACAAGGAGTCCAAAATAATGATGGTGCCTATCCATGAGTAGTCTATCTACAACAACATAATTTGTTGCATTATCTGTCACTATGTGCACTACATTCTTGTTAGCCACCTCACCCAAGATTCCCTCCAAAGCTTCACAAAGGAGTTCAGCATTTTTTGTGTTTCTTGAAGCATCAATAGATTTAATGAACACTTTGGCACCTGAGAAAGAAACAAAATCAATGATTCAATAAAGTAGAAATAAAAAATCGTAATCATTAAATCAATGCATTTCAGGAAGTACAAACACTTGAGGAAAAAACAAGAAAATTTAGCAATGTTCTATTTCTTCTATCGGTCCAATCGTCAGTCATGATAGTGCAACCCTTTTCCCTCCATATCTCTCACTGCTCGTCAATTGTGGCTTTCACATCAACCACCTTTTGAGTCAAAATGGGGTCCTTTATCTCCTCATCATTAGGGGCTTTTAACCCCGCCCCACAAACAGTAATGGCATCCACCATGTTTTGCCAATAAGGAGACCTAACACAAATAAATTAAATAAAATAAGTATTGTAAAATTGAGAGTTTAACTTTGAATTCTACATACCTCTAAAATTAAAAATTCAAGAGACAAAAAATCAAAGTTTCAAACTATATATTTTAAAACAAAGAAAAAGAATTACTTGGCTGCGTGGAATGGAATGGTGTAGTAGAACCAAAAATCTCCAATTGCACTTCTAGCTGCATCATGTTTATCTTTGTTCCAACTCATGCTCTCAAGTGACAATTGGTTACCTGAAGTAGTGCGTGGCAAAAATATGAATCTAACCTAGATGCACGAACTCTAGGCCCAATGCTAACACTGCCACTGCCACTGCTATTGCCACTACCTGTAAATGGATGAATTGGAGGAATAGGACAAGAAGACTCTCCACTTGCAGTTCTGGCAATGACTGCCATCTCCTCTCTTTGCCTCTTTTTTAGTTCTTTTTGCTCATGAAAGGTTTTTAATTGAACTTGCACTTCACACATAACTTTAGAGGCACTGCTTCGCATGGTTTAGCATCTCGGCATGGTATACGTGCAAGATGGTATTTCAATTTGTTAATGCCTCCCCTCCCAAAGATTTTTTGCAATGAAAACAACTTATCTCTCCTCTCTTTTCCCCATGGATGGCATGTTTCCAACAAGGGTCCCTTCTAACTGGGTTTGACATTGTGATTAAGATAATTTATAAATCTAAAGAATGCTGCAATAACATATAAATAGAAAAAAAATAAACATTTATGGTTTATAATTAAACTAATATAAAAAATCTAGGGTTTGCAACTATAAAACTAAAAAAAAAATAAAAAACATCTGGGGTTTGTTCTTTGGTCCATTAAAACAAAATAGAAAAAAAAAAGAAATGTAAAAGAGAAATATAATTTTTATTAAAAAAAAAAAAAACTTTAAAATACAAACTTACCTCTTAAATCTTGCTTGAAATCAATGGTGAGCTCTTCCCAATCCTTTGTAGACTCCTCTAGATGCACCAAAAGTAGCTACAAACATGCCCAAATGTGATTCAACCATCGATTTTAGCTCAATCTCTTTGTTGGTTTCCCTTCAATGTAATCCAATTTTGGCTCAAAACTCTCTTTTTTCCTTCTCCTTTTGCTTGAAAATGAAATGAAGTTGCTTTTAGGGTGTAGGAGACAAATATAAAAGTCTTTGTTTTGAGTGAGTTTTTTTTTTTTTTTTTTCTTTTTCTAACTCTCTAGCTGCCGATCGAGTCTTCCAGTCGGGACTCGCCCAGACTTGGCGAGTCTGGTGAGTACTTGACTGCCGAGTCTCCCAGACTTGCCTAGGGTTGCCCAGCTCACGACTTGCCGAGTTTGGGCGAGTCTTGTAACTTTGATTTAAACCTCTATTCAAAGTTGAGGCTATGATTGAAATTCTAGTATTCAAAGGTGATATGGATGTGGAGAAGCTTGACCATTGTTGGAGTTATACTTCAACACGCATTCTCTTACCTTAGAACAAAAGATTTGCTTTGCTAGGCTTA
The DNA here is from genome assembly GCA_027924645.1 of Cunninghamia lanceolata. NCBI lineage: Eukaryota > Viridiplantae > Streptophyta > Pinopsida > Cupressales > Cupressaceae > Cunninghamia > Cunninghamia lanceolata. The sequence goes on along the minus strand of BSBN01001787.1, from coordinate 801,039 downwards.
GAATGGAAAAGCATGCTTTAACTTGGTTTGAGAATCTCTTGTATTCTATGGCATTAAGGAAACAAGCTCGTATAACTTCTTGGGAACAATTTAAAAAGTTAATTAAGAAACAATTTTATCCTATTTGTCATAGAGAGGAAAAATGTATGGAATGACAATTCTTAAAACTAAAAGATGGTCAAAGTGTATAAAATTATACTAATGAATTCCATAGAAGAACTATTTAGATGGAAAAGGATGTACAAGATGAGGAAGTCCTAATGAAATACATAGCAGGTCTTCATAGCCATCTTCGCAGATCTGTTTTGCTTTCCATACTGGTGGACATAGATTAGGCATGTGCTCATGCTCATTATTAGGGGTAAGATAGTCCTCTGTCCTATCCAAAGAAAGGTGGAGCAAAAGCCAAGGACAATAAGGTAAATTCCACTAGTCCCAAGAAGAAGTCCGCTCTTCATGATGACTATTGTGGTAAGGATGATCATGAAGAGTCCTCTTGTTGGAAGTTGCATCCAGAAAAGAACCCTCACAAACAAGGTAAGAACGGGTAAAAATAACTCTAATATTTCTGTTGAAAAGGGTAAAGAACATAAGGTAATTGATTGCACTTCGGAAGTGGATTCTAAGCTTTCTTGCACTACTAAGAAAGTTGGTTTTTTGGCAAAAGAAGCATTGCTTAACATTAGGATTCATGTAAATGGTGTTAAGGTTGATGCATTATTTGATTCATGTTCTCAAACTAACCTAATTGCTCAAGATTTAGTTTATAAAATTGGCTCTAAAACTGTTAAGCACTCCAAGCCTTATAGGTTGGGTTGGGTCAAAGAAGGTGTTGGTATGCTAGTTAGTAAGCAATGCAGATTGGGGTTCTCAATTGGTTCTAAATTTGTTGATGAAACAGTGGTAGATGTTGCTCCTTTAGATGTTTGTGGTGTTGTTTTGGGCAGTCCATACATGTATGAACAAAAGATAGTGTTCTATGGGAGGGCAAACAAATATCGCCTCAATAAAAGGTGAGAGATTTTCGTGTTGTATGTTTACCATTGTAAAACTAAATACTAAAGAGCAATATTAGGTCCCGAATCTTCACGAGAAGATGAATGACAGCACAAGAGTTCTTGTTTTGGAGAAAATCAGTGTTGAACAAATTCCTTAATGTTCAAGCAACACACTCACACAGACAATTGGAGATAGAGGTGTACCAAGTTTTGGCCTATGTTTGTATTGTGGTGCAAGGCGAGATGGCATATGTGTTGTCAGTCGGGATGTACAATTTCTCTCTTCTGTTGTGTCTCTTAGTGTTTGGGGACAAAAAACCTCTATATTGGGTAGGTGTGATATGTAAAGAATCTTGTTTTGGTACTTCGTGGCATGGTTTTGGAATAACTCTTGAATGCTGGAAAATGTATTGGATGGTATTGAACATCAAAATGCAAGTTTTGGCAGGAAAGAGAAGATTAGAAACTGAGTATTTTGATGTCTATGGTGAAATCGCGAGTTGCAGCAAGTGGCAAAAATGAAATCGTCCCTCTGTTGGAAGCAGCGAATTTGTTACATTTCTCTGCGGCATCCAGTGATGTTCCAGTTCTCAGTTTTCCTCTTCTTGGCATTTTTTCTCTGTGGGATGTGTAAGATTCAGATTCATTCTTATTTGCTTGTAAGCAATATTAAGGGCTATAGTTGGAGATTTACTAGATTGGGACTGTGATAAAGAGCATCGGCAAGAGAAGTGATCTGAGAGTTTCTGAGAGGTTGTTTGAGCTAGAGGGGACAGGAACAAAAAGGGTATTCAAGCCAAGAGTCTTTTGGATTCCTATCCAGGTCTAACAGTTGTACATTCATCAACACTTCGCTATCTGAGCAGAAATGAAAACATGGTGTTTGGGCATCCAGTCTAACAATAGGCACATTGCATATTAACATAGCAATTACAAACTACTACTCAAATATTAGAATGTACAAATAGCGTAGCATTAAAAAATTCTGATTTTTTAAATCAGAAACACTGGTATTGTCGGAATCACTTATAATGTTTTTTGACCCTTCTACATTTATATCTATTCTATTATTAAAAGGTGTGTTCATGATGTTGGCCAGTTATTGAGTTATATTATCAAAAAATAAATATATAGTGAAGTGTTAGGTTCTGTTAAAAAATCTGTGTGAATAAGCTAACAGTATTGTAGGTACTATAGAATCTATAATTGCTGGGTTAGAAAGAGTCACAAGAAAATATAAATGACTAAAACGTTTTGGCATGCATACATAGACACATGTATATACTGTGTAAGTGTACATACATGCATGTGTTGTGCATATGCACATATGGGCATTGTGCTCACGTAAAAATAGATAAAAACACACACGGATCTATATGTAAGACAATTACTTTTGTGTATGTACCCATTTCCTTATATATCTAAGTAATACTTATCCTCATGTTTATGCCTTATTAAACACATGCTTATGCACGTGCCATATATGTCGTTCATGTTTGCATGCATACATACACAAAAGTTAAAACATACATATCATTGTATAGTAGATGTGTATACAGACTTTATGCATAGTATGACACAAATCTATGCAAATTTACATTTATAACTGTATCACTTGAGACATCAAACCATGTGAAGGTTGAATTTTGTTCAACATTTTGAAACAACAATCCTTAAAAATTTTAAATGCTATTTGTCAAGCATATATACACACTGGAAAGCACTTATGTCATACCATTCCTCAATAACATGCATGGCTATCAAGTAAGCATATTAGATAGAGAGGGTCTAAGTGGGTGAATAATTAAGTAAGAACGTTTAAATTGATTGTAACATCTATTTGAACTGCTGTTTCACTTGCTTCAGAAAACATATTAGATAGAGAAGGGTGTCAGTGGATGAATATTTAAGTAAGAACGTATAAATTGGTTGTAATGTATATTCAAACTGCTGTCTCAATTTCTTCAGACAGATTCATATACAGCAGTCACACATGTACACAGACAGTCACTGCTGTACATCCATGCCAAATAATTTCTATGATAGCCAATGGGTATAAACTTCATTTGGGGTGGCATATGAATTGATTGAAGTGTAAGAGATTGGGTTTTGTTTTTTGCATTATGGAGAGGTAATTGTAATAGACATGCGTAATGGAATTTAATTGTTCTGAGCGGAGATGATTGCACTACCTTTTTCTTTTTCAATTATCATTTCATGGATGCGAATATCTTCTATGTACACAAATTTGAACACGTGATTACTCCATAAACGTGCACTGTACTAGATGTGTGATTGAGAACTGGTTTAAAAATGCTTAATATCTTAATATTTATAGCTGGGTGAAGTCTGTACACTTTTTTGGGACAGTATTTATCAGGACATGCTTTACATTGGAGAAAAGCTGATTATTTTAGGATACAGTTAAATGAAAATCCTAATGATATAACCCACCAACATTAAGATAATTAGTAATGCAACCTGATAGTTACCTATGAAGTCTGGGCATTTTTATTGCATAAAGTTTTGTTGCCAAGATATTAGGGGTGATTATGTACTTATGTATATTATTAATATAAATCTTTTCTTTGAAGTTTTGAATGAAACCTTTCCGTAAATTTTTCACTAATGTTTATTTTGATTATGATGATTAATTGCTCTAGTTACAAATTTGTAGGAAGCAAATTGAATCTATCAGTTGGTAATTGTATCTCACTAATGATTCTTTTATTTTTATTTTTTGTTTGACATGCGCCTCAATTTAATCAACATCAGCTATCAGCATACCAAGTACCACAAACGTAAGTTTGCATTGATGTTTCTCATGTATCTTGTAATATAGGCAAGAAGTATTACAAAGTTCAGATGTCTAATTTGCATTTCCTATGAAATGAGGGGCACGTAAAATCTCAATGGTTTTGTTGTAATATTTTGTGTTTTTACCAATTTCTTACTATACATGTTTGACGAATATATTGTTACCTATGTGGGTCAGTGTGCTGTTTTAGATTCCATGGCAAGCAGCATACACAAAAATTGAGTGATTGTCACCTTTTACCATACAAAGTATCAATATTTTTTTTCTTTCATGATTGCTTTTTTTAAGATTATAATTACAGGGTTCTATCAAGGAGCCTCTGCCCTACACAATAGCAAAATACAAACATTTATAAACTGCATGAACTGCCTAAGATCAGGTGTAGCAAAAGAAAACAAGAACTCCAATGGGTGAAAATATAAACGTTATACAAATGTATCTACCGCCATAAGAAAAGCAATGCAAAAGACACCAAGACAGACCATAGATCTCCTATATCAAAAAGCAGAGGAATGCCTACCAACCCCCTTTTGAGCCATTAACCTGAATCCAAAACACACTGCAAGAAAAAATCAACACCAGAAAAGAACAACTCTCAACCATTCGATTGCATATACAAACCATCCCATGATTAAGAGCTCATTACTAAGCATAAGAAGTGACAATCTCTAGGGGGGTTTGTCAAGTAAAATATAATGCTCTAGATCTTCCCAATCCCTTTGATTTCTATGGAGGAAAAATTCAGTCGTAGAGTCCCTTGATTAGCAAGATAACCTGCCGCCACATTCCACTCTCTAACAATGTGCAAAGGATATATGATCAATTTTTTGACCTAGTATATGACTTCATCTAATGATGAGCGCAGATGCCAATCAGGACCAGAATTCCTCTTGGCTGCATCTATTACTATTTTAGAGTCACCTTCAACCTCAAGCATATTATGATGCCCATCCACATAAGCTGCTTTGAGACCCACTAGCAAGGCCTCCCACTTTGCCTCATTGTTAGTTTTGGAACCTAGATGCATAGAACCATCCAATCGAAATTCACCTGAAGTATTCCTGATAACAAAACCAGCCCCATCCACTCTTGGATACCCTTTTGCTGCTCCACCAAATTTCAACTTGTCCCCTTCACTTCCACCTTTCATTTCTCTTTTCGATTATTTTTCTCCTTAACAATTAACCCAGGAATGGGATGCTTTCATGATTGTTGTATAAGATAGTGTATTAGGCTTGTTGTGGAACTAGGTGGGTAGTCATTCTCCAAATGAATTTTACCAATGCATTAATCTCTAAATTAGCAGATGGCTATGGGTGTGTGCCATGTGCACAATGATGACTATCTTAGTGCCTTCCTTAGTAACTAGTCAAATTTGAAAACTCAAGCACTTGGATGGCTCTTGGACACGATACTCTTTGTCTCTCTTAACTAGAAATTTATTGTTCACAATGGCAAAAGTAAAAAGTATGAAGATTCCCTTATTTTGTGGTTTTAATATATCCCCTTGTAGGTGACCTTTTCTATACAAACATGTTTCAGTGCCTTCATCCATATAGGTAATTAATGTCCCTGACAATGAATTATAACAATTCCAAGGGGTTATAAAGGTAATCAAGGTTTATAATCTATAACAGTAATATTTTTTTTACATATATGACTGGATGTGCTAATTATTAGGTACAATATTAATAACTATGATTAGGATAACTATGTTTAGTTTTGGGAGCTCACGGATCTAGTTTTTTTTTGTTCTACTTTATGGTTTGTGATGTGCAAGGGATGTCTTGACATCCCCTAGATGTTGTGGACGATAGGTCATCCCCAATTGGTAGTCTTCAAAGGGGATTGCATTGAGAAACATCTTTCAAATTGGGGATACACCATGTGGATGTCTCCAAAAAACACAAAAAAAGGGGGATGCGGGGGGGGGGGGGTGGTTGGTGGGGGGATGTTTTGTCCTCATCCTCAAGACACCCCCAGACAAAGGGATGTCAGAACAACCCTAGGAATGCATACTTGGGGTACATTGGTATTTTGTGGTTGCTTTGAGCGTGTTAGTCTTAATTAGATGAACTTATAACTGTTAATAATTTAATGTGCAATGTATTAAACTAACTATTGATGTAATTATAAAGGCTTATGGTTGCTACAAAAGTGTTACCAACTTAGACACTGAAGTTATGATGAGATTGTGGATCATTGTGACGATAGTATTGAACCTCACTGTAGGTATTTTTTTAATATATTTTTCAATACCATGTAGTTCGAATGTGGCTTGTCCCATGTAAATGAAATTATCAATAAAATTGTTAGTGGGAGTGGTCTTCATCCTATAGATTAAGGTAGCCTTTTAGGGCAACAACAAATGAGACACCAATTTGGTGGAGACCTGCCTTGTGGAGGTCCACAATGGAATTGTTTATCCATTTACCTTATATATTGTACAACATGGTACATGACCTGTTGGCACCTGCCACAATAGTCCAAAAATATTTTGAGTTTGATGCCCCCTTTAGTGCTTTGGCCTAGCCTAGCTCATCATTGATTACCAATTGAGACTTCTTCAATGAGCTTCCTTGGTCAAAGGTGTGCTTCGTGTCGTGCATTGCCTCGCATTATACTATAGTAATGTGCCCAAGATTCAAAAAGTCCAAAAAATTTCTAAGTATGAGGTTGTTTGTGTCTATTTCGGGTTTTCAGGCTTCTGTACACTTGTTTGCTTTCCTTCATTTCCTTGTTTTCGCATGCCTCTGGGTTTCCTTGTTTTCCTCTACTGCCAGATTTTGGGAATCTCTTTATTCATTTGCCTATCATGAGGTTCCCTGAACTTTTGCTCCTTGCTCTTCCTCTTTACCTTTGGGCCTCGGCTTTCAGGAGTGCACCTAACTGGGTATCGCGTAAGCGTGATCCCTAATTCCTGAACCTTGACATCCTGCATGCCTTCTTCGTTCCAAGTTTTTGGACTTCTGCGCTCTGGCATACCTTGTTTCCTTGTTTCCCAATTCCATCCCTTGTCGGGCTCCCGGACTTTTGTCTACCGCTTTCCCCTGGTGGGATGCCTTGTCATGCATCCTCGATCCTCAATCCTCGATTGGTTCCCTTTTCCTCTTCCTCTTTTCTTTACACTTGTGGTGTTTGATTTCTCCAATCCCTAATTCCGCTTCCTCTCCTTTGGTATTGGGTATTCCTTTTCCTCGATTCTCTATCACTTTCGCTCTTGTTGCAGGTTTTCGGACCTCTCCATCCCCTCCTCCTTAAAGTGCACCTTGCATTTGGTAATCCTGAAACCTGACCCCTGCCTTTCTATCCATTCACTTTCCTTGGGCCTTCAGGATTCCCTTTCTCTCCTTGCTCTCTTTCCCACTTTCCTAGTGGTAGTGGGTATGTGAATTCTATGATCCTCACTCCTCTTCAAGCCCCCCTATTTCGGACCTCCAGGATTAATGCCCACATACCCTATGTGCAAATTGTCACGTGGTATCCCTCATCCTCGAATCCTAGTGCCTCTCCATCCCACTTTCCCCAATGTGCGCATCCCCCTTCCTTTTTGCATCCCTCGAGCATCCGAATCCCTGTACCTCAAAATTTAGGATATTTTTTACTTTCTTGCCCCTTTGGCATGCGAATTCACAACACCCCACCGTCCCAATAGAAAACCCTACGTATTGACTTGCACTTTTAAGGACGCCATTAATGGTCTTTTTTGGATCATTTTCAAATCCTTCTTAGCACTTGTGGGCCCCTAAAGGCATGGTTTTTGTACAAATGGACATGGTTTCAGGGATGTCACCATATGAAGATGATGCAAGCGGACATGGGTGACTTGCAAATTTGTTGACTACTTTGTCATTCTTGACTAGCTTGCATAGTGAGATTATAATGATTTATATACATGCATGAAAGATGAGAAAGGTTGTTGTTATTGGTTGGTCAAAAAACGTTGGTCATTGCCTTGTTATAGAGACGTTTTCCATTGTTGATCAAGCGTATTCTAGGGTATCAACCAAACGTGCAATTTTAGTTTCTCATGTCAAGCGGATGTTGCAAGTCAAGGAAAGGTGCTGAATGCAGGAGTTTTTTCATGACAAGTGTCTCCATGTTTGTTAGGGTTAATTTCGGGCATGGGCATGCTATGTTTATTTTTGAGACAACACTTGCGGGTCTGTTATTGTTATAGTTAGTTAATGACTTAATTCACATAGGGATTTATTGCAGTCGGGAATAGGCTCTTATGACACTGCTAGTTCTCGCAGCATACACACAATTCAGTCACAAAACAAATCAATTTGTTCAATTTTGGCAATTTACAATCTAGCTACAACAACTACAGGAATACAAATCACCATCACTCTCCATGAAATCAGATGCTAACAATTACACAGTCCATTGCAAACACTCCATTCAAATTTATTCCAACTTCAAGTTTTATTTTTTTTTTGGCAGCATTCAATTGTTTATCATACAAAGTTTTATGCAACAATTACAATTGGATGGGGATTCAAAACACCTTATTCTCAATCTCGCTTACTCTGCATCCTTGGAGCTATTAATCATTCTCTTTCAATGTTGTCTTCTCCTCTGCAACACAATGTGATTCTTTTATTTTCTTCGATTTTACTTCCTTGGCCAAACCCCCTTCAACATTGCCTTCCTCTCTGCAATGTGCGTCTAGTCTCTCTGTTCTCTATTTTTCTCCTTTTTTAGTCAACTCTCCTCTGACTGGACTCCTCTACCATACACTGGTATCGTTCTCCAATTTCCTCTACAGCCAAACCTTTTCACAACCCACACCTTTGGTTTTTATATTGTCTAAGCGTTTGGAATCTGAAAGGACATTAATCCAAACACCTTCTAAGGCTGAGGCGATGCCAAACATAAGAAGAATTAAATCTTTTGATTTTGAACTGACTCAGTCAAACTCTCAAGCCGCGACCTCCCCAAGGTTGACTCATGAAGAACGTTTCATTTGATTTACTGTTGCTTTGACTAAATGAAATCAATCCTTCACACCTTCCTTTCAACGGTGGTGGCCCATCAACATTCGATGAAGAATTAACTATGAAGTCATTGTATTCTGGACTCCACGGTTTGCAGAAAATCGAGCTCCATGCACTCTAAATCGCCTTCACTTATTGTGTACATCCAGCAGCGAACAAAAGGAACATTCATCACTCCATTCACACATACAGTTGTTCACTATTTACAAAAGGTCCCACATTTACAATTCATTGATAAATTTTGACACCACGAACTCATCAAGTGTCGCCTAGACACTTCTTCAACCTATTCTGACATCACAAACTCTTGGCAAATGAAAAGAAATGCATAAGAGTAAACCATCAGCGAGCAAAGACCACAAAATGCAATATTCTGTGCATACACCACTTGCATGGCATTTTGTCAAACAAATGACAAAAGGATGCCATGCCTCCACCAAAATGATCGTGACTTACCATTTGTGCTCAAATTGAACCATTAAACTGAAGAGAGATTAGTTGTGACAATTGATCAATGAAGCTGCCGGTTGATCGAGACAAAACTGAAAATGCACCAAAAGCAACCCAACTGAAACCAACAAAAACATGACAAAAATTAAACAAAACGGAAAATGTTTTTGGTTGATGCAGATTGCCTATTCGCCCAGATGCTCCTGCATCAGGATTATACAATGTATCAAAGAGTATTTGGTGTAGCCTTTCTATTGCAATATATGGGTCTACTTTGTTCAGTTTTGGATTACTAATTAGACTTTGTCATGAATGCTCCTAGTTGTATAGAGGAATGTGTTTGTATACATAGAGCCTAGCTTATGGTTCATGAAGGCATCCCTAGTTTCCATGTTTTATTTGCACATGTGCTTGTATGAGAGGCATAAAACTTGACTCTGTTGCTCATTATGATTAAGGCACTGGTTTGCTATTGTTTGTCCACCATCATCACAATTACTACACTCAAACTATCTCCCATTTTAGCTTAGTGTAGGTTCTGTTTTGCACCCTCTCATGAATCATTCTACATCCTTGGTGCATATGTAATTTAGTATTCAATCTGTTATACATGATATCTTTTGAGTCTACTCATGAATACCGTTAGGGCGTGGCTGGTCAAGACCCATGTTTTACATCTTCAATATCTTGTTGAGACCTAAAGGGAACCCCCCTAGGTTTTGTAGAGCCTAAAGAAGAAGAAGATTTGCCCTACTCCTATGAATTGGTCGAAAACCACTCTCTGTCGATGTGTCACTCTTTTTTCTACCTAAGATACCTTGTTCCCTTGTCTCACTTTGGGTTGTGGTACTAGAGGAGAGTGCCTTAGTTTTTGAGCACCAACTCGGCCCTATCCCACTTCGAATTTGAACTTGTAACCTTTAGGGAGCACATAGGCCTTCATCATTACATCCATTGTACAATCGGATATGATGCAAATGGTTTTCTTGTTGGCCTATGACACGATGAAGGAATCTAGTAAGAACACTGATTAAGCAATTTTACATAGAGGAGAGAACTACACAAAAAGTCAACAAATAGATATGAAGACAATAAGCTAAATAATCACCCTATTCGGTTCTAGTTGGATAGGTATAGATGCATAAAATAGGTAGGTAATATCAAATACACAAAGGAATTAGATGAGATTGCATACTTCTAGTGCGAATGATGAGGATCGATCTAAATGTTCTGTATCTATAAGACAATTTTTATGGCAAATGACAAATGGAGCGAAGCTACTGGCATCAATATTTCTCTACTTTGTTATGTACACAAGTTTGTTAATGGTTGGTGTATGAGATTTCAAATAGGCTAATAATGGACATGGAGTGGACTTCAATGGAATTAAAAAAAAGAGTGCAAGAAGCTAATGCTTTTCAAAATGCAACGATGATGCATGAATATGGCGTATATGTTTACAGCAAAAAGTATATGCTAGAGTACAAGACTTGCTTGGCACTTAACAAACTCATCAAGCTCTTGGCGAAGCCAGTGTTGCCAAGGCTTGGGGATTCTAATGTGAGTTTTGGTAAGCTTTTGTCAAACTTGCTAGATGTGTTGGGACCTAGACTCAACCGACCAAAAATCAGAAAAAAAAAAACATTTACTTACAAAGTTCAACTATGTAACATGGGGATGCATCCTCGGGGCTTGTCCAACCATTCCCATACTTGAGATGTTTTACGGTTAAGAGGATGCGTCGGAAGTCCTTGGGCCACCCCCTATACTAGTCGCACAATTGGAAATGTTCCTTGGACGTCTCTTATACTAGTTGTACAACTGAAAACATCATGGAAACGACTATCTGTTGTCCATGTTTGGTCGGAAATCTATTTTTTAAAATTATTTTTTGCCATTTTGATTTTATAAAAATAAGAGGGGTGGCGGGGCCCACAAGGCCCTGTGACACCCCTTTCAAAACTCTAAATACAACCCTTTATTTAAAAACGAAAAATTAGAGCAGGAGCCAAATACATTGCATGATTGCATCCATTTTTGAACACTTAGGAGTGGCAAAGGAGAAGAGAAGTAGAGCAGCAACGAGGTAGGTTTTTTTTCCATAATTTGTAAGTCTTTCATAGTTAAAACTTAAGGCAAGTTTTTCTTTTCCAAATTTTCTATATTGTTTTCTTTTTTTAGTTTGCACTCTGTTTTCTTCTCAAACAACATGAACAATAGTAATTGTAGTGAAAATGAAAATGTTGGCCATAGAACAAAGAAGAGATGGGTGCTCATTAGGGTGTGGGAGTGGTGTGGGTGAAGTGGGACAACTACATAACGTGTTTGAATGCCTTTCCCTCGTCTTAAGACCTTATGCAAATTGCCCATTCAAATCCACTAAACCTCTTTTGCAATTTGTAACAGCTTTAGACAAAGATAAAAAGAAAAATTAAGGGGGGATTAGAGTTTGGTGGTGTCATTTGTGTAACAAAGATTTGAAAGAGAGCTACACTAGGGTACCTAGTCACCTTTTGTGCATAACGATTAAGATTTGTGAAAAGATAACTGTTAGATAGAAAAGAGAGACTAGCCTAAGAGATTAAACTAGGTCAAACCCTCTTCTATCCAACATTAGAACACAAGCCGAGCTTGGTCACCCTTGAGGGAGAGCCAAACTATAGGAGCTTTGTCCCTTTGTTGTATAGAGGAGAATCAATCAAATCCAATCAATCAAACTAGGGCAAAACAAAAACCTTAGCTAAGCAAAATCGAAGCATAACAGACTATTGAAAACAAATATCAAGAATCTAAGACCATGACGAGGATTAGAGTACAGAGAGGAACCTGGATCCTGATTTGAGCCCCCAAAGGACCGGGGTGCTTGGGCGCCCTAGACCCAGATTAGGGTTTAGTAGAATGTCAGATCTCTTGTGTATTCGCCCTTCTGTGTTCCTGCTCTCTGTAACTTGTCTTCTGCAAATTCCTCTGGATCTGACATGCACACACACAAGAAGGAAAATGGTTGGGTGCTATTTAGGAGCTTGCCTAAGTCAAGCTCTGTGAATGGTGTTTCCACCTCCACAATAGCAAAGATGATAGATAAAGAGCGCGTGCCCTAGGAGGGCAGTGGCAAATCTGAAGTAGAATGGAATGTTAGAACAAATCATGAAGGAAAGAAGTCACCATGAGCAGGGAAACCCTGGCATGCTTGACGTGACATCACAACTTGACTCAAGAAGTTGGTGTAGCCCAAAGAAGTAGAAAGATCTTCACAAGACCTACAATAAGTTAGTGTTGCAACAATAATCCACCATAGAGACCTTTAGAGAAGAATAGAGAACATGAGAGAGAAGAGAGAGTCCAAGTGTGCCTTGGATTGCATAGAGAACTTAGAGATGTTCAAATGAATAAACTAACTTGCTTTTATATGTATTCCCGCTCACAAACGACGAATAAAACCACATGGGGTCGACATGAGGAACCACTTAAGATGTCTTAAGTCGACATACCTTCAAAATAGGCTAGGGCTAAATGAGGGACTAGGGTGCTTGGGCGCCCTTGTCCTTTAGCCCCAAGAATCCCTGCATAAGTCTCTGTAGTTGTTCTTAGGTCGGTCTCATAGTTATTTTGTCGGGTTTTATCATCTGGATTGAGAATTAATCGTTTAATGTTCAAAAAGGTGTTAAAATAGGTCTTGATTAACAAGTGCAAATATTTTAGATCCACCCAGGTGCTAAACTAGTTGTAAAATGCTAGTGTACACATTTTACGACGTAACAATAACCATAGCTGAGAAGACAAAGGTAAATAGATTGTTTATGGAGGGTGAAACAAGATTTAAGTGTATGCCAGAAGAGTCTATACAATTTGCTATGCCATCCATGGTTGCTAGTGGTGAGGTTTCTACAAAAGGAAAGAGGAAGATTATTGAGAGGCTCGGGATAGTTGTAGGGATGTTGAATGTACAATCATACAGTTGCCCATTTTTTTTTGATGCCCATGCCATTCCATTTCATGTGGCACGTTCTCTTTATTTTAAGAACATGTTGAAAAAAACAAGCAACCCGTGATAACTTTAAGAAAAGACCCCTTAAAAAGATAATAAAATCCTGGCGAATCTTTCATTGTTTTTGAAAAAATATTAATTTTCCTGACGAATCTATGCAAATTATTAATTTTTTTTAATAAAATCATGGCGAATCCTAGTGAATACTCGCTAAAAAAATTAAAGACAATGCCAAATGTTACTGAATAATTACTAAAGAAATTAATTATAATGGTGAATCCTTCCTTTAAAAAATTGCATATTTGGTTGGCGCAATTCCCCCATATATTCTTTTGTTTTTTTAATGTTGAAGTGGGGCTCCAGGGGCGGTAGCCATCGGCTGAGCCAAGGTTTTGGGACAGCGGCCCAAACGCGCTCCTCGCCACCAAGCACAAATCCACTATACAGGCGGGGTCGAGGAGCAGAGCCCCTCGCCCCCAAGCACAAATCCACTATCCAGAATGCATTGGAGTACACACGGATTAAACATTTTTAAACATTTCACTTTAAAAACAAGGCTAAAAGAAAATTGAATTGTTGTCGTTGATTATCATGATCAATCGGATGGTTGTAGTTGAATTCCGCGGCACTATTAGCATGTGCCTTTTCAAAGGTTTGTTGAGCCACAGAATTTGTTTTGGGCCACACGATCATAATCTAAACATGCGGGCCAAAACAAATTTGGCGGCTTAACAAGCCTTTTTAAAAGGCACATGCTAATAGTGTCAAGGAATCCAACCATGACCATTCGATTAAAATGATAATCAATGGTGATGAATAAAAGTCATATTCAAAGCGAAAGTAGCCCTAAAAGTACAGGAGAGTTTATTAATAATGGCGATATTACCCCAAAAGTAATGACATGAATATAATATTAATGGCGAATCCAATTAAGATTTATAATTATATTATAACTACTGGCGAATTGGCTTTAATGACGCATCGTTTACTTGGCGAAACAATTTAATTTATTGGTTTAAAACAATAATGTTTAGGTGATTTAACCAAGAATAAATTAAAATTTCATAAAAATCGAGCAATTTAGCCCCTCGTTGGTTGTGATATATTTGCCAAATTTGAATTGGCGAGGATTCGCCACTAAAAAAATCGCTGCAAGCAACATTGGTTCTTCAATGTCCCCCTTGGGGAACATAGACTATGCACCACCTTCCTTGACAAATAGTATTCGAAGGTGAGTTTGTTGATGGAGGATATGTGGAAGACCTAGTTAAGGATTGGTTGCTCGATTATGATGGATGGGTGGATGGATATTAGACATCAAGCACTCATCAATATCATAGTCACATGTGTAGCTAGCTTCTTTTTACTAAGACTTATTGATTGTTTAGGGAAATGCAAGGATGCAACTTTCCAATTTCAGATTTTGAAGGTCATGAAGGAGGTTCGGACCTCAAATGTTGCATGTGGTCATAGATTTAGCATGTGTTTGTAGCTTAGTTGGCATGATGGTGGAGGGTTCTTACAAGGACATTTTTTGGACCCCGTATTGTGTTCATGCGTTGAACAATGCATTGAAAGACAGGGAAAATAGATTGGGTGAAGAGAGTGGTGGTATAAGTGAGAGATATACAAATGGTCATTTGTAATTGCCACACCTCACTTGCTCTCTTCAAGACTTTTTTGAGGAAGGAATTCCTCAAACCTATGGAAACTAGATATGCTAGTTATTTTATTTTGTTAGAGATGATGCTTGAGGTGTAGGAATTCCTCAAATCCTAAATGCTATGCACTAAGTGTTGGGAGACTGCCTCCTGATGATGAAGAGGTGAAAAAAGGGTTCATGAAGGCCCTTCAAAAGATATATAGCATTAAGGAGGCAACTTTACTTAGACAGTAGTAGATTGCCTTTGTCAACTTTGGGGTCAAATATTCAACAAACCAGAGGCGAGATAGATAGGGCTACATTAGCTCAGTCTAATCCTATTAGATGGTGGACATGGCATGGCAAGGATTCAATAGAGTGGAGGATGCTTGCCATTCACCTCCTTTTATAGGATGCCAGTTTCTCTATTGTAGAGAGGAATTGGTCCAAACTCCACATACAACTTCATTCATTTAGTCAAGAGGAATAGACTTACTTCTTGACAAGTGGAGAAGTTGGTGGCTGTGCATAGTGCCTTGTGACTTTAGGATCAATAGATGAAAGTTGAATTGTGAGATGTTGATCTTGAAGATGCCACATAGATTGATGAGGAGGAGGCACATGAGGGATTGGTTGGGGTTCCATTGGATGAGGTAGTCTCTTATATTTGTAGTGACTCAGATTTTAATGTAGGCGAAGATGAGGTAGAGGCATAGCAGCAGTAGATCTAGCTGTCTACATTTTTCCATTTTGCAGTTGTAGCCTTTTGGCCTTTTCATTTTGTTGTATAAGCACATTCGTAATGAAAACTCAAATGATTATAGACATTGAAATTTAGTTCTAATGTTTCATAATATGGTTACAATGAATATGGTGAATGCCTTATCATATGTTTGCTGTCATCCCCATCTTAGAAATGCTATGGAACATAGAAGTTAATCTAAACCTTAAAAAGCAACAACAAACACATCTAGATGAAATTCCAATCATTTGCGAAAAAGCGAGCTTAGAGAAAAAAAGACATTGAAGCTAAAAAGAGAGCAGATTTGGGCAACAAATGGTAATTAAAGTGTGTGTGTAGGTTTGTAGCAGTCAACAATGCATTTAGAGGAGCCCATGGTGCATTTGGAGGAGTCCACAGTGCATTTGGAGCAAGTCACAATCCATTTGGCATTCCATTCTACATTTGTTTTTTTAATTTCCATTTTGAATTCATGGAACAAGAAAGAAAATAGGGAAAATTGAAGAGAACTTATTATCTTCATTTTTCTCTTTCTTTTTTCTTGATCCTTAATTTATTTTTCTGATTTTTTTTCTCTTTCTATCTGCAAACCCTGAATGTTAATTAATTTTTCCTTTATTTTCTTTTGTAGCTGAGTTGCAATCTATAAATCATTATAATATTAGAATTGGTTTTCAACTATTGCAAAATAAAAATTACTGGGGATGCATTAATCGCCTCAAATTTCACCTTGCACACATACCCAATTGAGATGCTTCTTTGCGCACACGTGTTGCCTGACCAAACTTAGAGTTTGAGGAAGAAAAAAACCTAAAAAAGATGCAAAGAGAAGAGATGGTAGCCATAGATCAAGGAGACTCTTCTACTTCTGTAATTCCTCCCTTCCCTTTGAGTTTGGGCATTAGTGTTGGGCCTAGAGTTTGTGGATCAAGTTTGGATTCATATATTGTACCACACACTGCTTCAAGTTCCCAACCATCACTTAAGAGCATGAGTTGAAATAGAGACAAACATCAAGCAACAAGGAGTGGAATTGGAGATTTATGGTTCTATTGTTCGATTCTGTTTCATGTGGTTAGGTAATTAGTTCTTATTTTTGTTTTAAAATATGCTTTTTGATTTATTTATGTTTCTTGGATTTTAAAATTTAGTGAATGTCGAATTTAGAATACTTATTTTTTAATTTTTTGTTTCTTTTAGGTCTCCTTATTGGCAAAATTTAGTAGATGCTATTGTTGTTATTGGAGTGGGGTTCAAATCCCTTAATAATGAGGAGATAAAGGGCCCAATTTTAAGTGAAAATGCGACAAATGTGAAGGCCATTATTGTTTTTCCCTCAGGTGGTACAATTTTTCTCAAATCCATTGATGTTGTAGGGAAGGTAAAAAATGCAAATTTATTTTGTAAGGTTTCAAAGGAAGTCATGGCCGAAGTGGGTCAAACAAACATTGCGCATATTTTTATAGAGAATGCAACAAACTATGTTGTTGTAGGTAGACTTTTCAAGGAGAATCACACATCTATTTTCTTGACTCCTTGTTTTGCTCACTGCCTTGACTCTATATTGGAGGATCTTGTCATGTCCCTTTCTAGGATGAATTAAATATAAATAATAATATAATATTAAAATAATAAATTATAATAATGGGCCCTCCAAGAGGTAGACTAAAGATGAATTTTGACGAGGCCTCTAGAGGCAATCTTGGGTTCTCTGGTGCAGGGTGCATCATTTGTAACGAGGTGGGAGTCCTCATCTGGGCATCCTCCATTAAACTCGATTGGGGCACCAACAACAAAGTAGAGATTGAGGCTTTGAAGGTAGGTCTGGAAATTTGTGTTTAGAAAGGCATTTCAGAGATAGATATCGAGGACGATTCGATGATATGCATAAATGCCATAAAGAAGAAGGCGATTGCAAGTTGGAAATCACAAAATATTGTGAAGGAGATTGGGAGATTTTGGACAAACTAAGCAAGTTTTCTTTGAGCCACGTCTATAGAGAAGGAAATGTAGCAGCAGACTATCTCGCTAATCAAGGCATAGAACAAATGGAAATTATGAAAGTATCCTCCTCAAATCTGGATTGGCAGGGACTGGCAGTCCTTTTGAAGAATGATAGTAAACTAGAATAAGTAAGATTTCTCTAGATCTGGCGGAATGGTTTTGAGGTACTCATTGTAAAAGATAGACTAGCGGTGATCACGAGCATGCTGTCCACATTTTTTCCTTCTTATACCTTGCGGATGATAGTTTTCTTCACACTTCAGAATGGCAGAGAGAATGATTTGTGATATCAGATGCAAGTGTTGGGCAAACTCGGATGAGGAAGGGGAAGACAACGAAGAAGAGGACGAGGTGGAAGGAGAGGAGGATGAAGTTGAAAGCAAAGAGGAGCAGGAAGTAGAAGGAGAAGAGGAGGAATCTGCGGAAGAGCAAATCAGAAGGATTTTCAGAGTTGAGATGGGGGACATTGTGGAGGCCATAAAGAAGGTAATCGGCCACCATATCTTTGGGGAGGAGCATATCTATGATGGCACTCTATATGAGGAATTCCTGATGAACGTTACTTTGGTGATGGGCAGGAAGCAGTCGGGTAAATTGATGGTTTATCATTTCCTTTTGGGTGAGCAGAGGGAAATGGCCAACTCAACCATTTCTAATTTCAACAAACAACCAGCCTTTGGGATGATTGTAGGGATTTTTGATGCAGCTGCCATGAAGAAAAATCAGGTGACAATGAAGGCCCTGTGTCTGTTCCGCGACGTGATCAATAGAGACAACATGGAAGTCTTTGATTTCTTCCTGAGGCAGTATGGAGATCTGTTATCGCAGCCCCAGATTGAGAGGGCCTTTGAGTTTTCTGTGGGCCTCCGTTTCTCGTGGCATTTGAGACCAAGTTTATAAGCTTTGTTATATTTGCACATTTGTTTGAGCTGTGGCATCCAATATGTATTTTCTTTTTCTAAGTTTATAATAGAATGGGAGCTACCCCCTATGGTAGAGCTTGTTGATAAAAAAATAATAAATTATAATACTAATAGTAATATTATATTAATAATAATAAATGATAATATTAATTATTTTAAAATTATGCCTTGCAAGGCCGACTCATGTTGGCTCCTATTTTGATTTCAAACAAGGGCCAACTTAGCTTGTTCATGGAAGATCACTATCTAAGCAAGGTCGAGGCAAGAAATTGATCATCAGATTTTGAAATTCCATTTGCTAATATTTCTGTTAGAAATTACAGTCACTCAGGATGAAATCCTTGAGGACATTCTACCAGGTTTGGACGCAAACCCAACTTGATTTTTGAGAGCAAATTCCACCATTGGAGTTTGTATTTGTGCTTAATTCTGAAATTGCACTCTATAGGTCTGCATGAGGATATATTGCTCAAGGAGGACATCGGAGTAATTGAAGACCATCAATATATAGACTGCACACCCATTCAATCTTGGATCTTGCCATCCTAGGTCAGCGCACTTGTTTCGGACCAGCACTTTAAGTGATCAAGTGTGAGATGTCCTAGCGCTTGAGAGGGTGCGATTTTCCATTTGCATATGGGTGGGCGAGTTTGGTTGGCATCTGGAGGTTTCTGTTGAACTCATCTTACACTGGGCTACGTGAGCAAAGGCAGGGACTCAACGATATAAGTTTTGGGTGTCTTCCACACAAAGACATCAAGTAAGAGTAGGAAGGATCATCGTCAACCGCAACTGCTTTAACCATTGGCACATCCTTAGGACAGGAAGACATTCTGAGGGTTGTGATTCCAATACTAGCAATTACAAACATTAGATGGTTCAGATATGAATACATAAATTTTACCGACCATACACATACAAATTAGTGAAGGCCAAACAAATGAATCATTTCACATCATACATAACAATCTATAAAAATCGATTCCACCCTTAGCTAACATTGATAACATGAAATCTGGCAAAACTAATAATACACCAAACTAATGTTGATAACATGATTCTGACTCACAAGATTGATTAAGGTAGGGCTAGGAGACGCTTCTTGTGTGACATGTCAACAGGAAGAAACATGTGATATACATTTGGGTAGTAAAATGGGCCCAGTTCATTCTTAAGGGGCACTAGCATGCAAGCAACATTGTAATAAAGTGTTATCCTGCATAAAAAAAGAGTAGAGTGTTTTGTTTGTTTGAGTGTTGGATTAGGAGCAGTGTTACAAGACAAGGACTTGCCTCAGACTCGAAAAGCTGATTTTTGACCCAGTCTCGGCGCTCAAACTAGGTGCAGACTCGACAAATTGAAAAACCCATGAAATACATAGATTTTTAAGGATTTAAAACTTGTTTCATGTGCACCCTTTGATAAGTAAACCTTAAAGACAAAATAAACTGATCAAATAGAAGCTACTTTGATCACTTACATAAGTATACATCGATCACATGAGTATAAAAGCGGATTTTAGTTGAGGGAAACAACATTGTTAGATATATAATTGTAATGTTCCCAATTGGCGTTTAGCCAAGTTGTGACCAATAGCCTATTTCCTAAGTTCTTGTAGGCTATCTAGTAATGGTAAGAGGACTCCCTAATTCTTGGAGAGCACAAGTTCAGTTCTTTTTCTTTCCTTTCTATGGCATTGAGCTCAGTTGGTGTTCAGGATCACAATAATGCTTTTAGAAGTATTTTCGGGTTCTCGGTTTGCTCTCCAAACTTCTTGGAGAAGCCGTCTATTTATAGTAAGTCACCCAGTTGGCATCATTCTTCGTCCCAAACCTTCAGGATCATGTTGGTATGGTTTATTTTGCAATTCGCTTCAGTTTGGGATTTTCCGCAAGTTGGGTGGGTTATTGAGCTATTTAATTATTAAATTCACTTAAGTCTTCGAAGGTTTGAAAATATTTAATGATGACTTAAGTGTAATAGCTCATTGGAAAGGTAAAGTGATGTATTAATTGATTAGGCACATTGAAGTGAGCGTCTAGACATGGGAAAAGGGGGAATTATTGAATTAAGTGAAAAGTTAATTATTTTCAAAAAGAAATATATTCCCATGTAACCTAAAAGTGCCTATATAAGGAGATTGAGAGCTCATTGTTGGGGGATGCTGAAGATTTCTTATTGCTATGCTGTTGGATTGAACTTGTGTGTTCTTCCAAGCCTTCTTGAGGACAAAAACTCTCTTGGAGAAGATCAGTTTCGGTGGTGGAAGATCCTCCCTAGCTGATAGTAGTGATTTCATCCAGGGATCACACTTGTATTGCAATGGATTTGATTAGTTTTGATGTATTTTGAAGTGCATAGATCTATTGTTCAGTTTTGGTGTGTA
Organism: Cunninghamia lanceolata; assembly: GCA_027924645.1. Lineage (NCBI taxonomy): Eukaryota > Viridiplantae > Streptophyta > Pinopsida > Cupressales > Cupressaceae > Cunninghamia > Cunninghamia lanceolata. Next base: position 780,088 of record BSBN01001787.1, on the reverse strand, counting down.
GATTGCAGAGATAAAGAAGAGATTATTTTGAAGATATGGATTGATTTTAGTGCAGACTGGAGGATCCATTCCTAGCTGCCCATATTCCTAGTTGGCACTAGGGTTTTGAGTTGGTTTATGGCGATTTTTCCCTCATTGAAGACATTAATTGCAGCGGTTTGATTTCCAAGCTAGTCTCCAGGGATTGTAGATGAATTTTGAGGTGTTTGCTTTCTTAAAAAAACCTGATCTATGAACAATTTTGCAGACCGCTTCCTTGTGAGAATCAGTGCTAGGGTTTGAAGATAATTAATGGGCGATTTTCTCCTTGTGAATGGCATCATTGCAGCACTTTGTCTCTAAGCTGATCGTCTAAGTTTGGAGGTAATTTTGAGAGTATTTGCTGATCGTAAAACTTGATTTTTTGATTTAAGTTGCAGATCCGAAACTGATCTAGGTTTCAAAGGGCCATACCATTGCCTGATCAGTCCAAATTGCATTTCCAGAATTCAGTTCAGACCTACAGTTGTTATGAGCAGTGTGGAAAGGGTGTTTGCAGGTTGTTGAAGGTGTTTTGACAATGGTTAGAAGTGCTTAGATTCAGCCTAGAGTATTCTGAGCATTCATTGATGGCATTTGATCATTTTGGGCTGTCTGTTCTCATTATTCTAACTGTATTTTGTTTGCAGCAGGGGCAGATTAAACATGCCGATTTACTTGTTTATATTTCATTGCAATCATTTGTGTAAACATTTATATCATACATTCTTGGATGATTGTAACCCCTGGATGGTAGTACTGCTAGTGGGATTGAGAGCTTCTTGTTTATGCTTCTGACCCCACTGAATAAGTGGTTTAACTACAGGCTTCCTGCTGAAAAGTGGATGTGCCAAATGCTTTCATTTTAGTACTCCCACTGAATAAGTGGTGATTTCCCACTGTATAAATGGATGCCCATTGAATAGGTGGAAGTTGTTCCTTGTTGTTCAGTAGATCAATTACTTAGTCTGAAGCACTTGTATGCTCTTACCTTGCCCATATCAGGAACTGGGTGATCAGAAGGGTGTGGAAGATTATGATTGCTGCTTCTCATTTCAATAGTGTTGATTTCAAAAAAATTCTAGGGTGTTATATTATTACATAAATAATGTCAAGTGTTTTAGGTGTACAAAACTCATGGATTATGATATTCGTGGCATCAAAAACAAAAATCACAATATGGAGTCATGAACTATGGTAGAAAGGAGCTTGTATTGCTCGGCCCAGCATTGCTAGGTCTATGTGGAGTCGTGTTTGTATCTCAGACAAATCTGCAGATGTTGCTACAAGTTACAACCATAGGAGCATTACTTAGGATAGAAATTGACTTAGCAAACCCAAAGTATAAATGTAATTCAATTACTTGGGATTTAATTGGAAAAAATTCAAAAGAATAACAAAATGTTGCTCTTCCATCCAACATGGCCCAAAATGATTTTTATTTTTTGCTTTTAAAAACTAATGCGGGGCTTTGGGGGTAGCAGCCCCAGCAGGGTCAAGGGACAATGCCCCTTGCGGGGGTCTGTGGGCAGCGCCCCCAGCGTGGTCGAGGGGCATGTCATTTTTCATAATTTTTTTGCTTTTAAATAGCCTTCAAAAGTCCACCAAACCCTCAAAAAACGCTTGAATTTCACGCTTTTACGTTTAACCTTTTTCCATTTTTAATTTTTTTTACCCCTGATTTTCAATGATTTGGGTGAGTCTTCCCAGTAGGACGCACTGGTTTTGGCGAGTCTGGCAGACTCGGTGAGTCTTGTAACACTGATTAGGAGTGCTATTTACCATTTTGATACTTGGATGACTCAAATGGGTTGGGCCATGCCAACTCTTGTACTTGTTCTTCCTAGAACTCCTAGACTCCTATATATAATTGTAGGGAATAAACCCTCCCTACAAATATATCTATTTAGGGGATAAATCAACCCTAGATTAATTAAGGACCTGCAAAGATGGAAAGAGAGATCTGAAGTATAAATCAAAACAAATTGAAATGCATTATGGCTTCCCTTGAAATTGATGTGATGTGACTTTCACTACTATGACGCTGTAACAAAAACCTGTTAATTAAAATTTGGAATTGGATCCGATTTTAGAGAATTGGTGTGACTGAGAGCCAAGAGTTTAAGGACCTGGGATAGAGCTGTGCTCATGATACAATCCATCTAGAAGCAGTTCTGTCCTGATGGCATAGTTTCTTCCTGAGCAGAGATAGACCTTCAGTACTTACAGAAAATATTTTCCTAGATGATACTTGTATAAGGAAAACTGGGTGGTGCTAAGAAGCACTGTTGGGACCAGCTATAATGGAGTGAAGAGCGAGTAACTTCCTTGTTAGTAATTAGGCCGTTGGATTGATTCAATAGCAATTGAAATAGAGAAATAACAGAGATGTTGGATTCTGATGTAGACAAAGTAGAATTTGATAGCTAAACATGCAATTGACACACCATATGTGCTGTCCTAGATGCTTTCTTGATATTTGATATTGTGTTAGAATGGACTAGGGTGATGTGTTTAAATACAATCCCTATACATGCAATTGAAAACCTTGAGCGTGCTAGCCAGCAGGTAATAGTCATTTTAGAAGAGTTTGCATGGGAAATGGTTAAATTTGAATTTGAAAATAGAGGGATGAGGTCGTAGTTGCGGTTCGTTTCAAAGGATAGAATTGTAGACGTGGTACAGTCGTGGATGGGCAATGCTCTAAGAACTGGATCAGGAATTCTTTAAGTGATATGGCAGAATAGAGTACTGGATTTGGGTTTTGGGTGAGTGAGTGCTCCAAAAGTGACCAATTAAGTGCTAGGACCATGCATTGAAGATATGCACACAAAGTGGCATAAAACGAGTGGGGAAAAGTGTAAGAATATGCACTTTTCTCCTCTACAATAATGTATTACTCTAGGAGATCATATCATTAAGAGATCAATACAATATCTTATAAATATCATGTGAAATTAGATTATATCATGTTATGTGCACTATGTATTTCATGTGATAAATATAAGATTCTTCTATTTGTGAGTTCTTTGTTATATACAGTACAATGTGTATGGTGATGAACCCTGCTTATGCAGAATCCCTATCTTAAATTTCTGGTGAATGGAGTTCCAAAGTGTAGATGGTTTTTTGGATTGATGTACATTGACCTAGGACCTCTTTTATGCATGCTAGGGTGCTCAACCATTGAGCTAGCGGCCCTCTTATGGTTCAAGTGGACAAAGGCACTAGATGCAGCAGGGTGGTAGTTTCACATTTGTTATGGTGGTTATGATTGTCTCATGATAGTTTTTGCCGCAGGTGGCAATTTTACTCTGATGGATATGGCGCTTTTCCCTGGGAGAAATAAACAGGTAGAGAGTAATGGCTGTAGACCATAGTTACAAGAGTCGGACTCGTTTGTGGCTGATTTTTGACTTGGACTTGGACTTGGCACTCAGACTCGGCAGATTGAAAAATAAAAATACCATGAAATAATTAAAGATTTTATTTGCTCCATCTGCATTCCTTTCCAGTTCGTGTCTGAAATGTGAGCAGGCCGTTATTGCATAATTTGTCTTCTACACTCAACTTTGTGATGGCACAGCTGAAGCCCAATCTATAATATTTACTCACAGCATACACTGATGAATACAATCCCGAACAGTAAATGTGAGCAAACCAAAGCAGGAAACATAAACCAAAATAAAAAGCATCATTTCCAGTTACAGGCAGAAGTAATGGCATTTTGCAGTTGATTTTTAGGGAATTCTACAGTTGCGATCAGAAGGCTGTGTCATTGCTGAATCCAGGTCTGTGGAACTCAACCAGGCCTGCTCGCTTGGGACTGGCCGTGTCTAGGCGAGTTTGTTGAGTCCTCTAACTATGCTGTAGACAATGTCTCTTTGCCTTGTTTGGCCTTTGGGATTCTTGATTTGAGCCTAACTTGATGTGAAGGTATAAATACTTCCTCAGGGATCATTGTGAAGAAGTTCTTTACATTTTTTCAGTCTGTTTTTCTTGGTTGAGTGTAGTAGGAGAGTATGCATATGAGCTAGTTGCATAGCAATTGCAAGTGCCTAGATACGGTTGAAATAGTGATGGGTGTCCTTGAAGTCCTCAAAAAGGCAGTAAGCTCGTAATTTGCAGAACAAATAGTGGCAAGAAAAAGGCAAGTCCTCACTTTTTCTGGAGTTTTTCCCACATTGGGCTTTTCTAGGGCAGTTTCTTGTGATTTTGGTCTTTTTTTCTGCATATTCTTATAGTCTTTTATTTATGAGTGGATTTCGGTGAGGAAATAGCTTAAGACACTATCGGTGAGTGCTTGGATGTTGGAATCATACATGTGTCTTTCAAGCATCTGTATGGGCTTTGCATATGTTTGGCCATTGATAAGGAACACACAATCTTATGGTGGTTTACTGAAATTCCTATCATGGTTAAGCTTATATGGATAGTGTGGGTGAGTACATGTGCATTCTTTGTCTAAGCAAGTATCTTAAAGCATGACAGGTAATGATTTGATGGTTCTGCCTGTAAGTACCCAGGTAAATTATCTGCTGTAGTGTCATCTTACTAGAGATATTTAATACTTAACTTTTATATTAAAGTTGTTTTAATTACTTAAAATAGATTAGTCTATTTTTAATATTCGTTTTTTATTTTTAGATAAGTTTACATGCATTATTGTATCTTTACTTCGAACTCTATAAAGAGGTGAATGACTTCGTAATTGAGGCATTGAATTTAACAGAATAATTTTATGTTCTATTTTGTTTTCCGAAACATGGTATTAGAGCAAGGGGAATTCAAGGGCGTAGGGTTTTGATTTTGCAACAAATCTTAGGTCCAGAAAACGCAGCAAACTTTCTAAGAAGTCGCGGATTGCTTTTTGGACGGATTTTTGGTGGAATTTTCCCCTAAATCACATCTGGAAGTTTGTGTGAGTTTGCACATTTTTTTTTAGCAGAAAATCACTTTTTGATTGGTTGCGCGATTTAGAGGTGGATTTATCTGAGTTGTAGGTCAAATCGAAAGTCTTTGGAGTCGCACCTGTTTTCAGACGGATTTCTAAAGAAATCACATCCCTTTTTCATCATTTTTTGGGACTGTTGTGGCAGGCCGTGGCTAGAGATGAAATTATCTTCACGTTTTTGGATGATTTTCTCATAAAATTGTGGGTTTTTCAGATTTTTTTTTGGACGTTTTTTTAAAATTCGTGGTGCAGATCGTGGATGTTTTAATTCTGCCAGGGTTTGAAAAGATGTTTTAATTCTGTTAGGGTTTGGAAAAAAATTCAGGGCTTCCAAACAGCTAGGGCATAATTTGTATTCTGTTTGTGGAAATAGTTTGTAGGTATTTTGAAATTTTTTAGGTTCATTGTTTGGGCTTGTTTATTTTCCGGAAATGGAATTCCATTGGATAATATTCCAATTTCAACTTCCACACCTGGAAAGTTAAAATCTAGATGCAACTAATGCACAAAAACTTGTGGGGAATTGTAAACAGAAATGAAAAACTTCCTACAGATGCTAGTAAGGTATTGGAATTGCAAAGTAGAGATGATAAAGCCAAAGTGATTATCAGTCTTGCTCTTTTCGATTCCTAGTTACATCATATAGATCTCGCAAAATCATCTAAGGAAATCTAGGAAAATTTGAACACACTGTTTGGAGCAAAAGCAGTTAATGCTAAATTTTCTTTAAAGCTTTAGCTTTTCAAGTTCAAGATGATTGAAGGAGTCACTATGTCAATTCATGTAAACAATCAGAGATCTCTTCTTCGACAACTAGCAGAAGTCAGTGCTACAATGGATGAGGATGCTAAAGCCATTTTATTGAATAGTTTGCTTTTAAAATTCAGCAATGTCATCTTTACTCTTAGTAAACTTTCTACTAAAATGTTGGAAGATATGATTTCATCTCTCATAGCCAAAGAAAAGAGGACTATTGCAGGAGATACAAAAGATGAACCTCCAATTGAGGTAGCTTTATACTCAAATCGTAGAAGATCAGATAAGGACAAAAGGGGGACATAATGCTATTATTACAAGAAAATGGGTCACACAACTTGGAACTGTAGAAATCGGGCAACTGATGTTCTCAAGGGAAAGATCAAAGAAGCTAATGTAGCCATTGTTGAAGATCCTCCTGATGTTGACGATGGTGGAGAAGTTGCATTCTAAAGAAGCCTCCTTCTTTGAAGATAGGAAGGAATCTAATGTAGTTGAAGCTCAGTATTGATAGTTGCCCAGTTAGCTTGGGAGTCTTTGGATTTGGTAAGTCATACCCTTACGAGGGTCATGAGACAACATGCTGGAGCTCTGTGAGTGTAGCTCAACATGGATTGTTGTCCAATGATTTAGAGGATTCATGATTTGGGAGTTTGGGGAGTTGATAATCCGGGAACTTATGAATTCAGCTCGGGAGCTATGCCTTTACGAGGGTTACGAGGCAGCTTGATGGAGGTCTACTTGGTTGAAGAACTGTTTTCAGAGAAAAGCTTATGAAAAATTCATGATTCTGAGTGTTTTTAGTTTGCTTATGTTAGTTTGTTTTGTTTCAAGTACAATATGTCCTAAGAGGGGGTATTAGAGATATTTAATACTTACTTTTATATTAAAGTTGTTTTAATTACTTAAAATAGATTAGTCTGTTTTTAATATTAGTTTTTTATTTTTAGATAAGATTACATGCATTTAACATGTATTATTGTATCTTCATTCGAACTCTATAAAGAGGTGAATGACTTTGTAATTGAGGCATTGAATTTAATAGAATAATTTTATGTTCTATTTCGTTTTCCGAAACACATCTCTATCTCATCAATAAACTGTAAGTGGAAAACCATGTTAGCAGGTGGTTTGGTAGTTGGGTACATTAAGTGCTAAGGTGAATGAATATGCTTTGGTGTTTAACCAATTTCATCAATAACTGCATGCATATACCATTCTATGAATGCAAAACTACTGCTATGCATAAATTTGATTTACGAAAATCATACAATTTTTCATGTGTTATACAATCAATTTGATGTTCTGGCTTTAAATTGCAGAAACAAAGAATCAATGGGCACGAGATGATCCAGCATTTGTAGTGATATGTAGTTTTCTTTTGGCTGTAGCAGCATCAGCTTACTGTGCTGCGTAAGTTGCAATTTCAGCTTTTTCATTAAGCATCAAAAAATGTCTAAAGGAAATGAGTTATCTCCAACATTTATATAATTTTGTTATGACTCTTTATGCTTCAGAGGCAGTCTGCATGTGTACTACTACTGAAGAGTGTGAGTTACGTGTTTTTTAATAAATTAAAGGGGCACAGGGTAAATAAATTTTAGATCTTGAAAAAGGAGGTGCTTTCACCTTGAAGCTTTAAGGTTTGTAAAAGGGGGATCGGGTTGAACTTGTTTGTAAACCTTGTTTTAATCTACCGAGGCAGAGTGACAGAGTCTGATGCAGCTTAGTTCAACTTTTTCAGGTATGATGAGAGCTGGACGCATGCTGCTTTTACAGTGCTTTCAGTTGTGCTTGTACATTTTTTATTGATCGGAATGCTTTTGGCCACATGTTGCTGGTGAGATGGATTTATTTAGTGCTTGTTTTTGTTATTTTTTTAGTTTGTAGACTTTTAAGATGAGTTTTCTATTTAGATCAATTACTGATTACATTTTTTACATTAAGAAGGTAAAAAAAGTAGTAATAGGAATTAAAGTTACATAATTGTGTTCATTATGTAATTAATAATTTTGCAACTTGCCAGATAGTCATGTAAGTTGTGAAATTAAATACATCCAGATGGGCTGTAGAAGTCCCCTACCAAGGCCATAATAGTGACAGTTTTCAAAGTGCTTATTAATAAACTAGAAGTGAAGATTACTTATACAAGTAATATTTCTGATCGGATCTTCAGAACTCTTTCTCAGTAACTGATAAAAATAAAAATCATAGCGGAAACTATTCTAATAAACTTAAAAAGAAAAATTCTGCTACCACAAATGGACCATCAATTTAGCAGATTTTTCCAGTTCATGCTAAACTTCATCAGAACCTGCCATTTGTCATTCTGGCTTCCAGTAACAAACCAGCAAATAACATTAATTTAGAGGTGCCAACTTCAAGAGTCATACAGTTGGCAAATTCTCAAACCTCCCTATTCCCATTTCAGCCCCATCATTAACAATTTGTTTGATTATGTTGAAAATACTAGGAGTAGATTGGCATGTCCAAGCTTTCAACACTCCAAAGTCAGGGATATTTCCATCAGATTTATCTTTCTCTGCATTACCCATAGAAAAGGGTTACATTAAATCAGAGAACCTGTCCACAACATCAGAAGATAATTGAACATGGGGAGGAAAAAAGGAGAGCTTTGAGAGCAACCACATTTCTTCAAAAGCCACCTTGGCCATAATCTCCTTCAAACTTGGATTATTCTTCTTGGTCTAGACATCCAAAAAAACCTTGATTCCCTCCCAAGATTTTTCAGTGAATCTATAGTTGGTTTCACCTTTATACCTGAGAAGTTTGTTTGGCCATAATCTCCTTCAAACTAAAATTTGTGATTAATCTGAGGTAACTCATTTGATAAATTCAAACACTACACTATCTCAGTAGGTCCTTTTTTAATGACATTCAAAAATTATGAAAAAGAAACTCGTATGATATAAACCAAATTTGAGAATACATTAGAAACTAAGTACGAAAATTCAAGAACATCCAAGAAGACTAGTAATTTACCACTAAAACATTCATGTTTACAATTTTCATCAGCAAGGATTAAATAGATGAGTAGTGATGAAGGTGTGCTGGTTGGACAAGGTCTAGCACATGTAAAGCAAAATGCCAAAAAGGTAAAAGCTAAAAAAGTAAAGCTGAAAATGAAATGCAAATATGTTTAGAAGAGCGAATCTCCTCATTCACTCCCTGCTAAGAGGAAGTCCAAGTGAAGTGCATTGGCTGCTGTTGCTTGGAGAATATTTAAGGCCCATATCTGATGGGTTTTAACTTTTGATGTTGTTTGTTTGAAACCTTTTCTTATCCAAATAAAATCATCATATGTGATCACCAGGTCGAAAAGAATTAGATACTTAATGGTGCCTTGAATTTGGACTGAGTTTGCTAGAAAGAAAGAAAGAAAGAAATCATATTAACATCCATGGGACCAAAAGTAGGTCAAAGGGACTAAAGAGAACAGAAGTATACAATAGGGAGATCTAGGAAGAGAAACCTAGAAAGGTCCCACCAAGGGGAAGAATAAAGTAGAAAATACAAAACAACAGGGGCCCACCAAAACAAGTGGTCAGGAAATAGGTACAAATAGCCAAGAAAGGGGAACAAAAACCATGAAGAGCAGAGAGCAACCATAGAGGAAAACTGAAGATCATCAAGTATCACTCCAGATTCTGAAATTGGGCATGAAGCTTGGCCAGATTCTGCACAAAGGAAAAAATCTGTCTAGCTCCTTCTGCTGGTGTTAGCTATAATTGAAAGTGCTACCAGAGTCTCCTAAGGGGCTAAAATTTGGGAGCTATAAATGAGACTGGCTTGTGAGAATATATTTTCATGATGTGCCATTGGAAGTCCTCCCTACTTGTGGCCCAAGTTACAAGGTTCGTCTAGTGTTCATGTTTGTGTTCGGCAAGGAAAAATATGACAAATGGTGATATTAAACAAGGCATTTAAACTATTGACAATTGTGTTATCTAATCAATAAATTATAAAACAAATAAACAATAAAACTAGAAACATTGGTATTTATAATTATAAATTCATATTTATATTTAGTGTGTGTATATATATAAAATGAAAATTTAAAATAAAATCTTATGAAAATTTTAAAACCTCAAACTGGAACTTAAATATATAATACTATATTAATATAAATTTATAGATGTTATATATTAATATAAAGTTATATATATTACTTCTATTTTATGATTATAGTTTTGATTTTTACAAAACTCCGGCACTCATATCATATTCCATGGAAGCTGTATAGCTATTCCATTGGTACTTGGTATGGACAGCAAGTGTGGGTGGCCCAGTTGATCTCAGGCACCACCCATCTCAAGGGCGGTCAGCGACTCAAAACTGGATGCCATGTTCTCCTTCAGAACAATCCACTGAGGGTGGTGTAGTTTTAAATTTTACAAAACAGGGCCATGGTGGCACTGCTGCAAGGCCGCACAAAATGAGAAGGTGGACTATGAGTGGTGGATGGTGAAACAACCGGCAAACAAAAAAAAATCCTAAAAGTTTTACAGTCACTGTTCTTTAAACATCAAGTGCCTTTAGCAATTTCCTGTAGGACAGATTGAATGAGCAATTTTAAATGATTTTTTAGATTGGAATTAAATTGCTGAATTTCAAATTTCTTCCATTGTAACCAATGAACTCTGTGACTTAGCTTGTGGCAAATTGGGAAATTTCTTTCTGAATCTCAAATCATTGTTGCAAGTTGGAAAGATAAAGGAGCAGAGTAGAGCAAGGAGGTTCTGTGGGATGGAACTTGGTCCATCTCAGCCTTCTTGAGGACGAAAACCCTCTTGGAGAAGATTAGCCACGGTGGTGAAAGATCCTCCCCGGTTAATATTGTGTGACTCATTCAGAGTTACAGTTGTGCTGGAAAGGTTTGCTGGTAGATTTATCCAAAATCTACACTTATGCTGAATGTTGGAGTATTGGAGCAATTTTTATATAGAGATTCCTGTGTTTCATTGGAGATTCTTGGAGTTTGCTGCAAAGGGTTTACTGTGCAAATTTATTGGAGATTCTTCAAATAATAAATTGTGATTGAAAGATATTGCTAAGAGTGTTTGAGATCTTGGTTTTTGTTGTATTGGGTGTTGGTGCCATAGCTGGAGCTAAATATATTTTATTTAATGCTAGCTGCAGCCCTTTCCTTGAAGTCACAGCATATATAAGGCATCTAGTATATAATATTTGGAGTAGAGTGTAACTACAACTGGAAAATATTACTGTTTGGTGGTGATGGGAGGTGTGGAACAGACAGATCTTTCATATTTTTCATCTACAACATGATTGTTTCAAGCTACAACATGTATTTATGTGACAACATAATAACATTGTGGATTTACACCATTTGATATTATATCACAGCTGTTGTAATTCTGCGTTTGTAACAGCAAGCATAGCAATTGAAGATCAATATATAATGCTGGAGTTTGAGGTTAGATTGTTATTAATTGTTTCTTTATGCATGCAAAGGGGTTGTTGAAATGTTCATGATATTTCTATGCATTGTGGGTTTTCTGTTTGAACAAATATTGCTTCAAATTGCATTTTGAATGATCCCATACCTAAACACATTGAACATACATTGAAGCAATTACTATGCAAAGTGTTTGATGGAATGCCTGCATGACAAAAGACAAAATTCTTTGTGGGTGTTTGAAAAAATTGGTTTCAATTTGGGGTGGAACATTACAGTCAGGAAGGTGTAGATTGTACAAATCAAGAAATGGAAGTGTGGAAAAAGCCCACAATTTGAAGCAATAAAAGAATGCTGACTTACAGCAGCAAAAACCCATGATTTTCAGCTGAAAAACATATGACCCAGAGATGGGTTTTACACAAGTAGTACTAGGCTAGAAGAATTTGAATTAATGATATTGGGCCTCAAGAGAGAGGCTCAATGAATGTGGTTGCAGAGCTGTTAAGTGCACTGATACCAACTGATATAAGGTACTCATAATGCAGAACATAAGCTAAGAAGCAAAATATATGAACATACAAGAATGCAAGATGCAGCTAAAACTCTTATGTTTAAAATCTTCATTAGTGTGGATTAAAGTGATGTGAAATTATAAGGGTTTGTGCTGGCTGGATAAGGCCTAGAACATTCGAAAATCGGAAAAGCTAAAGGCAAGAACTAATTGCTAAATGTTTACAAGAATGAAGTAACTTACAAGGATTAAAAATGTTTCTTAAATTCAAGTGTCAAACAACAATCTTAGCCTTTAACTGAGAACCATTCTTCCGTGGTTTAACTCTATGAAATTTGGTTGCTTATGCACACTGTGGAGAGAAGAGCAAGCAAAGATAGGTTAATTAAGTGGTCCTTCCTTAGTACTAACTTTTATAGAGCACAATCTTATATTTTAATATTTTGAATTTAATTCGTATGTTGATGTACCTTTATTATATTAGTATGCATGACTTACATTTTTGACCATTGTATTTACTATTAATCATAGTTTGCAAACTCTCTGAGTACTCTCCGAGTCGCCGAGTACTCTCGAGATTTTTTGCTCTGCAGGTACTCACAATGTTTACTCTCCTAGTTTTTTGCCGAGTATTTGGAAAAACTCGCCGAGACTCACCAAAAACTCGATGAGTTTTTCCAAATACTTGACTTGTTGCGTCATCAATACATCAAAATCGCGGAAAAAACACTCCAAAACTCCTTTTTTTTTGGCATTATAAGCATTGTTTTTTGCCTTTTTAAAAAATTATGAAAATGGTGTGCGCCATGAAGGTCTGTGTGGTTTTGAAGGTCTTCATTTGGGCACTACCCCTCGACCCCATTGGGGGCGTTGCCCCCAAACCCCCAAGAAAACTCATTTGGTACATTTTCTAGCTGTATTTTGCATTAAATTTATTGTTTTTTCAAAAATTTAAATTTTTAAAAATTTTTTAAAGTGTTTTTTAAGTTGCCGAGTTTTTGCTGAGTATTCTCCAAGTCAGAAATTTTTGGCTTTAGAGTACTCTCCGAGTCCGAGTTTTTGCACTATGGTATTAACTATTCTAACGCACTGCTTTAATAGTCACATATGAAAACATGAAATGTTTATCCCTCATTTTATAAACTTTTCAATATAGAGAGCTTTTGTAAGCGTATTTGCTGTTTGCTCCTAAGTTGTACAATATATCATTTCAATAACAACTTGCTCTGTTAGCAAAAGGACAAAATGGAATGAACCTCTATGTGTTTGTTATATGTATGGAAAACTGATATTTGACTAGTTTTTGCACACCACGATGATTAGAATTTAAACCTATAAGCTGCTCCCAATATAATTGTAAATCAACCAGGATCCTTTTCAGCTGTACCACGTCACATGCAGTGAAAACAACAGCCTTGGACTTTGGTTCTATTGGAGACAAAGCAAGAACCTACTGTTTCTTGCTACCCAAGATTTTGCATCTGTTCCAAGACTGAACGTATATTTTGTTGTTGAATTGTAGTCATCAACTGATTAGCTCCAAGTTGAATCTATGTAACCAAGAAGCTGAAAATCACGAGATACCATACCACATACCAAATCCAACGTGCCTTTGATGTGCCTGAAGATCTTCACCACTGCCTACAAATGATCAGTATTAGGATTGGTAGGAAATTTGCTAACATAGCTAACAGCAAAGGAAATATCAGGGCTAGTGGAAGAGAGATATATTCGGCTACTCACCAATTTTTGATAAGGTGATTCCTCTACCTGCTGAATAAAATCACTTGAGATTGCCTACACTAAACCAGCTTCAATAGGGGTCATTGTTGACTTGTGATCCGCGATCATGAATTTCTCAAGTAGTCATCTTACATACCTTTTCGTAAAAATAAATGCACCTCTTTTTTTTTTTTTTTGGCAAATCTTCAACCCCAAAAAAATATTGTAGGAGACTTTCTGTGATGATTTAGTTATCCATATTAACAATAAGAACGATTATATCATCCATCAAACTTTCTTGTAAAGATTAAAATGAGCCTTGAAACTTGAATTAATCAAATAATGCTCAATTTTGTTGTACCACGCATTGTAATGCTTGCTTAAGCCCATCGAATGCTTTCAACAACCTGCACATAAGTTATTACTTGCCAGCAATCACAAAACCCTTGAGCTGCATCATGTAGACCTCCTCCATTAAATCACCATTCGAAAATAATTTTTTATCTTCCATCTGAATTAGAATGCTTTCAACAACCTGCACACAAGTTATTCCTTGCCAGAAATCACAAAACCCTTGGGCTGCGTCATGTAGACCTCCTCCATTAAATCAACATTCAAAAATAAACTTTTATCTTCCATCTGACTATTTATTGTCTGATGAATTTGAGAAGCATTGACAGTCGCTACTCTGATTGTTTCCATCTTATCTGTAGGTGTAAATGCCTCTTGATGGTCTATCCCTTGTTGTGGGCAAGCCCCTTTGCTACATGCCTCACTTTATGTATTTCCAGCGAACATCCATCTTCAGTTTATAAACCCATTTACAACGAATTGCCTTTTTACCTTGCGGCAAATTAGCAAGCAGTAGCACCCAAGTTCTATTCCACTTCAAAGCATCATACTCAGCTTTCATGATTGGCTCCCACACTAACATCCCTTGTGCTTCTTAACAAGAAGAAGGCTCACTCACACTGTTAGCAACTATAGAGGAATCATCACTGACTTCTAGTGTGTGAGGGTCATATACCTTGTTGGCATTCTCTTTGGTCTTGAAGCGTCTTTAATAACCATATTGTTTTTCTGCAGCAATGAAAGATAGGTTGTGTTGAAGTGTCCATACCTTTGGTGCAAAAGTCCAAACTATGATTTGGATGCAAAAATAGCATAAACTCTGATGTGTTAGCAGCCTCAGATTTGGAAAGACTATTTCTCTAAATCTCTTGACAAGGACTTTGTTTTTTATTATTATAAGCGCTTTTAGCCGGAGCTATGAACTGGAAAGGGTTTTGAAAGGGTCCCTAAACCTTGTACAACAAGAACAAACTACAACCCCAAGAGACAAGAAAGAACCAACAGCAACAAGAGACAAGAACCAACAAAGAAGCAAGCCTTAAACACAGCAAGGGCACAACAAAGGGACAACCATAACCAATATCATGGAGGTTTAAAACCAAACCTCACCAAAGAACTCTAAGGAGGAATTAAAACTTGACCCAAATGAGTTATCAATGGAGGCCCTTGCTCATCCCTACCAGGACCAACCATAACAATGTCCTTATCTTTTCCTTCATTCCTTGTAACATAACACTTATTAACTAAGTTGCCGGTTCTGGTGCGGGTTCAGGTTCACAGGTTCGGTTCGTGGATTCGGCAGAAAAAAAATTGGTTTGGGTTCGGTTCGTCCGTACTATATATATATATATATATATATAAATAGTACATATACTATTATATATAATAATATATTAATATATCTAATAATATTAAAATATATAATATATAAAATAATAATAAATTTATAATATATTATTATATTTTAATTTTTTTAATGAGCATTATTATGTTTTATTATTATTATTATATATTAAAAATAATAAATGAATTAAAGTTATAAATTAAATAGGTTAATAAAATTTATATTTAAGATTAGATTAATTGTATATTATAAATTTTAATTATTATTGCTATATACTAGCATTCTTCTTAGTTTACCACACATTATACACCCCCGATGATTTTGTATCATGAATATGCCAAAAGGGGGAAAATCTATTGTTTTTAAACGATATGCAGACTTTTGATTCAACCAAATGAACTATTGATTTAATCTATTGTGAATATGCCGTAACCAAATGCAGACGGGTGCGATGCATGCCAGTTTTCGTGAAGGAACTTTGCAAATGTTTTCATCCTTAAGAAAAACGCGTTAGAAAATACCTGGATTCGTTGTGGCAGCACGAAATAGGTCGAAATTCGTGATGGATTCGTGGGGGATCGTTGCGAACGAATCCACAGAAGTTTTGTCGAACCCTAGATGAACCGTACGTGAATCCCCTCCGAACCAGAACCGAGTTCAAACCGGACCCGGATCCGGCCAATTTTCAGACGAATCCTGTAACTTAGCTTATTAACATTATTCTCACACTCTTTCCCATGCTCAGGAGTTTGGTTGCAGGAATGGGAGAAGTGACCAACTTTATGACAAAGCAGATAAACCTGCGAAGATGACTCATAAAGAATTCTCTGCTCCCAAATACCAAATTTGGAGCACAGTTTAATGACTTAAGGCAGTACCTTATCGATATCAACACTCACACAAATCTAGCAGAAACTAGACGCTTCATAGATTTTGTAACATTGTCAATAGATAAAAACTGACCAAGAGCATTTGCTATACCTCGAATTATCACTTCAGTCCAGTACTCTAAAGGAAGCCCTTAGAGCCTAACCCAAATGGAAACCCTATTGAAAATTTCCTTGGCTGCATCAAAACTAGGAGACCATCTTTTCAACAGAAGATACCAAGGAACCAAGGACCTCCCTGCAGGACAGTCATGCTTTCCTCAAGAGATTGGAAGGAGAAAAGGAAAAATCCATTAGACATTGCAGCCACACAAATCTGATCAGATTGACACCATCTTTTTTGAGCCCATTTTCGAACTGCGTCAATATTCAGGTGAAAGCTCAAGAATCTCCCGATAAGGGCATTCTCCATGCAGGCAATAGCTTTGTCAACATCATCATCAAGGACATGCAAAATGATCAAGAACCATCTGAATCATTTGGAGAAGCACCTGAACATAGGTTAGAAGCATGCAAAGAAGAGGAACGCCCCACCACCAACTGAGCCAAGGGATCTCCAGACTGCTCTACATTAGCTGACTTCAAACCCTTAGAAGAGCTGATTTGCAGGTTTAGATTGGAATCCTGCAAAACCTGGGTAGAAATGAGACCCAAAGTCCCAGGGGTACCCTCTCTAGGACAACCCTACAACATGCAAGGTGGAAAAACCCTAGCAAGGCTCACGACATCCAATGGCGAAGCAACCCTCACCACATCCAACGACGAAACACATCCATTCTCTTTTTCCTGACTAGAAACAGGCAAACCAGGGGAGACAACTTCCAAATGGCAAGACCCCGATCCAACATCAACAAGGTAAGAGGCCGCCGTAGGGGAATCAGGCTGCTCCAAAATCACCCCTCCAGACCATTATTACATTCAACATTAATTCAAGTATGATGCATTGAAGTGGAATAGAACTTGGGTGCTTGCTTATTTGCCACAAGGTAAAAAGGCAATTGGTTGTAAATGGGTTTATAAATTGAAGATTGATGTTCGCTGGAATTAATGTTGAATGTAACAATGGTCAGTAGGAGCCGTTGAAGGAGAAAGGAAACCCTACTTTGGCACCCTACAAAGCCCAGAAAAATCAGAAGATGAAGGAGCCACAGAAGACCCCTTCCGCACAACACACTGTTGCACCTCCAACTAGATATCGAGGAGGGATTCCTCCTCTTCATCCACAGGGAGGTACCATTCATCAAGTCCACCATCATCATCCTCGTCTCCATCTTCGTCCTCTCCTTGCAGGGTTAAGCTGCTCTTGCCCTGCAAAAAACCATTGACAAGGACTTTGATGCTACCCTTCTCAATCGGGCATTTATCAACCAAAAGTACAACCTCCAAGTGCTCAGAACTAGTTGACAACAGATTCTTATTCAAACCAATAATATCAATTGGTCATTCAAGATGATCCCGACATCTGTACAACCCTGCACAATATGTAACTAACCATTGTTACATTCAACATTAATTCACAGATCAATTGTGTCAGTTAGTCATATGACTACTAGAACTTGAATCAATGAATTGATTATCGTTTATTGAATGATTATACTGGAAAGCCACTAAGGCACATTTGATGTCCCGATATTTAGGCATTGTTTAAATTAAAGATTTAAACATCATGATATAAAAATGGTGAAGTGCTTTTGTGAAATGCGATGTTTAGTTTGAATGAGAGATATATGATATTATTAATATATACATTGTTTAATAAATAATATTATTATATAAATAATTAAAATATAATATATTAGCAAGATATATATTATATAAAATAAATATAAGATATTTTATAAATCAAATATTATATTAAACATTATGAATTAATTAAATATACCTTGACTGACCTCCATAGAGGCCAACGTGATAAAGGCCTATCTCCATCACGATGAGTAGAGATACAATTTAAAAATAAGACAAGGAATTAAATGAGTATGAGACAGCGATTACTAGCAGTTTGGCAGCAATTAAGGATCAGCAAACTAATATATTAAGACTATTCATATTAAGGGTGATCAGCGCTGATAACCAATACAAGTGAACGGATGTCATAAAGCAGCAGCACTTGGTAGGGAATATTAAGAACAGCGTAATATACAAGATAGCGATCAATATACCTTGTAACTAATTCAAAGCAGCACCAAGGGCTGCGATTAATATTTGAAGGGGGCAGTGATCTCTATGAGGGGACATCACTCTTCAAAAGGATGCCTCGCTTCATAAGAGATATAACATAAAAATAAGATGAGTGAGAGTGTAATGTCCCCTTATCACAACTCGAAATTTCTCAACCTTGTTCACAAATTTTAACTTGCAAGAAGAGAACATTAGTACACTAAATCTTATGATCACTAATAAACATAAGATATATTCATCATATTGCTCTTTGACTCTTATATATATTTCATGATTCTAAGATTCACAATCTATGTTCACTATTTACACTATCACTTTCCTTATGATCATTTCATTTCATATCTTCTACTACTAGACATTATTTCTCATTCACTAACTTTGAACATTATATGCATCATCATTACATAATGTACACTCTCTATTTATATTTCTTAATTCTCTATTCTCATATTCACTTTATATTTCACTTTCTCTATTATTCTTTATCACTTGCATTTCACATGCACTATCACTTGATATTTATATCATTATAACATCTTGCACTAATTCATGGATATCATAGGAGAGTAGGGAGGGAGTATCTTTGCCATTTGCCATTATGGGGCTCTATTATATCCTTGGTGTAATGATGCCTTTTGCATCCTTTGCAGCCAATGCCTCTAAGGTGACCTATCCTTGACACAATGATGCCTTTTGCATCAATTGTGAACAAGGCCACTATGTCACATTTATAGGATGACCTATCCTTGGCACAATGATGCCTTTTGCATCACTTGCACACAAGGCCTCTACGTCATAAACCTTTGCATATGGTACCTTTTGTACTCATAATGTCAAAGGGCTCTAAATACCCATTGGTTAATGGCAAGGATCCTCTTCTACCTCCTCTCCTATGAGGTTTATGTGTTATTGCCTCAAGAAAGATATATTCATTCATGCTTATTGAATTAAACATATTGGCTATCTCTTCTTATGTCACTCATTAACAGCCTATGAGAGTTGAGATGAGAGTTGCCAATATCCACCATGGGGCTCTAATGTCTCCTATCCTTAGACTCAAGTTCCATACTCTTAAAGTCAAGGCCTCTATGCCTCTTAGGCACTTACTCTCACTCTCATAAGAGGTTAATGGGTCACATAAGATCCATACAAATTACATTACTATGGTATATGACTGTCTAAAGGAGATGATTGCTTACAAATCTGAACTTATCATAATGATACATGTAAAGAGGCATTCGTACTTGATATACATATGATCGACTGATATGGAAGTGATAAATAATAGAAAGAAACTTGTTGGCTGTGGCTATTTGCTCAGAAATTTCAGAAATGATATGCTTCGTAATTGATTGTTGGTCGCTGTTCAAGATCACTTTAAATGCTGATGTCAAAGGCTGTGATTCAATCTTGGGTAATCAAGTGTTATTGATTGCTTGTTCAATGATTGTGTTCTTCTTCTCTATACAGATCAGATGTTATTCCTCTTTATTCCTCTACAGACTATTTGATGTATATATGGCAGTGTGTCGAATGATGGGATGCTGATAGATTCCTTGATTCCCCCTCCTTTCTGCCCCATCGTTCCTTCTTTATACGTTGATTGTTTGCCTTTTCCATCAAAGGGACATATCCTTTCATGGAGATTTCTGACCATCAAAGGACGCCACCTTTTAACATCAGCGCTGCCTTGTTAGTGCATTAATCGCAGCGTGTTAGTCCGTCAATAGGTTATGTTTGTATTATAATCGATGATTTCTTGAATAATGGGTGGGCCTTATAAAGTTTAATACTTATTTTAATTACTTCAACGCTACTTCATATGAGATAATCGTGACTTGCTAGTATGCGCTGCTTAAGATAATGGATCTCTGGTCTTGGGATAGTTCGGGTTCCTTTAGTCAGCGCTCAGTTTAATAATATATTTAATATCTTATATTCTTATTTATATATATATCTTTATTTAATATTGTAATATCTGATTTTATATATAATATAATATATATCTTTATTAATATAATATTTATATATATAATGTTGTCTTATAATATATTTGTATTTATGAATACAATATATTATATTATTTAATATTTATATAGATATTAATAATACTGTATATGTTTAGTAAATATTATTATATACTTGATTTTCATCAAAGGCGACGACTTCATTTTTATCATAATGTTTAAATCTTTAATTTAAATAATGGCTTTAATATCGGGAACATGACAGAGAGTGAGAGGGATAGGAAGAGAAAATAAGAATAATCTGATTAAGAATATATTTTCTGAGTTTTATATATATATATTTCTACTATATTTAGATCTGCTCATGAGAGGTGTTAAGGAAAGCATTCAAGCAGATTATAACAGGGAATATCTCATAAAGGAAATCAAGAGAAGACATATATGCAGATCAACAATCAAGATATATAGAAAATGCATCAAACTGTTGTAGGATCTATATAGGAATATAATGTGTTGTGTAGATATGATCATGCATATTGTGATATCATCTTTATCGTTCATTTGGTATGGCTGATAGGATTATTTGCAAATATGTAAACTGATATGAGATCTTTCATAATTTTATATATGTTTGAACTAATGTGTTAATATGAAGATTTGTGTGAATGTTATGGTTACTATGATGGAGGAAATGTGGTGCAAGAGGGATAACGGCGATGGGGCACTCTTCTAGGTACGCCACCCCTCTAGGGGGGATTGCATAATCCCATTGGGGCCATGGGGGTACAAGGGTACAAAGGGTATTGCCTTTGGGCTTAGAAGAGATGGCTTCCGGGGCACCTTTTTGTGATCTCATTCTTCTATCATAGACATGAAAATTCAAAGGAACCAATCATAGGAGAAAGAGAAAGGAAATGACAAGATGAGGGGGAATGGGATAACGGATGCCTTATTAGGTAGACCACCTCATGGATGGCATGCGCCACATGAGGCCATGGGGGATGGTATATCTGCTCTTGGGCCTAGGGTAGAGGATCCGAGACATCCGATCGAAGTCACGTTCCTCAACGCTCTTATGGTTGAGTCTCCTAGATAGTTAGGTTGAGTTGAATTAATAATGCCATTATGAGTTTGCTAATCATGTTAACTTGATTGTGAAATATTATTGTAAGTATTTTCTAACTTGTTTGGAGGAAGTAAATCAAGCCGAGGTACTCTCTAAATCCATTGTTGTTTGGAAATTGATAATTTAGGGTAAAATTAGTATTGTTCCTATAAGGGACATTACAGCACACTCTTCAGACCTCTATCAAATGGCTTAACTTGTCCTGCTTTTCTCTTTTTCTGTAATTGTGCCAATCTCTGCCTACAATCTTTTCTTGAATTACCTTTCTTTCCACAAAAATAACCATAATATTGGACCAGAAATGTTGTTAACCAAAGTGGCAAAAGCATTTGATTTTTCTTTTTTGTGGTTTGTATCCCTTGTAATTTGCTGACAGAGATTTCTATGACGTTGGTCCCTCTCTTTAACTAAACAGCATATTCCACCTGTCCTAATGCACTAGTTTAGTACACAATTTTATCAAAATTTTTATCTTTTGTGATAGTTTGAAAGAGAGTTTCTCAATTGTATTAAATGGGGAGGGAGACTACAAATAATAATTATTATGAATTCTTTGTCATCTAATTTTCGTTTGATGGATGCTGTTTGATACTTTGTCTTAACATAAACAAATGTTGTTGAATACTCTCCCCGCCTACATAATGAGTGAAAATATCAATTTCTTCAGTAACTTGACCTTGGAATATCAGAAATCTCTTTCTTTTAAATTTCTTCCACATCTTTGCGGCATATTTCTGTCAATCTTTCATAAGTAACAAATTAAGTAAACAACATCATTGTCTCTAATACTCAAAGAAAGTCCTATTTTGTTGCTATGTCTTATCACTTGTTTGATTCTTAGGCAATTCCTATTGATAACTCTATCCAAATTCCAATACACAAATATGCTCTTCATTCTATATTTTCAAATGGTAAAGTTTCAGCATTATACATTTTGATTTGGGAGTCTATCATAAGGTTATTCAAATTTGCTATTCTAATAACCAGAAATAACCACCAAACAACAAGACAAATGAGGACTTACAAAATATTAGAGACTTCTGAGGTGACCCTTTCTATTTCAGAAATTTAGTAATCTGAAAGTTTTATTTTATTTTGATGCAAAATAAAACTCACCAATTAAAGGAGACATTTAATGCTATTATGTACAGCCAGAAATTGCTCAAAACTGACTTGAACTTTCTGCCAAAGGCCAATAATCTGAAGAGTGCAAAAACTCATCAAATTTTGAAATTTTCATTTTAAAACTCTTTGCATCTACAGTCTTTGCAACCCTGTGCAAGATCCATCCTCGGGACCCCTGTGTCTCTGTTTGTATACATTCATTTTTTTACCATGCAGCTCCAGCTTGCAATGAAAATTACATGCTAGAACATGCAAAATTTTAATGACTAACAGAAGGACAACAAAAATGTAATACAAGTTGCCGAAACATACGTACTCCTGCAACAGATGGAAAGACTAAGTGGAGATATATAAAAGAAGGAAAATGCTTATTTTATTTTGTGCTGGCAAGTCTCAGGGCTCAGATGCTTATCTGCCTCGTATTATGATGCTTGAGAGTAAAGTATGTGTTCTTAGGATTTCTCCAGCAGGTAGTTCCCAGAGGCCAGTCAATCCTTCTAATCCAGGGGATTACATTTAATCACAGGAGCAATCACTCTAGCCCCACAATTAATAAATTTTCATCATTCTCACCTGTGTGTGGCTGACAAGGGGGAATTACCTACTCAATTGGTTTTGTGAGCTCTGAATAGATGGTTGATCATAATAAAGTATTCACAGATGGAAAAATGAGACTTTTCTTTTTGAAAAATGAAGTATTCAAACAGTGCTGGCATAAGTTGGAAAAGTCAGGACAAGTCGAAAACCACTCACCAGCTCCAAACTAAGCACTGTTATGAGATGAGAAGAAATCAAAGAATATTACTTTTCTTCCCTTATTATGAGATGGATACATCAATGAGGATTCAGAAAAGCATTGGAGAAAATTTGAAGGGAGAATCAAAACCCTATTCTTTAATGCCCAATATGTTTGAAAGAGAATAGTAAACTAGTATAGATATCTTAAACACATCCATTTAAAAAATGCCAGGAGATATCAGTCTTGAATTATTTTATTTTACCTAAGAACAATTTAAGAATTATTTTATTTTATTTTTATTTGAAGAGCTATTTATTTTGGTTTTATTTGATCAATAAATGTTTTTGACCGGAGCTATGAACTGGTGAGGCCACAACATGGGGGACCTCATCCCCTGGCATGCACGTTGCATTAATGCTGGTGGTTCAAACCCACGAGCTCATTGGCCCAGCGGGGGTTTTTAAGCCTGCAAGCTCGTTGGCCCATCAGGGGCCCTGCGAGGATGCAAGGCCTGCGAGCTCATTGGCCTAGTGGGGCTCAAAGCTCGTGAGCTCGTTGGCCCAGCGGGGGTTTGACCCTTGATGGCAAGGATAACAAAACCACGATTTAACCATCACATTGTGCCATGAACGACATTTGAAGAGCTATTTTTATTTACATAAGAGTTATTTTATTTACTTAAAAGTTATTTTATTTTACTTTGGAACTATTTAAGAATTATTTTATTTTATTTACATTGTTTTAAGGAGCTATTTTTATGTATTTAAGAGTTATTTTAGTTACTGAAGAGTAATACTTATTTTATTTACCTAAAAGTTATTTTACATAAAGAGTTGTTTTATTTTACTTTAGAACTATTTAAGAATTTTTTTTTTATGTACATTGTTTACTTTATTTTTATTTACTTAAGAATTCTTTTATTTACTTAAAGAGTTGTTTTACGGTTTTAGTTTTACAAAATATATATGTTGGCTGCGTTTTGGTTTTTATGTATGCACAAAAGAAAATTATGGAAAGAAGGAGAAAAATTAAGGAGGACTAATTAAAAGAATTCCAAATAGGGTGTGTGCAATGGAAATGATTTTTGATGACAAATGAAGTCTGAATTCAAAGTGAAAAACATACTTTGTAGCTGTAGTCTGTTAATTTTACAATTTACATGTTTTGTTGTATATAGGAAGTTCTTAGTATTGCTTTGTTGGTGTGGTGACTGTTATATGCAAGTAATATTTTTGAACTATCTATATTTTTTTTGAACTATCTATGTGAAAATATGATCAGAGTGCTTCTATAGGCATACCATCCTTTGTCTATTATTTGGAAGTGCTGGTTGAAATTCATGAGAGTAAATCCTACCCTGGAGATGATTGAGGACAAAACTGCTTATCTTCCTGATTGTGTATCATTGTGTTTATATGCAGGTTTTTAACAAATAATTACCTTCGAGAAGAGATGTCTTCAAACACTCATGCAGTGGAGCAACATGTTGAATGGTATGCTTGAAATTTTTTGTTACAGTAATTAGAATAGAAGTACTACAATTGATTTATTTACTTATTTTGTAAGTTTTTTAATAATTATAAACATGGTATCTCTCCTGTATATGGAATGCCTGAGAAATTTGCATCCTCAGTTGGAACTCTTTACTAGCTATCCGATTCAATCAATTCAGTGTCTTTCGCATGGCTTGAACCCTTTTGTTTAGCAGTTAAACCAGGCATTACTAATCCATATATATGACTAAAATTTATTAATGTCTGTATAGTGTAATTCCATATCAAGCACAGGATCCAGTATAGTAAATGATAAATATAGGAGGGATGAACATATTGAAGCAGACGATCACTTCAACTCAACTATTTGATTCTCCTTTTGGAATCTTTTCTTCCAAGAAAGAAGTGGGATCCAAAATATATAGTGCGTTTTCTTGATTTTACTGATAGGCTTGATGTCTAGGTATGGTACTGACAAGAAATTTGGTGGTATATTATCAGATTCCATATTAACACCATTCTAGTTAGTTAAGCAAGTGATTTAATAATATTACCATGCGAACATGAGTAGACATGTATTTTCTTGTATGGATCCATTTTAACTTTTATAATTTGTTGATAGGTTTTGTTTTTCAGTGATTTTATTAATTTACCTAGAAAAAATAAATTACAGTCTTTATTTTTGTTTGTCTGAGTTTATAAATGGAATATTTAGATTAGTTAATATTTTGCCAGTTAACTTATATGCATTTTTATAACTGAACTTTTTTATTTTGGGATCTTTCAATGCATTGTAAGAAAAAAGTGTTTATGTATTATAAATGCTTTTATGCATTTCGTGAGATCCTCTACAAGTTTTTGTGAAAATTAAGTTCCATTTCTCATATGTTTGAATTCTGTGGAACCAGGCTCTATGCATTCGACGTACACTGCAATTCATTTTTTCCCATCTTTGTTGCGCTTTATGGTAATTTCAATAACCCAAGTATTTAGTGCTTGATTCAGTTCATGAATTCACTTGCATATAATATTTAGAAATCATGTTCTTGATTGTATAATTCTGCATTTTATACTGCTGTGATGAAATATGTTTGTCTTGCATCTGTTCCTTGTACAAGGTTTAGTTCGTTTGCATATAATTATATAGAAATCTTTTTCTTGAGTATAACTGTGTTCTGTCCTGCAGTGATTCAATATTTTCTTTCACCATTGTTACTTGCGCATGGTTTTGTGCCTGTTTTACTATCCAATCTGCTCTTTGTGGTAGCTCTATCTTACTACCATTACTTGAACTTCCTAGGATATGATGGTAAGTTTCTTTGGACCAAAAAATTAAGTTCTACTAAACTGACATTCTTATACGGCTTTCTCCTGACATTGTTTCTTGTGTCATAGTGTTGCCTTTCTTGGACAAGACAACATTTTTCCTCTATCCAATTGGGTTTATCATTATTCTATCTCCATTTTGTAAGTTGATTTAGATAACTTTCTAGTTAATGCTTCTTTTAATCATTTACATTTGGTTTCAAGTACTTATATATTGTTTTCAATGTCAAGTTTTTACTTATACGCCTTTTTGATCTAACATGGGCAATACTTGTTTGAATGTGGCATGTACAGTGGTACTTGCTGGTGTCAACCCTACACGTTATGTTCTGAATTTTTACTTCGGCTAGATCCTTTTAAAGAGATCAGTTTTCTATAGATCAATATTGCCTGGTTGGGATGTCATCAAGATTGGAATATCTTAATGTGAGTCCTTTACAACTTGCTTAGTGTAGTTGGCAGAATTGTGTATGAACTAATTGGACATCCATACAAACCTGTCAATTTGATTAATAGGTTATTTGTCCAACTTGTCCTGTAATCTCTCTCTCTCTCTCTCTCTCTGGGGACTTCACTGCCTACCAATTTCCGCCTCTTTCAATAGTCCAATTTCATTTGAAAATCTTAAGTTGATCAAACAGAAACGATCATGGACATATTTGACAAACCAAATATGAAAAGGCTTCTTAGCTCTTTATTGTATGCTGATCGGTATATTTTGTCAGCGGTATTCCACATCTTGCTATTTAAATGTATTAAATCTTATCCACCCCTAGATGCCATTGTGTTGATTAAATGGTGGGACTTTTATGAATGCCTAATGTATAATGTAGGCTTGCTGGAAAGTGGCGGTGATGTTGCTGCAAACTCGTCCTTTTTAACTTGAAGCTATGGCGGTTAGCTATGAACAGGCATGCACTTTGTGTTGGCAGCAACAAAATGTTCCTGGGCTCTGAATTTACATCATTAGTCATAGTTCTGTGGCTAGAATCAAACACCAATATTGTATGGATAATGCCTTCAATCTGATTTGTTTGTCACAATTGAACTTTACATTTTTTCATAGCAAAATGGCCACAACATTATTCCGCTTCTGTTTTATGACTTTTCAATCTTGAAGAAATCTTTCGGACATGTATGCATTGGCATACTTACATACTCGTGATATCTGATATTGAATTCACGTACAATTTTGTGTTAAAATTTCAAATGATTGAGGCATGCTTAATAGTACAGGATAACACAAGTTGACCAGATTAATTTGAAAAAAATGTCTCTAAATGTTCTAATAATTAAATGCATACTGTAAGGTACTCTAGAATCATCTTAAGAATGCTATAAATTTGGTCTAAGCTTAACCCACCCAACAATAAAAGGCAGTCGATAACAGTTTGACATATGATAGCACCACCTAGACTTGTCACAAGACGTATATAAAATTTTAATATTTGAGAGAAATGTTACAAAAGAGAAAATTCCTATATGTAACAAATATATATATTCCCACATAGGAGGCATCGTATGTCAAATTGTTATGGATTGTTGTGTAGCTTAAGCCTAAGGCCAAATTTACAGCGTTCTTAAAACACTCTTAAGATATATATATATATATATATAACTATTTGACTTACGATGCCTCCTATGTGGGGATATATATTTGTTACATATAGGAATTTTCTTTTTGTAACATTTCTCTCAAATATTAAAATTTTATATACGTCTTGTGACAAGTCTAGGTGGTGCTTTTTCAATTCACCCATCTCCATGTGATCCATGCTTGGAAGTGGAGAGAAAACTTACAAAAGTATGGACAACCTATAATTTAATTGATTGAATTTGAAAGAATAACTAGTAATGACAATTTATAGGGAAAGTTAATAAAACACATGTGAAGTTTGGGAGATATTATTCTACACATTTCCAATAATACATGAGGAATTTGACATTGTTTCCTCTGGAAGTCTTTTGGTACCTCTCAAAACTACCTTATTATGGCCACAAGGTTGTTGAAAGATGATTCAAACATTACAATTCCTTGTCAATCATAGTCCTACTGTCATCCTTCTTTTACAAGGACCCTTCTATCCTTTCTCACTCAATTGTGATGGTTCATCTAGTGATTCAACACTTTGAATATTCATATACAATTGGATTGAAGGTTAACTCTAGTTACCCTTAGCTGGACAAAAAAGACAACATAACCAAATTATTGGCTATTTCTATACTTAATCTTCCACTTGGAACAAATAAACATACTTTAAGTGGATGCTTGGGTGCAACAATATATCATCCTTTTCAAGATGTCCACTAGAAGTGCATCAAAATGTGAAGTTAGTTTTATTCTCTACTTTCATTAAAGACCAATGGGTGCATGCGTTATAATTTTTAACAAAACTCCTATAACATAGCTACAATTAATGTGTCTTTTGAACACATTATCAATAAAGGATATTACGGGTTAATTGATGTGTATTATAATCAATGAAATCTTAAGATAACAAGAGCCAATAGGCTTACATAAAGGACATTTAGCATGCACTAGCTACAATGCATTCCTAAGCTATCAACCCAATAATATCCAACCATGAACCATCCTTTAAGAACAAAACTCAACGAAGACAAAATGGTCTTCATTGTATTATTTTTATATCTAAGTATGGTGAAGATGAAGTTGTGTATGTCATTTTGGTTCCTAGACATTGAGAGCTCATAGCATTCACATTATTAGGAGAAAGAGTAATAATTAGCATTCATTCTCAATTTCATTGACATCAAATTTATAGATTTGCTTACCCTAAGGTATTAGTTTAGCCCAATGGCCAATTTCATATTGGTGTCATGAGTATGAGTCCTTATTTCGTTTGAAAAAATGTTGATAAAGTTTGAAAAAAAAAATTAAATAGTCATTTTTTGATAAATTGAACAAAAGAATTGTGCTTCAAACCCATAAATTGAGCAAACAAGACAAACTGACTGCAATAGTTTTTATGCTCATGAAGAGAAATCCATGATGCTGCTAAGTAACATGACTTGCTAACAAAGATGTCAGAGATTGCAGAAGTGACTTGCAAGAGGATGACAAAGAGAAACTAAGATGTTGCAGAAGATGCTAATTGTTGCAAGTGACATGCAAAATAATAAACCAAGTTGTTGGAGAAGATATTAAATGTTGTAAGTAATTTGCAAGGGGCTGATGAAGAGAAACCAAAATGCTGCCTAAAAGTATTGCTCTAGGATGCTACTCAAAAAGTTAAAAGAGTCCCACCCTAGATTGAAAAATCCTTTGATGTTCCAACCAAATCTTTGGGTATCAAAGGTGATTTGGCATCAACTTTGGGCATCAGAGGCAATTGGATTTTTGTAGTTATCCTCATCTTTGAAGATTGGTATGATAGAGCTCTATGTCTATGAAGATACATGTTATTTGTACTAGTTATTTTTTAAATTCAATCACACTACATGTACTTTTTATAAGTTCCTCTCCACTTTTAAACATGGATTAAGAAGAGATTGTTGAATTGATAATGCACTACCAAAATTTGTCTCAAGGTAAAGATGTGTACGACATTTGTATATCTCTCTCAATGTATGTGTATTTATAACACACACACACGCGTACATATGTGTATATGTGTATACACATATTATGTATATGTGTGTGCTTACACATCTATATGTATATGTATCTCTCTCTTTAGTAATATTTTTCATTGATCAAGTGTGTGTTCATGGACACTCATTATTTTTAGTTATGTTAATATTGATTTGACATGCATGAAACCATTGGTTTCTAATGGAAGTAGAGAAAACACCAACTTCACACTTTGGTGCACTTCTAATGAGTATCTTGGAAAAGATGATAATTCTTTCACTCAAGCATCCACTTAACATTTTTGCTTATTTGTTCCAAGTGTAACACTAAGTATATAAATAGCTAATTTTTTGGTTATGTTGTGGGGATTGTCTATTTGTCTAGCTAAGAGTAAGTAGAGTGAGACTTTCAATGGAGTTGTGGATGAATATTCAAAGTGTTGAATCATTAGATGAACTATTAGAATAGTCTGAGAAAGGATGGAAGGGTCCTTGTAAAATATGGATGGAAGTAGGAGTGTGATTGACAAGGAACATATGCATCATCTTTCAAAGACATGAGTTGGATTAACTTGGAAAAACCTTGTTGCCAAAAGAAGGTAGTTTTGAGAGGTATCAAAAGGCTTGTAGAGGACAACAATGTTAAGATATTCACATGTAATATTGGAAATATCTAGAATAATATCAATAATATCAAGTATACCTAGAAATAGCATAAACTCTTGAGGTAGGGAAACAACATACAATACACTATATGGAAGAAGCTACTTCATGCTATATTTGCAACATGGGATTCCAAACACATACAATACTCATTATGAGGCCCTTATAATGATACTAGAAACACGAGAGAAAGCCAAATAGTAAAACTATTAAAAGTCATTACAAACATAATGCCATGCCCTATCATCCAACCATCCATATGCGATCTATTTAGAGAGTTTTGTTTGATTGTACCTATATCACAACCCTATTCCATATTGTTGCATCACTTTGATTCCAATTACCACTATAGATATTCCTTCTTTTCTTCTACAAACAACCATTGCTTCTCTAATGCCACAAATTCCTATAGTTGCTCTTTTGGTTCCATGTAGATCCTTGGTGATTGGTCTTGTGAGTCCTTGTATGTTCATAGCTAGTGCTTCTTTGATGTGTAATGTTATACCTCCATGATTGTTGTCTCTCACAATGATGTGGATGTCTATACATTGCAACCTTTGTACTAACTTTGGGACCTTCTTTGATATACCCGATTCTTCAACCTTTTTTATCACTTGTTCTTTTTGTTTCTTCAATAAAAATACTCATTTGCTCCTATTTTTATTCGTCCTTTCCATCCTAATATTCCTAAACTTGCTCCACCTTGATTTTGCTTTGGTCTCCATTATGTGGAATAACTTACAAAGTTATGTTTTTCTTCTTATACCAAAGCTTCAAGAACTTCTTAATATTGATTGTTCCCAAAGTCTCTAACCAAATATATCCATAAACAATATCCAACACATCTATATCCAAAGCACACAAAATTGAATGTAAAACATATTTGTCAATGGTGAATTTCAAATCTTAATTTTTTTGAAGCCTTTACCATTATCTTTGCATATCTGGTTCCTTTGTCATCAATAAGCCTAGAGATAGTCTGGGGCTTCTTCTTCTGTGCCTTTGGTTTTGTAGGCAAGAACTTCTCCAAATCAATGTCATCAGGCGAAATAACCTACTTCTTCCTTTTCAGAGTATAAGATGATAACCATGGAGGCAAAGTGGAAACATTTACACTTGGGGGTGGATCAACCATCTGCTCAATAGGATTCATAATGGCACCTGTGATGGTAACAATTGGAGATGTGGTAGTAAAAACTGTACCTATAAAATCAACATTCTTCTCAGGAATATTAAGAAATTGATCTAACACAGTTTGTTCTCCAATATCATATGAGGGGGAAGATAAACTAGGAAGTGAATCAGTTGAATCAAATACAGTTCCAAAAGCAATCTTTACTGAAGTGGGGGTAGAATCAGAAGACACAACAATAGGGGAAGTGGGAACATTAGAAACAATTGGAACATTATCAGAGACAAGAATATTTGGTAAAATAGCGAAAACTTGTGGTCCTTGGGGAACGCTTTTATGAGGAGACTGGTGTGAATCATCAAGTTGTTCTTGACCTACATCTGTTTCTGTTTCATGCTTCTCATCATTTTCATCATATGATTTCTCCTCCATTTCCACATCTTCAGTTTGAGGTTTTTTGACATTTTGTTCCTCTGCCTTTGCATCTTCTGCCTCCGCATTATCAACATTCATCTTGTCTGAAACTGGGTCCTCAGTATTAGAACTTTCTATGACTTCTTTTATTTTTTGCCCCTTTGGAAACAACTTTGATTCTTGTCTTTGTTACCCTAGAAGGAGTGTCACTTTTGGTCTTAGTCTTGTTTTCCACCTTCTTTCCTGTTTGTTCCCAAATCTCAGTCTCAGACCCAGTAAGGAATTCTTTCAAACTGATACCTTTGCTCTATAACCATATATTGGTGCTAGCTAAGATAGGTTGAAACATTTTCTGAAGAGAAGTCTCTTCTTTCACTGACCATTTAAAAGCCAAGCAAACATTATGTTCCATATTGTATTGATAATAAGATCTTTTGAATTGGAGCTGCCGTTCTATAACATTAACATTTCCATAAACTTAGCAACCTCCATGAAAGTGAGGGTTAAAAAAAAAATCTTCCACTCGATCACATTTTCTACAAAAGATCTAAAAATAAAATTATATAGAAAGGTAAATCTAAGCATTTCCTTCCACATATAAAAAATAGAATTCAATTTCCTCACTCTACTTATGAGATATAAAAATTTTGCCTTAATTTTGCATTAAAAATAATTGGAATCATAGGGCCAACTTAAAATCACTACATCTCCTTCAATACTACTAAAAAAGTTTGCAAAATTCTCTTTCCAATGATCCAAAATCATTGTAATTGAAGACCTATATGAGGTCAACATGCTTCTGCAAAAAAAAAAGTCCTAGTTTTGCTCTAATATTAGATGTTAAGTTCCTCATATAATATTGGAAATATATCTAGAATGAAATTAATAATATACAATATACTAAAAAGTGACAAACTCTTGAGGTAGGGAAATATCTCAAACAAATACAATACTCATGATGATGCTCTTACCATGATACCCCTTTAAATAGACCTTTTCCCCCTACATAATGGAGGGGTAACCTATTAATCTCAATATAGGCCAACTCATTACTTAATATAATTAATTACATATGTTGTCATATAATTGATTTAAGGGATGTGTTCACATATTAATATCTCTATCAACCAATACACATTATAATATCATACCTCTAAGTGCTTAACAAAAAGGCATAGAATGCCCTTATTTGAAGTAGGCACATTGAAGATTAGAGGGAAACATAATTTTTCTTTGACAAATCAAAGTTTGTTGGTTTGGAAAGGCTAGTAGGACTCGAGGACAATTGTGAAGGCAAAGGAGCACCATTTTGAGAAAGGCCTAAAGTGAATTCCCTTGTGGAAAGTACCATCCCAAACACATTTGTGGACATCATAGAGTCTAAGTGAAGTATTTATGCAGCAATGCAATGAAGAGAGAGAGTTAGTGCTAAAAGTAAGGAAGCTCTATTTTATGTATATATGTACTTAAATGTATATTATGTACTTATTTCTTTATTATACACACATATATGCATATATGTATATGTATATATACATACATATACGCATATGTACAAATATACATACAGGTATATATGTGTACACACACATCATTTATCTTATTGAATATTTCCCTCAAATAGACATTAATAAGTATATATGGTATATAAAAGAAAAAAGATACAATGGGACATCCCCATCCCCTTCCCTTCTTAGTCCTTTTAATGATTATTGTTTGTTTTATTATTTGTATCAAATGCAAAATTTTTTCACACACATGCATATATGTATATCCAACTTGAACTAAAATCTTGTTGTTGCTTCAAATCAACACACTTGATATGATGTTGGATATATAGGCGTTGAACAATGCAAGGGTAGTTCTATGGTTTTCCACTTCTACCAAGGTTTAATTGAGATTTATGGTTGAAGTGACATCTCATCAGAAAATGTGGGTTGGCCCATGTGTTGGCACTTGTTGTAGTGTTGAACAAACTTCTTGCAATCTCTATGAAGAGTAGGCTAATAGTACCCTGTAGTAAGGATCTTAGTTACAATGCACTATGCTACAAAATATCCTCCACATGGCTCTCTATGACATGATCAGAGTATGTTGAAGACATTGTCCTCAACCACACAATGATGCATGATATTATGAAAGCTAGTGTGAAAGAGAAATCCACCAATCCATGAGTACAGACTAAGTCTTACAAGTTTCTTATTATCTCAAGGAGAGAAATGCAGGGGAAACTTGCATGCAACCAAGTAGTTGGCAATATCTACAAACTAGGGACTTTTAGTAGAGATAGAAAATAAGTGTTCATTTGGAAATGTATCATCTAGAACTTGTTCATAACTATTTGTCAATTTGGATAGAAAATCTACAACATTCTTGCAACTAGGTTTGTCAAGTTTGGTGATATCAAATTCTTGCAATAATAGCATCCATCTAATTACTCTACCATTCACAACAAGTTTATTCATTAAAAAATGAATAGTATGAAAAAATGCCATATATCCAGTTATAATAGAACTGTACCTTCTTTTTGGCCTAGCATAGCCCCCATGGATGTATCTGAGGCATTTGTATGAATATGAAAAGGTAACTCCCGATTTGGGCCTTGCAATACTAGTGTGGTTATGAGTTTTTCCTTCATTGCATCAAAAGCACATGACACTCATCAGTTCAACTAAAATTACTCTCTTTACCTAGAAAAACAAAAAGTGGTGAAGCAATTTTTCTAAAATTTTGGATAAATCATCAATAATATCCCACATGTTCTAAAAAACTGTGGACATCTTTTGACATTCTAGAGTAGGATGATCCTTAATAATTTGTACTTTCTTGGGGCCTGCCTTAATACCTTCAGAGGAGATGTAATGACCCATTACTATATCTTCAGTTATTAAAATATTGCATTGTCATGACAAAGAGAAAGATTGATAGCTTCACATCGTTGAAGGAATCTTTCTAGATTATCCTTCACTTCTTCATAAGTATTACCATAAAATTTGAAGTCATCCATATACACCTCAACATAATAATGAATCAAGTCAACAAAAATGCTCAGGACAACTCTTTGAAAGATTGTAGGGGCATTGTACAATTGAAAAGGGAGAATATTGTAAGCAAATGTTCCCTAAGGACACATGAATGTTGTTTTTTTTGGTCTTAAAAAGTGATCCTAATTTTATTAATCCACTTAATCCATCCAAAAAGGAAAATAACTTTTTACCTACAAGAGTGTCAAGAACTTGACAAATAAAAAAAGGCAAAGGAAAATGGTCTTTTGTAGTTGCTTTATTATGAGCTCTATAATCTACACAAATGCACCATTTACCTCCCTTATTTGGTACAACCACCAATGGTGAAACCCATTGGCTATCCGAAACAAGATAAACAAAACCCACATTGGGTAGTTTTTGTAATTCATTCTTAACAATTTCTCTTAGAATGGGGTTCAACGTATATTGTGGCTATCTCCTCGGATGACACCCCCATATACATGTGATGAGTACAAGTGTTAGGATCTATTCCATGCATGTCTTGATATTCCCATGCAAAAGTAACTGTATGTGTTCGTAACATGGATAAAAAATTTGGTATTTGTGTTGGACTAAGGTGTGGATTTACATTAAGTGTTTTTCTAGGTAAGATTTCTATTACATGTGACTTGGAAGATGTGGTTAATTCAATGCATGATATTTGTGATGAAGATGACATAGATGGATCAATCATTGTTGCTATAGATGATTCACTAGACAAGAATGGACTATATAAACAATCATGTGGTAATGATTGATGAAAAATAAAATTTTGTAAAGATCTTGAGTCACCAATTAAAGGAAAATTCCCAAATGGATAGTTATCATTTATACAAGAGTGGAAAAATAATCTCTCTAAAACATCATTAGATGAATACACATTTTGTAGAAAATTGGAGATTAATCTTTCGATAATTCTTGCAATGCAAGGCTCTGATTGGTAGTTAAAATAGGTAATTGTCCCTCAATGTCACTACCCACCCTTAATGGATCTTTCGATAAACAATAGTTGATAAAAGTATTTGTAGTGGCTAGCCAAGGTCATCTTGTAATGTCCCCTTTTGGTATAAGCCCTAGTTTTTGCCCTAAAATCACAATTTCCAAGCAAAACAAGAAATGAAATGAAATGAAATAGAGTTAGTGATGTCATTAACCAATTTAAATTGTTGAACAAGATAGTTCTTGGTTGAGAGCCTACAATCATGTTAGATAATCATTGAAAGCATAATCTATAAAATATATCTTTCATAGTAGGGTTAGGAACATTATCTTAATCATATGGGATTCCCTTTTAGGTTCTATCCAAACATCCCATCATCATTGTGGAGCACCACTTGGGAGATCATACAAGGCACCTTGAGCTGTTCCATCCAACCTAGGAGCATAGAATGACACTCGTCATTCGACTTCCCAGCCCCACTTGGGGTGTCTCTATCGGAATGGCTTCCTAGCTACTTGCATTCCTTAAATGCACTATATCTTCCCTCCAAAATGGGATGGCCAATTGGATGACAACTTTAAGGGAGTCGTTATATTGATTCTATTGTGCATAGGCAAAATTATCTAGTTCAATTCAAGAATTGCCATAGCCTTTTTGCTGTTCACAATGGTTTATATGACTGAACATATATATATCTCTGTTGTAACTGCTTTATGTTTCTTATTTGTTGCTTGGATTCCTTTATTATTTATTTTTTGAGTATGCTTGCTATTATGATGAATCAAATGCCTTTATATGAGAATAGATGTATTGTATATAACTTATTTTCTTCTTGTTATGATAGATCGACCATTTCCTTTTTATGCTTGTATTCTTGAATTTTATCTCTTTGTATCCTATCTAGGAAGGAGTCATGACCTTTCAAATAGTCGACCTCTTGGGAGAGACACAACCTTTCCAATGCTGATCGTTGGAGATTAAATATTTAATTTAATCTAATCACAACTCATCGATACCTTTTATTATTTGTGGCGCTCGACTACTTAAGTGATTTTATTATGATCGCTACTTATTATTTCCTGTTGCCTTCGATCTTTAAAAGAGGTTGGCACTTCCATCATGATACCCTATTCTTTTTCTTTGTGGGGACATTACAGTCCGCCCTTCTCAAGATTGCTTGCCCTCAAGCAATTATCAATCAGGATCAAATCAATCTTATAAGTTTGTAATTCCTAGACATTGATTATCCTTGAAGAATTGTTGTTAGCATACTTGACTCAATCCAATCATCGACATAGTCCGTTAATATCATAAGGCTGATAATATTCTCTAAGGTACGAGGATAATGTATTGTCCAATATTCCTTTCTTTCATGTACTTGTATTTCTCAATATCTCTCAACAACAAAACCAAGAGTTGGCACCTGGTAGGGTGCGTAACTTAAGACAAGTTTTCTTTCATCCTCAGAGAGAAGAAACCAAATGACACCTTGCATTAGTATAGTTCAAATCCAAGCAAAGGAAACATCATTACGAAGATTATTTTTTCTTTTGGAAGATCAACCCATTGGGTTGGATATGTCTTTGTGAGGAGATTTTTATGTCATTTATTGTATTTGGTTGGCTCTATTGTTTTATAGGAACTATTTAGCAAATATGTGTATACTCGTTAGTGGTTGGTCGTTCTGGGATGACACCAAACAATGAATCTTAGTAGTGTGTGTATTGGCTTCACTTGTAGGTGGATGTTTGTAAATTCATAATATGTTGTTAGTTATTTAGTGTTTGCTAGTCTGATCACAAGAAACTTGGGTTGTAACGACCATTGTTGATGCTTCAAAAGACCATGTGAGGAGTCTTCTAGCAAGTTTTGGGTGTACCATGTGGAGTGAAAGATAATTTGAAACATGTTTTACTAGATAGTAATGGTAAACCTCATGAAAGGACTGTCATAACCAACCTAGGACTACCATCTGTATTTTAACATTGTCATGGCATTCCAGTCACCTAGAAGGATTTGTCAGCAACAAGGACAATCATTTGCCCCTAAA
This sequence comes from Cunninghamia lanceolata, assembly GCA_027924645.1. Lineage (NCBI taxonomy): Eukaryota > Viridiplantae > Streptophyta > Pinopsida > Cupressales > Cupressaceae > Cunninghamia > Cunninghamia lanceolata. The sequence goes on along the minus strand of BSBN01001787.1, from coordinate 742,331 downwards.
TGAACAATCATGCCAAGAGGAGGATTATCATACAACAAGATCACAGTCCTAGATTCCATCTTATTGTCATAAAGTGAATAGGATGGTTAACAGTTAGAAGATTTATAGAAATCATCCTACTATTCTTAAATTCTACTACATTACTCAAGGGACTGTCAAGTCTTAGAAGCATTGTTAGTTAAGGGAAACACAGTCGACCAAATTAAGAGATTATGTCTAAAACCTTAGAATACCCTATAAACTACCTTGTTATGAATTGTCCAGACATGGTGACCTGATAAGGAATTATATTTTAGCACAGTGATGCAGAGGAGTCCCACAAAACTTGAATTGTATTAAGAACTAAAGGACAGTACAAGATGACTGTGAACAGAGATAGATTTCTCAACAATGTATAGTGATTGTACTAGATAGAGTACATAGAAGATGTTTGATCTTGATTGCAAAGGTTAAATAAATGAAGTGAAAACTTATTAACTTCACCTAGTATAACTACTAGCTTACTAGTGGCTGGTCATGTTCATCTTTATCTAAAAATATATTTATGAACATCTTGCAGATGGTTCCCATTTCTTACTATCAAAGCATGTTGTGAGGCTTAACTTTTGATTACAAGAGTTGTGAGGTTAAAGTTTTATCATGTTTCTAAGGAATTACCTTGCTTATAAGACTTTAACTTATATACTTGTTTGATTGGAACTTAGGGAATAAAAGAAAGATGTTGCCAATATTTTGACCACAATACAGTCTAGATATGTCACAAAAGTTCCTTCGGACAACCCTAGAAGTTTGATTTGAGAGTATTTTTACTAAACATAAACATACTCTCCCCTGCTCTGTCAGTAATCTCGATTGGGAAGCACTTAGGGTATATCATATTGCATGTTAGACTTGTATTAAGGAACCTCGTTACTTGATGGATAAGAGTGAGAGTTGAAAAGGGGTAAACTGTGAGGATTGATATTAAGCTTACTTTATTTATAAATGCTCAATGGATCTTACTGTTATCTCAACTCTCAACCTTTTGATATGCAAATAGCAACTTAGCTAACGGACTGGCTGTATCCTCTAAGAATGGAAGATGACAACAATATTATGACTCCTCTGTCTTTTAATTGTAACTTGAGATGGCTAAGGAAAAAACCTTTTTGGTTTATATTCTTGAAGCTTATGTGTTTTCAATCTCTTTGGGCTAAGTGTAGACTATTGACTTTGTCTTGTCTTACTAAGACTAACTAGTTGTACTTATTGCAAATTGTCATATTGGATTCTTTGAGTGTAATATAGATCAATTATCGATCATGCTTGGAGTTGGGACAAGGAGGATTTTCCGAGGCAACCAAGATTTTGAATGGTCCAAAAATGAAAACCATTTGGGGTTCCAAATATTGAGATGTCCCATGGGTTTTGTGATTGGGACATAGTTGTAAGTTTTTGGCAAAATTTTTTATGTACAATATTATATATAATGTCTTTCGTGTTCATGGTGTTGTATTGTATTGCATGGCTTCCATGTCACATGGTTGGGCATGGATGTTGACAACCGTAATTAGTCTTTTCTCAAATGAAATGCTTTCCCTTTTATATCTCAAGTTTGAGGGAGTCATACTCTTTCACTTCAATAGTTAAACTCTTCATTATTGCATTTGGGGACTAATAATAATTTAATTTTAAATAATTTAATTTGTTAGTGCTTCTCAACCCAAGAAGCGTTTGACAGATAAAGCTTTGATAGATTTGGCATTTTCATAATTTTTAAGCATAAGATAATCTTAAACATACATGGAGTAAACTCGTTGAAGAAACATTAGACATGAAGCAACACATAGATATATGTGATACATGAAGCATACACGTAAGACTTGAAGCATGAAGCATACATGTAATATACAAAGTATACACATAAATACATGTGAGACACAAAGCATGAAGCATACACATAAATACACGCAATACATGAAGTATACACAGAAATGAATCATGAAGCATACACATAAATAGACGTAATACACAAAGTATACGCATAAATGAAGCACGAAGAATACACATAAATACACGTAATACATGAATTATATGCATAAATGAGGCATGAAGCATACACATAAATACACATAATACATGAAGTATACGCATAAATGAAGCACAAAGCATACACATAAATACACGTAATACATGAAGTATACGCATAAACACATGTAATATATAGAGTATGCACATGAATACACGTAAGTCATGAAGTATACACATGAATACACGTAAGTCATGAAGTATACACACAAATACACGTAAGTCACGAAGTATACACATGAATACACGTAAGATACGAAACATACATGTGAAAGGCACACGCATATAGAAATGCATTATTGGCCTACTTAAGAGGAAGGCTCAATAGTTAATTCTAATTAAATGACAGTTAAAGTAGGTTTGTCCCGCAGGTGGGTAGGATTAAGGCTCTGATACCATTTGTAATGTCCCCTTTTGGTATAAGCCCTAGGTAGTTCTTGCCCTAAAATCACAATTTCCAAGCAAAGCAAGAAATGAAATAGAGTTAACGATGTCATTTACTAGTTTAAATTGTTGAACAAGATAGTTCCTGGTTGAGAGATTGCAAATCTATTAGATAATCATTGAAAGCATAATCCATAAAATAGATCTTTCATACTAGGGTTAGGAACATTATCTTAATCATATGGGATTCCCTTTTAGGTTCTATCCAAACATCCCATCGTCATTGTGGAGCACCACTTGGGAGATCATACAAGGCACCTTGAGCCATTCCATCTAGCCTAGTAGCACAAAATGACACCCATCATTCGGCTTCCCAGCCCCACTTGGGGTGTCTCTACTGGAATGGCTTTCTAGCTACTTGCATTCCTTATATCTCCCCTCCAAAATGGAATGGCCAATTGGATGAGAACTTTAAGGGAGCCGTTATATTGATTCTATTGTGCATATGCAAAATTATCTAGTTCAGTTCAAGGATTGCCATATATCCTTTTTGTTGTTCATAATGGTTTATATGACTGAACATATATATTTCTATTGTAATTGTTTTATGTTTCTTGTTTGTTGCTTGGATTCCTTAATTATTTATTTCTGAGTATGCTTGATGTTATGATGAATCGAATGCCTTTATATGAGAGATGTTGTATAGTATATAAGTTATTTTCTTCCTGTTATGATAGATCGACCATTTCCTTTGTATGCTTGTATTCCTAAATTTTATCTCTTTATATCCTATCTAGGCAGGAGTAATGACTTTTCAAATAGTCGGCCTCTTGGGAGAGACACAACCTTTCCAATGCTGACCATTGGAGATTAAATCTTTAATTTAATCTAATCACAACTCATTGATACCTTTTATTATTTGTGGCGCTTGACTACTTAAGTGATTTTATTATGATTGTTACTTATTATTTCCTGTTGCCTTCGATCTTTAAAAGAGGTCGACACTTCCATCATGATACCCTATTCTTTTTCTTTGTGGGGACATTACACATCCCAAGATCAAGGGGTACACCTCCAACTTTACTTTAGCCTGCAATATCATAAAATTAGAAAGATATTCCCAAGAATTGATAGAAATAGTGAGATCTTCAATAATACCCTTATGTTTAACTAAAGAACAGTTAGCCATTTGAAAGACTATGGGTGTAGACCTTAGGCCTTACAAATACTATTTCTCCTTAGCCTCACTAGTCATTACATTGATGGTAGCACCTAAATCAATAAGTGTATTGGGAATAAAAACTTTACTGATACATACCTGGATCATTAGACTTCTAGGAATTGAATATTTGGGATCCGAGATATTTCCCAACATAAGATTAGTGAGTTGTTGAATGACCTGGAGAGTTTGGGGATTTTGTTTCCTTTCATTCTTCTTCATAACAATTCTTTGACTATTTTTGTGTAAATGGGAATGTCTTTGATTGGTTGCAAAAGAGGAATTTCATCACATTTCTTAATTCATTAACAAAATCAAACTGTAGTTTAGGTGCTTCTTTTGAACATGGAACCATCTGGATATGGGGATTGTGATAGTTGTGTTAATGTCTTAGCAGAACTAAGGTGAGGTTCTTCAAATTCTTCATTGGGTTCGTTTAGTAATTATAGGAGGGATAGGTACTTGAAATGTTTTACCAGACCTAAGTTGCAACTCATTGATATCAAGCATATTAACATGATACCTTGGAAATCCTACAATCTCATTATTGTAGACTAGTTGGGTCATTTTATTATTTGGATTTAGTGCAAGCTATGTGGGCATTGGAGTAGCCCTTGGTGGTTGAGATGAAGTGGATGGTTGATTATTTGATGTAGATGGTATAGGTGGTAAAAGTTGTGGCTATTGATATGGATAAATAGTTGGTTGTGTGAGATAAGATGGATATTGTTGGTAAGGAGGTCGTGTTGTTTGCCGTGATTGTTGCCATGGTTGAAATGAGGGATGTTGTGGATATTAATTCGGCCATAGTTGATAATATGGTGATTGTTTCCAACCTCCATACCATCTAGGTGGAGAGGAGCCCAGAAAAGGAGTTAATTGTCCACTAGGTCCCATGAGATTATAAGATGCATTAAAATTATTAGACATACATGGGGGCATTGCTCATGGCTACCAAGGCCTCCTTTGAGCCATGTAGAAAATTGGTTCCTCGATGTATTCCATATCTTCCATATCAACAAGCAATGCTTGCAAGGTAAAATTTTTGTTGACATCTTCTAAAGATGAAATATTTGTCTTATTAATTGGGCACTCCTTTCTAGGATGCCTCTTACAATAGGTAGGACAAGATAGCAAGTGCCTTATTAGGTTCTTATTTCTTGTGTGTATATATAGTGTCTGTTTGTTCACCCATATGACTCAAAAGGTTAGTTTTTAAATCATCAAGAAAAGTACCTAACTCATGCTTAGTAATATCCATAGCACCACCATGCAAAGCTTGTCCTTCGAAAAAACCTCTTGCAAATCACTGAGATCTTGAATAATTCCTGAAGATTTCACAAATATCATCAAACAAAAGTTTAGAAACATCACTAAGACCAATCAGATTGAAAGCATCACTGCATTCATCACAAACTCCTCATAAAAGGAGTATTTTAATGGCTTCAGATCCGACTCTTGTTTATCATGATCTTTGAAGACTAAATAAGAATCTCTCCAAAAATCTTCAAGTGTCTCTTCACGTTGCAACATTGAAAAAATCTCATCTCAAACTTCTTTTGATTTATAGTAGTCCTAATATTTTGGCAAGAATCGTTGTTTTATGTTCTCCCATGTGCATATAGTGTGTCATCCGAGTCCCATGAACCATCATAATCTGCATCTTTAAGTGTAGCTGGACATAACTTCAACTTTTAAGCATCACTTTGATAATCATAATTGTGACACAACACATCAGAATCAATTAACCTATCAGGATCCAAAATAGAAAGACCATGAAAATTTGGTAAAGCAAAATGATGTATATTTTCATAGGAGCTTCAGCATCAGTAAGGTCAATAGGAAACTCAAATGCTATTGGCTAATTATTAGCCAAAGCTCAGTTGGCTTCATTGTTGTTTTCTCCTCATTTTTCAGCCATGTTGTCTTCGAATGCTGTCCAACAAACAATAAAAAAAGAAGATTGCGGCTTGTATTGTCTTGCAACCATTCTCTGATAACTACCACTTTGTAATGTGTATGATGCTTTGATTTTTTCTAGAAAATCAGGAGCTACAGGACTAAGTGACTTCTAAGCTACTACAAGTGATGATTTGGGTTCATTTAGTTCACTTTCAAATGGATGATTTAGCTTGTACTTAGTTGTTTGTTCATCTATTGACTCCAATGGTACTTCAGCTAACCCAATAACACATTTTTCTAAATCAGGTTCAATTGACTTCTTTTCCACCTGCTTATTCATAGGATGTGGCTTAATCACTCGTGTGGGACTTCCTTTCTTTAATGTACCTACACAACTACTTACAATATGTTATTTAGGAATAATTCTACCTTTATCATCTCTAGTTTGATTCATGCATCTATATTCTTAAACCAATGCAAATCAAGGGTAATTGCTTAGGAAAGGTTGATAATTGCATGGACATTCTTTCTAATACACTGGTCCTAACTCAATTTACTAAGCTATTAGGCCTTTAACACCTCTCCTCGGGAACATCCCCAAAATGTTTGAATGAAACTTAGGTTTATTTGGTGGGATAATTTTAGTCTTTTTGCCTACCAATAATTTATTTTTAAAACTTAAGTTCAATTCAATCCTATCTCAATCCTAGACATAAACTTATCAAAGGTGTAGTGGTTGTTTCTCAAGCATTGTAGGTAGTAATTTCGAGTGAAATGGATGTAACTATCTTAACAAAGTGTTTAACAAAAGGAAAGGCTATTCTCTAAAGACTATTCATAAACTAGCTACAGGAAATTGTCTAAACTGACTACAAGAACTATAAACAGATTACAAGGATTGTGTACAAGTGATAAGAACTGTAATTGTAACAATTATAACTAAAATATAAAACAAGAAATTACAAACCAAAAGTAATTCTATTATAATCAGAAATAAACTATATAAATAAATAAAATTCACTGATTAACTTTTGAAGCAATAAATATTCATATATGAGAGCAAATCAGCTTGACGCTATTACTATCTATTACTAAGTCCTCACTTCATACATATTAAAATCAAACCACACAACTGTAACTTAAGGATTATAATTATAATCCACATAAAACAAGAAATCACACAACATGATGAAAAATAAATACAAGAGATCACTACCAATGCTTCAGGAGAGTGGGCCCTCGTCTCTATCCACGTGGGAGTGATCTATGATTGGGATAGCTACAAAACTCTTTTCAAAACACAATTGATAATTATATTATAATATCCTTTCAAAAATATATCACAATATTGTTCATATCTTCTATCGTGTAATATATAGTTGTATGAACATCGTGCAAATAAATAGTTTAACAAACCGATTGTTGTTTTCAGGCTTTAACAATATACAAAGGTATTTTAAAATTAGTATACTTATATTTAAAAATATATATCTAAATTACGTTCAGAGATATCCTTTTCGAGGTGCTTATTTTTTATCAATTTACAATACTTACCTCAAATCCTACAATTTGATATGTTCGTTCTACATGTGAAAAAAATTGAGGAAGGAGACAATATAAATAGATTGAATGTGTGTCTTTTCATATGTCATTCCGTAACATTTATTTCTTTCATCTTAATGCATAGTGATAGCTTCTATGAAACTGTCATCCACCTTTCTTTCCATCCAACATGTATTTTTCTTTTATTCCTTTCACCTTCTTTTTTAGTTGTTTTAATTTGTGGAGTGACTATTTGGTTTTTTAATAAAGATTTTAGATTGGAATCTTATAAGTTTACATAAAAATTCTGAAATCTTTCAGCTCCCATTCGTGTTGTGAATGTAGGAATGGCTCTCGACATAACTAGTTATGACTTAACTATATGCTGAAATTAACCTGTTTGAAGATCCATGCCTTTGATGGGTGATAAGAAATAGATGAAATGTAATTTACATCCTAGTTTATCAAAACACAACACCAAGTTAATTCCACATCCATATTTCTAGCCTATTTTATCCCAACAACATATATCTTTTTTAAAAAGGTGATGAACACCAGACTAAATTAAAGTATCAAAATTATCATTACATATGTTCATATAAACCAGGAATGTATCATCTGGTTCAAAATAATCGTTTCATATGTTCATATAATTAAAAACATAGCCAAAAAAACAAGCAAAGCTATACGGAAAATAGACGTGTAAAGACAAAAATCAAAACATCAACACCGAACCACCAACAAGCCGCCGCTCATCTCCACCGGACCATCTAGCCACGTCTGGTTGCAGATGTGTCTTACCATGAATTGAGTAAGCATACAATCGATCTTAAAGATTTGACTCAGGTCGAGGATAGTCACAGAGCCCCTGATAATTGGCTCCTAATTAAAGGGTTGAAAATAAAACCTGCTCCCAACAACATATTAAATATCTTTATTTCAGATTTTAATTACTTGTGGCAAGAAATACAATGATTTGGCACAAATTATGGTAGACAAACTAGGTTCTTAAATGTAGAAAATGTTGAAATATATGTAAATTTAACTTGGTTAATTTGGCTCATCAATTCCCATTATAGATAAATTATTGAGAAGAATTTAAAATAAGGAATATTGAAATATTCACTCTACACTAGAGGCATATTTGAGGCCATTTAGAAGGAGGAAAGGATTATCTCATGTAAGTTTTCTAATAATGATGTTTTTGTAGAATTTTTATGGTAATGTTTTCCCCACCTTAAATTTGTGTTTGTATGATATTGTATATTTAATTTTTTTTACATATTTATATTTTACTATTAATTAAATTAACTATTTTACTTTAGGGTGTTAATTATTTGTAGAAAATTGAATTCAAATTTAAAAATAATTTAAGAAAAGTTCAAGTATAAAATTCTTGGAAGAATATATTTATCAAAACCCTATTCTTAAAATAAAATTTAGAAATATAGGTTAAAAAATTAAACCCTAAAAAAGTGGAGGACTACAAGTGGAATCACAAGCAATGAAGGATTTCTGGAGGTTTGTGGAAACAACAGAATTGAACGAAGTTCAAATAAAAAATGGTACTCATACATGGACCAATCGATGCGCAGGGTTTACAAACATTTTAGAAAAGCTTGATCGGTTTTTCTTCAATGATTCCTAGATAAATTGATCCTTTGATCTCTCAACATCTATCCTTCCAATATCTAGCTCGGATCATTTCCCAATAGAACTAAACATACTAACGGATTCAAAATCAAAGAACAATTTGTTCAAATTTGAAAGGATGTGGTTTCAAAGTGTGAATTTCTTGCCGCTATTAGAAACTTGGTGGAAAGAGCCCCAAGACGGGTGGGAACAAATAACTATAGATTTATGTGCAAACTTCAATACATAAAGTCCAACTTGATTGCATGGAGCAAATCCTCATTTGGGAACATCTTTGAAGACAAGACAAGAATAGAAAAGGAACTAAGTGAATTGAATGAAGAGGTTATTCGTGGCAGAATGGGGCAAGCAGATTTTGAGAGAGAAATCCCTTCTAGATCAACATTCAGAAATACTGGCTAGAGAAGAGGAATATTGGAGGGCTAAATCTCAGGAAGTTTGGCTTGAGGAAGGAGATTTGAATACACGCTTCTTTCATAACTCAACCAAGGTAAGGAAGATGCGCAACAAAATTACCTCCATCCAAGATCAAGAAGGAAGGATTCATTCAGAACTAGAGAGTATACAAAACGCAACCATTGAATTTTTCCAAAGCCTCCTTGATCCGAAGGGATTCGCTAATTCCTTGGATTTGAGTGAGGTCTTAGATTGCATCCTGAGCATAATCTCCCCGGAGTAGAACAATGATTTAACAAAAGCCTTCACAGAGGAAGAACTGAAATTAGCGGTCTTCAAGATGCATCCAGACAAAGCATTGGGACCATATGGTTTCCCTATGTTGTTCTACCATAAATGCTGGCATTTTCTTGGAGGTGAGGAAGACAACAAAGCATGATGATCAAGCTAGATATTAGCAAGGCTTATGACAGAGTAAAATGGCACTTTTTAATGAAGTTATTGGAGAAGTTTGGTTTCTATGATGATTGTCTGAAAATGATCTTCCAATGGATCTCCATGGTTTGCTTCTCAGTGATTGTGAATGGTTCCTCTTGCGGCTTCTTTGAGAGTTTGAATGGCCTATGCCAAGGCAATCCCATCTCCTCTTTCCTCTTTGTAATTATGGCAGAAGCCCTTAGCAGAATGATAGAAATTCAGAGGACAAAAGGCAATTGGAAAGGAATTCTAGTAGCCAATAATGTCGATCCAGTAACACATCTCCAATTTGTAGATGACACAGTTTTATATGACGAAGCTTGTGAGAGTGAAGCGCTCACCATCAAGAAACTATTAGGAAGGTATGTAGAACTCTCCGGTCAAACAATTAATTAGGTCAAGTCTAACATCTTCTTTTTCTTCACAGAAATCTTTGCAGAGAACGATTGCAACAATTTTAGAAATGAATGTGGATTCCACACCATGCAAATATCTCGGGGTCCCAATCTTCAAAGGTATCATAAGATCTAGTCTATGGAATGAAGTGATCAAAAGATGTCGTAACCGAGCCTCGGGTTGGAAAGGGAAATGACTTACATTGGTAGGCATAATCACTATGATAAAAACAATTTTAACAACTATTCTGGTCCATATGATGGCATGTAATCAACTTACATCCAAAGCGGTGGATTCCTTCAACAACGTATTAAAAAAAAATTGTGGGAAGGATCCAATGATCAAAGGCGCATCCCACTAATCCATTGGGATAAAGTCAGATATTCTAAAGAGGATGGAGGCATGGGTATTCGAAATATCAAATTCCAGAACTTGGCCCTAGAGGCTAAATTTGTCTGGAAAATGTATGTATCACCAGATAAACTCCGGTGTAGAATCTTGCAAAATAAGTACTTGGACTCTCCCGATCCAAAAAGAATATTCACTGTGGTTAATCCCCCATTGGGTTCCCATATCTAGAGATTTATGATGGAATGTAGGAAAATAATCACAAACCGCCTCACCTGGCAGGTCAACAATGGTAAACAAGCAGACTTTTGGGTGGACTCCTGGGGCGGTATGAAACCTCTTGTGGATGAGCCATCCCTCACTCCATGGGCAACAATGATAAAAGAGGAATTTGGAGATAAAGTAGCAGATTATCTGAAATTTAAGGAAAGCATGGACTATTTCAGAAGTAAACTTGACCAACTACATATCAGTGAAGAGGCAAAAATGAGACTCTTGGAAATTGTCAGTAATCTAACTCTTCGCTTGAACAGAGCCAACGATAAAAATGTGTGGTGCGTAGCAAGCTCAAGAAGATATTCGACAAAAATGGGTTATCTGGTCCAATGCCATCGTAGCACGAGATGTTGGCCAAATAAATTGTGCTAGGGAAAGGATATACTACCAAAGGCAACGCCTTTGCTTGGACAACCATCCACGGGAGGTGCCTCATTTATGACAGATTATGGTCAATCGAGTTTCAAGGGCCTTCAAGATGCATACTCTGCAAATCAGATTCATCAATGACAAACCACATATTGCTAAACTGCCCATTCACAAGTGATTGTTGGGATTAGCTTTAGAGCGTGCTGGCTTGATAGGGTCCAAGGCTGTGGGAGCTGAAGAATTGGTTCGAATCGTGGCCCTCTCCAAAGTGCTCTTCCCTATGGGATAGTTTTTGGGCGATTGACCCTTCCATGGTGATCTAGCATATATGGAAGGAGCGTAATCGCAGAATCTTCCAAGACAAAGCGCTTACCCGAGAGAGAGTACTTGAAGGAATTAAAAGAGGACTTTGTGAATGCATGAAGGTGGCAACAAAGAAAAGAATGTCTCTTCCGTTCTCCTACTGGGATAATGCACTGATGAAGAAACTACCACTGCTATGAATCCCCTCTGGGTTCCTCTTGACGAAATTCAAAAAGGCAAAGAGGAAGAACATTAAGTGGACTGCTCCTCTGAAAGGACACCTGAAACTAAATTTTGGTGGCGCCTTGAAAGGCAGCCCTGACATTTCAGGAGCATGATGTCTAGTTCGGGACAATAAAAGTCTTCTAATCTGGGTGCTTTCAAAGAATCTCTCATGGGCGACAAACAACAGAGCATAATTTGAGGCACTTAATGTTGGTCTTGCAATTTGTGTGCAATAGGGCCTTCATCATATCGACATTGAAGGGGATTCACAGATTTAAATTGAAGATGTTAATAAGAATTGCATTTCTAATTGGGAACTACAACCTGCGCTCATAGCCATCCGAGAATCACTTTAGTCCATCCAAGATTTCATAATTAACCATGTCTTCAAAGAAGCAAACAGGTCTACTGATTTACTAGCTAATTTTGGTGTAGCCCAGACAGAACCATCCATTTTCGATTCCGATGGAGGTAGATGGACTGGTCTTGTAGAAAGATTAGCAATAGAAAATTCCAACTCTTTTAGACATTGATTTATTTTTTAATTTCTTCTCTATAGTATAAAGGAGCTACCCCACTTATAACACTTAATCATTAAAAAAAAACACTAAAAGTAAGTCTTTATAAAAATATTTTATATTATACAATTAAAAATTTAATTATTGAATTCCTTGGAATAGAATTCATAACTATTAAATGAAAATATAAGTAATAATCTACTTTTAAGTTATAGAATTCTATTATATAAAATTCTATAAAGCATTTTATATATAAATCTTGTTTATAAAGTGAAATTCTAATATTAAGTTAAAATAAAAGGTGAAATTTTAATTATTAGGTTAAAATTTTAACTTACATAATGAAATTTTAAATTATATAACAGAGGTAATTTTTTTACACTAATGGCTTATTGGTTTTTTATTATTCTATTAAGACATGCCAAATAATTTTTAACTTGCTAAAAAGTTTAAAATGTATATTATATATAAATATAATATTGCATTATATATAAAAGGTCATATTTTATCAATGTTAATAAAATATGGTGTATTTTATATGTTATATAATAGATAGAAATGATTAAAATTACTATTTTTTTTTAAAATGAAAAAGGGGATTTTCTAAATAATGATTATTTATATATATTTAAATATATTAATTTTAATAAATCAATTTGATTTTTATAAATTAATTTAATTATTATATTTTGTTTTATTTTTATTGATTTCATTATTTTATTATATTGATTTAAAAATAAAATATTATATATATGATGTTTTGTAAATTATTATAATTTAAAAAATAGATAATTTGAGTCTCATTTAAATGTTTAAGCTTTAGTAGGAATTTGAGATTTTAAAATGTTCTCTAGTGTTTTTAAGAAGATTTGAGTACAATTTGGGTGGATATATTTTTTACAATGAAATTAATATGAGTAATATGAAGGGCACCATATACATTATAAGAATGAGGTATGTGGTATGATTGTGGTTAGATCATTAAAGCCTTCTACTTGATTATAACTCTAGCCTTACCTTTGCCTTTAATATTATCATTTCTACAATCTTGGGGGAAACTATAATTAATTTTAAATATTTGCAAATAGTGTAATCTATTCAAGTTGTGTGTTGAGTAAGAACAAAATTCTCTTATAAATATAATGGTTAAAAATGTGTTTCTATTTTTTCATACCTATTTTTTGGGGCAATGTAATAATACCTATACATGGTCTCAAATAGTACTCTTGTGCAAAGTTAGGCCCACCTAAATTTCACTTATCAAAACATGCATTCTTATACATTTAGAAGATGCACATGTTAAGTATTATGTTGTGTAGGTATATGTGTTAAAATTAAATGGGTTTCATTTTTATGCCTTTTTGTCCTAAAATATAAGGGCAAATTCAATAATTTTGAGACCTTATCACATATAAAGTGAAAATTTTAAGAAACACTAAAATATTCTAGAGTATTATGTTTATATATGTACCTAGAGTAAGTAGTCTATGATGTTTTCTTATTTAATCATGGTAATGGTATTACTTGGCATTTGAAAGACTATTTTAAATGGATAACCTTGAAAAGGATTAAAGTGCATAACCTATAGTACTATAACATAGGATATGCATTTTAATTTGATCTATATTTGATTTTGAATTATGATTGCATAAATAATTGTAACTCACTAACTTACTAAGAGCTATTTAGATTCATGATGAAATGAAAATAGTTATTACATATGTTTGAACTATATATTTTATTCTACACACTATTGTGTAGAGTTTGGTATGCAAATCATGACTCGTTTAGCACGTAAGTCTACATCTCTTTCAATGAAAATTTAATCTAATGATGATAAAAAATTATCAAACAAATACAAGTGATGATGACACCATTATACATAGAACTAAGCAAGCTTATAAATTTTGACTTTTATGATAAACCCTACACTTGAAATTCACTAGAAATTTGATTCTCATACAAACTATCATAGACATGAGAAACTTGTATATTATACTCTAGGTCATTGGTATTAAAAATACTAGTTTATTCATTCAAACAATACTATTAAAAACATAATCTTACTAATTTGTCTCTAAAAGAGATTTTAAAAAATATATCCTAGAATAGGACCAATTACCAGTAAACTATTAAGTCAAAGGTGGAACATCAATATGTGGAATATCATTTCAATCAATATTGCCATTATTATCATGCTTGATTAATCTTGTAGGGAAATTAAGTAAATGAAAATATTTTGCCACTATAGTCTACTTCTTATGCAAAGACTGCTTGGAAAAATGCTTGCAAATAAGAATGGTGTTATGGAGGTAATTTGGTCATATATAAACACTAAAAATTTAAGAAATTCTTCATTCTTTAACCTCATGTTTGGCTTGTTGCTCCAAGATCTACTCCTGTATCATCTGGTTTGTCAATGTGATCCTCTTAATGGTCTTAGCACTTGGAAAAATGTCTATTTTCCCCTTGCTCTATTTGTTCTACTACAATTTGTATTCTAGAACATCTACTCAATGTACAAGTGTGTACAAGTCGAGCCACTTCAATTCTTTAACTATAATCCCTTTGAATTTTTGTGTACACCAAGTACAACCTCATGTTGCCTTGTATTTGGAGATAAAATTTGGTTCTTGTAACCTTATTGAAAAGGTTTTGTCAACTTGAATAAAAGACTTGCAATGCATAAGAACCTAGAAATATGTTCTTCCTTGTCCTCCCCTTGAAGAACTTTGTGTCTTCTTTTATTGTCATTCGTTACATTAAAAGTAGATGCCCTTCTTCTTTCTCCTTATTCCTAGTTGTATACTCACTTTTGTAACAAGGCAATTAAAAGACAAAAATGAATAATGAGTCATAATATGAATGACTAAGATCTATACTTTTTTAATTTTGGAAGAGAATTATAAGACCCTTATGTTAGATTTCCTTGTTTTGGTTATCACTAATGTTAATATTTTAGAAAATTCAAAGATGTTTCGATAGTGATATTTAGGGCCTTGTGATTATGAATAGATTACCTATTGAAGCAATGTAAAGGTATATTTTTCTTCTTGTAGACACTTGGTTTGTGCATAAATAAATATAAAATAATATTTCTCAAAATTGAATGGATCATTAATGTTCCTTATTGTGATGAACCTCCTAGGATAAGATGATATAGATATAAACCGGTTTATGTAACAAAGTAATAATGTTTGTTCCCTTACAAGGATTGTGGCACTAATGGAAGTATGTAGTAAATCAAGATTTAGGTAGAAACCTTGTGCTAGATACTCTTTAAACTCCTTATTTGATGAATAATGTATGGGTACTTTGCTTTGTCCTTAATAAAGGACCTATCCAATTTAATGTTGAGTTGATTTATATGTTATATCTATTTAAGTTTCTATCAATAATAGAACAAGTTATCAAAAAGGAGAGAGATTCATGATAAGCTATTACTTCATGATTACTTTATTATTTTCTTGTTACATACACATCAGTTGCAATAGTGACATGACTATGTCATCATCTTCTAATGTTGGTCTTCCCTAGTAAAGTTAGAATATGTGGATATCTTGATGCTTTCACATGAATACTTATCCAAAAGAGAACGTCATTTGTTTAGCATACATTTATCATGTTTTTATGAGATTCAAAATTCCATAAACTTCATGGGTATAATGCACCTATTTGTAATGGGTGGTTGTCACATTAAGAAACTTTCTAGAGAGCGGTCTTGGAAAGGACATCTCACCTATTACTAAGAGAAAATTTTAGAAGGCTCGTTGGTTGCTTATGTTTAGTAGGATGATTGTTTGCTACTTGAAGAAGCATGCAAATTTTATAAGTACTTATGTTTGTGACAATACCATGCCTTAATGATCTATTAAAATAAAACTCAATCTTTAAAGAAGACAACTTGGGTTTTTTAAATTTCTTGGGAATGTCTATTCTAGGATCATCACTATATTGTAGTATCTCAAGCTAGATACACACATGATTGGCTTAAAAATTACATTATGATGAATTGTAAACCTATTTATTTACCTATTAAAGAGGTATCAAATTGAATCCTAAACTATCATGAAAAAATCTTGAACCTACTTCATATAAATAATTAAGTAAAGTTTGATTTACCTTACTATTTTTAGACTTGTTATTACCTATGTAGTAGGCACTACATCTAGATTTATGTAAAGATCTATATGTGGATTGTTGAAAAATGGCAAAAAGAATATTGAGGTATATTAAATTACACTTAATTATGGTCTTTATTATTCTAGCACCAAAAATGCCAAATTATTTGGTTATTATGATATTGACTATGTTGATGATTCTATTGAGAAAATTCACAAGTTATGTATTCAAATATAATGCAGGTGTTTTTGATTGATTTCAGCTAGGAAAGAGGGTCCCAATCCCTTACAAGAGAGTATAGAGAAGCATTACAACATCATTACAATATATAAGATAAACTTGCATAGACAAAACTGCCCAGGAAATAAAGCACTGGGCCAGAAACCAAAATAGAGACAAAACAGGACATGAATAGCCAAAAAATAGCTCACACACAACAATAGAAACACAAGTTACTTCCTACTTTCCTAAAGCAGGACCTCCCAATCCATTTTAAGGGAAGTCATGGAATCATTCCAAGATGGACCCCCATATCCAACAACTCTTTCTGCTTTTTAACCTTGTTCATTTGTCCTTGTAGGTCTATGCCTTATTGAGTCTTCCATTTATGTAGTTCATCCTGAAGAGTGATCACACCAGAAATAGCATGCTTCATCATCTCTTTCTATAACTGGACCATGTCAGCCATACCTTTCTCCATAATATTCAACTTGTGCTGAAATAAACTCATCATATCATACATATTTCCCCACCTATCTTGACAAGTAGAATAATTAGCCCTTCTAGTGAGGATATCCTCCAAAAAAACAACTCTATGTTCAAGGTCAAGAGTGGCTTGGAAGTTCTTATCCTCAGAATTATTTGGACCACTCTCAAACATCCCCACACCAGTAGAAAACTCCTCATATTCATCACCCTTCGGGGGGAGAGAACCAAAGTCACCAGTATCATCAACAGGGTTCATACCATCCTTCTCACCCATGTCCATCTTAGCAAAATCATCTTTCTCATCCATATGAAAATCCTTCTCCAACCCATCTCTATGATCCTCTTCCTCATCCTCTACATTCTCTGCCATGTGATAATCATGATTCTTGGATAGGGAATCAATAATCTCCTCAGCAACAAATTCATTAGGTTTAGACTTCTTGGCAGGTTTGTTTTTGGCAGTGGTGATTTTAGCAATATGAGTAGACCTTCTAGAGAGGTGAGAGTAGAATATTGCATGGTTTCTTTAGGATTAAGGTCAATAAATCTTGCATCCAAATCAACCTTGGCAGAAGTGGACTTAATTCTAACCTTATTACTAGGGGTACCAGAAGAGAGGCCTACACCATCCCCTTTCTTCTTTAGAGACAAAAAGATACTTTCAGGAGAATCCATAGTCTCCTTTCAACCCAATTTTTTCTTAACAGGAGTGGAATGCATAGGGTTAGTTTGAGGATAAGAATAACCTTTAACAACAGTAACATCTTTAACAACAGTAACCTCCAGTTCAATAAAGGAAACTTGAGTCTTTTTACTGGTACCCGTACCAAACAATGGTTGAGACTTATTACCAGTAACCACATTTTTTCCTTTCTCCCTAGACCTAGAGGAAGCCCTAGGATTCTCAGCTAGCGTGGTCTTATGCTTAGAACCAACATTAATAATTGTAGACACCCAAAATTGTTCCATTCCCATATCAGACATTCATCTACCATACTTTAGATTAATTAAATAATTCTTAATTATTTGATTAAGTTCATCTATCGATCACCATCAAATTTATCCTCCATATGAAGAGAAATCAAAAATAGGGCAAAGGGAAGAATTGAAGAGGGTAAAGGGGAATACGGATGTGAGGGGGGATGTATCTGCTTTCGAACAACAAGAGGAGGAGAATAGAGAAGATAATGAAGTTGGAAAAAACAATATTGATAAAAAATCTTTTGGCTCAGAAGAAGTTGAGGATTGGTTCGATGAAGAAGATTATTTGGGGAGTGGTCAGATAGAAGGAGAGGTGAGAGAAAGCAACGCCAAGCTTTTTGATGTTCTTAAAGGGAGAACGAAAGAGTGGAAAGCCCCTTTAGGAGAGTTTACAGATGACACAGAGGATAAGAACAATGGTCAATAGGAAGGGGGTATTCAGAAGTCAAGGGAGAAGAAGAGCTAAGAGGGAAAAGATGCTCTCTAGAGCTATTAGAAGCCTTTCAGACAGGTTTGGTGTTTTAGTCTCAGCAAGGGCAAGATAGAGGAATAGACTTGGAGGAAGGAGAGTTTGTCTCCCTGGACAAACTGGGGATCACCCAAACATAGACAACAATGGTAGCCCCAATCTTGGGGAGACTAAGAAGGTTGGAAGAAAGCCAAACAGAGTCAAATTGGTAAAAGATGGAGATGTTGAAGGGAAATTAAAAATAACTCAATTAATGCTGATGTCTGGGAAGAGTAACACCCTTCCCAGACAACCATGAAAATCACATCATGGAATGTTAGGTTCTTAAACGCTCCTAACAAGAGGCATCTGGTGAAATGCTGGATGGAGATAGCAGATGCTCAAATTTTCTTGCTACAAGAAACTAAATTGTCCGGCAAAGATATTGATTTTTTCAAAATAAGGCTGAAAGGCTAGGAAGGCTTCTTTAAAGATGCTGAAGGAGCTTCAGGCGGCATAGCAATTCTGTGGAGAGCAAGTCAAGTCTCCGTGGAACTAGTAAGTTCAAATAAATTCTAGATACTAGTTACAGTATCCGATGCTTTAAATAAATTTCAATTCTTTTTAATAAATGTCTATGGGCACAATTCCCTGGCTCTGAAAAAGAGAATTTGGGGAAACCTGGAAACAATACTGGAGAATGTCTCTTCCTCCTTTTGTTTCTTGGGAGGAGATTTCAATGCAATTTTGAGTAGTGATGACAAGGCAGGTGGAGTAGGGAAAATAAGTCAATCACAGATAGACTTTACATAATTTGTACAAAATAACAATATCTTGGAAATTCCAATGGAAAATGGAAAGTATACTTGGACAAATCAGAGAGATGGCTATTGTAATATAGTAGAAAGACTAGACAGGTTCTTGTGGAGCACAGATTTAGGGGCTTTTGGTAAAGAATTCAAAAGCATAATGTTGCCCATCTCATGCTCTGACCATTTCCCCATTCAGCTTCATATCAAAGAAGAAAGAAAACCTGACAGAAGCCCTTTTAAATTTGAGAACATCTGGATGCAGGATGAGAACTTTCTAGGACTGGTGGAAGAGTGGTGGAATGAAGAGGATCAACAAGGTACGAAAATGTTTAATCTTTATTTCAATTTGAAAAAAATCAAAGACAAATTAAAAGCATGGAACATGCAACACTTTGGGGATATTTTCAAGGTGAAAGAAGAATTGGAAGAAGCAGATTAAGGAGATGAATGAAGAAGTTTTTAGACTTGGTATGACTCAGGAGTCTTATAAGGTAGAAAAAGATCTCATGCAAAAGTATGCTGGGATCCTCACGAAAGAAGAAATTTTCTGGAAACAAAAATCGAGAGAGGTATGGTTGAAAGAGGGAGACATGAACACAGTTTTTTCATAACTCCACCAGAATCAGAAGACAAAGATGTAGAATCTCAAGGATCAGATTGGAGGATGGAAGTGGATGTGAAGAAGAAGCAAGGATTAAGAAGATGGGAGTAGAATCCTTTGAAGAAATTTTGAATAACAGGGAGGCAGTCAATCTGGTTGCTTAGAGGGAAATGCTAGAAAGCATATCAAGGAAGGTTTCAGAAGAACAAAATAAAATGTTGAATAAGCCTTTCATAGAAGAGGAATTGAAAGAAGCAGCATCTCAACTTCACCAAAACAAAGCTCCAGGGTCAGACGGGTTCCTTGAAATTTTTTATCATAAATGCTGGCACATTGTTGGCAAAGATATCCTTGAGGTGGCAGAAGAATCCAGGAGGAAAAAGAGATTACTGAAAGATCTCAACAACTCATATTTAGCATTAGTTCTGAAAAAGGATCAAATCAACACTTTTGATCACTTTAGGTTGATATCCTTGTGCAATACAGTCTATAAGATTATCTCCAAAGCAGTGGCGAATAGACTAAAACCGATCCTAAATGATATAATTGCAAAGGAACAAAGCAGCTTTGTGCCAGGAAGATCGATTTTTGATGGGTCTATCATTGCTCAGGAGGCCATCCACTCATTGGTGTCTTCAAAGAAGAGTAGTATGCTTGTCAAATTGGATATTAGAAGAGCTTTGATGGAGTGGACTGGAGATTCCTTTTCATGACAATGGAAGCCTTCGGTTTTGATAAGGGTTGGTTGAACTGGATCTTTAGTTTTGTGGCAACGCCAAGGTTCTCAGTGTTGATTAATGGAAGTCCACATGGTTTCTTTGAAGTTTCAAGAGGCCTAAGGCAAGGAGACCCCTTATCCCCATTTCTTTTCATCATCATGACAGATGCTTTGGGCAGACACACCTAGAATTTAGTAGCCCAAGGAGAGTGGGAGGGACTGTGGATCACAAGAAATGTTGAGCCTATTTCTCACCAGCAATTCACAGATGACACCAGGCTATATGGCCAGGCTAAGATGAAAGAAACAAGAGTAATAAAGATCTTTAGATATGTACATAGCAACATCTGGACAAAGCGTTAATACTAATAAATCAGAAGTTCACTTCTTCTCGGTGGAGCAGAGAAAACAAATAGATATATTAATAATTCCAAGCTTCAAAAAAGGAGCCTTCCCAAGCAAATATTTGGGCTTTCCCCTCTCAGATAGAGGAAGGCAGATTAAGTTGTGGGAGACAATGTTGCAATACATCAAAGATCGAATGGGTTAATGGAAGGGCAAATGGATGTCCTGGGCAAGTAGAATAATCATGTTGAAAGCAGTCATCTCGGCAATCCCTATCTTCCTTTTGTCATGCTTATGGCTACCTAAAGCCACTAATAAAGTGATTGAGCAGAGTATGAGAATGTTCTTTTGGCAAGGGCCTTCAAAGGTTAAGAAGTTCCCATTAATCAAGTGGGACAAGGTATGTAAGCCTAAAATTGCGGGGGGTGTGGGTCTAAGAAACCAGGAGTTTCAAAACAAGGCTTTAGGAGCCAAATTGGTCTGGGCCATTCATGCGTGATTGGATTTAAAGTGGGTCAAAATTTTGAGAAATAAGTATCTAGACAGTCTGGAGGGTGACAAAATTTTGACTATGGCTAATCCCATCAAAGGCTCTAGGCTCTGGAGCTTTATTTCAAGTTGTAGATGGATAATTATGGAGCACCTAACTTGGGAAATTAGGAATTGAAGGACAACTTTGTTCTGGGAGGACTTGTGGTCTGGGTATCCAATTCTAGGGGATGCCTACCCATCAATAAAGTAGGCACTTGAAGTCTCTTGGGGTAATAAGGTTGCAGATTATGTTGAAAAGAAGATTGAGGATGGCTGTTGCTGGTGATAGTGGAAATCGGTGGAGAACTTGGGTTTCCTAGATTTAGAGGTGGCTCACCTGAAAGATCAACTTCAGAGGAGAAGGATTTCTTTGGGGAAATGAAGAGATAAAATACATTGGAATTGTTCCTCCACAGGAAGTTACAATGCAAAAATGGGATATGTGGTTGCGGAAGGGGAACAAGATCGCACTCAACTACCCATACATCTTTGTTGGAACAAAGTGGTTCTTCCTAAAGCAGGAGTTTTTGTGTGGGCTACTCTTTAGAAAAGAGTTTTGACTGGGGAAAGATTCAAAAAGATAGGTTATGCTGGACCAAGCAGATGTGTTATGTTCTTCAATGATAGTGAAACAATGGACCATTTATTTTTGCATTGCCCTTTTGCTTAACAATGCTGGAAGTGGTTATGCGCTAAATTGGGCTGGATTAGCGCACTGCCAAATGACATTTTGAGCTTGTTCCAAGATTGGCCAATACTCAAAAACTTCTCAACCTATGCTTGCATATGGATGGTCAACCCTTCCATTCTCTTGTGGGAGCTATGGAAGGAATGAAATAGAAGAATCTTTCAAGATAAAGCAATGGGAACTATTTCCTTCTGGAATAAGGTGGAGACCGCAATCACATAGGTTGTTAATAACAAAATAAGGGGTAGAGTCAAAGGTAGATACACTTGTGAGGATGACAAATTAAAGAAGATTTAGAAAGGACTGATAGTACCCCTGTTAATGGGGTTGGGGATGTTGATAACCATTCAAGATAGAAGGAAACAAAGTGGCAACCTCTGGAAAAGGGATGGGTCAAATTAAATTTTGATGGAGCCTTGAAAGACAATCCTAGTATTTTAGGTGCTGACTGTTTAGTCAGAGATGGAGGTGGTAAAATCCTAGGGAAGGTGGCAAAGAAGCTTGCTTTTGGAATGAATAATGAAGCAGAATTTCAGGCTTTAATTCTTGGGCTAAACCTACGTCATTGTCTTGGAGTTAGAAAATTGGAGGTGGAAGGTGATTCCATGATAGTCATAATGCATTAAGATCCAAGAACTTGTCTAATTGGAAGTTAAAAGGAATGCTTAACGAGGCTCTAGGCCTTTTGGAGAATTTTGAAAATAAAGTTTCCAACCACATTCTAAGGGAAGGAAACTTAGAGACCGATGGGCTGGCGAATGAGGTAATCATTGTGCAGAACACCTTGCTATGGGAGATTAATATTAATGATGAAGCCAACACAATTCAATGCCAGGCCATCTAAGTCTCAACTGGCGAAGTGTGCGAAAGGATTTATTTCGTGCAAGAGAATGAAGCCAACAAAGCATTCAAACGGTGACTTAAGTGAGTTAAAGTTAAATAGCTATGGAAATTCCCATCCGCCTAACATGCAATAAATGCCAGATGTCCTTTCTTGGACAAATTATAGATAAGAGGCTCGGGGTGTTTTTTAAACCCAAGAGTGGGATTGTTCTATTTGCAATTGAGTGGGTTTTGGGCAAAGATTTCATGCAAAATAGTAATCGGTATAGGGTCAATTTTGATCTATCTTCCATGTTTTTGGCGGTCCTACTTGATCTCAATGAGGATGCAGCCACAATAAAGAAGCTAATGGAGGATTATGTGGAGCCTGGTTTTCATGGTGGATGGATGGAAGTGGTCGGGGTTGCAAGATATGGGATCGGTATCCCTCTATTGGATGACTTCCACAGGATAAACCATGTTGGAGATGTAGTGCAGTGGTGGCCATTTGTGGTGGAGGCAGGGAACAACAAAGTAGCAGCCAGGCGACATAAGGTAGCAAAAGGCGTTGCCTTCCTAAAGAAATTGGTTGGCCTCGAGGTTGAATATGATTGGATGTGGGAGCTGCCCAACCTCTACTATGCGGAGGACGAAGACGCCTGAGTAGGGTGATGGTGCTTGTGTTTCCTTCTAATGCCTAAACAATAGTTTTATTAGCTTGTTATGTTAAATCTCTGTATAGGGATGTCTGTAGTAGTAGGGTTTGATTATGCATAATTAGGCATTTTATTTTTAAGCCCATATATGTCAAATAGCTGTAGATCTTAGGGTCGTAGGGTTTGATTATGCTTAATCAGGGCATTTTCTTTTTAAGCCCTTATTTGTAATACTTTCCAGTTGTATGTTGCAACTCTGTTCTTATTTTGGTTAAATATAATACAAAGGGAGTTGACCCCAAGTCAACAGTTTACCGAGCAAAAAAAATTATCCTCCATATTAATTAAATAATTCTAATTATTTAATTAAATCAATTTTCCTCCACATTAATTAAATAAATAATTTAAATTTATTTAATTAAAGATAATATTCAATTTCCTTCAAAATAAATAATATTCAATATTTTATTTATTTATCCATGTGCATGAAATTAAATAATTAATTTATTTAATTTCCTATTATTCCCTCTCATATATAATTCACTCTCAATAAGTTTAGATAACTAATCAATCAAATTAGTTAACTAAATCAATCAAATTAGTTAACAAGTTAGTCAATCTAATCAACTAATCAATCAATTTAGTTGACTAGTCAATCAATTCAGTTAACTGCCCAATCAATTCCGTCATCTGATCAATCAATTCAGTCAACTCCTTAATCAAATTTTTTAGCCTCCATGATTCATGTGAAGACATGGACACTTGTCTTTCTCTCATTCGTGCATATCCATATCCTCTCAACCATTTCTAGCCATTGATCTCTTTGATCACTCTCCACCATTGATCTTCACTATTGGAAGTCTATAAATTGAACCTCATTCTCCATTTCTGAATATCAAATACCCATATGTATATTGTTGGTCCTCCATTAGCATAGATATGAAATTGAAGATTTCCATCTATGTATGTCATTGTAAGTCATATTTTGCTATAATACAAACTGGGTCTTCAATATTTTGTTGTTATCTACTTTAGTTTTTCTGGGTTTTCAATATATGCTTCATATTCTATGTTATCAATGCAAAATCAAAACATGTAAAAACATGCAAAGAAAACCTAAACCCAAAACAATCAAAAAACAAAAAAAATGGCACAAAACAACATATATCTGAGGGTGTATGTTACAATTTGATATCTCAAAGTTTGAACAACAGATCATCTCAACTCTGAAGGACATTAAGCAAGAGTTGGTTGAGAGTGTGTGCATCTATAGTGCATGATTCGAAACCCTGATATCTAAATTGTCCTATGAAATTCATCCTATCTAGCATGCTCAATGGTTTGTTGGAGGTTTGTTGTTACCTTTCCGACACACCCTCTTCCACAAGACTTTCACAAATCCATGAGAAGCAATGGAGGTATCCCTTTGCACTGAGGTAGTTGGGAGCATGGACAAAGGGGTTAGTCCTTTTATGGAAGCTCAGATGGTGGTGATGGATACACAGTTGGAGAAACTCACTGCTAAAAATGCCCATGACACATGTAGTGGGATTTGGTGTGTAGATTGCAAGGTTAAATAGCACACCAAGACTAGTTGCCTGTGAAGGAATGTGCATGCCTTGTTGAGAGCTTGCAAAATATGCAAGTATGATCATGATGTAAGAAGTTGTCCATTATTGCAACATGCCACCAAGACAAAGAAATCTTGATATTACAAAAGTTGTGATGCTCACACACACAACATTGAGGACTATAGAATTATCGACTAAATTCATGAGGCTAACACTTTAGGGCTTTGCCAAGTAGCAATGGGCAACCTCCAGGAAGGCCAAAATAGAATCATACAATCAAGCTAAGGGAAAGGACACAATAGTGATAGATTCCCACTTCATACCTATTACAAGTGTAGTTCCTTGGACCATTATCAAATATGTTGCTTTGCATTCCTTGTTTGCACATACTACCGAGGAGGACACAAGGTTGAAGATTGCCTTGGCCTTTATGTTGCATGATGAAATAAAATAATGAGAACACTGCAAGTGTGATCCAGAGTGACCACATGCCACACATTGAGGGGAAAATAAACCTTTCCATGCATTTGTTGAATTTGATCCAACAGTTAACATCAATACACGTATATTTGCAAGCCAGACACACATCACATAAAATCCAGTAGATGCCATATGGCACAAGAAACCATCGACTGTTGAAGGTTACCACAATGGATGCCAACAGAAAGAAATCCTACATTACACTATGGGTCTCATTCATCAGCTATAGGGAAAAATTGAATTCGTATTGGAGAAGGCATGGGAATCTCATCAAGGTCGACACATTCTAGAAGTTGGAAACACTGAATAGGATGACATCTAGGAGATATGTCAACTTTTGCATGTGGAAGGGATACTCCCACTACTTAGGAAGTGGCTCTCAAACAAGTCAAGCAATTGGCCATTGATAAAAATCTAGTTCATGCATGTGATCTAGAAGTCAAATCTACCCATAGTGCACAATATGATTGGGAGGTATTGGTTGAAACAACCAATGATGGGTGGCTCATTAAGGACATCTTGGTAAATACCAGCACCCGAGTGAATATACTAATAGTTGATGCTTGGAATAGGATGGGTTCCCAACACTTCAACCCTCCCTCACGTCTTATTTATGGAAAATAAGACGTGTGTCCTATCTATTAGGGTTTTGAAAGGATCCACCATAAGTATAATGGGAGTTTGTTTCCAAGGGGCCTTTGAGGTCATCAAGTTGACTGAAGTAGACAACTTTCTAACCCTACTGGGTAGACCATGGTGCTACACCAACAATGTTGATCTACAATTCAAGAGGTGCTATGTCATCTTTGAGAATAGTATTCAGAGAGTAGTTGATGCAGTCAAGGTCAGGGGATCCTATCAAACAACCCAACCTTGCAGCCAAACACATAAATCCTTCAACAGTGCAACAATATTCACAATCACAACAAGCTATAGGTTCTTTTATTCATATATGGCTATAGGAATACAATATGAAATTCAACAATACAATCTCCTCTATTTACAATTTCTTGGCAGTCTATTTCTCCTTCAAGATTCTACTATATCTTCACAAACTTTGCGCTCTTTTCTTTTCATGTTTTCTTCATCAATGACTAGGCGTTACAGAACTACCAGCTCTACCAAAAATCTCCCAAAATAATAGTCCCGTGAACAACTAGTCTCCACACCATGACCAAAGGAACACCACATCTGCGCAGAGAGAGCCCAAATCGAATGCCATGGTTTCCTTTTATACACAGGCTTAAGGAAGTTGAGGAGTCGACGGTTGCAAAACTAAATCACCAATAGTTGCTTCCTATAAAATGATATGCTTTGACCCCTTCACAATATGAATCAATGGTGTCTTAGCACAACCTCAAAACCACGTGCTAAAATTGAAGTTGCGAAACTGTGCTAGGAGCCCTTCTCGACAACGGGTAGTGCACAGGCGTAACCTTAAGATCCATGCAATTTGGCAAAGCTGCATTGATGGGCTATAGTCTGGTTTAACGCATGGGTGTTGATGGGCTATAGCTTGGTTTAGCACACAGGTGCAACCTTAAGATCCCTACAATTTCACAAAGCTGCACTGATGCGCTATAGCTTGGTTTAGCACACAGGTACAACCTTAAGATCCTTGTGATTTGGCAAAGCTATGCTAATGCGTTATAGCCTAGTTTAGCAAAATGATCAACCTATAGTCTCTATAGGTTCAGAAAAGCTCCGTTGGTGCATAGAAGGCTTCCTCTAAGGTAATTAGTGCATGGATGAAACCTTTGACTCTCATCCCTTAAATGAAGTTGTGTCAATGTGCATGGAGACTCTATCAAAAGCAGTTAGTGCTATAGCATAACTTCTAACTTGCTCATTTTGAAAAAAAAGATGCACCAGTGTGCAATGAAGACTTTCTCATCAACAAACTGGTAAACTTGGGATCTCATCCAATCTACCAATTCTTCTTGAAGCAAAAGACTGCAAACAAATAGAAACATAACAAAACAAAATTAGAACTTGAAAATCATTTTGGTTGATGCAAGATTGCTTGTGAACCTAGATGCTCCTACATCAGTAGTCATCTCTTTGGATAGTGACCATAGGATGCCTTATGTTGAATCCATTTCCAATGATGAGGAGATCAACCATATCTATAACATTACTGCTCAAGGCATGGAACAATTGGACCCTACTATTGATGGTGTCTTGCATTGGGATGATGCCCATTCCATATCTAACACCACAAGTGTAGCTTGTGACAATTGGGTGCATGGATCGTATGAGCTGATTGGGCAAGATTGTAGAACCATTCAAATAAACCAATGCTCAGTGTTTTGGGTCTAAAGACTTACATGGATGAAGTATGTCAAATGTATCAGAAAAAATACTGCCAACCCCTCAAAATACCAAGGGGACAAAACAATTCAATGTTTCTTATGGAAAATAGAGATGCATTTTCCTTAAGAGGATGCATGCATGTCCACCTTGGGATATTCTCTCAAAGGGACTATTGCATATTGGTGGGAGACCCATCAACCTACGCTCCATACTTGGATTCAAGTACAAGTTTCCATGTGCATAAGGTTTGAGAGGATTAATCAAGCATGCTTATTGCCAAGCTACAGTGGCATCACCACACTTGAGAGGCATATTTAGGGTTGTGAAGCAGCTTGGATGACTGGGCTATTGGCAGTTCCTTTGTCTCTATGATTGCGTGCCATGTACTCCTCACTAAGGGTTTGGGCATGTGTGTGGTATGCAAATTTTAAATTATAGTGGGAGATTGCCAATTGGGAGGACTTAAGTCTAATTTTATTCAAACTTTTTTCTTTTCTTATCCCTCAATAGCATTATATTAATCTCTTTAATGCATTAGGCATGGAATCATGGGAGATGATGCCAAAGTGGAAGAGCACATTCACCAAATGTACAAAAGGAAAGGTATGTCTTTATCCACGACCTTTGAAGAGCATAGCATGCACAATGATTCCAATGAGGAGGATGATGAGGCTTGGGTAAATAAAAACTAGTTAGAAAAAGGAAAGGAGAATATGGTGTACCAGATGGAAGAGGGATCAATTGAGAACCACCTTAATGTTGAAACCTCCTCTGGGTCATGTTATTTTATCAATTCTAAGGGGTCGTAGAGTGAGCCATACAAGTCATTGAAGATGATAAAGATGGATATTAGTTCAGAAAGTGAACCTAAAGCTCACAATGATCGGTGACTACTAGACAATTGAAGAGGTCGCCAAGGTTGTGGAATTTATGTGCGAGTATCAAGACTTGTTTCCAAGAAGCTACAAGAAAATGAAGGGAGTGCACCCATTCTTAGGCATAATGCACATAAAATTAATTGAGGATGCAAAGCTTGTGCAAAAAATTCCAAATCACGTGAACCCTAATCTATGTGCCAACGTTGGGGAGATTGACAATATGTTGGCCATTGGATAATTATGTTTCTTAAGGAGTCTAAATGGATCAGTCCCATGGTAATCAACATCAATAAGGATGTGTGCATTTGAATTTGCATCAATTACAACCAACTCAACTCGGTGTGTGTGGTTGACCCTTTTCCCATGATCTTCATTGAAGAAATTCTTGAGGGGGTTGTAGGACGAGATCTACATGTTCACTGATGGATTTTTGGGATACCATTAGGTGTGGATTGTAAAAGAGGATAGGCCAAAAACAACCTTCATGACATAATGGTGTTCATTTTCTTACACAATGATGCCATTTGGGCTAAAGAACATGTGGACTATCTTCTCACGTATTGTGGTGACCACATTTGAAGATTTCATCCTAAAGTTTTTGTAGGTTTATTTAGATGACTAGACAATGTTTGGGTTGGTCAAGGATCACTGTGACTCTTCGTGCCTCATGTTCAAGAGATTCCCACAACTTCAAATTTCTTTGAACCTAAAGAAATGTGTGTTCGCGACTCCTATTGGGACATTGCTAGGCCACATCATTTATCACAATAGACTTGTAGTTGACCTTGCTAAGATTGCAATGATTCTTCACCTCGAAGTTCCCTAAAACTAGAAGGATGTGCATGCATTTCTTGGACATATGGGGTACTATATAAAATTCATCAAGGGGTATGCCAAGATCACCATGCCATTGGAAGAACTACTCAAGAAACAAAGCATTCAAATGGATGGACAATAACTAACAATAAGCCTTCAAGTTGTTAAAGGAGAAGCTAGCTTGCATGTTGATTCTACAATTTCTAGATTGGATGACACCATTCCATGTCCATGTTCATGCCTCAAAGACCACCATTGGTGTGGTACTTTCCCAACTAGGAAGTAGATTGGTATATCACCCAATCTACTTTGGTAGTAGAAAGCTAACTTCAGTGAAGTGTAATTACACCACAATTGAGCGTGAAGTCCTCTCCATGGTTTACGCACTCTAAAAGTTTTGTCAGTATCTATTGGCTACTCCTTTCATGTTCTTCACAGATCACATGGCCTTAAAATATCTAGTCAACAAACATGCGCTTCATGAGAGGATATTTTGATGGGTGGTCTTGTTCCAAGAATTCCAATTCTCAGTTGTTGTCAAGCATAGGAAGAATAATTTTTGACCTGATCATCCTTTGCACATGACCACAACTGAAAAAGAAAGTGATATAGAGGAAAACATACTAGATGCAAAACTATTCCAGATTCAACGTGCACCTAATGAGTTCGCAAAAATTTCTATTTTCTTGTCATTTGAACATGCACCGGACACAATAAATACTATTGAGAAAAAAACAACTTTCTATCTGTGTTTCCCCCTACTAGCTCATTCAAGGTGACTTCTAAAAACTTGGCTAGGATGAGGTTTTGTGTTGATGCATCTTAGAGCATGAATTGCAAGCTATTATACAAGAGGTGCACAAAGGCATTGCCAAAGGCCATTACATCAAGGAGGTGGCAACTTGAAAAATACTCTTGGTTGGGTTATGGTGGCCAACAATCTTTAAGGATACAAAGGAATACACTCAACGATGTGACCATTGCTAATGCATGGGGAAGCTAAGTAGACAAGATGACATGACATTATGTATGATCATGTCCTAAGAGCCATTTGAAAAGTGGCTGATTGATTTTGTAGGGCCTATTTCTCCTACAATGTGCCAAACTGGTGCATGATATATCATCACTACCACAAACTATTTATCCTATTGGGTTGAAGCTGCACCCACAAGAGATTGCACTACTACTTGTTACCTAGATTTCACTACTAGCTCAATCAGGTAGAGCTTTTCCAGTTTTAAAAGAGAAAGGTACATTTTACTTCTGCTGTGTTAAACCCAAGCACATTTGATACAAATCAAGATGAAATTGTATTGTTGCATTCAGATGTTTTCAGAAAAACTCAAGGGATTGTACAAATCTGTTAAAAGATCAGCAATATGTATTAAAAAAATAAGTGTATAAGTTCTCACACAAGTCGTGAGACTAACTGGTTCAATGCAAAAAGAAAAGACAAACAATACATTTATACATAAACTGAAACAAAAACTGAATATATATAAGAAGTAGGGTAACTCGTGATTGCCTGAATGATGAGCCTTCATGTCACGTCTCCTATCTTGTTTGGCGTACCCTACATCCAGCCGTTGTCTCCTTGCTATCCCGTCATCTGCATAAAAAGTTTGAAAACCGATGTTAGAGCAATGGCGAGGCATCATACATCATATGATAGACATTTTATAAACATACAATTTGTGTTTTTCGATGCAGTAAACTAGTTAGCGTCACAGAAGCTGTTGAGAAGACAAATCAGGGATATCAACTGCAAGCATGCATTTATTTTTCTAACAAGTTTGCTTCATGCACAGATACAGGTTAATTCATCAGTTAGGTTATGAGTGGAGGAAATGTGGCTCCCACAAGGGTTGAGCCCAGCTCAGTAACAATGAACAGATGCAAATGGCACAGCTCCAAGAGCGCATTCAGAAGGCAGAGACAGGTGTCAAAAGCCCGCATACTGAGTAAGACAGCACAACAACAAAAAGACAACAATCATGATGAAAAGAACAACATAAACAGCAATCACAAGGCTGCATTCAGATGATATTTGACACCCTATCGCTCCTTCAGAACAACAAAGATCATTTGGAACAGCAGATTGCCATAGTAAATGAACAGTAAATGATAGAAGGGCAGGCCTAAATGATCAACAACAATAGGACACTATACAACAATTTCACGTGCAAGAAGTATAACAGTCAATTATGGACAGTGCTGGGGGTAAGTGATCACAGTTTCATTTTATACTATGTGAACTAGATATTCCATGAACATCACTTTCACTCTGCTAATGAAGCAGATCAACTTGAGAGACAGTTGAATGGAGAATATTATAACTCTCTAAAAGAGAACAATGACGATGGAGTCTCAACATCATACTACAAGCACCCAGAGAAAAAGACAGTTTTTAGAGCAACCAACACTCAAAAACAGGACAGCAAAGCATGACGGGCAGCAATCATGTAATATGATAGAACAATAATCATATGGTAAGAAGGAGCAGTAATATACAACACGAGGCACAGTCATCTGTTAGGGACAACAAAAGAAGTAAAGTTTGGGGCTTGTCACAGCCAAAAAATAGTAGATGTATAAAGAGAAATATAGTTTTAATGGAGTTCCAAGTTCACATACTACAGAATGCGTTAGAAGATCACTGAAAATGGCGTTTCAAGGACAGAGTTGCCAACAAAATATGAAGAGTTTGCCACAGTAATGGAAGTGTTTGTGTTTAAATCCAAATATGCTGAACCTATTGAAAGAGGATTATGAAAATGGAGTTTTTAATAGATATCTGTTTTCCAAGTTTTGTCTAAGCCCGTGAACAGTGAAAACAACAGAAAATGGCAGGAAAATGTAATTGTTTAAGTTCAAAATACAGTTTTTAGAACAGCAGAACGGCATACAAATGGTTCTAAGTGTTTGTGTTACGAAGGAGCCCATGAACAGCCAAAAATGCAGAATACAAAGGAAAAATGTCAATGATGCAGGAGATAACAGATGAATAAAGACAACTACAGTTTGTCTGTTGATTCAAATACAAATACAACTAAACAAAACCCCCTACAGAGAAACAACAGAAAGTGTGGATTGTTGCTACAGCTAAGAGATGCCTTTGTTCACGTTTTGTTAAGACTGGAGTGTGTTCACAGCCAAGATGCAGATATAAAGCAGAAAAAGTACATTTTTTTTCAACTTATTTCAAGAATTCATACTCAGAAAATGACCAACATTGTGCTTTCTGGCAGCAGTTTTTGAAGAAAAATGCATTTTTCTACAGCAAGTTTGAACAACAAACAAGAAAATATAGAAGTTTTCACTCTTTGTCAAATAGCATATACTCAGAAAATGTCTGATAGTGTCTTCTGGCAGTGATTTACAAAGAAAATGTAATTTTCTTTTTTATATTCGAACAACAGATAGGGAAAAAGATAGAGTTTTAATTCATTTCAAGCATAAAATGCTCAAGACCCAGTCAAATTGCGACCCAGGCAGCAAGATGAGAAATGCTCAAGAATCGCATGTATAACAGCAAATGGAGAAAGCTCGACAGTGAAGGAGTTACCTCATGTTTATTGCCTTGTTGCTGTGTGAAAACCACATAGATTTCTTCATTCAACCTCTCAGATCGTGGCATCATATAGCCTGCTACAAACAACAGAAGGTCGACAGCCTCACAGAACATAGAGGCGACCATACTTTCAAAATCGACAGAAAATGCAATTTTTTGTTCAAGAATAGCCTCAACTTAGCCACAAAAGGCACAGCAGAGGGTCGGCCAAGCAAGAACCAGTCATATCAGCAACCCAACGACAGTCAAAACATAGCCAACACAAATGCAGAGGGTCGGCCAAGAAATAACAGCGAAAAATGCATCATTTCGCAGCCAAAAAAACTGCCTGAAATGCCTTAAAATCGCCCAAAAATGGAGTTAAAACTTCAAGAAATACCACTTACCTGTAGAAATGGGTGAGAGATAGACAGTCACTTCAATCGGTGATTCCCAGAAATGCAATGATATAGACATGCACAATTGGATCTGATAACAAGGCTTCTAACCTCTCAAGCAAATCACAATCAATACAAAAAAATCATAAATCAAATATTTGCTTCAACAGAAAATTGAGACAGAAATTAGAACCAAAGGAACCTGATTTCGCTTGCTTGACTGAGCTGAAGATTCGATGCCGTGTTCAATTGATGCAGCCACAAACCAGTCTCTCCCATCTCCTCTCCCCCCAAAAGTTCAATCTGCTGAAGATTATTATGAGAGAGAAATCCCCCCCAATATCTTCCAGAAGATTCCTCCCATTAAAGGCAATAAATTCTGCCTAAATCCCTTTCTTACAATTTGCTATTTTTTTTATAATTTACAACCAAACTAGACAATATTTTTTTTTTTATCTTACTTATTTCCTTTACAACTAGACAAGAATCATTTTTATTTTTATTTATTTAGTATTTACTATATATGAGTTTTATGACAACTCATAAATATTATCTATTTTTATTGTCAGTTAACACAACATTTAATTATAATAATATATTTATTTATCTTTAGCTAGCATTTACATTTATTATTATTTTTTTATTATTTATTTCCATAAACTCAAATTCTCATAAAGGCATTTATAAATATTTTCTTATTTAACAAAAATGCTTTCATAACTAATATTATTATTTTAATACAACAATTAATCAAAGCAACAATCAAACAATGCCAAACTAAATAACCCAAATGCCAAACAATACTTGACACTATGCACGATCGAAAAGCAAGACCACAATGACAGCGACTGACTATCATGTCCAAATAGACAACACTGGCTGGGTGCAAAACTAGATACTCATCCTTTTCAAGGATGATGGCTAACTAGGGGACCATATGTCATCTCCGTTCAATAGTTTCCATTGGGTTTAAGACATGCTCAGACTTGTCAATTTAGGTGGAGTCGATGCTTGATACCTGCAACCTGCAGCAACCAAAAAATAGTCGAACATATAGATGTATATATAATCATATAATCAAACACACTGTGAAAGGAAATCACAGCGTAGCAAGGTACTCACGCATGAGTAATACGACACTGTTCCTCTCACAAACACACATCAAACAAGTAACCACATCACGCATAGTAATCAATAGTTGATCAACCAGATAAAAAACATCATCAGATAATTGTGTGATGCACATAATAAGATTGATCCACATAATCAATTAAGTTCATAAAGCTATCATAACATATGCATAACTCAAGTAAATATCAGTGTCACAACAAAGATTATCGATAAAACATACTAAATGTCATATGAAACCACATGAGGATAATCAGGAATGTCACCAACATGAATGTAGCATCTACCAACATCATATAACGTACAACATCAACTATCTAACATACCCTAAATATTCCTATTATTTTACCTTCACCTTCATGCGCCTTAGCCAGACCACCTACACATCCAAGGTGAGAATGGAGGGGTACTACATCCTCCCTCCCTAAAACTTGACTTACTCCTGGAAGTCACAGACTAGAGTGGAAACACAACATATTAGTATTGAAATTTTCTATTGCCAACATACGCATCCATATTAAGCAATTGTTCATAAGACAGGCACAATCGTTCAATAAAGATAAGAAGAACATCAATTCCTTTCCTTTAAGGCGTATCATGTGATCTACTTATAACCAATCACACGTATTTTGAGAATTTCATACGATTTAGAGAATTGCATTCACATTTTAACAAGGAAAAATACATCTCATCTCTTATTTCCACTATGTTTCCAACTAATTACCGAACATGCAAATTACAATCCTTCGCAGAGTCCTCCCTTGAACACACTATCAGAGGTTCGAAATGAACATGATAGAAAGAACACTTAACATGAAACGGAGCCAACATAAACAAACATTCAGAATAGCCACCATAGAAATTTAAAAAAAAAATGCAAACCCAAGTGGGGAAATAATCAAATTCAATCTTAAGTCACAAAATATAGGCAATTTTCAACAATAAATTAAGTATAAAGAAAAGAGTTTTGGTGACCACTCCTATCATATGAGAGTTCAAAGAAAACAAAATCACTGTTAGCCCACCAACAACACATGAAACAACTATCAAAAATTTCAAAACAACCAATATTACAAACAAATCCACATCACGGTGTGACTAATTTTAGCCACAAAAGGGAGTATCCACTACACAACACCCTAGGACTCGAAGTCCAAAATGCATTAGAGAATGTACACCAACCACATGGACAACTAAGTTTTCTACATCTTCATATCTGAGCAACTTTTATACAAAAATTTAAGGTAACACAGTCGCTACTTATATACAAAAATTTTCTATCATTAATGCAGTACAATTTCTTTTTTTTACCAAGCTATGAACATATGCAATTACTTCCTTATGCAAGAAGATATTTACAGAGGGAATGTATGATATCACACACAAGAATAATTCAAAACTCTAATTGACTTATAGTATCACATTCATGATCTCATGGATCCAACACAAGCTCCAATTTGATCTCCTGCACACGGTTCTTACACAGGCATACACAGTGATAACTTCCACAACAAAACTTCCACATGAGGTCATGGCCAACAAGGAGATAAATATCAGATTATCAAGCAACCACGTAAAGATACCCCACATACGACAACACCACATAACCACATGACTCGCGATGCATGATGCCACCAAATGATTAAATCATTCCAATACTTACACATATACAAGAGCAATGCAACTAACATAAAGATGGTATGGTGCTTCCACACCCATAGCTAAACATAACCCCCAAGTATGATTACTTCACCACACCAAGGAACACAAAACACCACTGGCCTTTCACAACATCCCACACAGAATGGGTACATGACATTCACATCACTAGAGAGGCAAATACCACACTCCTAATCACATGCACTAACAGTAACCATGCTTCTTTCTTCTAAAGCACTAGAGACCACAAGAGGAACTCAAGGCCTTAACAAATCAGCAAGAACTAACATTCAGGAAACACATATTGTCAGATATATCATCACCTTATCAGAGAAGGAAAAAGAACACATAGCAAACACATAAGTAAAACAATGCATAAAGAATTTATTTCTTCTAGAATAAAGAACAAGTCTGTAAGTTTATCAATTTTCTATTGTCATACTAAGACTCATAGGTGAGAGGTACTATTACCAACTCACCACAAAGAGAAAAACGCTTAACGTAGAGCAACAACAACAATCCAGAGGCTCCAGTGTTGCAACCTAGGCTCTGATACCAAATGTAACGCCCCGCCAGGAAACCCTAGAGAACAACTCAACTATGCTATACAAAAAGGACAATTTTTTTTTAAAAGAAAAAAATAACAAGAAATGTAAATCATATTTAATCATACATCAAGTTAAGCTTATCCTCTAGGGATTCCATGATTGCATTAGTAATTATTATCATGATCTAACTAACATCCATGGTTCATTCTAAATCCAAAAACATCAAATGAATCAACACATACATTTACTTCATAATCTTTCATCAAATGAATAAACATAAAAATCCTGTGTAAGTATTACAAGTACAAATACAATCCTTTACAAGAGGGAATAGACATTTACATTGTTACAATATCACTTTCCTGATTACATTGGAGTAAATACATCAAGATAACAACACATGATTCAATTGATATACAAGACTAGAACATGAACATAAGTATCTGTCTCCTCAAGCTAGAATAAGATCTATAATTTGATATAAGAGGTACATCCTTCTCGCACACGAACAACATGGGAAACCAATGGAGATAAAAGCACAACCACTCGACCATGTGGAACCCTAAGGTCCACCCCCCGTGCTAGGAGATAACATAAGGTCCCACAACATAAAACAGTCAGAAAGATAGAAGACTAATAGGTGCAAGGACTACACATGGCCCCAATACAACACAGGTCAATATGAAAAACATAAGTAACTCAAACATCATTTCCAGAGGAAATCACACAATAAAAGGGGAAAACACACTTAGGGAATGCTAGGCTACAGTAGGGAAGAGTGTCATCGCATGGTCCTAACATATGTTATCCTAGCAGTCTCTCACCGGATGCCAGCCCCCATCCATGGGTTATCCTGACTATCCAGACGACGGGCCCCATCTATGGTTATCCTGATAGTCTCTCACTAGACACCGGCCCCATAGGGTGACACATGCAGAACCAACACTCCTTTCATGAGGACAAGGAAGTTGATCTTGCCAACCATGGCCTTCTCATTCCATCCTTAGCCTGAACAAGCACTACAGACATGGGTGAGGCATCCAATTATCTTATTTAGTGTAGAAACTACCCAACCCTCTAAATTTATTATTAAGTTATCAATGGATTAAAAACTTCCAATGGGTTATCCTGGAAACCACTTTGGGCACCGACCCCACAATTAAAGCCACTCCCCTACCTGCATCTAGAAGACCCTATCCATGAAGCAAGACAATTACAATCACAATGACAAGTAACATATACAATGCAAGGCATTTACCTTCTTGCATACAAAACGTAATCATAGGGACCAATTCTTATATCCTTGTCCCAAAACATAAACCAAGCATGAACTATCACATTCTCATCATGATGCATTTACAACACAAAATACACATCATTTCACATCACATAGAGCAAGGCATTATCCATCTTGCATAGTCATCATAACCACATGAATAGGTACACTGAGCAAGACATTATCCATCTTGCACATGTATCATACCAACATGAATAGGAGGCAACATTTCAAGAATGCATTTCATTCAACTCACATGATGCACACAAAGCCAACCCCCACACAATCATACCCTCCTAGGCCTTTGGAAACAACTTCCCCAAATGACACAACACTTGACACCATTAAAAACACAATGGTTTCACATCACATTCACTCTCAAAGCACATCATAAACTAATACCCTTCAACAATATTTTTTTTAAGGAATGTAACATTAATCCAAACATGAACAATCATCTAACAGTTATAAAGTGAATCTATCTCAACAATACAGAACTGTAACTTTTTAATCACCAGTAGTAGTTACAATATGATCATAAGATATAAGTGTCCACGAGTAACAATATTTTAACTAATAATTCTCAAGACTTATTTTAATTTCATTTTGTTAAAATGATTGCGAACAAACTGCAATTAACTCTAAGACATACAAATTAAACACAACAATTATTTACACTATTTACATTGATGTAGATTTCATTAATAATCTAGACAATTTTGTAAATACTATTAAATATAACTGTATATGGAAGGCTAAAAGCTTATAATATTAGAATGCTATAAATCTCTTACACTAGTTAGAATCACAAGATAAAAAAACCCAAAGCTACAATGAAAGAACCTTGTTCTAAGGTTAGCTTGATAGGAAAGGAATACAAAATAACAAAACATTCCTATAGATCTAACATCTTCATCAAATCTGCCACACTTTTAACCACATGCATATGATAGGATCATAACACATTTAAATGATGGTTCAAACCAAGTAGAAGTATTATGGCTAAAGCAACTCAAGAGTGAACACTAATAGGGAATAAGTAAAAGAACAATCTTTTTCTAGGTTTTACCAAATTCTGTTCAACACAAGAATAGGAAGAGAGAAGCTTAGGTTGCTATGGGAAAGCTTAAGTAACAACTTGATTAATCTTTTATAAACCACTACTACATTGGTCCTATGAATACCAAAATGATCATACCTAATACAAAGTTCTTCTAGAGGTGTCTACATCTCATAATGATTACCAAGCTTGTTAAAATCCCTTACCCAACACTCGTATTAACAGAAAAAACCAATACAAAGCATTCTAACCTGCTAACATATCAAGTCTAGGAATAGGAAAGGGGGTTGATTGAGTTCTAGACATAAATATGATACAAACATTTTCTCAACAACAAGGTTAATAAGAACGTGACATTTTTTAAGCACAAATTATAAACATGCTCTATACAACTAATGAGCCACAACATCCGTAAAGGACTTTATTATCACATCAAAATTCACTTACAACATCGTATACACATGAAATCAGGACATACTAATCTATGCCTCAGGAAACCCTTGACAACAAGACCCTTTTACGACCACTGATACAACTTACACAAGTTCCATTTACCTTATACAATTCCACTCGTAATCATTTAATTTCTAAAACAAACTTATAAATCAAATCTTAAATACATTGTTTATGTTGGCATTTATTTCCGAATTAGCAGAGGGTTTGCTAGTTCCAATGCATAGGTAGATTCGACCAACGAATATAGGAGGTTGCGTGAGCTGCCTCCCCTTCACTTCTGGTTCTGCCGCACCAAGGGGGGTATCCCTATAGCTAAAGATTTAACACTTTGACTCACCCAATGACATGAAGATTTAGCTTTGTGATAATAGGTAGAATACTCTCATGTATGGACCAAGATTTGAATGACAAATCACAAGTTTAACAACACTCTTGGACATGTGTGTCTAGTTATGGATGAGAGTATGTAGGGGGTTCCTAATCCTACTCCTACAACTAACAGGTTGGGATAATGGAATGATTAGTTTTTGATGGTTTGGATGCAAGACATGGGTTTTGGATCATAACTACTTCACAAGAACAGACCAGTGCCTATCTCAGGGCAAGGAGTCAACTAGACGTATACATAAGAATGGCTTGCAACTGTCATTCGAGTTTCAAGGGGTTAGGACTGGTGTTTGCCTTACAAATACCACCCAAGGATAAGTATTCAACTGTCTCTACTTACAAATATCCCAGTTGACATACAATCTTCTCCATACTTAACCTAAAACAATTTAATCCACTCCTTGAATGAAGGTTACAAATTAAGCATGTGGTACAACAAGACTATACCCTAGAATCTGAGAAACCCTTAGCAACCAGATTCAAAAGAAGAAAATGCATACAACAAATGGAGACAGACAGATAAACACATGCAATAATGCATTTTTCATATACAATGACAAGAAACTGAACACATGTGCAAGATACAACTCAGATGCAACACATAAACTCCACAGAGATACAACAGCCAGGAAAATGCCCTGTATTTCATTATTTTTCCCCCAAAATTGCCCAAGTCTTCAACCACCAATGAATAACACAATTTGGCTTTCTATAGCGAGACTGTGTACTTAGCAAAATTAATTACAAGGCAAATCAAAAATCTGCCAAATTCAATGCATGAGGAATGGTGCTCAGAAATATTTAATGCAGCTGGGAAACAGAGGAAAGAGAGGAGGTAGGTTTAGGATTTGAGCTGCCGCCTGAAGGTTTTCTTCGCAAGCCTGGTAGTTCACCTGTCACCTCACCCATCGATGTCTCTGCACGATCACCATTAAAGCCTCAACTACCTGCGGGATGCAATAGCAGATGCATCTGGAGATTTTTCGGCTCAAAAATGGCCGCACACACTTAGGAAAAACCATCGCTGTAGGTTCAAAACAAGGCCGTCGATCCACTCCTATCGCTGAGATCCACGGCTCAAAATCGCACTGACTAGTCGTCGGCCAGTGAAAACGTGCCACGTAGGCACCCCATGATTCTATCGCTGGCTTTTCGCTTCTTCATTTTGCCTTTTTCATCCTTGTATATGCATGAACGGATGCATATACAATCGCCACTGTTCACCCTTCAAAAATCCCTTGTATATGCAAAATGCATATACATCTATTTGATATACAAGGCGGACCCCAAACTTGTTTAGAACAAATTGAAATTCAATTCGGGTCCAACTTGTATCCTCTTTTCCTGCATATTTCCTTGTATATGTGCATGTACATTTGCCTCATACATACAAGGCAGATTTCAAATTTTAATGAGGCATGCTGAAGTTGCTTTTAAATCTGGCTTGCATCATAACCCTTGTATCTTTCGAATGTACATTGGCACATACAAGCGCCCAATATACATGCTGCGGACCTGAAACATTATTCACTGCATTTGATTTTCAATCAGGTCTGGAATGTATATTTCTTCATTGTATATTGGCTTGTATGTGCAAATATACAAACGAATGCACATACAACTGGTGGGCCCCATCACTTGTGTCTCCCCTACGGCACTGTAGTAAATGTATAGTTGAACCTTTGTATGTGCCAATATACAAACACAAATATACAAACCCTCATATACAACTACAGAATATGCGACAGAATATTCCAGGAATGAATCTAAACGCAAGCATACATTCGCTCTTGCATATACAAACAAGGAATCTTTCCTGGAATATGCCTGCAATGTATCTTTTCTTTGTATGCGCGCCTGAATGTATATTTGTTTGTATGTTTGAAATGCATGCTAGCGGCTTTGTATGTAGCTCGATATACAAGACCACTTGTACATCGCACTGTAACAGAAGCATGTCTGCCACCCTTGTACCTTTTTCCTTTGTACCTCTACATGCAACCCGATATATAAAGCAAGAATATCCCCAAGAATCTGTGAAAGATTCCCCTTTGTATATGCACATTCCAAAGCCCGATATGCATATAAAATGCATATAATTGATTTTTTCAAAGGCCGATGGAGATTTTGCACCTGCCAATGCACATTTTGACCTGTATGTATATACAAACACCTTTGTATATACAAAGACACTTGCACCTTAACTGATTTTTTGCATTTTTTCAACTGCAGAGGCTGAAAGTGTTATTTGAAATTTTAAATTTTATGAAGGTGCCTGCAGATTTAAGCACTAACACAAGCTCTGTTTGGGGACGCATGCCTCTTGCAGGCATGATGAGAACCCCAGAATCTCTAGTTTCATAGATTGGGCCTTATCCATTGGGCGATAGAGTCGAACACTGCACCAACCTGCATCAAAAATTATATTATTAAAAAAATACTTGGTGGCCCAAGGCCACCAAAAAGGAAAAACTAGAATTTTCCTTTGTCAAACACTTGATTCCATTTTGGTTTCTTCAAATGAAGCCTGAAAGCATTTAATTGTTTGTAGCACCCAGTATTGCAATAATTTGTGCTGCTACCCATTTCTCTTTCAACAAGTCTACAACAAAATTCATAAGCATCTACCATTTTCAGCAGTAGACTGTCATCATCATATAAGTCATTGATGTTGCTAAAACTAACAGACTCACATGAAACAAATGAATCCACATCAGAATTTTGCCCTTCTTCAAAAAATAAGAGCTCCTCTGTATCAAACATGCAATATTCGGGCACAAGCAACATATCAAAATCAAATTCATTTTTACAAGCATGCAGATATTCATCATTATTGTGCTCAGCAATCATATCATTTATGTCCACCTGGAATGTCTCAAAACAAGGCAGAAATACTTCAGAATGTAGCCCTATGTCAAAACCCTCATAGTTACCCCTGTAACCAGCACTATCCCCAATTGTATGAGCACACACATCTGCAACCTATCCATTCACCTCTGAATAGTGACCCTGTTTTTCCTCTTCACCAATGCCTTGATAATCAAAAACAAAATTTTCAACCTCTGCACTGTGAAGGTGGTCAGAATCTTCAAGGAAACACTCATATTGAGCATCCATATATATTTCATCATCTGAAAGGCTCATAGACGCATCCAAATGCTGATAATCACTAATACATTCACTGCTGTCCCTTGAAACAACATCCTCTACATTCAGAGTGAATCTCTGCATATCCATTTCACACAAATAATCAGGCATAACTGGGATATGCATACTGCTGCAAGACACAACCTCATGTATGTCTTTCATTTCATTATTTGAAGGGCATTTTGTGTTTGCAGGCATCTCTTCTAGAGGCTGATAACAGTCTTCATTTTCATCATTATAGGATATGCCTACATTTTCAACAACATCTTCATGCATCACATCATGGCTGCACATACTATTCTGAAATATATTTCCCTCTACACAATCATTTATCAATGAACACACTGGGACATCAGAAATATATTCACTTTGATAACTGTTTTTACAACTTGCAGCCATGAAACCTACTGGCATTCTATATTTCTCATTGTTTTCAATATCCATAGCAAATTGGTAAGCCTGGTGAAGTGTGGCTGGTTCTTTATCTCTAAATAAATAACTTATTTCTTCATCAAATGCAGCCAAATAAATTGCTAAGCACAATGCATTATTGGGTCTCATATACTCAGGGATTTTCTTGAGCAACTTAATAAATCTAAGATTAAAAGCTGGAACCAGTTCCTCATCTTCTTTTTGGATATTCATAAAATGTATGATTAATTAGGCCACATCAAACCTTTCACCAAACTATTCTAGGAATGCAATTTCTAAATCTATCCATGAAGAAACCGAACATACAGGCAGGTTTGAAAACCAAACCCTAGCATCATCCTCTAAAGACTGAACAAAGAGTCTCATTACTACATCTTCATCCTCTACCTCATAATCTTTTATTAGATTACAAAATTTTTGCAGATGTTTGTTTGCCAATTCAGAATCTGATCCATTGTATTTTGGCAAACATTTTCTAATTTTATTTGGAATAGCATTTGGGTAACCACATATTCCTGTGAAATTTAGGGCTTTATATCTTTCAATAACAAATGGTTTTCTTTGAGAGCACAACTAGGCATGTTCTAAACTCATCCCTTTTGAAAAGATGAAATACTTGGAAATATGTTGCAGTTTTGATAGGTTCAATCAACAAAGTCGCCACCTCTCATAGAGAGGACAATATATCAACAAGGCACTTATATTTTCTAGATTCACCATGCCAGCAGAGCACCACAAGGTCATTTTTGGTATTACTGCAACAACATCACTAGAAACAAGATTTTCCAGCCTTCCGATTGCTTGACTCTCTCTTTCCCCAGCGGAGTCGCCATCTGTTGGTATTTATTTCCGAATCAGCAGAGGGTTTGCCAGTTCCAATGCACGGGTAGATTCGGCCAATGAATATAGGAGGTTGCGTGAACTGCCTCCCCTTCACTTTTGGTTCTACCACACCAAGAGGGGTATCCCTATAGCTAAAGATTTAACACTTTGACTCACCCAATGACATGAAGATTTAGCTTTGTGATAATAGGCAGAATACTCTCATGTATGGACCAAGATT
Source organism: Cunninghamia lanceolata (assembly GCA_027924645.1). Lineage (NCBI taxonomy): Eukaryota > Viridiplantae > Streptophyta > Pinopsida > Cupressales > Cupressaceae > Cunninghamia > Cunninghamia lanceolata. The sequence goes on along the minus strand of BSBN01001787.1, from coordinate 697,662 downwards.
TGAATGACAAATCACAAGTTTAGCAACACTCTTGGACATGTGTGTCTAGTTATGGATGAGAGTATGCAGGGGGTTCCTAATCCTACTCCTACAACTAATAGGTTGGGATAATAGAATGATTAGTTTTTGATGGTTTGGATGCAAGACAGGGGTTTTTGATCATAACTACTTCACAAGAACAGACCGGTGCCTATCTCAGGGCAAGGAGTCAACTAGACGTATACATAAGAATGGCTTGCAATTGTCATTCGAGTTTCAAGGGGTTAGGACTGGTGTTTGCCTTACAAATACCACCCAATGATAAGTATTCAACTGTCTCTACTTACAAATATCCTAGTTGACATACAATCTTCTCCATACTTAACTTAAAACAATTTAATCCACTCCTTGAATGGAGGTTACAGATTAAGCATGTGGTACAACAAGACTATACCCTAGAATCTAAGAAACCCTTAGCAACCAGATTCAAAAGAAGAAAATGCATACAACAAATGGAGACAGATAGATAAACACATGCAATAATGTATTTTTCATATACAATGACAAAAAACTGAGCACATGTGCAAGATACAACTCAGATGCAACACATAAACTCCACAGAGATACAACAGCCATGAAAATGCCCTGTATTTCGTTATTTTTCCCCCAAAATTGCCTAATTCTTCAACCACCAATGAATAACACAGTTTGGCTTTCTATACCAAGATTGTGTACTCAGCAAAATTAATTACAAGGCAAATCAAAAATCTGCCAGATTCAATGCATGAGGAATGGCGCTCAGAAATATTTAATGCAGCTGGGAAACAAAGGAAAGAGAGGAGGTAGGTTCGGGATCTGAGCCGCTGCCTAAAGGTTTTCTTCGCAAGCCTGGTAGTTCACCTGTCACCTCACCCATCGATGTCTCTGCACGACCGCCATTAAAGCCTCAACTACTCGCGGGATGCAACAACAAATGCATTTGGAGATTTTCCCGCTAAAAAATGGCCGCACACGCTCAGGAAAAACCATCGCTGCAGGTTCAAAACAAGGCTATCGATCCACTCCTATCGTTGAGATCCACAGCTCAAAATCGCACTGACTAGTCATCGGCCAGTGAAAACGTGCCACATCCCCATGATTCTATCATTGGCTTTTCGCTTCTTCATTTTGCCTTTTTTGCCCTTGTATATGCATGAACGGATGCATATACAATCGCCACTATTCACCCTTCAAAAATTCCTTGTATATGCAAAATGCATATACATCTATTTGATATACAAGGCAGACCCCAAACCTGTTTAGAACAAATTGAAATTCAATTTGGGTTCGGCTTGTATCCTCTTTTCTTGCATATTTCCTTGTATATGTGCATGTACATTTGCCTCATACATACAAGGCGGATTTCAAATTTTAATGAGGCATGCTGAAGTTGCTTTGAAATCCAGCTTGCATCTTAACCCTTGTATCTTTCGAATGTACATTGGCACATACAAGCGCCCAATATACATGCTGCGGACTTGAAACATTATTCACTGCATTTGATTTTCAATCGGGTCTGGAATGTATATTTCTTCATTGTATATTGGCTTGTATGTGCAAACATACAAACGAATGCACATACAACTGGTGGGCCCCATCACTTGTGTCTCCCCTGCGGCACTGTAGCAAATGTATATTTACACCTTTGTATGTGCCAATATACAAACACAAATATACAAACCCTCATATACAACTGCAGAATATGCGACGGAATATTCTAGGAATGCATCTAAATGCAAGCATACATTCACTCCTACATATACAAACAAGGAATCTTTCCTGAAATATGCCTGCAATGTATCTTTTCTTTGTATGCGCGCCCGAATGTATATTTGTTTGTATGTTTGAAATGCATGCTGACGGCTTTGTATGTAGCTCAATATACAAGACCACTTGTACATCGCACTGTAGCAAAAGCATGTCCGCCACCCTTGTACATTTTTCCTTTGTACCTCTACATGCAACCCGATATACAAAGCGAGAATCTATGTCAAGCATCTTCTAGCACTGTAGGAGTCACCTTGAGGAGCGGCTGCATGCTCTCTCTTCTCATCTCTATTTTGGGAGGGAGCATTTACTTGCATGGGGTTTCATCCTTCTCACTTCTGGGGGGGTCACCAGACCTTCTCTCTTCTTCCTCTCTTATGGGGGGCATTCATGATTTTAATTTTGTGATGGATTCAGTTCTTGGGGCATCTTAGTGTTAGTCCTTCTTCCATCACATGTTCATGTACTTATTGTATTTTCTCTCTTTTGGAGAGGAGTTTTCTCCAGGACTGGGTTTTTCTCATTTTTCTCCACTTTATGAGAGATTCTTGTTGTTCATGGGTACCTAACATGGCCTTGTAGTCGGGACCCATTCTTGCATTAGTTGCATGCTTTTCATTTCTCCCTAAGTTGCACTTAAGGGTGGATGTTGGTGTAATTAAATACTTAATTACACTTTATTAAGTTGACTTAAGATTAATTTTAGTCTTAGGTCATCCTTAAGTCATATTAGGGTTTTATCTAACTTGCAAATATAAAAGCAAGTTCTCTCATATAATTCATTAATCCAATTCATTAATTGCATCCAATATTGTGCAAATTTATCCTCTTTACTTTTTTCTTTGGTAGAAGGTCAATCCAAGGTTTTGCAATTGATCCTGGTGGCTTGATTCAATCAGTGACTCTCACACTAGGGTCTATGACCTCCTGTTATTCTATTGACTCAAATATCTAACAACCTTATACATAAAAGCAAATTCAACTTGAACAAGATTCACTTAAATTTATCGAAATACTATTTAGACTCTTTCTATCTTATTCAATGGTTTTCTTGACCAATCATGGTCGACCAATAATATGCAAAGTCATATCCGACTTAAGAGTTTTAGGTTTCTTAAACCTTCTATGTTGATTATAGGGTTAAACTTCTCTAACCCAATACATGGAAATATCAAACATCCTTGTTATCCAAAAATAATAGATATAATATAATAAATGCCTCTAGTCTTCCTAGACGACTTGGCATTGTTTGGATTCACATTTCACATAACATGAATAGACATCGTCTACGAGGTATATTCCCATCCATATAATATCTTAATGGAAATTCTTGTTTCTCATAACTAGTCTTTTGATAAAGTTCAATCTATCAACCTAAATAGTTTTCGAGTCTACAACTCATAATAATACATTTGACCTCTTGGTCACCTCAGGTCATGTGTCTTTCCATAAAGAAGAGACTAGAAATAAATAAATATTAAATTCTGATATTACCTACCATGTTGAGTATACAAATGATATTGTGTCACAAATCATTCTCAATGATGACAATATCATTCTTTCTTGTGAAAGAATAATTCCAAAAGCTTTCATCTCATTGAGATGTACGAACTTGTTTATATCTTGACTCTTAATAAAAAAAGATTGATGTCATATAATCTTGCTTAGACATAACAAGTTTGAAAGATTTCATTTACATATGTTAATAGAGTCTTTCGGCCTCTTGTAGCCATATAGAGACCTTGAAGCCCTTTGGTCTATACACACACAGTGATAATAAGACCCTCGGCCATAGTATCCACCATAGACTCTAAGTCTATCGACTTAAATAATCACCACATTATATTCAAATACGTTGGCCTATTTTATTTAAAGTATCAGCCTCTTACAAACATACAACGATAATATATTATCATAGCCAAATAAACACTGGTTCCTACTGTTTCAACCGTCCATAGAAACATATAGGAATCTATTTCGAGCAGCAAAAAAACACTATTATATATATGTAAGGTTCTTATTAGCCACAAGAGCCAGCTAGATAATAGTTTGATGGTCTTATAAACACTCAAAATCATTTGATACAATCAGTCAATAAAATAGATGTATTATATTCTAATGTCTACCAAGCACAGTGACTTCGATACTAAGCCGAATGTAAACATTCCATTCACAACTATTTAAAGTTTTCAAGGAAGAATGAACCTATTCATTGTTATTCACCTGGTCCAACTTCGATAGCAAACACAATGCTCTATGTATTAACACAGTCTCTCACAGGTTAGACACTCTTTTGCTTTTTTGAACATTGAGTATTTGCCACCCTGTTCAACATCACCTCTTTTCTTTTCACCTGAACTCCTCTGTTCCCCGTTAGTAAATCCTTCTCTCTAACTCTACTATTGTGCACCCATAATGATGTCCTGCATCCTTAAACAAAAATCTCTTTATTCATTTTATTTTCCCCACTAGTTAGCCTCCTAGAACTAAGGCTATGAAAATTATCTTTGTAGACATGGCAATGAGAGAGAATCATCCTCCATGAAGTCCACTAAGGAATATAGTTAAAAACATTACTCCCTCACCTCCAAACCAATGACAAAAAAAATATTTTATTTAGAAACATCTTACTCCACTCTATTCAACCTGTGGTAGATAAGGCATAAAAGGTGCCTAAAAAGAATCCCACAAAAGCTTTGGTTGCATAGTGGAGATAATGGTCTTCATGACCACTCCTCAAGCCTAATTCAAAGCTTCTACTTAATCTTCGAGTTGGTTAAGGAGTCAAGCTTCCACTACAAGAGAGTGGTTTGCAATGGATAAGGAGCTCTATCAAGTATACCTTTAAACCAAAACATTGAAAGAGTAAAAACTTTTAACCATAATTACATAAATAAATATATTAAAAGGAACATATTATCTATTTATTCAACGTACCCTCTCATTGTTTTAACACTTGACGTGATATGAGGTTGGGATCGAGGTAATCTCCCCCTCACTATCTCATTTAAATGTCAAGTAGACAAAAAATATCATACTATGATGCCCATCGGGAATTCAATTAATATAATAACTTAACTATTATCGACTGTTTCTCATCGATGGTCGCATACTGACCAAACTTAGTTTTCTACAAAACCTAAGTTTAAGGAACCTTGTCGAATCAAAACCCAATTTCTAACTAATTAGGTCGAATACACATACCACTATCAATGCGGTTCACTAGAATTAAAAGCACATAACTTAGGTGGTAATAACCGATTCTTTCCAAATATCTATGCACTTCTCTCAAATGATAATCTCCCTCTTTTATCAGAGGGTGGAAATCTATTTTCCTGGTTACATCTCACAATCACCAAATGGGGATTAGTGTATCATTAGTAATTCCTTATACATCATAAATAGATAATTTCAATAACATATAATCACATGTCAAAATTCTATGCATTTAATCACAACTCATGAAATCATTGATTTATCTTGACATTTTCTCTATACGTCAAATCATTAATCCACGCAAATTTATCCACTAATTACATGCAAGTAAATTTAAGTAAAGCATAGTCAAAATTTGGGGTGTGACACAGTTTGTACATCCTCTCTTCATTGAACTTGAAATGAGGAGATACAATTTCTTCTTCTAAATCACTTAAACCCTATGGTACATATTCTAAAGTGTAAACCCTTACTTGATCTAAGGTCATGTGACTGCTTTTCCTCCTACAAACTTCATATTCATTGATATAGTTACCCCAAAATCTTCAATATAAGGTCATGAGTATACTTGTCTCCAATCCTTTCGGTCATCATACCCTGAGAATTTAAACTCTTGCTTTTGCGATAACCAAGCAAAATCTATTTTTTTTACGACCCAAACCCTAAAATTAAAATTTCAAAAAGAATACCCCTAATTATTTTTTGTAAGTTTTCTAGCAATGTAAACAAATCTAAAAATTTTCACAAATTGCAGCCTATATGGCGAATTTATGAAAAACCATAAAGTTATAATAACTTATTGAAAATGACTCCAAATTCCTCCAAATCAAGATTGTTGTTGAACCCTTCAGAAATTAGGAAAAAAATCATTGAATTGTAACTCTAGGAGAGAAAATAGTGGAAAACCTAATTTTGCAATAACTTCATCAAATATGCTCCAAATGACCTAAGATATGAACTATAGTAGATTCAATATGTTCTTGAAAATATTCTCCAAAATTAGAGAGATATGCACTTCCCAAAATGACCTAAAATGACCTCCAAAATTTATAATAAATCATCTTGTTTCTTTCCTTCAGGGTGCCAAGATCATGCTTTGATACCACTTGTAATGAAATAACTTTCACAAGAAAATAATATAATGGGAAATACTCTACAAATACTTGATAATAATATGCCACTTCGAGGGGGAAACCTTCTAATCCATTTTGAAGGGATACCTCCAATAGTCTTCAATAAGAACACAATACTCAATATGATGATAATAACTAACTTCTATGTCCTAAATATATCATACTTATGTCATGGAAGCCACCCAAGATGACCTAACTATGTATATGAGACTGTATTAATGATTATATAACTTAAATAAGAGTTAAGGTAGCCACAAAAATACTACTCATAACCACATGCACACTATAGGATTAGGGGCGTAGTAGTCACCTCTTAATGGCAATCCTTTTCTCACAACACTTAGATATAAATAAGCTCATGAAATATATCAATACTAGGCCATGCCAAATGACCTTGAGGCTTTCCTACAATTGGAGATAATAAACATATAAATTTAGAAAGAGAATTGTTTTGGAAAGTGAGAGTGATCCTACTCTTGTGTCTTCTTTAGATAAAGAGAAATAATAGTCTTCAAAGGACAGAGCATAAAAGAGGAGGATGTTAGGTGAAACTTCCAAATAAGAATGGAAAAACATTTAAATAAGTGATCATAAAGAATGAAAATATCATGAAACAATAAATAAATTACTAGCCTCAAATCCTCCACCAAAATTATGGATAAATGATCTTTGATACAACTTTTAGGGGAATCCTTTTCCAATAAGGGTAGGAAGTATTTATCAACAATACACAAGAAATTTCTTTTTAACAGATGCCAATGACATAGGAAGGGATACAAATAATAAAAGTAATATAGAAGCAATTGTAGAGGGAGTATTGATGTAAGGAGAGAGGGGTTGGAGTAATTAGTTTGGCACAATATTCACATATCATTGTGTTAGCACTCAAATCAAAACATATGAAAGATTAGAACCTCAAAAAATGTTAGAATGTATTGTTGTGTGTATGTGTATGTGCATGTGCATGTGGGTGCACATAGGTGTGCATGTACTCACTTGTGTGTGCATACATGTGCATGTGCACGTATGATCTTCAAGAATAGAAGATAAAGTGTGAACGAGGTCTACAAACTTAAGAGGTGGTGACCTTAAGAGTGATCTAGAAAAAAACATGGAAGACAAACCAATTCCGCAAGAAAATCATTCTCATAGGGCTTTGTTATGAGAAATAAGGTTCTCACATAATTGAACCTAAGAAAATGAAGCTTTGGCCCTTAATGTAATGTCCCCTTTTTATAACATTTCTAATATCTTTGGAAGCTCCAACTTTCTTGGAGAGCGCTAGCCTTTTTGAAATGGATTTCAGTTAATGGCATTGTGTTCAGAAAGATCAAGATGAGTCTGCTGGTTCTTTCTGAGCGTAGTTTCAACATTCTAGGTGCTTTCCACACTTCTTGGAGAAGTATTATATTTTTGGAAAGTATCAGTTTTCATTAAGTTAGATCTCTAATGAGCTTCAGAGTATGTTGTCATTATCAGAGTTCACTTTCGGGCTATTTTTGTATTCTCTGCAACTTTGGCCAGATGTGCCAAAAATAATTAAAATATTAAATAATTAATATTTAAGTTGTCAAAAGGTGAATTAAAAGACAACTTATATTGATTATTTATAAAGGTGAATTTTAAGTGACTTAAGGACTCCAAAAGTAATTAATAAAATAAATTCACTTATTTGGAGTTGAAGGATTATTATTAAAAGCGAATTTAAAATATAACTTCTAGAAAGTTCCGCTAGGGTTATAAAAGGAGGTTGAGAGGAGTCATTTGATTTATGCTGAATACTTTTATGAAACCTTGTTTTCTCTATGGGATTGAACATTGTTCATTTCTTCCGCCTTAGATGAAACCCTAAGGTAAGATTGGTTTCAGTGGTGAAAGATTCATCTCTAGCCAATATTATATGATTCATTTAGAGTCACAATTTGTACAAAAATGATTCAGAGGTGAATTTATTCAGGGTTCATACTTACATTGAAGGTTTGAAGGATTTGTGCTAAACAGTTGTATTTGCTAGGTTGCTAGAGTTGAAGGTAAATTTCATTGAGATTTGCAAGGCAAATAATAAATTTCATGGAGTTTGGGGTTTATACGACTACTAGCCACATTTCTTGTGCTTCATATTCAATGCCAATTTGAAGGGTTTGTTTTAATCTATTCATTTTGAATGTGAAATGCCAATGTTTGTGATTGAGAAGTGGGACTAAGGTAACCGTACCATCTTCCCTCTTAATTCTAAGTGTACATAGTCATAGAGGTGAAGTGCTTCATAAAGGGGAGTTTATTTATATTTTTATGCTTGGAAAGCTTTTCCTAAAATCTGTCGTAGCACACAAAGGAGGGTCATTTCCCATTGAGAGATTATAATCATTGTTAAACATTCAAAAAGGAAGGACATGGGGTTGAGGTGAAGCATGAGACTATTGTGAGTGAGACGTTGCCTCTCTTGGAGGTTTTACTCATTGAAGTGTTGGCCGCCAAACCTTGGGCACTCTCTAATGATGGATACTTGAGTCCTTGCCACCTTGGTGATAATTTATGTGTTGAAACTATTGTAACAAGGATTTGGAGGGCAATCTACATCATTCATAGTGTTGTTCATATTTTCCTTTCAGGCCAACATCATCTTCTTGCAACATTGTTAGCTTCATATTGAGGTTAGAAACTTATTCTAAAGTTTGTATGTGCCTCTGATGTTTATATCAACATATTCAAAAATTTATTGTATTCATTCTTCAACTAAATAAAGTTTTGGTCAACTGTTTGACAAAATATCCCTAAAAGATACTTGCAAAATATAATGTTTATGAGACTATGTCATGATTATAAACCATAGTTGTAGTTGTTCTTGCACATTTAATTCAGAAATAATGGGTGGTTCACTTCCTACAAACCATTTGACAAAATACCTGTGTACTTAAGAAAATTTACAAGTTTTTTGGAAAAAAAATTAGTAAGGGTTATTACATTGGTATTAGAGCAAGTGATCTTGCCAGCCTATTAGAAGTTAACACCTTGTTGCAGATCTTCAGTTACAAATTAGAATTTTAGCAGTTGTATGACATTATTCAGTGAAAAGATATGGCAGATAGAGAAAATAAAATAGGATTTATGCAATGGGAAAGCTTCTTGAGTGTCAACATCTGTCAAAATATGATTTACTCAAAAATATGGAGGCAGTAGAAATTTGTTTATCTATAGTTGACCAAACAGATTTTGAATTTTTGAAATGGGCCTTGAAACCATCAATGGATGCTTTGATCCAACCCAAGTTCATAAGACACTCTGATGAAGATGTGAAACTTGCAGTCACCTCTCCTTTTTGTAAAATCATCAAAATCACAACTTCTGAGGTTTCGTACAATGATGACATAATAAGGGAGGTATTTCAGTCGATTGTGGAAAGTTTCCAAGGTTTGGAGGTTACAAGAAATCCTTCTTTTGCTAAGAGGGTAAATATTCTAAAACTTGTGGCAAGAGTCAAATCATGTGTTCTTATGATATATTTAGATTGTGAAGATCTTATTCTCAGAATATTTCAACATTTCTTGGCTATTGTTAGTGCTCGTGTCATGAAGAAATTGTTCTAGCTTATATGCAGTCCATTATGTCCCTGATTATTAATGAGAGTGATGATAACTCTCAACCACTCTTATCTTCTTTATTGGTTGTTTTAAGGTAAGGACATGTTACTTCTTCAGTCGCACATGAGTTGGTTAACAATGTTGTCAAACAATGTGAGCAGAAATTGAGGCTATACTTATTAGTTGAAAGGATAGAGGAAGAAGAATCACACAATGCATCCGTGAGTGTACATGAAGATGAGAAGTTAGCATTGCAAATTCTAGAAGATGTTAGAAGACCTGAATTTGAGGAAGAATTTTCCTATGAAGAAGAAAATTCCTTATTTCAAGAGGCATGTCTGGTAGAGTTCCATAATGACTTCATAAAAGGATATGCAACTACAAATGATGGAACTGAGCTTGCTGAAAATTTCAAAACATCAACCTTTGATATTAATTTAGATCAAGCTAGTGAAGTTAATTCAAAAATTGAAGCAGAGGCACATGAGACTTCTGACTCCCATGATGAAACCATTACAAGGTATGAAGAAAATACTAAATTTCACACGTCTTCTAATAGCAATTCAGTATATTTGTATGATTCTAGCATTCATGAGGAAGATTAGAAACAATAATTATTGGTGACAACTGAGAATGAAGTGCAAGCCATATCAAGGTTGGATAATACAAAAAAGTTTTAATTGAAGAATTAATGAAAAAGGAATAGAGAGGTCAGCTTGAACAAATTGCCACCTATTCAGTTTTGCAAACAATTAAGAGCACAATGGAAGAAATTAAATCAACATACTTGCACACACTTAAAGATAGAGATGTGGCTACCAAAATTGCAGATGAAACTATGACAAAAGTTGATGAGCTCACCTTTGAGCTTAAATCAACTAAGAATTATTTGGAAAGAACTTAAATGACATTATTAGAAGCAAAAGATCAACTAGTTAATGTTACAAAATTCATGGCGCAAGAGAATGAAGAGAGAGATAAAGAAATCAAGTAGGTGATTGATGAGCTTGACAAGCTTCAAGAAGACTTTGATTTGAAACAACTTCCTAAGATTGATTTTTTAGATATGGGATAGTAGGAGGTTTGGTCTAAATAAGAAAATAAAAATAACTTCCAATCTTTTGACAACCCACTCTTTGAAATGGATGCAAGATTATCTTTTGATAATCTTCCTTTTGTGATTAGTGTTGAAACATTTCTTGAATTAAGTAACACAAATGGTGACGAAAATGAGATATGGGACCCAGGTGAAACTTTCAAATATGAGATAGTGCCTGGTGGTAAGATTGAGGAACTACCACAGATTGATATTACCAAGTAGATGGATAGGTCTTTCCATCATGATTTTGATGCTGGAATGAAATTGAACACATTGTAGACAAACACAGAAGATCTAGTGAGGACCCAGAAGATGGGTGGAGAATGGATAATGAGGGTTAAGGAAGCTAATATAATTGCTACTCAAGCAAAACAACACTTACTAGAAATTAAGGGAAAGAATGCTCACATGGATCATGAAAAGCAAGTTTTCAGGCAACAACTAAGTGCACTTCAGTGATAACTTTAAGGAACCCTCCTAAAAAAACTTATAAAATTCTAGCTAATCTTTGGTTTTTTAAAAAAATATATTAATTTTCTTGGCGAATCTAGGCACATTATTAAAAAATTAGAAAATCATGGAGAATCCTAGTGAATACTCGCTAAAAAACTTAAATACAATGGTGAATTGTAGCAAATAATTACTAAAGACATTAATTATAATGGCGAATCCTTAAAAAAATTACATATTTGATCAGTGCAATTCCCCCATATATTCTTTTATTTTTTTAATGTTGAAGCGGGGGCCCAAAACAAATTCCACGGCCCAACAAGCCTTTTAAAAGGCACATGCTAATAGTGCCACGAAATTCAACCCCAACCATTTGATCAAAATGATAATCAATGGTGATGAGTTAAAATCATATTCAAAGTGAAATATCCCTAAAAGTACAGGATAACTTATCAATAATGATGATATTACCCTGAAATTAATGACATGAATATACTATTACTCGTGAATCTAATTAAAATTTATAATTATATTATAAACTATTGGCGAATTAGCTCTAATGATACATCGTTTACTTGGAAAAATAGTTTAATTTATTGGTTTAAAAAATAATACTTAGGCGATTTAACCAAGATTAAATTAATTTTTTGTAAAAATTAGGCGATTTAGCCCTTCGTTGGTTGTAATAAATTTTCCAATTTTGAATTCACAAATCTAAACTATTCGCCAATTGGCAAAGATTTGCCACTAAAAAATCATTGGTGCACTTCTTCATCAAGTCTTAGAAACTCATAGGAAAGAAAATGAGATGGGAGAACATGAAGAGGAGTACAAGGAAAATGGAAGTTTGCATAGAGAATATAGAGTCATGGAGGTTCAATCTGTTGATTGTATTTTGAATGAGCAATATGAGTGCAAATTTATAGAATTAGAAAAGAGAATTTCTCATGGTGGTAAGTTACTTATTTTAGATCAGGATGATTTGATAGACTTTGCATTTATAGAACCACCTCAGAAAGTTGAACACTACCATGAGATTAAGTTTGATTGTTTGGAAATCATTCTTCTTAGAGATGATGTCTTTAACACCATTAGAAGATCACTAGGATAAGTGCTCATGAATATCAGAGTATCATAGCATAAACATGGAATTGCTTCATTGATGATTAATCATGCAAGAGGACACCAACAAAGTTTGTTGGAGTTTGTTGATAAAGAAAGAAATGAATCAAGGAGGATTATGGATCAAAATTACGAAATTAATGTTGATGTCCTTTTTCAATCAGCCAACAAATTATTCCATTTGTGTTCTTACAAGTGGATTGGAGAGAAAATTTAGTCAATAATTAAAACATTTTTCAATTGGTGACTTTATGGAAGGTATTTTCATCTAATAGAATTCCTAGGTTTCTTATTTCAACTGAGAGATTATGGTTTTGTAGTAGTTGTCCCAATTTGAGGGAGCTGATTATGAGAAAATCAGATTATAAGTTGCTGATTTCAGACTTGAACAGTTACAAGAAGATGCATTTTCAGGCCACTTAGTCATTGGAAAAGGTAGGTTTATGGTTTCAGCTAAAGAGGATGAATATATCAACTAACCAAGCTCTGTATTGGGTAGAAATTCAAGCACCAAACAACTATCATGATTTGTTTTCAGCTTGCACACAAGTTGATTTGTGTCCTATCTTGGAAGGAATTATCTACAACAACATTAATGAAGATCATCTTGCAAATGTATGTGTTGTAGATTTTAGAAATTTGTCTTTGATATTAACATGGGACAATAAATTTCTGCAGAATTGTAACTATCATGCAACAGTTCCAAAAGTGAAAATAGAGTATTGACACACGAATTTTCTAGAATTTATCAGAGTGGTGCAACAAAATATGGTAGAGAAAAGAAGACTTGGGTGGAGTTTGTTGATTTAATATTGCTATTCTGCTAGGAAGTTAAAGGAAAATTATTTCGGAGGTAAATTGTAATTCAATACTTCAAGCAAAAGCACACACAAACTTCCTAGATTGATTTGGGATCTTGGAATTTCATTGGGTTCTATCCAGGATCAATTAGAGATTGAATTGTGATTGCTTGAGGACAAGCAATCTTGGGGAGGGAAGATTATAATGTCCCTTTTTTATAGCCTTTCCAATATCTTTGGAAGCTCCAACTTTCTTGGAGAGTGCCAACCTTTTTGAAATGGAATTTAGTTAATGGCATTGTGTTCAAAGGATCAAGATGAGTTCGCTGGTTCTTTTGGGTGTAGTGTCGACATTCTAGGTGCTTTCCACACTTCTTGGAGAAGTATTCTATTTTTGAAAAGTACCAATTTTCATTAAGTTGAATCTCCAATGAGCTTCAGAGTATGTTGGCATTATTAGAATTCACTTTCAAGTTATTTTTGTATTTTCCGCAACTTTGAGTGAATGTGTGAAAAAAATTAAAATATTAAATTAATTAATATTTAAGTTGTCAAAAGGTGAGTTAAAAGTCAAATTATTAATTATTTATAAAGGTGAATTTTAAGTGACTTAAGGACTCCAAAAGTAATTAATAAAATAAAGTCACTTATTTGGAGTTGAAGGATATTATTAAAAGTGAATTTAAAATATAACTTCTGGAAAGTTTTGTTGGGGTTATAAAAGGAGGTTGAGATGAGTCATTTGATTTATGCTGAATATTTTTATGAGACCTTGTTTTCTCTATGAGGTTGAACATTGTTCATCTCTCTTGCCTTAGACGAAACCCTAACGTAAGATTGGTTTCGATGGTGAATGATTCCTACCTAGCCAATACTATATGATTCATTTAGAGTCATAGTTTGTGCATAAAGGATTTAGAAGTGAACTTATCCAGGGTTCACACTTATGTTGAAAGTTTGAAGGATATGTGTTGAGTAGTTATATTTTCTAAGTTGCTAGAGTTGAAGGTGAATTTTATTGAGATTTGTAGGGCAGCTATTAAATTTCTTGGAGTTTAGGGTTTATGCGACTACTGGCCATATTTCTTGTGTTTCATATTAAATGCCAGTTTGAAGGTTTTGTTTTAATTTATTCATTTTGAATGTGAAATGCCAATATTTGTGATTGACAAGTGAGACTAAGGCAGTCGCACCATCTTCCCTCTAAATGTTGATCGTGCATAGTCATAGAGGTGAAGCATTTCATAAAGGGGAGTTTATTTATATTTTATGCTTGGAAAGATTTTTTTTTAATTTTTCGTAGCACACAAAGGATGGTCGTTGCCCATTGAGAGATTATTAGCATTGTTAAACATTCAAAAAGGAAGGATGTGGGACTAGGGTGAAGCGTGAGACTATTGGGAGTGAGGTGTTGCCTCTCTTGAAGCTTTTACTCATTGAAGTGTTGGCCGCCAAACCTTGGGCACTCTCTAATGATGGATACTTGAGTCGCTACCACCTTGGTGATAATTTATGTGTTGAAATTGTTGTAACAAGGATTTGGAGGGCAATCTGCATCATTCATAGTGTTGCTCATATTTTTCTTTCAGGCCAACATCATCTACAAGAATTGTTAGCTTCATATTGAGGTTAGAAACTAATTCTAAATTTTATATGTGCCTCTAATTTTTATATCAGCATATTCAAAAAATTATTGTATTCATTCTTCAGCTGAAAAAGTTTTGGCCAACTGTTTGACAAAATGTCCCTATAAGATACTTGAAAAATATATTGTTTATGAGACTATTCCATGATTATAAATCATAGTTGTATCTATTCTTGCACATTTATTTCAGAAATAATGGGTGGTTCACTTCCTGCAAACTGTTTGACGAAATGTCTATGTACTTAAGTTGAGAAAATTTTTAAGTTTTTTTGGAAAAAAATTAGTAAGGGATATTACACCTAATGATGCTACCTATTGGAAACAGAGAAGAGGAAGTGTGGCACCTCTTAAAGACAAGCCTTTTCTCATAACACATATAAATTAGCTCACAAAATATATCAATACTAGGCCATGCCAAATGACCTTGAGGCTTTCCTCCTATTGGAGATAATAAACATACAAATCTAGAAAGAGAATTGTTCTAGGGGTCTGATCAATGGAAATGAGGCTTTCAATAGGGAGGAGGGAAAGATATTCAATTTTAGATCCATTTAGTGGATCTTCATTAGAATAATAAACCCCTCACCTTATTACAAGGGTGCTCTTCCAAGACTTGGCATAATAAAGGAATATCTAACCTTGGTAGTATATTTGATTTTCGTTTTGTTAGAAATTTAGTATTAATTCAAAATAAAGTACTCTCAATAATCATAATGGAGCAGATATGGTGAGGCTCAGTAGGTGAGAGTGAAAAAGGGAAGAACATCGATTGGAAGGAAGAACATCGATTGGAAGCCATAGGTCATTGCAATTGAAGCCAATGCGATCCTGCTGGGGGAAAGAAGAGGGTTTAGGAAAGATGGCGCCTGCGAAGGGCAGAGCAAAGGATTGGAAAAAGTGCAAAAAGATGGTAGAGCGCCTAAGGAAGAAGGGGCAGCCTTGGGTAAGGAGGAACCTACTGAGATCGAGGGCAAATGTCTAGAGATAGATGTCTCGAGCTGTGTGGACAAAGATGCCCTAGCACTTAGCCAAACTGGACTAATTGGAAGGATCATGGGGAAACCTCACACCAAGGAGTAGATCAAGCGTTGGGTGATGGAGAATTGGAGAGCAGTTGCTGTGGTAACTTTCTTACCGAAACAATTTTTCTTTGTAGACTTTAACAATGAAGAAAGTAGGGATGAGATTTTGGACAAGATACCATAGAGATTCAATTCAAATTATGTATACACACAAAAATGGAGTCCTAATTTTTACCCTAGAAACATGAACCCTTATGGTAAGCCGAAGTGGATTAGGTTATACAACTTCCCATTTGAGTACTGGTCTTGTATCTGCCTCTATCATATTGGAGATAGTATGGGGAATGTGATTGATTTAGACATGGGAGAGGGAGACATAGTTTTTTATGTCAGGATCAAATTGATATCCGTTAGGGAAATTCCCTTTGCAATATGACTCTTGACTTTGGCCGGGACATGGGATCAAAAAGTTGAAATTGAGGAAAGTAGATTTTTTTGCTTGAGTTTTCGAAGTAGGAAGCATAAGGATTTGAGTTGTCCTAGGAACCCCCCCGCAAGAAAATATGCGAGGGAAATTGGGCATTCAGAGCAGGAGAATGCCTCAAAGGTAAATGTTCATAACAGAGTACCAATAAATATTGACAATGAGATTCCCAGGTCCTCTGAAATCCCTACCAAAGGGCCTAAGCAGATGGAGAAGACTCTGGAGAATCCTGAGTATTAGGAGAGACACAATTCCAATGAGAAAGCTAGGGTAAGTTTGCTTGTAATATATCAAACAAGGACTAACTTCATTCCCTCTATCGGTTCTTCCCCAACATTGGTTCTCCTTCTAACTCACCGGAATGAAGAATCAATGGATACGACATCAGCTGAGAAAAAGGATCATTTAAAAAGAAACAAAAAGGAAGAAGTTGCAGATTCAGAGAGATTAAATGAAGAAGGCTCAAAAGGAATTTGCGAACAGCGGAATGAGGGGAGGCGGGAAAATTTAGATCCTCCTAATCAGCTAGGCTTGGCTTTGGTGGAGGATAATGACCCCTTTTTTAAGGAAGAAGAGGGTGTAATGCCAAACCTTGAGGAAATGGTGGAAGATGAATTGGACATAGTAGAGCAAAGATTTATCAGTCAATGTATGATGAAGAATGGCAATCTAGATTGCTCCCTTCAGAGAAAGTCTAGTCAAAAGACCAACAAACAAAAGCGAGAGGAGATTGCAAGAGAACAAGGTCTCTCAAATATAAAGGAATACCTTCTAAGATTTAAGGGGCTTAAATGCCCTTAACAAGAGGTGCCTTTGCAAGTGCCAAGTAGAAACTATGAATACACATATATTTTGTTTGCAAGAATCAAAATTAAATATCTCTAACTCGACACAATTTATCAAGCACTGTAGGGAGTGGGAAGGAGCATGTATGGAGGCAAGAGGGAGCTCTAGAGGCCTAATCGCATTATGGAACTCGAAGAAGGTCACTGTAAAAACCATCGACATGACACAAAATTGGATGAAATGCAAGGTCAGTGATAATAATTTTGATGTTTCTTTCACACTGTTAAACATTTATGGTCCCATTCAATAGGAGGAAAATGAGAGATTGTGGGAGGCACTAAAAATGTAATTGCTATTGGATCTGGAGAAGTTTATTCTAGGAGGGGAATTTAATGCCATCTTGAATCTAAAATAAAAGAGTGGTGGGTTGAATCAGGAGAATAACTCAATATAGGACTTCAGAAAGTTTGTATCAAAAAATGGACTGATTGATGTGGAAACCAAGAATGACATTTTTACATGGACTAATAGAAGGTTGGGTTTTACGAATATTTCAGAGCGACTAGATAGATTCTAGATGTTTGCAAATTGGCTCACTTCTTCTTCACTGTGGGAGGCTTCTATACTTCCTATATCCGGGTTGGATCATCACCCAGTGGAGCTATGGATAAAATATGACTCTGCCCCAATTGGAAGTCTCTTCAAATTTGAGCATATGTGGTTTCAAAGGAATGATCTAACCCAACTATTGGAAGAATGGTGGACTAATGTCAAAATTAAATAAGGAACTAAGAGTTCTATGTTCTTAGAAAAACTAACTGAGTTGAAACATAAACTGAAGGATTGGAATCAAGCTTCTTCCAAGAACATTTTTGTACAAAAAGAAGAATTGCAGCAGAACTAGATGACCTAAACAGATCCTTGACAGCTAATGGAATGACCAACACAAAAATTTTGGAGGAAAAGCGTTTGCTAGCTGAACAGGCGGAGATCTTAGCTAGAAAGGAAATATATTAGAAGAGCAAATCTAGGGAAGTATGGTTAGCAAAAGGAGACCTTAATACAAATTTTTTTTACAATACAACAAAAATAGGAAGGATACACAACATAATTGAGACAATTCAGTCAACAAGGGGTGACATTCTAACTCTCAACTCCAATATTCAGAATGAAGGGGTGGCTTTTTTCCAATAGCTTCTAGCCCCCATGGATTCAACATGACTGCTACAACTAGAGCTGAATGAGGTCATTCCTAGAATTGTCTCATAGGAGCATAATAGAGCTTTGATGGCTCCTTTCACTATGGATGAAGTTAAGAAGGCAACCTTTGAACTTCATCTGGATAAATCCCTGAGACATGATGGATACCCAGCTATCTTCTTCCAAAAGTGTAGCCATTTCTTGGGAAAAGACATCCTAGAAGTAGTGGAGGATTATAAAAAAAAGATTGTTTTTTAAAAAGATGAACAACACTTTGATTTCTCTCATTCCAAAGGAGCATGAAACCCATGCAGATTTCGAACCAATAGCTTTGTGCAATACCATCTACAAAATCATTTCGAAAACCATGACAAATAGACTGAAGAAACTTCTTCCCTACCTTATTTCATTGGAATAGTCAGGCTTCACTTCAAGCATAGATATCTTTGAGGGCATCATCATAGCAAATGAAGCCATCCATTCCATCAATAAATCAAGGGCTAAGGCAATGACAGGGTTAGTTGGCCCTTCCTCATGATGGTATTAAAAATATTTGGTTTCGAGAAAGCATGGCTGGATTGGGTGTATGGCTGCATATCCATGGCTAGATACTTGGTTCTCATAAATGACACACCATGTGGTTTTTTTGAGAGCTCTAGAGGATTGCGTCAAGGAGATCCATTGTCTCCGTTCCTTTTTGTCCTCATGGTAGAAGCCTTGAGTAGAAAGATCAAAATGCATTATCTGTCTAGTTGATTGAGAGGTGTGCAGATTGCAAGGAACATCTCGACCTAGATCCATCAACTATTCGTAGATGATACGGTCCTCTATGGAGAGGCTGCTATGGAGGAAGCAAAGGCAATCAAATACACAATTGATAGCTACTCGACAATTTCTGGACAGGTAATAAATGTACAAAAATAAAAAATCTTTTTCTTTTAATGTCAAAAATCAGAGAAGCATTGCAAGGTTCTTTGGTTTTAGCATTGGACAGATCCCAAGAAAATACCTTGGGGTACTGCTACTTAATGGGGCTATAAGGTCTGATCACTAGCATAATATAGTTGAAATTTTTCATAATAAAACCCAAAAATGGAAGGGGCGATGGCTGACCCTCCCTGACAGAATTCTTATGATAAAAGCGGTACTTGCAACAATACCTATGTACCTGATGTCATGTATGAGGTTGACAAAAAAGATTGAAACTTATTTGAACGACACAATGAAAAAATTCCTTTAGGAAGGTCCAAACGAAAGCAAACATTTTCCCCTACTAAATTGGAATATAGTTCGAGAGGACAAAGGTCGTGGTGGGGCTGCCATCAAAGACATAGATCTACAGAATCAAGCTTTAGGGGCTAAACTTGTATGGCGTTTGTACACCAGGTTGGAGGCTTTATAGTGTAGAATTTTGAGAAACAAATATCTGGACAACGAAGACCCTAGTAGAATTTTAACGGTCATTGATCCCCCTCAGGTTCGCATATTTGGAAGTTCATCTGTGAGAGTCACTCGATTATAACAGAGCACCTAACCTGATAGGTGAATGATGGTATGTCTGCAAAATTTTGGCGTGACTCATGGAATGGGTACATGCCTCTCATTGAAGTGGAACAATTATGGGAGTATGCTTAGTTAATGTTGGAATGGGGTGACCGTAACATTGGAGACTATGTGGTCGACAAATCAGTGTTGGGACCCCTGAAGTGGAATTGGTCTTTGATGGAAGATGGGTGAGTTAGTGCATCTACTCTTGTAAATTTGAAGGAGGAACTCAAAGGTAGGAAGCTCATCCTTTTAGGGAAGGCAGATAAGATTATATGCTATGGGGCAAAATTAGGTGACTATTCAGTAAAACTAGGCTACCAAATTCAAAAATCATCAATTGAGGCTGTGTGGTTAGCTAATCTGTGTTGGCGTAAAGCAGTGCTCCCAAAGGCCAGGGCTTTTTGATGGATTGCTTTGCACAAGAGAATTTTGACAGGTGACAGATTTAAAACAATTGGTATTGTTGGCCCCAATCGATGCATATTGTGCTTGGCTAATGAGGAAATTGCGGATCACTTGCTTTTAAATTGTCCCTTTCCATGTAGATGTTGGGACTGACTGCGTCAAAAACTCAACCAGTTAGGCCCCAGGAAAGAGGATTTATTTTCTTTGTTCAAAAGCTGGCTGAGTTTGAATAGGAATTCTATGTGGGAAGATATCTGGACAGCCAGCCCATCACTTCTGATTTGGCAAATTTGGAAAGAGTACAATAGGAGAATCTTCTACAACAAAGAGAGAAGGTTGGAACAAGTTTTAAGCTTGATAGAAAATGGAATATTGGAACTCCTTAACTCGAGATCCTAGAATGGAGCTGTCCAAGAATTCACAAATTGGGATAATGAACTAATGAAAGTTTGGAAGGGACTCAGAATTCTGCTAAAGCATGATCCTGTTAGCAACAGTTCAAAAGTGCAGAGACGGGAAGCCAAATGGTCCCTCCCACCACAAGGAAGGTTGAAGCTAAATTTCAATGGGGCCTCGAGAGGGAACCCTAGGCCTTGGGAGCTGGCTGTATTTTGAAGAATCACGAAGGGAAGCTTGTATGGGCGCTATCTCTTAAGTTGGCGAATGGCACAAATAATGAAGTGGAGTTCTCAACTTTAGACGCTAGGATAAATCTTTGCATAGAAAAAGGAATAATGGAGGTAGATATTGAGGGAGACTCCCTCATTTGTATTAGGGAGATCAAACATAAGGATTGCTCCTCATGGGCGCTTAAGGGGTGGGTGTGTTGGTTTTTCTTCTGAATCAGCATTAGGGTTTGCCAGTTCTAATGCACAGGCAGATTCAGCCAACTGAATACAAGAGGTTGCGTGAGCTCCTCCCCTTCACTTCTGGTTCTGCCGCACCAAGGGGGTGTCCCTATTTGATAAAAGTATGACCTTGACTAGCTCAATGACAGAAAGATATAACTTGACAACAATAGGCAGAATACTCTCATGTAAGGACCAAGATTTGTATAACAAATCACAAGGTTGGCAACATTCTTGGACATATATGTCTGGTTGGGTATGAGAGTACGCAAGGATCCTAATCCTACTCCTACAACTAACAGGTGGAAGGATGAAATGGTTTGATTTGATTTTTGGATGCAAAGCTGGACATGGTATATAACCTCAACACAGAGCTAGATTGGTGCCTATCCAGGGCTTGGAGTCGGTAGACATACACCTGTGAATGATCAGCATGAACAACTAAAACTGGATTTCAGCGGGATATACATGATATCTGCCTTACAGATATCTCCCAATACAGAGTGTTAAGCTGTCTATACTTATGGCATCCCTATTGCAGTATACCCTTCCCAATATTCAATCTAAAAACAGTTTAATCTACCCCTTGAGCAGAAGTTAAATGATTAAACATTCAACACAGGAATTCTATGTTCTAGAATCTCAGGCATTCCTTGAATGCCTGGACTCAGAAGAAAGATACATGCAAAACTGGAGACAGAATCAGCATAACACATGCAAACATAGCATTATTCATATAAAATTGACCATGAAATCAGTGGATTCATGCACAAACGTACAACAGGAGATACATAAAATCGCAAGTTTTGCTGCATAGAGCAACCAAATCAGTTGTATTGTATTACAGAGCCAAATGTTCAACTTTCAACAACCAAAACAATGGTAACACAGTCTGCCTATATCGGCCAGAAAGTGTACCCACAGCAATTAATTACATGGTTTTTACAAAAAACTGCCAGATACAGCGCATGAGAGATGGCGCCCATAAGTTATCAATGCAGTAGGCAGGAGAGTTGACAGGGGTGGCCTCGATCCCTGTGCCACCATCTGGAAGTCTTCATGCTAAAAATCAGGCAGTTTAATCACTTGTACTGTCGCCCACACCCCTGCTACAATCGCCATTGATGGCTCAACCACCCGCGGCCTACTTGGAAACCGTCGCACTGTTCAAAATGGAGCTTCCTGCCAAGAAGCGCTTCCTTGCAGGTTCAAAATAATGTAGGGAGATTAATCCCACATCCATAGTGAGAAGACCACTTCAACGTTTTATAAACATGGCCACAAACATACTAAGTGTCGAGCGCTTTTGCCGCGCTCGACACACAAGCCCTCGCCCAAAGCTAAGCCATCGACTTGCCCCAAAAAACTCTCGCCGATCTATCAAGTCTCTCCGATGGCAAACAAAACACACCCTCCGTCGCCGCGACTCCCTCCATCGGAGCATCCAAAAATCCTCTGGCCGACCTCATGTGTTACACCGATGAAGCCCATCACAATCCCCTGTCGGCCAGACCAATACCATCAGCCAACCCGAAACTCCTCTGACCGACCTCAATAGTCTCGCCAACGCCATCGTAAACTCCATATTTCCCATCATCGGCCAGAGATAGACCATCGGGCCAACTTCCATTGACTAGGCCGATAAAACAAGTCTCACCGATGGCCAAGCAAAAAACACCCGTCGCCAAGACAAAAACCATCGGCCAACCCAAAAGCAACGCTCGCCGACAACAAAAGTCACGCCGATGGCAACTTGGCTTCCCATCTCCATCGGTGTGACTTAGACCATTGGAGCAAGACCACAAACCTATGTCGATAGCTGCCATCACGCCGATGAAACCAAAAACAGAAAGCTTTGAACCATTGAACCGGTTCAAACAGATGGTTCAATGGCGAGGTTCAACACTGAGGTTCACCGGCGAGGTTCAAACCGAAAGTTCAAAGACACAATCGGAGCACTCAAAAAAACAAAACTTTTGCTGATGGACAAAACATGATGACCCCTTCCTCAGGAAAGATGAAGGGGAGCCAAAACTCAGAACCTTTTGGATTTTTTGGGAAGGTGCCTGCATGAAAAATTGCTCGAAAATTGACAGTCAATTCAGGCACCAATAGTGGCTCGGATTGGGGACGTGCAGGTGCAAGACTGCAGCGAGAACCCCAGATCTCTAGGATGCAGACCAGTCCTCTATCCATTGGGCACAGAGTCAAACTTGCACCAATCTGCATCACCAAACACATTATTTTAAAATAAACATGGTGGCCCAGGGCCACCCAAAAGGAAAAACCAGACTTTTCCTTTGTCAAACACCTGATTTTCTTTTGATTTCTTCAAATGAAGCCTAAAAGCATTTAACTGTCTGCAGCAAGCCCCTTGGCAATTATTTGTGTTGCTGCTCATTTCTTTTTCTTCAACAAATCTACAGCTAGCTTCATCAGCATATATAATTATTAGTTGTAGAATGTCATCATCATATGAGTCACTGATGTTGCTTGGAAAAATAACACTCACATGAAACAAATGAATCCACATCAGAATTTTGCCCTTCCTCAAAAAATAAGAGCTCCTCTGTATCAAACATGCAATATTCAGGCACAAGCAACATCTCATAATCAAATTTATCTTGATGAACATACAGATATCCATCATCATCATGCATGGCAGTTTTGTCATTAATGTCCACCTGAAATGTCTCAAGAGAAGGCAGAAATAACTCAGAATGTAGCCCTACACTGAAAGCTTCATAGTCACCCCTGCAATCAACACTATCCCCAACTATATGAGCACACACATCTGCAATTTTCCCATCCACCTCTGAATAGTGACCTTGTTTTTTATCTTCACCAGTGCCCTAATAATCAAAAGCAAAGTTTTCAACCTCTGCACTATGAAGGTGGCCAAAATCTTCAAGGAAACATTCATAATCAGCATCCAAATATATTTCGTTATCTGAAAGGCTCACATATGCATCTGAATGCTGGCAATCACTAGCATATTCATTGCCATCCCTTGAATCAATGTTTTCTATATTCAGAGTGAAGCTCTGCATATCCACTTCATATAAATAATCAGGCATAACTGGGATATGCACACTACTGCAAGACACAACTTCATGTATGTCTCTCATTTGATCAATTGGAGGGCACCTTGTGTCTGCAGGCTTGTCTTCTAAAGGCTGATAACAATCTTTGTTTTCATTATTACAAGATGTGCTTACATTTTCTACAACATTTTCTTCATGCATCACATCATGGCTGCACACATTATTCTGAAATATATTTCCCTCTATACAATCATTTCTCAATGCACATACTGGGAGAGCTGAAATATATTCACTTTGATAACTGCTTTGACAACTTGCAGCCATGAAACCTACTGGCATTCCATATTTCTCATTGTTTTCTATGTCCATAGAAAATTGGAAAGCCTAGTGAAGTGTGACTGGTTCTTTATCTCTCAACAGATAACTCATTTCTTCATCAAATGCAGCCAAATAAATTGTCAAGCACAATGCATTATTAGGTCTCATATATTCAGGTATCTGCCTGAGCAATTTAATAAACCTAAGATTAAAGGCTGGAACCAGCTCCTCATCTTCCCTTTGGATATTCATAAAATGTATGATTAATGAGGCCACATCAAACCTTTCACCAAACGCTATCCAGGGCTTGGAGTCGGTAGACATACACCTGTGAATGATCAGCATGAACAACTAAAACTAGATTTCAGGGGGATATACATGATATCTGCCTTACAGATATCTCCCAATACAGAGTGTTAAGCTGTCTATACTTATGGCATCCCTATTGCAGTATACCCTTCCCAATATTCAATCTGAAAACAGTTTAATCTACCCCTTGAGCAGAAGTTAAAAGATTAAACATTCAACACAGGAATTCTATGTTCTAGAATCTTAGACATTCCTTGAATGCCTGGACTCAGAAGAAAGATACATGCAAAACTGGAGACAGAATCAGCATAACACATGCAAACATAGCATTATTCATATAAAATTGACCATGAAATCAGTGGATTCATGCACAAACGTACAACAGGAGATACATAAACTCGCAAGTTTTGCTGCACAGAGCAACCAAATCAGCTGTATTGTATTACAGAGCCAAATGTTCAACTTTCAACAACCAAAACAATGGTAACACAGTCTGCCTATATTGGCCAGAAAGTGTACCCACAACAATTAATTACATGGTTTTTACAAAAAACCGCCAGATACAGCCCATGAGAGATGGCGCCCATAAGTTATCAATGCAGTAGGCAGGAGAGTTGACAGGGGTGGCCTCGAGCCCTGTGCCACCATCTGGAAGTCTTCATGCTAAAAATCGAGCAGTTTAATCACTTGTACTGTCGCCCACACCCCTGCTACAATCGCCATTGATGGCTCAACCACCCGCGGCCTACTTGGAAACCGTCGCACTGTTCAAAATGGAGCTTCCCGCCAAGAAGCACTTCCTCGCAGGTTCAAAATAATGTAGGGAGATTAATCCCACATGCATAGTGAGAAGACCACTTCAACGTTTTATAAACATGGCCACAAACATACTAAGTGTCGAACGCTTTTGCTGCGCTCGACACACAAGCCCTCGCCCAAAGCTAAGCCATCGGCTTGCCCCAAAAAACTCTCGCCGATCTATCAAGTCTCTCCGATGGCAAACAAAACACACCCTCCGTCGCCGTGACTCCCTCCATCAGAGCATCCAAAAATCCTCTGGCCGACCTCATGTGTTACACCGATGAAGCCCATCGCAATCCCCTGTCGGCCAGACCAATCCCATCGGCCAACCTGAAACTCCTCTGACCGACCTCAATAGTCTCGCCGACGCCATCGCAAACTCCATATTTCCCATCATCGGCCAGAGATAGACCATCGGGCCAACTTCCATCGACTAGGCCGATAAAACAAGTCTCACCGATGGCCAAGCAAAAAACACTTGTTGCCAAGACAAAAACCATCGGCTAACCCAAAAGCAACGCTCGCCGACAACAAAAGTCACACCGATGGCAACTTGGCTTCCCATCTCCGTCGGTGTGACGTAGACCGTCGAAGCAAGACCACAAACCTATGCCGATAGCTGCCATCACGCCGATGAAACCAAAAACATAAAGCTTTGAACCATTGAACCAGTTCAAACAAATGGTTCAATGGCGAGGTTCAACACTGAGGTTCGCCGGCGAGGTTCAAACCGAAAGTTCAAAGACACAATTGGAGCACTCAAAAAAACAAAACTTTCGCTGATAGACAAAACATGATGACCCCTTCCTCAGGAAAGATGAAGGGGAGCCAAAACTCATAACCTTTTGGATTTTTTGGGAAGGTGCCTGCATGAAAAATTGCTCGGAAACTGACAGTCAATTCAGGCACCAACAGGGTGGATATCATTTGGTCTAAACTTAATCAATTACAAGGTTTTTCTTGTTGGAAATAGTCAGGACAACTGCGGGGGGCGAGGGGGGGGGGGGGGTTGAATTAGTTGTCCCTAAATTTTAACCTTTTCTAAACCTTTTAAATCTTCTTTATAATCAAATTAATGATGAAAACATTTAAACATAAATCAACACATGAGCAGAAACAACATTAACACATAACACCAGAATTTTGACATGGAAAACCCGGTTAAGGGAAAAACCACGGTGGGGGTTAACCTACAAAAAATGTGTACCCTGTTAAAAGTACTTAAGAAAATAGAAGGCACATGCCTTCGGGCGCACTGCCCAGAGCTAACTGCTCAAGAAGAGGCTCACTGCCTATAAGAAATTATGATTTATATAAAAATAATGAACTGAGAAATAACATCTATATTCATGCCTGAATCAGTCACTTTGAAGGCTCAAAACTTCTACTCTTATCTTGAAATTCTTCTTCACTGACTCTTCACTCTATGCTCCTCTTCTTCTGCTCTGCTTTTGATCCTTTCTTTGGATTTAATTCGTTGTATACAAGGATGCTTTTCAACAACTCTTCAACAAGTATTTATATGCTTCATCAACCTTGGAATGATCAACAAGGTTGGCTAAACTTGACGCGGATCATCACATTGTTGGCCAAACACAACTGAGACTTGAATCTGCTTCTACAACCACTCCACGCTTCATGAAAATGCTCTTAAATCATCCGCAACATGCTAGGATCATCTGGTCGGCCAAGATTGGGAAGAACATCAACCTCAAAGAAGAAATCTTCAATCAACAAGCTCAAAATTCAATGCGGACCTCCAACATAGTAGCCACACGATCCAAAGACCTCCACAAGCACATTGAAATCACCAATAACATTCACTCTAAACCATATTACTAGAAACATTTGTATCTTCCTCTGGAACCTTAGGAACACTATCTTCCATGACTGTCAAACTAGAAAGATAGCTTGCAGACCTCCAAACCACGAACCACTGGAGTTGATGATACACACTAACTTCCCAAACATGCCTTCAGATCTGCAGACCAAAATATTTCATTGCGGAGCAATCCGGACCAACTTACTGTCACACTGTTTCTTCTTAATACTGCAAAATCTGGTTCTACTCAGATGACCATAACTTCTTCAAATCTTCATGCGGACTTCTCAATTCTTAACTGGGGCAACCTCTGACAATCCTTTACACAGCCATATGGTCCATATGTATTGATTGTCATTAATTTTCTCAATATCCTCAACAATCCGATCTTCTATACAGACAACAAAATAGGATACAATTGACATCAATGGCAACAAGGATATGTTGACATCAATGACAACACCACTTAGGCACATATTTGCAACAATCTCCCCCTTTGTCATTGATGGCAACATATGATGTGAAAAACTAAATTTAACCATTAAGACAAGAACTTCTCCCCCTTTCTCTTCTCACTTCTGCAACTACTTTCTTTACTGCTCCCCCTTACATCAGTAGCTAGTTTTTCACATGACTTCTCTCCCCCTTTGACATCAATGGCAAAGGGCACATATTTGCTATCTTTTCTCCCTTTTTGCTTCAAACTGATCCCAAAATTTGCATGCAGACTACTCCCCCTTTGAGTAGTACCTTCTTAACATCAATCCGGATCACAAAATATGAATGTGAATTCCACCGGACTGATGCACCTTAGTGCATCTTAGTTCTGATCAGGAGGGGTAATTACCCCTAACTTTTCTCTGAAATACTCAAAAGTATCTTTAGGAAGAGGCTTAGTGAAGATATCCGCAATCTGATCTTTGGAAGACACAAACTCCAACTTGACTTCATTCTCATTAACTTTCTCTCTCAAGAAGTGAAACTTGATAGATATATGCGTTGTCTTTGAGTGCAATACCAGATTCTTGGAAATGCTTATAGCATTTGAATTATCATAGAAAATTGTGACTGGCTCCTCAAACGCAATTTTGATGTCCTTCAACATTTGTTTCATCCACAGAACTTGAGAACAATTATTTGCTGCTGCTATATACTCTGCCTCCGCAGTAGACAGAGAAATTGCCTCTTGCTTTTTTCTCATCCAAGAGACCAATCTTCTTCCCAAGAAGAATGCACCACCAATAGTACTTTTTCTGTCATCCACATCTCTTGCCCAATCAGCATCTGTATATGCATGAAGAGTGAAATCATTATCCTTTGGATACTATAGTCTATAAACAATTGTCCCCTTGAGATATCTAAAAATTCTTTTGACTGCCACATGGGATTCTTTTGGATCAACTTGAAATCTGGCAACAAGTCCAACTACATTCATGATGTCAGGTCTGGTCTGAGTTAGATAGAGCAATCCTCCAATCATTGATCTATACCCTTTCTGATTTGCCTTTGGGGAGTCATCATCTTTGCTTAGCTTGCATCCGATTACCATAGGAGTACCTACTGGCCAATAATTCTTTCACATACTTGGACTGAGATATGAAGATACCTTTATCTGACTGAACAATTTGCAGACCTAGGAAGAAATTCATCTCACCAAACATTGACATCTCAAACTCACTTTTCATCTGATCAGCAAATGCTTTGCACATGCATTCATTTCCACCAAAAATGATATCATCAACAAAGACCTCAACAATTAGAATGTCCTCATGATTTATCTTGAAGTACAGATTACTATCAACAATACATTTGCTAAATCCTAGCTTAAGCAAATGCTTATCCAATCTAGCATACCAGGCTCTTGGAGTTTCCTTGAGTCCACAGAAGGCTTTTCTTAGTCTACAAACCATATCTCCCTGATTAGACAACTAAAATCCTTTCGGTTGTTCAATGTATACTTTTTCCTCCAAATCTCTATTTAGAAATGTTGATTTGACATCCATCTGATAAACTTTAAAATCTTTGAAAGCAACAAAAGCAAGAAATAATCTGACTGCCTCTATCCTTGCCACCAGAGCAAAAGTTTCTTCAAAATCAATTCCTTCCACTTGAGAATAACCTTTACTTACCAACCTTTCCTTGTTTCTTACAACCTCACCATCTTTATTCAGTTTATTCCAGAAGACCCATTTGGTTCCAATCACATTTTTGTCCTCAGGTCTGGGAACAAGATCTCAAGTGTGATTCTTTTCAATTTGCATCAATTCTTCTTCCATTGCCTTAACCCATTTTTCATCATTGCAAGCTTCACTTACTGATTTAGGTTCAATCTTTGAAATCAAACAAATCTCTTCTTGATTTTTAGCAACTCTTCTCCTAGTTCAAACACCTCTATTTTTATCTCTTATGATTTGATCTTGCCTTCCTTGACTTCAAATTTCATCTTGATCATCTGAATCATATCCACAATACTTGGAATGACCTTCTTTGCTTTCATCAACTTTAACATTAGCACTTTCAACAATCTTTTTCAACCTCTTGTTGAAGCACCGATAAGCCTTACTTTGAGTAGAGTATCCCAAGAATATTCCATCACTTCTTGCATCAAACTTGCCTAAATCTTCATCTCTTTTGATAGAGCATTTACTATCAAAAACTTTGAAATATATCACAGTAGGAGGATGACCAAACCATAGTTCATAAGGAGTTTTACAAGAACTTCTTTTGATCTGCACCTGATTAAGAGTGTAGACAACAGTACTCACAGCTTCCCTCCAATAAACTTGAGGAACATTTGTTTCCATCATCATGGCCCTGGCAACTTCTTGAATGGTCCGGTTCTTCCTTTCCACAACTCCATTTTGCTGAGGAGTCCTAGGAGAAGATAATTGTCTTTTTATTCTATGCTTTTCACAAAAAGCATCAAACTCACCAGAAGTGAATTCTCCACCTCTATCAGATCTCAGAAATTTCAATTTCCCACCAATCTCATTTTCAACCATCATTTTGAACACCTTAAACTTATCAAGAGCTTCTGATTTTTCTTTTAGGAAAGTTACCGACATCATCCGGGAGTAATCATCAATCAACAACATGAAATATATGTCTCCTTGCACACTCCTAATTCTAGCAGGACCACAGAGATCAGTATGTACCAGTTCCAATCTACCACTTGAACCTTGTTCCTTACTTTTGAATGAAATTTTGTTCTGTTTACCCAATTGACATTCTCTACATATACTATCAGGTTTCACAAGTCTTGGAAGATCTCTTACAGCTTGAGTGGAACTTATTTTGACAATGTTATCAAAATTCACATGACACATCCTCCTATGCCATAATCAACTTTGATCTGTTTGAGCAATCAAACAACTTTTGCCCGAACTACTTAAGTGAAAGATGTTACCTTTAGTCTAATTACCAGATGCAATTTTAGTTCCAGAGCTTTCCAAGATTCTGCATTTTCCATCCTTAAAACGAAGATCATAACCCTTGTCAACCAACTATCCAACACTGAGAAGACTATGCTTCAGTCCTTCCACATACAGAACATTATTGGTCATGTTCTTACCATCAAAAGAGATGGATCCTCTGCAACGGATTCTACCAGCTGAGTTGTCTCCAAATTTCACAAGTCTTCCTTCATAATTTTCAAAACTTACAAACTTACTCTTGTCACCAGTCATATGATGAGAACATCCACTATCAATCACCCATTCATCCTTTTCAACAATCTGAGCAGCCAAGGCACTTTCCACATTTGCACAACTAGCAGATTTGGTAGACATTGGATCTTCTTCTTTAATAGCAATGAACACCCAATCATCTTCTCCATGATCAGATTCATCATCTATGACTCCTCCTTCTCCAGCTTCTTGGACATAATAACAATTCTTCCGACCCTTGTACCTATTAGGGTTTGGTTTTGAAAACCTCTCCGGATACCTTGAGGCAAAATGACCAATCTTATTACAAGCAAAGCATTTGAGTGGCAACTTTCCTTCATACTTACTGGATCCTCTTGGCATCCATTTGGCAATGAGAGCTTCAAGATCAGCAGTTTCAATTTCAATATCTTCAAGATCCTTCCTTGTCTTCACAAATCTGTTTGATCTTGCAGAAGAGCTTTCACCCGGATCATATCTTTGCTTTCCATACACACTGGCCTTGAATGCAGATTCAGACTTAGGAAGAGAATCACCAAACTCACTCATTTCAAATGTTGAAAGCTTGCCAACTAACTAATCCCTTGTGACTGTTGTTACTGTCTTGATTTCTTCAATGGATGCAACCTTGTGCTTGTAAGCTGTAGGTAAGGATCTGAGCACCTTGGCAACAATTTTTGATTCATCTAATATTCCACCTGTATTTCTGATACCAGTCACAAGTTCATTTACTTTCTGCATGTAAGAAGTAATGTTTTCATCTTCACTCATTACCAATCTTTCATATTTACCCTTCAGGCTTTGTAGCTTGGCACATTTAACATATTTGTCACCTTCATACAGATTTTCCAATTTACTCCAGATTTCATGAGCAGTTTGCAAATCCAGGACATTTTCCTATTCGATATCAGACATGGCACTCAATAATGCTTCTTTGGCTCGAGTGTTGCGTTCAGCATCTCTGAGTTCATCTATATTTGAATGTCCATTCTTCAGAATCTTATACACATTCTTGGTTATTGTCCAAAATCCATCACCCATACATTCTAGATAACACTACATGCGTACCTTCCAGAGGGAGTAATTTGTTCCATCAAATCTAAGACTTTCCTTCTTGTAGATTGACATCTTAAATCTCCTCAAGCAGTTAGGCTTCTTTTAGAGGAACTTGGCTTTGATACCAATTGTTGGAAATAGTCTAGACAACTGAGAGGGGGGGTGAATCAGTTGTCCCTAAATTTTAACCTTTTCTAAACTTTTTAAATCTTCTTTATAATCAGATTAATGATGAAAACATTTAAGCATAAATCAACACATGAGCATAAACAACATGAACACATAACACCAGAATTTTGACGTGGAAAACCTGGTTAAGGGAAAAACCACGGTGGGGGTTAACCCACAAAAAATACGTACCATGTTAAAAGTACTTAAGAAAATAGAAGACACATGCCTTCGAGCGCACTGCTTAGAGCTCACTGCTCAAGAAGAGGCTTACTGCCTATAAGAAATTATGATTTATACAAAAATAATGAACTGAGAAATAACATCTATATTCATGCTTGAATCAGTCCCTTTGAAGGCTCAAAACTTCTGCTCTTATCTTGAAATTCTTCTTCATTGACTCTTCACTCTACTCTCCTCTTCTTCTGCTCTGCCTTTGATCCTTTCTTTGGATTTAATTCATTGTATACAAGGATACTTTTCAA
The DNA here is from genome assembly GCA_027924645.1 of Cunninghamia lanceolata. Classification (NCBI taxonomy): domain Eukaryota; kingdom Viridiplantae; phylum Streptophyta; class Pinopsida; order Cupressales; family Cupressaceae; genus Cunninghamia; species Cunninghamia lanceolata. The sequence continues at coordinate 664,870 of BSBN01001787.1, read as the reverse complement.
CAACTCTTCAACAAGTATTTATATGCTTCATCAACCTTGGAATGATCAACAAGGTCGAGTAAACTTGACGCAAATCATCACACTGTCAGCCAAACACAACTGATACTTGAATCTACTTCTACAACCACTCCACACTTCATAAAAATGCTCTTAAATCATTCGCAACATGCTAGGATCATCCGGTCAGCCAAGACTGGGAAGAACATCAACTTCAAAGAAGAAATCTTCAATCAGCAAGCTCAAACTTCAATGTGGACCTCCAACATAGTAGCCACATGATCTAGAGATCTCCACAAGCACATTGAAATCACCAATAACATTCACTCTAAACCATATTGCCAGAAACATTTATATCTTCCTCCGGAACTTCAAGAACACTATCTGCCATGATTGTCTAACTAGAAAGATAGCTTGCGGACCTCCAAACCACGAACCACTGGAGTTGATGATACACACTGACTTCCCAAACATGCCTTCAGATCCGCAGACCAAAATATTTCATTGCGGAGCAATCCGGACCAACTTACTGTCACACTATCTCTTTTGAATATTGCAAAATCCAGTTCTACTCAGATGGCCATAACTTCTTCAAATCTTCATGCAGACTTCTCAATTCTTAACTGGAGCAACATCTGACAATCCTCTACACAGCCATATGGTCCACATGCATTGATTGTCATTAATTTTCTCAATATACTCAAAAATCCGGTCTTCTATACAGACCACAAAATAGGATACAGTTGACACCAATGGCAACAAGGATATGTTGACATCAATGACAACACCACTTAGGCACATATTTGTAACATTTCTGTCACGTGTATAGAGAATCAAATGTGACAACAAATTTTCTGGCGAGCCTTGGATCTCAATGATAGATTTCAGTTGATGATGAGATATTGGATGTATCTATTTGTTTGATGGTACACTTGGCCATGCATTTTGGTTATAAAGGAGTTTATATTTGAAAAACAATATGTTATTATTGGTGGTTGCCTCATATGTAGCTAGAACAATTATAGTGTATCTTTTGAATATAGACTTAATACTAGAAAATGGGTTTCATATTTTCTAGAAAGGGTTTGTGTACAATTTATGCCAGTTTAAGCTTGGGGATTGATATTTCTCATGGCCATATAATTGTTAAAACCCAGAATGTTAAAATTCTAGCTTACACTGACATAAATTGCAAACCCCCAATGGTAAAATTGTAAACCTTGGGTGAAATCAATGGCAAATGGCCATGAGAGTGTTGAGTACTTGTGACTCAGATTATAGGTTCAATGTTTCAATGGTTCCTTGGTTCAACGGCTTAAGATTCATGTTCTGTCACTGAACATGCATTTTCTGTGTATACTGCAGAAGTATGTTGAAGAACATTTCCTGTGTATACTGCAGATGTATGTGAGTATCTTTTCGTATGTATCCTGCAAATGCATATCTGCGTTGTATGTTGGCATTGTATGTTGGGAAGATACATTGTGAACAGTATCGACATTGTATGTTGGAAGATACATTGTGAACAGTATCGGCATTGTATGCTGGAAAGATACATCGTGAACAGTATCGCTACCGAATGTATCTAGTGAATGCATATCGGCATTGTATGTTGGGAATATACATTTTGTGTGTATATCACAAATGCACATCGGATATACATTTTGTGTGTATATCGCTAATGTATGCTGCAATCATTTTGTGTGTATCCTGCAATTGTATGTCGGGGGTTGTATGTTGCAAATGTATGTTGCGAATGTACATTGTGAATGTACATCGGGTCTGATACAATGAAAGTCAATGGTCAAATGCATGTTCTGAATGTATGGGGAGAATGCATCTTCTGAATGTATACTGTAAATATACATTGCGCACATACATAGGCTGAATGCAAGTGATGACCGGCTGAATCGGTGGAACAAATTGCATGTTTAGAATGCATCCTTCGTTGGATACAAACAATGACCGGTGATAGTAGGTCGAACGAAGCATATACAAGTTGATTTACATCGGCGAGATGGTGACTATCGGTCGAGGGCTTCAAGGGTTTGCCGATGGTAGTGGTCACTCCGATGAACTGGTGAAGGTTGGCGAAGTTGACATCGGTGTGAGAAATACTATCGGCCAAACCTAAGGATGTTGCTCCGATGTCATCTATCACCCCGATGGAAGTTGGCGAGGCTTTGGCGTCAACATGAGATATTTGGTCGGTCTAAGTTTTGGGTGTCTATTCAATGGTTGTATGTTATTCCGATGAAGGCATGAAGTCTTTGGTATCGGTGGGACATGAAACCGTCAGAGTGAACGATGGAGTGTTGGCCGATAGTTTTGGTTGTGCCGATGGGGATAGACTGGGGTCGGTGGCGGCAAAAGTGACGACGATAGTCTTACCAAGCCGTCAGGTATATAAACTGAAAATTGTCCAACGTCGGGTGCATGTGGGACTAAAGGTCATCACGAATGTGCGAACAGTTTGGTAGTTTTGAAACAGTTGAAAAAGAGTGATGCCAGTTGGAACGAACGGTGAGTTGCATGTGTCGATTGGATTGCTAAAGCAATGATGAAATTGATAGACTAAAAGTTGGTGAGTTCAATTTGATGAGTTGTTCGGTGTTTTTTACCTCTTCTGTGAAGTCTGATACAATTTGTTGCACAAAGCATGTTAACTGTATGTAAAAAGACTGAGGAGAGATGAAAAGAACAGAGCCGAGAGACTGAAGTTCTGTATTGTATGTGATTTGAGGCATGATATCAATATGAAGGACCAATCTTAGTGCTGAAGAAAATTGAGCAGGGTTGTGCTGTAAATTATTCTTCAGATGAAGCAAGATGTAAATCTTCATGAAAGGCTTATTGCCAGTTTTGTATTGTAATTGTTTTTCTGTTGCTGAATAATACAATGGTGATTTGGGCTTTTGGAGTGTGGGGTTTTTTACCCATAAGGGTTTTCCCCACGTATATATGTGTCTTCTGTTCTATCTTTTGAGTTAGCGTTTCTGTTGTTGAAATTAAATCTTGCAGCTTGTACTTTCCTCTAAGGGTCAATGTTGGAAATGTTCTATATAAGTTTCCGCTTTAATGGCATAGTTGTGCGTGTTTTTGAAGCAATTGATAAGAATTTAAATCTGTCGAAGACACCACTATTCTTAGAAATACGTTCTGAGATGCCCTCATTTCCTTACAGAGAGATCAATTCCAAGGTTTACAATTGTATGGGCATGAGACATATCAAATTTAGTTGTGAGAGAATGGACAATCAAGCTCTTTAAATAAGTATGTAATGTCAGGTATAGATTTATCCTGATAGTACTATCTTTAACTAGTATAGATATTTCACATAGATTGTTACTCTATTTAAAATGTTAGAGAGATATTAAAGTTATTTTATTTATTCAAGAGATCTTATTTTATTGAAGATCTATTTTATTTATAATATATATATGGATACATAAATTTCAATTTACTTAAAAATTATTTTATTTTACTTTACAACTATTTTATTTTCTATATATACATATACAAGCACATAAGTTTTATTTTCCTTTATATCTATTTTATTATATAGATGGACACATAAATTTTAGTTTACTTAAAAGTTCAATTTTACTTTAATTTAGAACTGTTTTATTTACTCAAGGCCATGTATGAATATAGGGCATTTCAAGGCCATGTATGATAGTTTATAAATGATGATAATAATTTCAAATATTATGTATGAGTTTAGAATCGCAGTTTATGAATGATGCCAATAAATTGACAGTTTATGAATGATAACAATAATTCCTAAGATTGTTTTCATGAATGATGCCCCACAATGAGAAATCCACTCAAATTCAATTGCATAGTATGAAAGTGTTAACCATATTACCACCAAAAACATCCTAAGCTAAAAAGCCTTATTCTATCTACTTCTATCTACTTCAAAATAAGGATTCTATTCATTCAGATTACTCAATAGAATAACTGTGGAGTGCATTCCATAAGTGTTTGAAATATTCTATGAATAGTGACCTATGTTTTATAACAATAAATTTGAACCTTGACCTATCAACACCGACCCATCCTTTATAATAATATAGTGAACTTTATTTTGTAGTTTAGTGACCTATCATTTATAAAAATGATTGTTCCAAAATGCCCTATCATTTATAATAGTGACCTATCTTTTATAAGAGTGATCTATCATTTATAATAGTGAACCTTGACCTATTACGCTAGATTGTTACAAAATGCCCTATCATTTATAATAGTGACCTATCTTTTATAAGAGTGATCTATCATTTATAATAGTGAACCTTGACCTTTTAAGCTAGACCTATTAACAGTAACCTATAACAATGAACCCTAACCTATTAAGCTAGACGTATTAACAATGACCTATAACAAATGAACCCTAACCTATTAACATTGACCCATAATAAAGAACCTTGACCTCATAACAATGATCTTTTCACATTGGCCTATAATAGTGAGACTTGACATTAATTTATAATTATTTCCACTCAATTTATTACAAACAATATGCATTGTACAAACTTACAAATTTTGTATTCATTTTTCCATCTGTTTTACCCCTACAATAGGTTCTAACCAATGTAGATTGGGTGGGCAGAGATCCAAATATGCTAGTTATTATATTCCATTTAAAATTCTCTTGTTTTTATATTGTTGCAAATATGTGGCTAATTGAAAGTTGTAATTATGCAGGAAGTGTAGTTTATGTCTTGCATGATTGAGCAACTAATTCAAGGTGTACTAGTCATTTTAGTTGAGCAAATAATATAAGATCACACACATGGTATATAGATTGCATCATTTTTTTACTTTGTTAGTTAGGCTACCATTGTGTATAGGGTACAATTAGTAGAGTGCAAAACTGTAGCTTGTGGGAGAGACAATATAGAGGCCAAGAGAGATGCAGCTAGATACCAGATAGTGTAGGAACAAAGATGATGCTAATTAGTTGTAGATGTAATCTATTTAGACAAGGATAACTCAAGTGAGATGTTACATAGTTTGATGCAAAGAGGTCCATTCTCTCAATCCCAGTCTCACTCTTAGATGAGTACTCATGATAGTGGGAGAAGTAAGGCAAGGGGTTAAAGGATACAACATATATGAAATAAATATAAAATCATGAATAAATGCAAATCTAAAAAAAATAATTAGGGTTTAAGTAGTAGAGAAACATTATTAGGCACAAGATATCCAAAGAAGGTAATAAACAACGAAGCCAACTTTACAATATTTTTGGCAACCAATAAAACTTTTGATAACCCATTTCCACAAATTTTGTTAGTCTAAAATTACCAATTGAAAGAACTGTAAAATAAAATTTATAACTTAAATTGGAGAGGTCACAATGATGCTCGAACAGAAGATTTGAATTCCATAACCAATAAATGTGTTACAAAACATAGAAAATGACCATTAAGTTGTGTTGATAAACACTACTAAAAAAAAGCATAAACTATTCCACCAAACATCCTTGAACACTAGTTTTGATATTTGGAATCCTTTGAATCTTTCCAGTAGAAAGTTAAAGAAACAAAAGGCCTTAAGCATTCAACTAGACATTCCACCAACCATTATTGTGCCTTTGTTGAATTTCAGAATCACAAAGAAAACCCAAAAAACCAATTGAGTCAATTCATTAATGATACAACCACAAAATAAAACCCAAAAAACCAATTGGGTCACTTCATTAGGGATAGAATCACACAAAAAATGAAAGCAACCTTCCATTTACGACCATAGACAGGAGTGAAATGAAGAAATCCCATCTCAAATAGTAAATAATGTTAATGCAAATGGAAAAACAAGGGGTTTTGTATTTAAATGGATAAATGTGAGGAACTGAAGCATTGAAGGATCCATTGTGTGGATATGCAATGGATATCTCACGCCATCCCATACACAACCAATAAAGGGATTTAAATAAAGAACCATTGACCAACTGGAAATCTCAAATAGTAAAGAAAGTTAAAACAGATGGAAAAATCCCATTTAAATATAGAACCCTCATGAATACAAAAGAACCCCAGTTAAATACAAAACCTCATGAATACACAAGAACCCCATTTAAATACACAACCTCCATAAGAAGACAAGAACGAAAAAATCCAAGAACTATATTATCAACTATAAAACCATTAAACAGTGACATTGCTTATACAAAAAAATCCAACACCTCAAAAAATGAAGACATTGCTTATACAAAAAGAGAAGAAACAAAACACAACAAACACCTCAAAAAATGAAGACATTGCTTATACGAAAAGAGAAGAAACAAAACACAACAAACACCTCAAAAAATGAAGATTGCGCTGGTTCATTGCCTTAGTGAGATGTGGAATCCTCACCTAGTTCATTTGCTTGCAGATGATGGTGTGGAAGACTAGCAACGAGCAACGAGCCAGCATTTCCAACCTAGAGCTTTCACAGAAGCTATTGCCAAATGTAGAGTTGAAGTGAACATGTTTTGGTGCAAGATACAATGAACTTTCGAGAAGAGGACTCTTGGTAATGGGGTGTCGGTGAGATATAAATGCGAGGTATCGAAGCATTGAAGGTTCCATTGCATGGAAATTTCACACCATTCCATACAACAAAATGTGGATGTGAGAGGAGTTAATGTGGTGGGTTGAGAAAGAAAGAGAAGGTGAGCGTTTATTGTTAGCATGTTTTAAAAAAGATGGTGTTCTATCTACATGCCACATGACATGGTGAACTCGTACTTAAGAGAGCTCAAAGTAGGACCGGGGGTCCTCATGACCCACCATCGATCAACCTTTAAAAAGACTATTTTTTAACATGTCTCCACCGCTCCTTTTCCTCCACATGGCAAATTAGTCGAACACCCATCAAAACAAATTATTTTACCCCTACATGTCATTGCATGAGTGGGCATGATTTTTTTTTTATCTTTGACTAACATGGCGCTCTAGGTGGACCCCAAAAGTTAGGGTTACCCACTATGGGGTCCTCTCCCCTAGTTGGCATGAAATTTTTCAAAATGATTTAGCACTCTTCTATCATTTCATTAAACTAATATTTTACCTTTAAATATTCCAAGTTATTGTATATGAGACATGCTCAAGACATATTCCAACTTAATTATGAAGGATAAATAAAAATAGAAATTTTAAAATGTCATAGAAAAAGTATAGATGGGATATCTATTGAAAAAGTGGACTTGTTTTTTTTCCTTAATGGAAATGAGTATTAAGAGTATTCTTTAGTATCTCACAAAAAAAGTGATATGATAGAGGTTTATTGATTAAATACCTTGTGTAAATTATGGAGTTCCTTGCATGGTTTTGCTTAAGCAAAGTTCGACATAACAAACCACTTGGATGATTGTTGGAGTGTGTGACTTAGTAGTGAGAAATACTAAATTTCAAATCACCAACAAACTAGAAACTCAACAAGGGGGGTTGAGTTTCTTTTATGCCCTCGATATGGATGATGAGTAATTTTAAATAGTTGTATAAGCCAACTTTTGCTATGTTGTTGCCCAATGAATGTAAGCACCGTATCCAATTTTGAATTTCATGCCCATGGCTATGATGCCAATGTGTAAGGTCTGATTTGATTATCAAAATTAGATTGGCCTACCATCACTATATTTTATATTTTGTCAAATTTATCTAGAAAAGAATTAACTGGAATGCCAATCCAAATTATATAATAGCACATTGAGAACTTTGTTCCAATCCAAATTAGGGATTATAAATCGGCATTTGTTGCTACTATCAAGTTTCTCATAGATTGCAATCAACTTTCCTATTTTTGGACACAATATTCTTCCTCCACACATAGAGTATCTATTTTGAATTCATGATGCCAATCACTTCTCTGTCCTCAATTTCTATTGTTATCATTTTCATCTGATTTTTAGAGACAATGCTTAGAATCATGTTATCCCATATCATCCCAAGTAAAGTTACCAATACAATGCAATTTTCAGACAAAATAATCAAATCATCTTGTGTTGTAATATTGCATCTTCAATTTAGGCTCTTCTTATATTTGTTATTTTGAATTGTGGTTCCACTAGACAACCCGCACTTGTACTGCATTGAAATCTTTATCCTTCTTTTCCTTATTCTATTTGTCAAATAAATAATCTTGTATCATGCATTTTAATTTTAGAGATTGCACAATGCATCACAAGGCAGTTTTCCTTCCTTAGAATGAACTTTGGTATCAAACTCTATGCACCATACCCCCTTTTTCAATTTTGTGTCGGAAAAAAATTGTTGTTCTGACCATACAGATCCTCGGATTTGCTCTATGAATGACTTCATTAAATAATAATTAATTCAACATATGCCATTGTGTTTTATCTTAGCCGCAAAGCATGATCTCCAACTTTTCCATATATAGACAAATTGCAATTATTTTTCAACATCTATTTGAATTTTGAAATCAATCTATAATCCACTGCAATCTCACAATTTTGTTCGATGAAGGTGACCTTAATGAACATGATAAACTAAAAGTGCACCTTGAAAAGATGTGTATGATTCCCCTTATTTCTGTCTAAGCGTATGTAACATAGCATAGCTGTTTGTTGATCACTTATTATTAACACCTTAAACCTGGTATGATTAGATTCTTTTAAATCTTATCATAATTTTTTCCTCTTAAAATCTAAGGTTGAGAACTGGTTTACAATGGAGCATGTTAGTGTAGTGGAAACTGCTTCCTAGTTCATTCATAGTTTCACCATTAGTCTCTCTAGATCGTTTCTTCTTTGAGTTTTAGGACTGGAAGTTTAATCTCCCTCACATTTATTTATTCAAAGTAAAATATAATATAACATCATGAAAATAGAAAGTCATGACCATGGGTTGCAATGTGCAGAAACAATTTATAAAGCTCTGAAGACAAATCCCTCAAATTAATGCTGATAAGGTCATGGTTCTGTGGTCAAGTCGCACGGTTATTGTGGTGGCCACCAAGGTTCAAACCCCCGCTGGGTCAAATAGCTCGCAGGCCTTGTGCCTTCGCTGGGCTGTCGTGCTTGCGGGATATGGGCCTACGATGGGCTGTTGTGCTTGCAGGCTGTGGGCCTTCGCTGGGCCAACGAGCTCACAGGGTTTGAACTTGGCAATAATGCCTTGGGATTGAGACCCCCCAGTAGTGGTCTCGGCGATAAAGCCATGGGAAGAGATCCCCCGTAAGGATCTCTCTGGGCTCGGAGCAGGCTAAAAACCCGAGTTTCTCAATAAAAAAAATATCCCTCAAATTAACTAAAATAAACTGGTTAAACTTAAAAATGGACTATCCATAACCAGTGTACAAATCATATATTAGTTCCTTTATTTTTAATTCTTTTAACACAAACAATAATAAATAAATAAAAAGCATTAATCGAATGATTCCCCAAGGGCCCCCAACCTCTGTTGCACAGTATTGGCACTTGTTAAGCTCGGTCACTTCTTCAGCATCCTCAATACATCTCCAATAAGATGCAGCGAGCCAGTCACAAGAACCTGCAATGCAAATAATATCAGTGAAGATGAAGGACCTTCAATACATCATATAATATCAAAAGAAGGCAATAATACCACATTGCATATACATATTTCAAAGAAGGCTGTAATCTTCTTCGCTAAAAAATCATTAAGTTAACTTCTAAATGCTACAAATAAAGAATAATCTGACTGTCAAGCACGAGTAAAAAGAACCCCAAATATTTAAGATAGTCTTAACATTATGCATTTTTCATGTAATATATTATTTCATACTTGCTACGATCTACACCTGTATATTCGAAGAAATTAAAATAGGCTGCGTATGGACAATCTTTTCAAACCTTCAGCATGCATTCCTTATATGTAGAACTAGGAAACAATAAAAGAAACGACTTCCTGAAGATCAGGTAGCCAAACATATGTTGAAACTTGAAAGTACTGTAAAATGCAGAATTTGTAGAGGAATGCTGAAAAATGCTTATTCTGGAGGAATTGTGAAAGAACAGGGTGTGCATTTTGCCTCTGGAGTTAGAGGATTAGTTTCCAGACTCACTCAAAGAAATATTGCTACGAAGAAGTAATTGCAAGCACAACATAAATATACCTGTAAGTGCAATGAGTGGCTTTGCCGAACACATTCTCTGAGCCACTCAATAGTCAGTGGCACAGAAGGCAATACTGCACTGATAAGATGATCTTTAGTATTGGAAAATCTCTCCACTGAAGGTTCGCTTACAAAAAAATCACAAGGTGGCATTGATGAAAAGCCTGGCTCTATCTTTTGATCATTTTCTGTTATTTCTGATGCACATGAAGGAAATCATGCAACCAGAAAATTGCTATTAGTATTGAATGCTTAGCATTAGAATCTAATAAGCATGTCTTAATTCAATAGTGATACATTTTAGACATCAGTTATGGCAAGCACAATACATCCAAAAGATGAGGTTGCCATTGCTTCAGTTAACAGACACGATCAAATTCTTTTCAATCTACCTTAAGTTCTGTCTGGATTATTTTCAATATTCCATTCAAAACACAACTCAGTAACATTGTTTGCAGAGCCATTTGTTCATGAGAAGCTTTACAGAAAAGTTGCAGTACCTGTGCACCCACAGATAACATTTTCCCATGTTCTCTTAAGGGATAACTGCCATCTAAGGTCAACTTTTGGAGAATCCTGTTTTGTTGATGTACTGGAACCAAATTGAGTAAAAGATGAATGACTTGGCACAAAGAGAGCTCTGTTGAAGTTCACTCCTGAATATCAAAACAAATTATTGGGATTATGATCAATACCAGTTATCTACACAAAGGCAGACTGCACATTGAATCAGGAACATAATATATGGTCAAGTTAGAGTAAAACTAACCATCCCTTCTACAAGTTAGTCCACACAATAGCGAAATAGAGGTTCTGTTATTTCAAGAGATAGGATAGAAGATGTCTACAAACATTCAAAATGTAATCAATTCATTTATGTAAACTTAAATTATATCGTTGTAATGTTACCAGGCTAAGCAGTAAGCCAAAGAAGACAAAATACAGGAGATTACATTCAAATCATGAACACTAATGCTCTTCTATTTCATTTTGTCGTGTCCCATTATGAAACTCTTATCCAAATTAGCAACAGAAAATGCTATGTGTAGCTTCCAATGCAACTGTCAATGAGCACCACAATTTTTGTGCAATGAGGGGAATATTGCCTTCTCTAATTAGTAAATTTTATAACACCATGGGCGCATGAACTTCCTTTAGCAATTCATACACTATCAATGTACTTAGTAGCATCAATGTGTCCTTTGCAGAAAACAAATTCATGTCAATCCTGTAAAAAGGATAGGCCATTATCACTTCGAATATACAAAAATGAGATGTTAAAATATTTTATATTTGGTCCTATTTCATGGCAAAACTTATTTTGTACTCTTCTTCCTACTCCAATTGACTGAACATGACCAATGCCTAAACAAGATTATCCGTGGGACTGGTGAACATGATTAATCAGTCTTGTTAATTCCCTGCTAGCTAGACATAAAAGTTTGCACAGATCTTCCCTCGAAAGCATTTCTGCAAAAGATCACTGAAGCTTGAGCATATGAACACACAAAGTGTAATATTGTTTATGATCTTTTCCACTGTAAATAAAAGTAACATTGTCTAACATCACTGATGAAATGTGTCAGTGACTAATGGCCTTCTAAAGCCACAAGTCATATTAATTATCCATGGTAGAAATCAAATAGAACATCTAGATGTAAGGTAATACCTAACTTACATATAAATTATAATACCAATAGGAAGCACTTACCTGTTATACAAATGAAAAAGTGACAAATTAATGCATTCAAGAAAACATAGAAAACCCAATCCTCACAGAGTTGGGAGGGGAGCAAATGTCAATCCTCACAGAGTTAGGAGAGGAGCAAATGGAAAATAGTGTACATAAGTAAATCAAGATTGAAATTCAGTGCTTTAAGCCAGTAATAGGCTCTGATCTATTCAAATAAGGTATTAAACTGAGAGGAATGGACCTTAGAAATGGTATGGGATTGTTAGAAATGAAGGTAACTACTATATATGGAAATCTGAATTCAACTGTAAATATGATCTTAACTAGTATATAACCAAATGGAGATTGCAAGAAAGTAAATCAGCAACACAGAAAAATATGGAACAGAGGAACAAACACATAACACAGTGTTTACGTGGAGAAACCCTTTCGGAAAAAAAACTCCACCAAGAAGAGAGGCCCAAGTCGTATTATCTTTAGAAATAGAGATTACATACAATCCTTCATTTCTCCTCTTCAGTCTTCACTCCTTCAGCACCTGCAAACAAAGTTTTCACTCTAACTCATCATGTTACATTTCTACCACCATAACCCTTGTTTATATAGCATTTTCACCCTCTAAATGGGGCGTCCAAGTTGGTTATCATATCCCAACGCCTTGTGAAAATCCAAACATTTATTACATAAAACAATGTTTGTAACCCCATTACTCACCTCTTACACATGGACACCTAATTTGTCATATCTTCCAAGGTGGTTTCCGTCTTCATGTGGAGGTGTTATAACCATCTAAAACTTCATTACAAGTGTCCAAAACAACCTCATGGGAAGTTGGGTGCCCAAAACCAAGTTAATCTCCAAGATTCCTTTCTAGTAAATAGTAACTTCCTGCCAGTAAAAAATTAATTACCGACCCCAGTAAAAATTAATTACCATACCAGTAAAATCCTGATGGTAAAAATATTTACAGCTGATGGTGAATCCCTCATCCCTTATAAACGATTTACAAACAATATTAGGAGTAATTAAATACATAAGATTTACAATGTTGATGGCACCTTAATCCTAACAGGGATACACCTAAAAACAAATGTAGATTTCTATGACACTTTTGGTGATTTACAACTATTTCCACACCATCACATTCTCCCCTATGGCTCATTTTTCCTGCATGTCAGGGTCAAACTGATATTGCAATTTGTTTCAAGCAAATTAAGAACCATGCATATCATCCTTCTCTGAAAGAATGCTCCATTATGTTTCCTAGCGCTCATCTAAACATTCTGCTCCATTATGTTTCCTAGTGCTCATCTAAACATTCTGCTTCCATGTAAAGAATTTGTATGCAAGCCCTTCATGCTTTTCTTTTGAGTAAAAATTCATTGGATTATGGCTGTACTTTAAATAGGTTATTTAGCCGTTTGAACTGTGAACTCAGAAAATATGAATTCTGCCTGCTGTCATTTGAACTTAATATGCTATTGATGCAAGATGACTAGAAAGAAGTTTTGAAGCTTGAAAAGCATGTGCATACAAAATAGACACATTATTTTTGGAGCATTTGTAATTTTGTTTTCTCCTCAAAAACTCCAACTAAGATTGAGTTCTAAAAATGGTTAAATCTGACATTGACAAACATGTTTTCAAATATCTTATTGTAAAAACTTCAACCAATATCAAAAAGATGTTAAATCAAAATTTCAGATGCTTTTGGGAAAATAAATCTTGTTTGAAACCATTGCTAGCATGCAATCCAGGATTACAGAAATTACTACAGTAAATATCAAAATGCTAGTGAGAAGTTTAAATATGAGCACTACATGGTCTACTGTTTGTCTATATAATTCAATTTAGCGAGACCTCTTACACATGAACATGGATCATTAACCGAAAGATCAAACCAACCTCTTCAGCAACGTACCAACCATTATTGCTTTTGGTTCTGATAAGCTTGCTGAGACTTGGTATGGCATAGAGACAAAGAACTGATGGTGGAGCTGGACACTTCTTACAGATGAATATTATTTATAACCAAATGACCAAACTGGGCTTCTGGCAAGGTACTTACTATAATTGGTTTTAGTTCCAGTACTTTTGCTGATAGGATTAGCTACGGAATACAGATGCTGAGGTGGGGATGAAACTTGAGACCCGTTACATGTAGTTACAGATTGACAACCTAGTTATTTGCCAACATACCTACCATCATTCATTTTGGTTCTGATAACCATGCAACAACAGGGGACCAAGGTGAGGGTGGAACTTGGCACCTCTTAGACACAGGGCGGCTTGTTAACCAAAAGACCAAACTGGGGCTTCAGCAAGGTGCCGACAATCATTGGTCTAAGTTCCATATATTTTCTGATGGACGTGTTTTACGATAGGGGCATAGAGTTGAGAAGGAAAGCACTTTAGACCAAAGAGCCAAGGCTGTGCTGATTTGAAGTCAGAGCAAAGCAATTAATTTGAGCTGGTGAGGATCAGGATCAAACACACCCACCCACTTCTTCATTCATCCAGGTTATTGACATGGCCACCAAAGATGCTCACTAAGCTGCCGCCGTAGTTTGCAATCCCTAATGGGTGGTTAGGCACAGGTCACTTACAAGTGATCCTGCCAACCTGGGGAACACTCCAAATTGCAGGAGGAATCACCCCAGCCTGCAAACAGTAACGCCCAATACACTCACCTCTGCCTAGCCAGCAAAAGGGTTTGCCCCTTCTGAATGTGCATTTGCTCTAAAGAAGAATACAACATGGTTTAACCTGGAAGCCTCCTTTTAATTGTAAAACATATCTGGATCCTATCTTAGTCTCCACAAAATTGATCACAACCATGTAAATGCAACTTGAAAAAAAAAACCTTCAAAAAGAATCATAGTACCATGGAGACCACATGTATTGACGAGTTGTGAGAGAAGTAACTTAGGGTCCCTTTCAGATGAACAGTTAAATAGCAGGACCTGGAGACAAAAAAAAAGGAATGAAATTTGTAAAGACATCAAACATGTATGGATTGTCACTTTCCAAATTCGTAGAATGAGTGTTTCTCATAAGGAATGAAAACACAGAAAAACTATTAGAGAACTAGATGGCAGAGACACTAACCTGTTTTGAACTCATTTTAGAGTTTCTAATACTGTGCTGCTGATAGTCAAAATTTGATATAAAATCAGTGAAGCCATTTTGGGTTTCCTTATGTATTTCTCTGGTCTGTACAAGTGACTCAGTATCCATTTTTATTGCAGAAGAAAACCACTTTGCACATACTTCCATGCTTTCTGGAGTGTGAGCTCCATCCAAATAGAAAATCAGCTCACTGGAATTGGCATTACCAGTTTCTTCCATATTACACTGAACAGGTTGCTTCAGATATGAATCATGAATAACCTGTGCACGTCCTGGAAAATTGGCCATTGCAAGCCCTTTGATGAAGGAATCCGGTAAGTATCTTTCACCAGTTGCCTGGATCATCAACATCACATCTCTGTTCATTAAGAAGCTCTAACCAAAATCTTGGGCTAAGCTGGAAATCCATAAAAAGAAAAACACCTATTAGCTAAGAGGAGACAGGAACATACACTTTCTTGCAGATGAAAGTCTTCAGAATGTCCAGTTCTCCTAAGCCAAGAACAACAGAGGGCAACAGCTAGGCCTGCATTTATATGCTGGTGATCACCAGCCAAGCCGAGATTCAAACCACCCAGTCTAGCAAGATCTAATGGTGATACTACATGGAGAGGTACCTGCAATTGATGAACAAAATATTAGGAAAGCATGCTTGATCCAGAAAATGATTTCAAGAATTTATAGAAAATGGAGATGATACTGCACAAACTAGGCTTCATTGCTGGTGCAAAAAGAAAAGAAATCTTAACTACTTATGAAATACTCAAATATTTGATTTTGGCTAAGTTATCAGTCTTAGTAGCAGTAGGTATACTGGTACAAGGTTTTAGTACACATCAGTATGCAGTTCTATTTTGGCACTTGATTTTGTATGGCTGGATACAGCTATACAACTTTTTTTTTAAATATTAAAAATTCAAATTTATAGACAAATAAGAAAACTTGAACACATAACATGCATAGAGTAAACAAAATAAGTTAAATAACCACAACACATTTGAAAACACTACTGATAATTGATGATCTAATGCCAAATGTCATGATAAATCCAAAAAGATTAATAGGCAATGGTAAAATTGCAAGTAGCACTATAATGTTTTTCATCAAGAGCATTGTTAGTGTTTTAATTTGTCTCCTGTGAGACAACACAAAATGGAATAGTACACATGGTTAATCTCTCTTCAAATTAGGAGGGGAAGCTCCCTGAGATCTAAAGCTACTCCTAAACCTAAAGCTATAAACAAGATTTACAATTATGCACACTAAATAAGATTTCACTGAGGGGGGTTAAAATAAAGGATGTAGTCAGTCATAATTGTAGTCGGCCGTAGTCGGCCAAGTAAATAATCATAAATTAATTAGTGTTGTTATGTTAGGAGTGTTATCGGGAATTAACCCCGACGGTTGGATAGTTATAGAGTCGTTGCCAACGGTTGGTATCTCAACCAACCTTGGCCAAGTTATATATTGGCTTAATACTTTGTAGTCGAGGCGACCCCACAGCATTGTAACATTGTAGTGTAATACTGATATATTCAATGAATGGGAACAATGCTTTATTCTGTGCAATGCTGTTATAATTTCATGCTCTGTGTTATGCACTATACTACTTAATTCTGTTTACTTCATATTCTGTGAAACACACCATATTGGGGTAAACAAAGGAAATAACTGAAAGTAAACTTGTCTTATATTTTTAATTCTCAGAGGTTGAGCACAAGACCCGAAAGGTTCTTATCTCACAACAAGATTTTATATTTTGAAAACTTGCAACCAAATGAAACAATGAACACTTCCTTACTGGCTAAACCCAGAGACCAATAAGTCCTAATACACGAAAATAGGATGAATAAACTAGTTTTGACACACACTAACAACTCAAGATTTCATAAATTGAATAACTTGGATGCATACAAAGCTACAGGTAAGATGAACCACAGTGTTAATACAAAGCCTAACACTATTCTTCACTAGTGGGCATGAGCTTTCCACAGTCCATAGATGTTAAGAATAAATGCTTTTGGATTTCACTGTGTGGATTTCACTATTCTTCACTTTTAATTCAACCCACGAAAACCAAACCACTAATTGCACATTAATTTCAGATTCAACACTTGAATGACAACTTCTACAATATAAGCATAAATTCCACTATCATTCATTAAAAATGTCTTGTGCCCAAGGCACTTATTTCTAGGTTACAATGAATAGCTTTTAGGGATTTGAGAATAATAATTAAATATCCCAAAAAGAAATGTTTTAAAGCTAACCTATTCAAAAGATGCAAAAAAAGCAAAAAATGAAAGGAACTTACAGCAAATCTATCCTAAAACAGTTAATAAAATAAAACAGCCCAAAAATAGGCCTTCAGCTCTGTTTACTGCCGATTGAGTCTAATTAAAATATTCAGAGTAAACAGAAAATACATGAATTCCAAATAAAACAAATTCATAACAGTGTGCTCATTGCCATTGCATAGTAGAACTTAAATCTGTATTAATTCAGAACTTGCATATACAATCACATCAAAAACTGACTCCCCATTACGATGCTACGACGGGTATATAAAGGAAGCCGATGGTTCCATGGGTGGCCAACCGTCGCAACCGACTAGAACTATCAGGAAATAACAACCTCACTGATCATAACCAACACATAACTAATTACACAAGTATAAAATGCCGCTAACAAGCTCCACCCAGAAATAGAACACCAGAAATAGCAATTGCTAAAAATAGCAATTTGCACGAGTGGCCTTCATGATTCTAAAACACTTTTCGATCTAAAACTCATGAATCCTATGACAAATATAAAACCCTAACCACCATGAATCCATCTATAAGCTGAGAAATAATTTATAGGGTTGTGTCAACACTAGAAATTGAAGTTGGAAACCCTAGCATGATTGTTTCGATACAACACCATTGCCTAGGGTTTGAGAAGGTTGAAAACTTAAAGTTGAAACCCTAGCAATATGAAAGCAAGTCAAAACGTCAGCACAAGGACTTGGTGAAGTTTGGCAAAAAGGATATGAAAGTTGTCACAAAAGACTATGATGAACAATGCCTAAAGAATTGTAGAAGTTGCCCTAAAAAACACTAGATAATTTCTAATCTTTCATTCCTTGCTGTTTTGGCCATTCACACCACTGATAAATTCTTGGAAACTAGAGCATTGACTATTGCTGAAGTTGCCATTACATATCTCCTAACAACTGTTGTCTAAGTTGCTGGTCTTGGTACGAGTATGGGTACAGGTTCAAGGTTCGAGTATGCTGATACACGCATTTTTTTTCCCAGGTATGGGTACGGGTTCGTATATATATATATAATACTCATAATTGCCAATAAACAAAATACCTCACAATTTGCAAAAAAAAAATAATAAATTCATAATTCATTGAGTTGTTAAATGTCAATACAAAATGAGATTTACAATCAATAATCTTCATATTGCTCTTCATCGAGAGAATCAAAGTCAACATTTAAACCATTTGAGCCACAATCAAATACAATGCCACTCCCACTAGTCATGTCATATGTAGAAGCTACATCATCTAAAGAGACTTTGGCAAGTTGTGCAACAATAATGTCAAAGTTAGCATACTCAAGAGTTACATCCCAATTCCTCATCACCCCCTCATTGTAATTAGGTTTCTTATGCGACAAGAGACGCATGTTGGAGTGCACATAAACAAAATGCTCAGCTTTTCTTGCGCACCCAATTGGTTGCACTTAACTGAGTGGATAAAGGAGTATGTATTCCAATTCTATTCAATTGAAGAACTCACAACCTATTGAAATTGCATACACACTCAGCACAACATTTACAATTATAAAACATAAATTATAATATATAGTAGCAAAAGAAAAGTGAGGAAGTTAAAAAACAAAAAAATGCATACTTGAGATAGAATTTTTATTGCAATAGGTTGCAGGTAAATAGAGCCTTAGCTATGTATGTACCACCATTCATGAGCATCTTTCTTGTACTTGTCTCGAAGAGCACAATCATCACAATTGCTTGAAGATATAAAGTGGCCAAACTCACTCAAGACAACATTCTATATATCAACATTTGGGAATATTCTTTTGAATGCAGTCTTGTACCCAATAGCAACATTTTCATCTCTATATGGTGCCACCCTCCTTGGAAAGGAAAGAATCTTTGTGTTGTAATATTTTGGGGACAAAGCAAATGCAAGGAGATGCAAGGGTGTGGTCATCTTGTTCCAATGGTCATGAATGTTTTTTTGCACTCTTTTGAAAAATGTTTTTTGAGGGTCATTCTCCTTGGGTTTTATTATGGTCCTTGTTTTTTCAACTATGGAGTCCATGCCATTATAAATTTCACCCAAACATGGTCAATCTATATCAGCATACCTAATCATACTCATGATGGGCTCGATGAAGCTCAAAACATATTCCACATGAACCCACCACTCAGCATTTAGGATCAATGCTTTGACTTTTTGGGCTCTCTGTATTTGATTGCCTCCATACACTCCAAAGAGTGTTGATGACCATGGTGTTCAATGGCTCTCACACCTTTACAAGTCGTCTCAAGACAATTGTGTGTGATGCAAATTGAGTCTAGGCAACCTAACATGGTGTAAAAAATCAAACAAATTAAGAAGTAGATGACATGTCAAAAAATTTAAAAATATACTAAAAAATAAAATTACCTTCAACAACTCTAAGTTAGAGGTCTTGAAGATGGGTTATGACATATGATGATTTGTCACAAACATTTGAATTTCCTTGGTGTAATGTTCTATCCCAATTTTTTCAGATTTTCAACACTATCAAATAGTGTTAGCAAATGAAATGCAACCATGTAATCTCCTCCACATCTTCTGATCACCTAGTTCCCGATATGGACAAGGTGAGAGCATACAAGGGCTTAAGACTTAGCAATTAAAATACAGAACAACAAATAACAACTTCCACTTGTTCAGTGGGCATCCACTTATTCAGTGGGAAATCATCACTTATTCAGCAGGAGCACTGAAAGGAAAAGCACAGGCACATCCACTTATTCAGCGGGAAGCCTTTACAATGAAACCACTTATTCAATTGGGTGAGTAACATAAACAAGAAAATATCAATCCCACTAGCAGTACTAACATCCAGGGGTTACAATCACCCAATAGTGAAATATAAATGTTTATCACAAATGGTTGTAAGCTGCAATACATCAAATAATTCTGATTCTCAAATTAAACATATTGTTGCAACCTTTCACATTAAGATAAATGTTATCACTGCTATAGCATTGAAATCATGAAGAAATGGCAATAAAAACCATCCAAACAACATATGAAGTCATACCCACAAAGTTCTAGTGTTGTAGATGATGAAGAAGGCTCAAAACTATCACTGTAAACCTTTCTAAAAACACTGTAACAGCAGAATCACAGGTCTGATATAAATTGCAGCAGGCTATGGGTCTGAAAATGAAACACTGCAAACCCTAACCAGTAGAGAATAGTCCACAAATCTGATTTATTCAACCCAAAACAACATTGGTTTCAGACTTGTGACTGAAATATATTGTTTATCAGGTCTGAACAAACACTCCAAAACTTCACACTGATAGGTTTTATGAAGTATCCAAATGATGCAAATTGTCCCAACACTGATCTTCTACTGAAAACACTGACATGCAGCATTAGAACTAGCATGCGATCACCAACAATAACATGCAATGATTGATACCACATATGCAGCAATCGAGCGTTGACATGCAACCATTAGAACTGACATGCAAGTGCTGATCACTAACATGCAATATGAAAATTAAGTCTCCAAATTACTAGAAAAAACTGGAAGAGCTTCACACAAATAACAATGGCACAAACCATTCAACACAATGGTAGTTTCTGACATGAAACCACACCTAATCTACAGGAGGGTTTTTGTCCTCAAGAGATAATGGAAGAACATGCAAGTTCAATCCAACAGAGTAACAATATCATATCAATAGCATAACCCTCAACAATGAGCTCCAACTCCCTTTTATAACATTTTGGAGTTATTTTAGGAAAAAGCGGTTTTTGCTTTTTTGCTACTTTAAAAAAAAATGCTTTTTTTTTTGTTGCTTCTTCAAAAAACACTTTTTTTGGTTTATCATTGTTTTTTCGAAAAAGCACTTTTTTTGTTTCATCGTTGCTTTTTTCGAAAAAGCACTTTTTCCTCTCCAAAAGACCTTTATTTGAAATAATATTAATATTTCATGTGCAAGGTCCCCTTTTTAAGTGCATCTTTCAAAAACACTTAATTACCTTTTCGAAGAGCTATTACACATAAGTTATCTTTTGAAATATTTACGACATTAGATAGCTTAAGTGAATTTAATAATTAATAGCTCAATAGTTCACCCAATTTTACCGAAAATCCCAAATTGAAGCGAATTGCAAAATAAATCATACCAACATAATCCTGAAGGTTTGGGATGAAGATGATGCCAACTGGGTGACTTACTATAAATAGACATGCTCTCCAAGAAGTTTGGAGAAGCCACCAGAAGTTGGAATTAACTTTTGAAAGTGTCAAACTGATCCGTGATGCTTACTGAACTCATTTCCAAGAACCAAAATCACTGCTAACCAAACCCAAGCACTCCAAGAAGTTTGGAGTTCTCCCCAACTCACTGCTATTGTCAGAAACTCAACATGAACAACCCAACTTTTCCGAGAAAATTGGAGTTTTCCCATGAAGTTGGAAATCTCCCAAAACGGGGACATTACAAATCCGCCCTCCTCGAAATTGCTTGTCCTCGAGCAATTCTGAATTTGCTTACCAATACTAGGATCCCAAACGATTTTGAAGGACAATCCACCATGTTTTCGTTGCGCCACTCTGATACACTTAAAAACTGCAAACCTCTACAAGTTTCCAAAACAAATTTTCCATCTCAAAATCAATGTTGAGGGCAAAAATCTGAATTGTTCTTTCATGAAAGAATACAAATCAGATTGTGTGCAAGCTGGGAATAATTGATAACAGCCATGAATCACTTGATTTTCCACCCAAATCAAAAAATTGTTGGCTGATGTATTCATCTTCTTCAGCTGCAAACATCTTCTACCCTTCTTCAATGAATCCATGATCGCAAAAGGATTCATCTTGTTGCTGCTCAAGTCTGAAATTAATAACTTGTAAGCTGATTTCATCAAAATTTGTGATTTAAAAACGGAACAGCAACTACAAAAATGAAATCTTTTAGCAAAAACAAGAGATATGAGCTTTCTAATAACTGAAAATACTCTTGTTAAGGCTGAAAATCCTTTCCCCAAAGTCATCAACTGAAAGATGATCCATCCTTTAACTATATAATTTCTTGCAAATCCACCTAAATGTATGCAGATAGAATCATGCAATGGCTGATTGGAATGAGGACAGCAGTATCAAAACTGAATTTTTGTCCCATAATCCTCCATGGAACATGCCTTCCATCATCACTCCTATCCAACAAACCTTGTTGGAAGTCTCTTGCATGGATACTCAACAATGAATTAGCTTCACCATGCTTGTGTAATGGTAAAAATCTGAATGAATATATTAACAAAAGAGCAAAGCCCTATATAGAGTTACAAAGAGATGTTTCTAAATAATACAAAACAGATGTTTCTAAAATAAACTAAAGCTAACAAAAGAATAGAAATAATCTAAACTAATATGTTACAATATTGACCATTAATATAAACTATCTAAACATTATTTTAATACCCTCCCTTAATGGTCAATCTATCAACTACACCAAAGTGCCCCCTAAATTTGACAAACTTATCTGGGCACAGAGACTTGGTGAGAATATCTGCAGTCTGGTCCTCAGTTGGAACATAATGCAACATCGTTGATCCATCTTCGACAAGCTAACGGATGAAATGACAATGAATTTCAACATGCTTGGTCCTTTCATGGAAGATTGGATTTTTGGCAAGTTTCAACACCCATTGATTGTCACAGTACAAGGGTGAAGGCCCTTCTTGAGACATTTGCATGTCAAAAATCATCCTTTGAAGCCAAACTGCCTCACAAGCTACTTTAACAGTTCCCCGATATTCAGCTTCAGTCGAGGAAACAGCCACTGCCTGCTGCTTCTTGCTGGTCCATGTAACTGCACCTATACCCAAACTAAACACATACCCAGAAGTAGACTTCCTATCATCAACAGAACCTGCCCAATCTGAGTTTGTAAAGCCAGTCAGCTTAGGATCTTTACACATGCCATACAGAATGCCAAAATCAGAAGTGCCTTTCACATATCTCATGTAATGTCCCCTTCTAGCAAGCCAAAATTTTCACAACCTTGCAAACAATTTCCACTTGTAAAAGAGCACATTAATTTTCCATTTCCCATTTCTACTTAATCTTGATGATAATCATAAACATAACCATACACTATTTTGCCATTTCATAAACCCACTTTTCCATACATCATGATTCTCCTTGGGTGAGATAATCCTTAGGCCTCTTATTAACCTCACCTTCCACCTTTGAGAAAAGATTCGTTAGGTAGGTGATGTCATCTCAATCCTATGGGTCCATTAATATTATTCCTTAGTTCGTCAACTAAGGCCCATTCCTTTGATATTTAAATCGAAGGTCCATAGCAATATCCTTGATTCGTCAATCAAGGCCCATTCCCATGGATTGATCAATACCTACCATAACTATCTACCCCACTTTCTTAGTGTTAGGTAGATTAATAATAAGGTCTCCTATCTAACTGTTGGGTAATCATGCCCATAGTCATTAAGATCATATCCACAAACCATAATGCCAAATTTGTATTATGCCATTGTCATATATCCCAATATTGAGCTCTTTTATTTATGCAATTATTCAATCCTTTATTGAGGTATGCATACTAGATATCTATGTTAGTCTTATTTCATTTCTTCTCTTATTCATACTATGAACTTATAAATTTCTTGTATCCTTATTAGTCTTATATTAATTAACATTCCTAGTTAAAACCTCATCTAAATATGTCATAATGCTAATTGCAAGATTATATACGTAATATCCATTTTATTAATTTTTTTCATTCTATATACTAGTCTTTTCTCTACCCCTATATTTTACCATTTAATGAATTCTAATATATACATACTTGTCCTTTTATTATTTATATTCTTATAAATACAAGTTGACTAAATAGAAACTTACCTACAGCCTTATTGGAAGGCTCTTGGCAGACATGCTGCAGATCTGCCCTTTTTTCCCTGTCCACCTGCTAACAATTTCTCTTTTCTTTTTGATATCTTCCTAAAAACCTTTTATTCGATGCCTTGAGGAGATGGAAAATTACCCCTTTTAAAGACTTCAAAGGGTTTAAACTTCCAAACGTCATAGCGATTCGCTGTCTAACGTTTATTTTATTCTAATTTAACTCATTCGAATTCCATAGTTGCCTTGTCTTGTAATGAGTCCGCCAGCAAATAAGTTTTATTTACTTCAATTTATTTTCAATGTCCCATAATAAGCAATTACTCCAATAAGTCAGCATTAACAAATATAACAGATCCTCTTTTAGATGTGAGCGCTAGATCCACATAGTAATTCAATTTAAGATATAACTAATCTCTTTTACAAGTCAGCCTCACCACAAGGCTTTACTTACTTTAAATTCCCACGAATCTTTTTAAGACTTGTGACTGCCATTTCAAATGAGCCCAAGGCTGCGACTAAGGAATAAATTTGAGTACCTTTATATTAATATAATATATATATAATTATTAGTACTTATATTAATAATTATATTTATTAATAACATAATTCAGATTAATAATATATAATTATTAATATATATATTTATCATTGTCATTTATGACTCTTGTCAAATGATATATTATAATAATATTATTTAATAGATATTAAATATATTTATACGTGTAATTATCTCCGTATTTTACAAAAGCGATTTCACCATCTTTTATCATATTGTTTAAATCTAAATCTTTAATTTAAACAATGGGGACATGACATCTCAGCACACACTTCGCTACAACCCAATGTTCAACTTTAGGAGCTGTCATGAAGCGAGAGATGTAGCTCACAAAAAAACTGAAGTTAGGTCTAGTAGCAGTGAGATAGATGAGGCTGCCCACTAGTTGCCTGAATGCTGATTCATTCTCCACAGGTGAATCTGAATTGGCTGATAGTTTCAGCCCTTTCTCCATAGGTGTAGATGTAAGTTTGCAATCATTCATCCGGAACTTATCCAACAAACTTCGAGCATACTTGGACTAGGAGATAAAGATGCTACCATATGTTTGCCAAACCTCTACACTAAGACAATAATGTAGAAGTCCCAAATCTGTCATATCAAATGATTGACTGAAATTATGTTTGATCTCCTCAATCAAATGTTCCGAGCTGCCAGTAATGATTAGGTCATCAACATAGACAACAACTAAAAGAATATCATCACAGAGATTTTGACATACAAATTAGAATCAGAAGGACTCCTCTGAAAACCATAATCAACTAGGTACTTATCAATTTTCATGCACCATGCCCATGGAGCCTGTTTAAGGCCATAGAGTGCTTTCACCATTTTGCATACTTAGTGTTCTTTACCAGCAGCCTTGAAACCAGGAGGTTGCGTCATATAGACTTCTTCTTGTAATTCCCCATTGAGGAATGCACTCTTGACGTCCATTTGATGGACTTTCCATCCAAACTGGGCTGCAAAAGCGAGACAAGCCGAATGGTACTCATTTTGGCTGTGGGAGAAAAAGTCTCCTCATAATCAATGCCCTCTGTCTGTGAGAACCCTTTGGCTACTAACCAAGCCTTGTACTTATCAAGAGTTCCATCATCCTTATACTTAACTTTATACACCCATTTGCAGCCAATGGGCTTCTTCCCTGGTCGAAGATCGGAGAGGACCCAAGTGTGGTTCTTTAGAAGACTATGATGTTCAACTTCCATAGCCTATTCCCACTCAAATATGCCTTTAGCCCCTGAATATGTCTGAGGCTCAGAGATGCTATGAAGGTTGGCCATAAGAGCAAAATTAGTTGTATTCTGCTACTTGGTCTTTTTCCAAACAGATCTACCCTCAATTAATTCATCATCATGAAGATCACCTATGGTCTTTTCCCACCATTTAGGTTGAAGGGTAGAAGTACCAACATCTGAAACAAGAGGAACAACATCACCTGGGGTGGCCAGCTGGATGAGGATCTAGATTGTCCTGAGGAAGGGCAGGTGGTAGAATATTATGTTGAGGTGCCTCCACAACTGCAGAATCCCTCCCATCAGGTGGAGCTAGGGGAAGGCGAACACCCAAATCAAAAGCCTTCATAGGCTCATCCTCAGGGCTCACAATAGGAGAAGACAGATAAAATGGCCCAGTAGCTTCATCAACCACAACATCACGACTAAAAATGAGACGATATGTATCACATCAATACGCCTATATGCCTTATGATTCTCACTGTAACCAGTGAACATGAGTTTCTAGCTCTTGGAATCCAACTTGGTGCGCTTGGCATCAGGAATCCACACATGAGCAGTAGAGCCAAAAAATTTCAGATGGCTGACCTTAGGCTTGCGTCCAGACCAGGCTTCTTCAAGACTCATCTTCTTAACGACATAAGTAGGAGACCGGTTCAGAAGATAAACTGCAATGTAGATTGCTTCAGATCAGAACTTCTTAAAGACATTTCTATGCTCCAGCATAGAATGGGCCATTTTAGTAATGGTGCGATTTCGACGCTCAACGACACCATTCTACTGAGGGGTGTAGGGTGTAGTAAGTTGGCGCTTAATGCCATGTGACTATCTAAGAGCCTGACTTTTTTTCAACTAAGGCCTTGAACTGCTGAAATATATTGAATACCTCTGATTTGTTTTTAAGAAAATACACCCATATTCTTCTGCTAAAATCATCAACAAGTAACAAAAAATACCTGCACGCAGTAACTCAAGGAGTGTTCATTGGTCCACATACATCAGCGTGAACCAACTGTAATACCTTGGAAGCTCTCCATGTGTCACCATCTGAGAATGGGGTTTGATGCTGCTTTCTAGCCTGACAAGCTTCACATACTCCATGATTCTGAATTTGAATCGTAGGTAGACCACCAACCAGATCATATCTAGATAACTGAGAGAGATAATGCATATTCAAGTGCCCATAACGCTGATGCTAGAGGTTGCTGATGGAAGTACTCTTGACTGCCATAGCGTGCTTTTGAGAATCACCTGAATCAACAAGTCTATACATATTACAGACCATGATCGTCGAGTCCCTGAACAACTGTAGTGCGAGTCTCTCTATCAACAATGCTGCATGTATGCATGCTGAAAACAATATCTAGCTGAGGAGAGTGCCACATAATCTGACTAACTGAGAGAAGATTTAGCTACATGCCGGGTACAAAGTATACATTGAGAAATATTAAATTTCTCCCTCTAGATTGAATCTGCACGTTGCCCTTTCCGACAACAGTATACTCTTCGCCTCCTCCAAAGATAACTGAATCTCTAAATGGCATGTACTCAGTGAACCAATCTCGACGATGAGTGAAATGCCGAGATGCACCTGAATCAATATACCAGGCAGAGGATTTAACATGATCTACTGGTCTCTTGGCCATAAAGGCATAGAAAGCAGACTCCTACTCAGTGTGCTTTGCAACATGGGCTTTAGGTTTAGACTCTCCTTGCTTGGACTATTGAGAAGCCAAGCGTTTCCTGTAATCTTTCTTCATGTGGCCATACTTGCGGCAATAGTTGCACTGAATGTTCTTCTTCTTGAAGTTGTCCTGGGATTGACCTTGCCTGCTTTGCTGAGAGGGCTGATTTTTGCCCTTATTCTTCTTAAATGCCTTGGCAGTAAATGCCCGTTCTATGGAGGATGAACTAGCAGTGCTTCCAAATTGTTGTTTCCAACGATCTTGCTACAGAAGTTTGTTGCAAAGCTCTGGAAACTTCAATTCAACATTCATTGATGTAATGTTGAGCGTCTCGATAAAGTGTTCACATGATTTGGGCAGACTCTTCAAAGTTATGACCACCATATCTTCTTCCTCCATTTTCTGACCAATCGCCTCCAACTAATCACGGATGTCCTTGATTTTTGTCAAGTGCTCTTGCAGAGTTGTCTTCTCATCCATCATGATGGAGAACATGTTTTTCAGAAAGAACGCTCGGCTCTTGACTCTTGTCGGATGTTTCATGTAGGTCCTTCAAATGATCCCAAATTTCTTTAGTTGTTTTGCCAAACGGCACTTGAGGCAGTTGGTCATCAATGACCAACAATTTAATAAGCATCAGGGCTTCCCGATTCTGCTCATCAAATTTGTCATGATCTTTACCCGCCGTTGGAGGATGTGTAGTTTTGCCCAGAACAATCTGGTCAAGGCACCGATACTCAAATATGGTCATCATACGCTGCTTCCATGTGTTGTAGTTGCGGCCGTTGAATTTCTGACTACCTTCCAACATAATGTTGGACAAATATGCCATTCTTCACGCTTTTCGATGCACGAAAAACGAGGTTGACTGCAGAGGGCTGGTGCTTGGTCTTCAAGGTGACCA
Organism: Cunninghamia lanceolata; assembly: GCA_027924645.1. NCBI lineage: Eukaryota > Viridiplantae > Streptophyta > Pinopsida > Cupressales > Cupressaceae > Cunninghamia > Cunninghamia lanceolata. Next base: position 636,406 of record BSBN01001787.1, on the reverse strand, counting down.
CTAGACTACTGATGGAGTGCTTTAAGTGTTGGTGGTTTAGGAATAGGTCACAGGCGATGGTTGAGATGACCACGAGCTGAGCTATCTGCTGGGGGGTGGTCGCAAGAGCCGAGTCACAAATCACCGACCACAGAAACTGTTGACAAAAAGGCGCCAAACAAAACGCGATCAAAAAAGTGAAGCCACCGAAGGCTTGTAGTAAATAGTGAGCACGCTGGTCTGAGGGATGAGCGCTTGGCGCTTGTCACCATTTGCTGAGCGCTTGAAGCGCAGTCAGCAAAAACCACAAAGGTGACCAGAAAAGGCCAACGAAGGAGAAACAACGACCTCCAAAGTATGCAGATCGTCGACCAAGGAAAAAGCTCCAACCAAACACTTCAAGCAGCAACTAAGCTGTAACCCCCAAACACAGAGGCCGCCAAGCACAGAAACTGCCGACCAAGAAATGTTAGAAGCGGCTTGCAACAAGGAACCTGATTGGGTAAAACTGTGGAATGATATTATGAAGAAAACTATCTTTGTAATTCTATTTTAGTGGGCAAATCAATCCTCAGGAGTCTTGTGGTTTCCTCAGTTTACTCCTTAGTGTCAATCCGGGAATCGTAGACTTGTGAAGGGTGTTGTGACAATTTACCGAAGGGCTGAAACTAATGAACTAAGTGGGGATGAATGCATTTAAAATTTTTAATTAGATCACACCTTTTTAATCTAAAGCACACCTCACAGATAGATGAAATCCTATCCTTAAATTCCTTTTAAAGGACTTAACTAAGTTTAAGCAATATAAACTCAATTTTTTAGAATATACAGTCCTCATTGGCAACAATTATTAATCATAAAAGAAAGAATATAGTCGCTACAGATATACTGGAATAATGCGGGCGACAGGAAGATGGAATGCAATAGTTTTACAAAATGAAACACAACATTGTCTGGAAGATAAACATAAACACATTTCTTGTTCCTCAGATCGCAATTACATTCCTCAAAACAGTTCACTGCAACTCTTGAAATATCAAATCACATGGTGGAATTATAAAAGATTTTCAAATTCAATAGACACTGAATTACAGAACAGAAATTAAAGAACATACATTCAACAGAATTAAATTGCACAAAACACAAAATGTTAACTACTAAAACATGAAATAATCTCACCAAGCTTCCCAAGAGGGGGCCCTTCCTCTGGTCCACGGGGTGAGTGAAAAGAACTCGACTAGATTAACCTGATAGCTTGAATAGCTGATTTAATTTATTCCCATTTGTTACAGAAACAAAATATATGTATATATGTATTGTTGTTTTTTTTAGATTGAGCTATAACATATATATAAAAGATGTCTTACTATTAAGGCCTATGGCCAAAATCTCGAATATTACGGATCTTAACTATAAGAAGTTGCGGTTTGTTATGGCCGATGGCCACTAAACCTAAGATCGATTAGTCTTTTAATTTTGGTCGCAGGCCACAAACCAAAACAATATAATACTATAGAAACAGTTTCAAAACAAAAATGCAGAAGATAGGAAATAGTTGATTCAGCATATCCCACTCAGTTGTTGCCTCTTCTCTTATCCTCGATCTTCAAGGGTTACCTTCAGAACTGGTGTGGTGATCAATTTCTCCTCAATCTCTTTGAAAGCTTTTTAACACTTCTGTGTCCAAGAAAAAGGAGCATCTTGTTGATAACTAAGAGGGGGGGGTGAATCAGTTATCCTAATTATTAATTCAAATAAGCAAACATTATCATGAAATGGAAAAACACATGACACAGTATTTTTGACGTGGAAACCCTGTTAAGGGAGAAAACCACGGGGTGATTAACCCAAAGATTATTCTCTGTTAGAAGAATGAGGAAATACAAAATGGCACTTGCCAATTAGGGCTCACTGCCCGAGCACACTACTCACAAAGAAGGCACACTGCCTACAAGGAGACCCACTGTCTACAAAAGAATGTTATACAATACTTGAACTAACTGGAAGCATCCACATATGCTGGAGTTCAGTTCCGGTTAGGCTCAGTACACTGATCTGCTGCACTTCATCTTTCCTCTTCTCTTATGCTGCTTTCCTTTCACATACCGGACCTTCCTTACTGCTTCTGCTCTGCTTTTTCGCATATCACTTGTATCAACAACACTTCTCACAACTAAATCCATCCTATTTATATATCCGCACAAGTGATTTCATTATCTTTCTAGTCGGCACCCGGAACAGTCAATCTTCTCACAAACTCTGTTCTGTCGGCTGAATCCTTACACATCAAGTAATGCGGAACAAGTATATACTTGTAGAAATCATTAATCATGTCGGCCAAACATGATTCATGCCTTCATAACCTTTAACACCATCAGTAACACATCCGGAAAGTAGTCTGATGTTCTGTCAGTCAGTTCTTCCTCTGTTCACACTGTCACTCAGGAATCCAGTACTCAACTATTCATATCTTTTTCCTTGTCCATCATCGGAGGCTAAATCCTTGGAATCTATTACTCAAGGTAGTCCTCTTGACTTTCCCAAATCCGCACTTCACCAAGATACTTCCTCTAAGAGATCCGGACCTGTTTGTCGGACCTTGCCACAAGCTCTGTTCTTGTTTACCGGACCTCAACAATCTTCATTCTGACTTCCGGTAGAGACACACTATGTCCTGCGGATGTGTGGGATGAACTTTGTTGCCATCAATGACAACAATCATTTTTCCATAGTGTCTCTTGCCAACAATCTCCCCCTTTGGCATTGATGGCAACACTTAGTGAAAAATGACTAAGTGTTTACACTATGCTCCCCCTTGGCTGATGCTCTGTCTTTATATACATTTTCCGGAGCTCCCCCTTAGTTGGATTCCTCATTTTTCACTGCTGCTCACTCCCCCTTTGACATCAATGGCAAAGGGTAGGGTCCGCACACCAAAATTTTGAAAACTTTTACTATACTTAGCCGCATAAGTATATACATATGGCATACTTACATATACTTAAGTATGTCTGCAAAAGTTGTCTTCAACTATACAACTTCTGTCGCCCAACTCTGCTTCATCCTGTCCAAAATTGAGATATACCCACTCAATAGGAATGGAAACGCATCTGCCCTTTTTAGATCTGTCGGAACATTGGTCTGGGCTGTAATTTGGGCTTCTGTTATAGCCTCATGCATGGCCTCTAGCTTAGGGACAATTAACCCCCTGAGCTCACTTAACCTGCTTATTCTATTTTTCCTTTCCTTCTCCAACTTCTTGATTTCACTCAAGACTACGATAGTCTGACATTCTTGATTTGATATAGAGGAGAGAGGATCAAAATTCTTTGATAAGTTTGATAGTTTATCCTCCTGTTCTTTTATTTTCTTCTCAATGTCCAGTGTTACTTTAGACCAGGAGATACAAAATTTGTATATTTCACCGCTATCCTTAAGAGCATTTTCTAAACTCTTTATCCCAATACTCATATTTCTTCTATCATTAGTGATTAATCCTTGTACCTCTGAGAATCTCTTATCCAAAAACTCCTTCCGGACCTTTTCTTCAACTGATTTTTCTAGAGAATCAAAATGTGTACTAACACTGCTGACCAAGGTTTTGAGATTACCGGAAGAGGAGGCGGTGGGATCCTTTTGAAAAGATGGTATGATCTTTTCCAGCACTTCGGATGCAGCTTCTATCAACTCACAGTCTTCCATATGAGACTTTACAAGTTTTTCATTAGCCTTAGCATTTGCAAATGAAGCTATCTTCATTGTCTGTACCGGAGAAAGAGAATCAAAATTGAATGGACCTTGTAGAAGCTCCGGTTCATCAATCTCCATTGTTTCTTTGCTCAGAAATTCTTGGACAGTTTGTGCAGTGTCTCTTGCTGGAGACAGATGTTTCTTCTCTTCTGCAGTCTTGGAGCTGTCCTTTGGAGTTTTCTCTCCTACATTCCCACCACTAGCAGTTGTGGTTTTCTCTGCTGAAGTCTTCTGTCCCTCTGCAACCTTTGCACTGTCACCTTCTTTTTCCTTCACCTCTGCTTCTTTCTCCTGTAATTTTTCTTCTTCTTTGGATCTAGAGACTGTAGGAGAAACCGGAGGAGAAATGTTAGTATGTTCAAGGCCCACCTCTTCTGTCATTTTCTCAGGAGTTTCTTCTGCAACACTTGTGGTTGAAGGGTCAGTACCTAAGTCCTCTACAATAGGAAGATTAAATCTTTTGAAGACCTTCCGGAGGATCTCTTCTGTATCCTTGGCTACCCTGTCAGTCTCACCAAGCATGAGCTGATTCATCCTTGCTTTGCTCCTGAACTCATCCTTGCAGTCTTTGAATACCATGTTCATTGTCTTGGGATCAATTGAAGGATATAGCTGAATAGCTATCTGTTCCCGGATCTTAATGTCTTTTGCCATGGCATTGGTCTTTCTCATTTCCAACTCCTTCTCTAGACTCTTAGGAATTAGAGAGATAATTTCAATAAAAGCTTTATTGTAAATGTTCAGATACCTGATTGTAGCTTCCTGCAGGATCTTTTGGTCAGCCTCATTGTAATCATCATAGAATTCGGCCATTGGTTGAAGGTTTCCATCCACAGTGACTGATTTGATTACACTTTCTAGGGACAGGGTGGGCTTTTCAACAAATTCCTCTGCCATTTCTTCCTTGTCTTGGCCTGTGGAGGGCTTACCGGATCCTTTCTTCTTCTGCTTCTTTATTTCCTTTACCCCCTCATCTGATTCGGTTTCTTCTTCATCTCTTTGACTTGCATAAGCCCTTGTGGCTTTTGTCTTTGACCTTTTCTCTCCTTTGCCGGATGCTTGGACTTTCGGTTTTGAGCTTTTAGCAGAGACAGGTGCTGGTCTCTTTGAAGATCTGGTCCGGGTGGAAGTTTCTACCGGAGCACTTTTCTTGCTTCCTTTTTCTGCCTCTTTCTTCTCTTCATCAGCTTTTTGTCTCTTTTCCCAGTTGGCATCAAGTGCCTCCTTTGAGATCCCAAGGCCTTGTGCAATATGTTCTACTTCTTTTCTCACCTTCCTTTTCATCTCTGGTTCTCTGAGTTCCACATGGATCTTTACACTCAGCTCCTCAAAGGTTCCAAACCTTTCTGCCTTTGGATCTTTAGGCTGACTCAGCATGTGTTGAACATGCATCTCCACAATCTGTTCATCAACTTCATACCCCATGGGCATGATCCAGACTGTCCTTGGTTCTACTGCCTCCATTAGGCACTGATCAGTCTCTACCATAAAACAGACTGTGTCCTTGTATTTCTCAACAAGAGACTGGGGAATCCTTTCTCTTGATTGCATCATGTTCTGAAAGTTTTTGAAGTATCCCCACATGGCTGTATTTCTTGCTTTAGCATCCCCAAGCCCATGCAAATAGTCTCTGATCTGAACTGCTACCAATTTGTCATTCTGCCATACCCATCCATTTGATCCGGGCAACTCATTCATGAAGTAGAAAAATAAACATACTATTAGTGCACCATATTTGAAAGAGTTTTTCTTGTCCTTTTTGATCTTTTGTATGTTTTCCATTAACTGGCTCAAGAGAAGTTCACAGAGATCATATTCTGCATTTTTTCTCAGCATCTCATAGGCCGTGTATACTGCAGTTCCAGATACTGAATTCTCCCTACTGGAATGATATATCTTGTATCCTATTATCATAGATGCATACTTGATATCCGGGTCAGTAATATCTTCAATGGTCATTGCCCTCTTATCAAATTTTGATCCGGTGGCCTCTGTGACAATGTTGTTTTTGACAGATTTGAGGACAGGAATTCCTCCGAAGGAATGTAAACCAGTTACTGCCCTAATTGCTTCCTTGGTGATCTTGCAAGGTCTATTCAGCCATAGGAAGTTATCATGTACCCTACTCAATACATACCGGACCCATTCATCTTCTTCAAAGCAGGGGAAATGAATGAACTGATCAAAGTGTTTTTCTCGGATGCTCTTATACTGAGGTTTGATCTCAAAACAATCATCTATTAACTGCTTGTGGTATAAGTCTCTTAGTTTGAATTCCCCAAACTCTTCAATGTTTGCATGTATATAAACCCTAATATCTTCAGTGTGCAAAATGCCATGCGGAACACTGGAAAATGCACCTAGGGGGTCTACCTCCAAGGATTTGTATGGATGTTTCTTAAATGTAGGGCGAGGTCTATCAGAAATCTTTACAATATTCGGAGTACCCATTATCAAGAGATTTGCAGTGAGATATTTGAAAACGGAAAATACCTTTTGTGCCTATCGGTTTCACGGAGTAGGTTGAATTGATCTCTGGAAGTAATGACTTCTGCAAGTGATCTTCGATGAACTTGAGGAATTTCGTTGCAGAGCTCCGCTTTTCGTTTCTTCTTGAGTGCAAAATGAACGAGTGATTAATGAAAAACCCTTATATTGCTCCGCGAGCCCTAATATCAGATTACAATAAATGCTCAACCTACATTATTCCGGTTTGCCCGGTTTTCCTTGTTCAAGGAGGAAGAAACTCATCCGGATCATTATGATTCCCTTGTGATCGATGTTAGTGATGATTCATTATATCCACTTGTCCTTCTGATCATCTTATGTATCCGCAGATCAAGCTGTATCAATTTGGATTCATACTGGGCCAATCTTGTGAGAAACCTGTTTTATCGGAAGACTTGCTTAACCGGACCAATTCTGAACGATTTGAACTTTTTAAATTTTCTTGCGGATCTCTCAGATCTTTACCTGACCTTCTTTACATATTTCTCTAGAAACCCTTTGATCCGCAGCTTCTCATGTGCCAATTTCAGGCACCACTTAACTGGCTGGGGGAACAAGGTTTTCTTTGTGTCTCCCCCTGAGCCAGAGCTCACCTTTTAGTTTCCGGAAGGAATATCAGCACCAGAGTCTGGTGCGGATCCAACCTCTACATTCTCTGAACTTTTCTTCACCCAAATCTTGTTCATCTCATTCCTAACTTCATCCACATTCACCTTTTGTTTACCCTTATCTTGATTCTGATTCTGATATACCGGACCTCTTTTCTCCTGATTCTTGCTTCTACAGAATTTTGCATTATGACCGGACCTATTACAGATTTGGCAAACAACATTTCTTTGCATATTTGACTGATATCCTCTTGATCTGCACTGATTAGCCATATGACCTACTCTATTGCATGCAAAGCATCTACCATTGAATGATTTGTTCATTTGCATATTTCTGCATTCATGAGACTTGTGACCATACCTTTTGCAGTTAAAACACTGTCCGGAGAAGGATGAATTAGTCCGATTCATTCTCTTTCTGCACTAATTAGCTTTGTGACCAAAGTGATTGCAGTTGTGGCAGTATCCATTGAAGGATGGATATCTTTGAGCATTGGGTTGTCTTACCGGAGGTCTTCTAGGCCTGTTCCTTGAATTTTCTGATCCAAAATTCTTCTGACCGGATCCGGAGCTTTCTCCTTTCTCATATCCCAAACCACATTTGTCATCTACCTTCTTTTGACTTCCAAGAAGAACTTCAAGTTGAGCAGAACTTATCTTAAATTTTTCTTTATACTCATTTGCTGTTTGAAGATCCCTTTTGAGAGAGACAATTTGATCCTCAAGTTTTTCTTCATTATCTTTAGCATCTTCAAGATCAGATTCAAGATGTCTGATAATTCTATCCATCTGGTGGCAATCTTCTGATTTCTCTTTGAGAGATTGTCTTAGATTGTCTTCAGTTTTTCTTTTCTCTTCAATCTCTTGAGTAAACTTAATAACTCCTAATTCCATTTCATGTCTTACCATAATGACTTCTTTTGATAACTTTTCACATAACTTGGTTTTCTCAGTCAGCTCTTCATTTGCATTATTTTCTTCACCTTGTCTTGCCAATTGCTAAAGCAGCTCCTTTCCCTTTTTCATAGAGAGACTTAATTTATCTTTTAGTTCTCTCATGAAATCATTAGCCTGTTTGAGTCTTTCCTTTAATTCATTGACTTCAGAGTTTGACTGTTCAAGATCATCAAGGGCAGTCTTGAGTTGCTCTCTTAAGGCATATGCATCCATTTGAGCTCCCAGATCTTCCTCAAGCTGTTAGGCTCTGTTAGGAGGAACTTAGCTCTGATACCAATTGTTGATAACTAAGAAGGGGGGTGAATCAGTTATCCTAATTATTAATTCAACTAAGCAAACATTATCATGAAATGGAAAAACACATGACACAGTATTTTTGACGTGGAAACCCTATTAAAGGAGAAAACCACGGGGTGATTAACCCAAAGATTATTCTCTGTTAGAAGAATAAGGAAATACAAAATGGCACTTGCCAATTAGGGCTCACTGCCCGAGCACACTACTCACAAAGAAGGCACACTGCCTACAAGGAGACACACTGTCTACAAAAGAATGTTATACAATACTTGAACTGATTGGAAGCATCCACATATGCTGGAGTTCAGTTCCGGTTAGGCTCAGTACACTGATCTGCTGCACTTCATCTTTCTTCTTCTCTTATGCTGCTTTCCTTTCACATACCGGACCTTCCTTACTGCTTCTACTCTGCTCTGCTTTTTCGCATATCACTTGTATCAACAACACTTCTCACAACTAAATCCATCCTATATATATATCCGCACAAGTGATTTCATTATCTTTCTAGTCGGCACCCGGAACAGTCAATCTTCTCACAAACTCTGTTCTGTCGGCTGAATCCTTACACATCAAGTATGCGGATCAAGTATATACTTGTAGAAATCATTAATCATGTCGGCCAAACATGATTCATGCCTTCATAACCTTTAACACCATCAGTAACACATCCGGAAAGTAGTCTGATGTTCTGTCAGTCAATTCTTCCTCTGTTCACACTGTCACTCAGGAATCCGGTACTCAACTATTCATATCTTTTTCCTTGTCCATCACCAGAGGCTAAATCCTTGGAATCTATTACTCAAGGTAGTCCTCTTGACTTTCCCAAATCCGCACTTCACCAAGATACTTCCTCTGAGAGATCCAGATCTGTCTGTCAGACCTTGCCACAAGCTCTGTTCTTGTTTACCGGACCTCAACAATCTTCATTCTGACTTCCAGTAGAGACACACTATGTCCTGTGGATGTGTGGGATGAACTTTGTTGCCATCAATGACAACAATCATTTTTCCATATAGTGTCTCTTGCCAACACATCTTTCCCTAGCAAAACAAAGAGTGGTGAAGCAATTTTGCTGAAATTTTGAATAAATCTTCTATAATAACCAGCATGACCTAAAAAACTACAAACATCCTTCCGTGAAGTAGGCACAGGTAATTCTTGAATTATTGTTACCTTCTTGGGATCCACCTCAATTCCTTTCACAGAGATATAATGTCCTAAGACAATTCCCTCAGTCATTAAGATGTGACATTTTTCATGACTCAAAGAAAGATTAGTATCAATACATCTTTTAAGAACCTTTTCCAAATTTGATTTTGCTTCCTCATATGTATCACCATAAATAGTAAAATCATCCATGTATGCTTCTACACAATCATGAATCAAATCAGCAAAGATACTCAAGACAGCCCACTGAAAAGTAGCAGTAGCATTACATAACCCAAAAGGCAAGACATTGTAAGCAAATTTTCCCCATGGGCAGGTAAAGGTAGTTTTATCTAATCTTCTGGGGCTATTCGGATTTGATTGTACCCACTAAACCCGTCAAGGAAGGAGAAATTTTTTTTCCAGCAAGGGTATCTAACACTTGATCTACGAAAGGTAGTGGAAAATGATCTATCTTAGTAGCCTTATTAAGGGCTCTATAATCTACACAAATGCGCCATTTTCCATTTTTCTTTGGAACCACTACAAGGGGTGACACCCATTGACTATCAGAGATAGGGTATATGAATCCTACGTTAAGTAACTTTTGCAATTCATCTTTAACAATTTCTCTCAAGACGAGATTCAATCGTCTTTGTGGTTGTCTCACCAGTCTACTCCCTTCCTCTATATAGATATGATGTGTACAAGTGGCAGGATGGATTCCTCTCATGTCTTGGTAATCCCAAGCAAAAGCATCTTTATGAGAATGCAACATGGCAATAAGATCTTCCAATTGTGGGGGCCTTAGGTTGGGATTTATATTAAGCATTTTTCCAGGTAGGACTTCCATAGCCTGAGACTGGACAAGATTATTTACAGCAAACAATGAGGAAGTGAATGAATCAGAATTCTCAGGAATTAAAAATGGACTATACACACAGGTGTGTGGTAATAATTGATGCAAAGTAATAAAATGTTGGATGGCTTGTGAGTTACTAACGGAAAATCCCCAAATGGGCAATTGGTTCTTATCCCTGAAGGCAAAATCATTCCTTCCAAAACATTATCAAATAAATAGTGATTTTGCAAGAAATTACTAAGAACATTATCTTCAGATATTTCCTCTATTTCTCTACTTTGATCAATAGTCAAAACAGGCAAAGATTCCTCAAGATCACTATCAACCCACAATGGATCATTGGTCTCCAACAAGGGTTGTGCTGGAGGATACAATGTTAATTGCTTCGTTTGTGCTCCATTCGAGATCACCATGTTACCAGACCTGCAATCAATAAAAGCATTAGCTGCAACTAACCAAGGTCTTCCTAAAATTAAGGGGTATCCCCCCAGCTTAATTTTTGGCTGTAAAATCATAAAATCTGTTGGCTATTCCCAAGATTCAATTGAAATAATAATATCTTCAATCATACCTTCGGGTTTTACGAGGGAACAATCAGCCATTTGTAAAACTGTTGGAGTAGGTCTTAATCCTTGTAGGGCTAGTTTCTCCTTAGTTTCATTTGTCATTACATTTATAGCTGCCCCTAAGTCCACAAGTGTATTTGGAATAACTATATTACCAATGCATACCTTTATCATGGGACTGCCAGGATCAGCATACTTAGGAATAGAAATCTTCCCCAACATTAAATCTGCAAGTTGTCCAATGACCTGGACTGTCTTAGGATAGCTTTTCTTCTTTTGTTTTCATCCACATAGTTATTTAATTGCCTTCGTATACACTGGGACATCTTGAATAGCCTGCAAAAGAGGAATTTTGATGTTAACATTTCTTGATTCGTTCATAAAATCAAAACCGGATTGAGATAATATTTGTTCCTTTGGTTGTTGTTGAAGCCTATCAAGAAATGGGGGCGTTGGTTGTTCTTCTTCAGTTTCGGCTGGAGAATCTTCTATTTCAGTGATAGTTGGCCCTTGAAGATTCTTTCCTGATCTTAGTTGCACACCATCAATGTCTAATGTATTGACAAGATAAGTTGGGTAACTTGCCACCTCATTATTATAGACTTGCTATGCCACCTTACTATTTCGATTTGGTGTTGGTTGTGCAGGAATAGGTGTAGCCCGTGGTGGTTGAGATGGATTAGATGGTGGATTAGTGGATGCGAGTGGTGGTAGAAGTTGTTGTTGTGGTTGTGGGTATGGAGCAACAGTGGGTGGAAGTGGATATTGTGGATAAGGCGGTGGTGTTGCCCTCCATGGTTGTTACCATGGTGGCGGATAGGGCTGTTGCTGAGAGTATTGGTTTGGCCACATAGGATAGGATGGAGGTTGTTGCCAACCTCCATACCATCCAGGTGAATTTTGATATGGAAAAACAGAAGGCTGACCACTTGATTGTGTAATGTTCCTTTTTTCAGTCTAGTCTTCTTGGGGACACTTATCCTCATTCCTTCTTGTGTGGAGCACATATTTAATTATCAACTTTGGCGCTTTGAAAAATGTTGATAATTAATTAGGTTATTTATATTTTTGGTGCACTTAAGTTATAATGTTGCATTTATAAAAGTGACTTAAGTGTGGGATGAGGACATAAGTTTATTTTTCTCCTAGACTTATTATTAAAGTGAGCACCATTTTGGAATATGAGCCTTTTATTAAGTTGAGGAGAAAAAAGAAGATAGTTTCAAGAAATGTGAGTTTGTAACTCCCAGGTTTCTTTATAAGCAGATGGAGAGCTCATTTGGAGGGCATGCTTGGAATTTGTATTGTTATTCTATTGGATTGAACCTGCGTGTTCTTCCATTTTTCGTCCTTCTTGTGGACGGAAACCCACTCGAAGAAGATCAGTTTCGGTAGTGTGATATCTACCCTAGCTGGTAATGGTGGTTTCTACTTCAGGGAATCACATGGAGCTGGACAAAGATTGATTGTTTGTTGAGTTTTTGCATTGTGATCAAATTTTGAACAGTGAGAATGCAATTTTGGTATAATAAAGTATATTCTGGATTTAAAATTTGTATTGTTTGAGTGAGTTGGTGTTGGCCGTACCATGGGTATCGTACCAGCTAGAATGGTACGATTGATAATGGAATTTATGTTGATTGTTATTGAAGCTTAATCTTATTGCAATATTATTATTTGCCTTAGTTGCCCACTTTAAGCTTTAATTGCAGTGGTTTTATGGCATGTTGAAGTTTTTCTGAGCAGATCTGTACTTCCTGATGGTCGCACTTGCTACTTGTTGAAAACTAAAACAAATACATTGAAGCTATCTTTTGATCTGAATCTTATTGCAATGTTTTTCTACTGTCTAGGCATCACATTCCTTGGTGTTTTCATTGGTGACAAAGCAAAGTTTGAAAATTAGTGAGCATTCGTACCTGGTCTGGCCGTACGGCACTTGGGGAAGTCATTTTCCTTAATATCTATGCATTAACTACTTAATGTATATAAAATAAGTTGCATTGTCCTCTTTTGGTCTAAGCGACACTATTCTTAGTCATCTGGGAAGTTTAAGAGCCAAAACTGATTTTTAATGCTCTGTCGTACCATCCTGAGCCGTACTCTGCATAAGGGAATCGATTGAAAGTAGAAATTATTGTTGATGCTTTATAATTTCCAATTGTTACTAGTATTTTTATCTGCTCAAAACAATCAGTTTAAGAGTAACATGAGGAATTTTGATAAAATATTGTGTGAGATACACTCAGCCGTACCTCTCCTGACTGTGCGGCCTTGTGCATGAGAAATAAGTTGCTGATGATTATATTTCCCTTGTTTATAATATGAAAAGTGCTCAGAAATATTTGTAATGGGTATTAGATCAGATTGAGGCTGTTTGGTGATGAATGTTAGTTATATGTGAGTTTATGGATTTTCTGAGTCCTTTCATGGCTGTCGTACAGTGATCAGTCAGCAAAAGTTGGAAGATACAGTGATCAGTTCTAAGTGTGCATGTGTTATTGTATTTGGGATTTGAAACTCTCTTGAGCTGCATACAGTTGGATGTATTGGGTCTGATCTTCTAGTGTTGGTGCTATTCTTCTAAGACATGGCTGTCCATACAGGTGACATATGAATTGAAAATGCAGAGTTGGATCAGATTGGTCATCAGTTGTCTTCAAGGATATGATTTATATTATAGGTGTTGCAGGTACCTCTTTGGTATGTACTACACTCATATTCTTGAGTTGATGATTCCTGATTTCCTAAGTTGAGATTTATGAACACTGTAATTGTTTTGTTATTTAATTCATTAAAGTACCCCTGGATGGTTTACTGCCAGTGTGGAGAAATGTACTTTCCTTTATTGTTCCTACCCACTATATAAGTGGAGAATACCCACTAAGTGGATGATTTGTATCTTTCTTACTGCATACATACCCACTAGAAAGTGGTGAATTCCCATGAAAGTGGATGCCCGTCGCAGCGGATGAATATAGCTCTTGAATTTCATAGTGATCATTATACGCCAAATCACCATATGCTCCCACCTTGCCCATTCCGAGATCTAGGTGATCAGAAAGTGTGAGGCAATTAGTTGGTTATGCATTTGAGCTAACACTGTCATATCATTGTTCATCATTTTGAAATAATTGGGGTAGTATCTTACAGATTGTCCTAAAGAATTATAAGGTGCATTAAATTCATTCATCATATTTGGTGGCATAGCTCTTGGCTGCCATGGCCTTCTCTGGGCCATATAGTAGATTGGTTCCTCAAGACATTCTAATTCAGCCATATCTATGGGTAATGGTCTCAAGGAAGCATTTTTACTAGCATCTTCTAATGATGAAATCTTTGTCCTATTGTAAGGACATTCTTCACTCGTATGCTTTTTCCGATAGGTAGGACAAAAGATGGCTAGTGCTTTTTCAGCTTCTTCCTGTTTTTTACGTGTATATAAAGTATCTATTTGTTTACCCATATGGTTCAAAAGATCAGTCTTTAGGTCATCAAGTAACATACCTAACTCCTGCTTGGTAATACCTGATGTACCTCCTTGAGAAGCTTGTCTTCCAGAGTATCCTCTTACTGATCGATGAGACCTTGAGTAATTCCTACAAATTTCACAAATCTCGTCAAAAGATAGTTTAGAAATATCCCCTGCACCTATAAGATTTAAAGTATCCATACAATCATCACGAATTCCTCTTAAGAAAAGCATTTTAACAGTTTCAGGTACTAAGCCTGTTTGTCGTGATCTCTGAAGACTAAACAAAAATCGTTCGAGAAAGTCCTCGAGTGATTCATCTTCTCGTTGAGACATCCTGAAAATTTCATCCCGAACTTCTTTTGTCTTACAATAGTCTTGATATTTTGTCAAGAATCGTTCTTTCATGTTGTCCCACGTGCGAATTGTTAAGGCGCTGGTATATCCATCCCATTCGGAGGCCCAAAGGTTTCACACTACACGCGGTGTTCCTCACCATTTGGCTCAAGAAGCTTCATGCTACACGCGGCATTCCTCACTTACTTGAGAGTCACCATCCGTCGGGCACATTATAATAATTATGAGTTCATATTACCTTAGGCCCAAGAGCTTCACACTACACGCAGTGTTCCTCGTCTCTTGGCTCAAGGGACTTCACACAACAGGCGGTGTTCTTCATCCACTTGAGGGTCACCTAGGTCCAATTTCTGCCCTTAACTTAACCCCATACTCATAGGTTGATAAGGTGATTAAGGATGAGGCTCGAACACCCCTTTTCGAGTATATCACGAGTCCATGAGTCATAAATCACTATTCGTTATTAGTATCTTGTGATCCTTTCCCGGATCACAATATGATATCATTATTCTTGTTCCTCTTTGGGAACCTTATTGTATTATCCATTTCTAGCCTTATACTTGGTTTATATTTCAATTCATTTTCATGCTCATTCATATACTTGCTATATTCCATTTCCAAATAGTTTATCCATGAACATTTATCATAGAATTATCCTTACTTATGATGATTTCATTATCTTCCTATTCGATTCATACATAATTCAATAATTCTAATTTAAGAATCTTATTCTTTTTTCTAATCCTAATTCATTCTTATCCACATTCTAAGTTAAATGCATCTCTAACATCTTACATTCTGTACTCTAATTTAATAATTACATTTTCAACTTATAATGATATTTCATTCTATCATTCTATATTTTGATCTCTATAAATTCATATTCTTCATTCTATTATATTTGTTATGTCTGCATTATTAATCTATAATGTAAGCAAATGTATTCTATTTAGCAGGATTGATTTGATGAGATATTATAGCTGGAATAGAATATCATACCTTATTCTTGTGCTGATCGATACCAATGATGATAGCGAATTCGGATCCGCTGTTTATAAACTGCTGTTAATAATAATATATGAGGCGATCTATGTTGGAAGACTATCGTGAGATTCTGCGAATGGTATTTGTGCACTCAGTAATATCCATGGGTTGTTGTCACCTTGGATATGGCAGAGACGTTAATTATGATCAGCGTGCTTGAATGCTGTGTGATCTGTGATTCTTCAATGAGGGATGGATGATTTGCTAAGACGTTTTATGTCTGAATTATTTGATATATATGATGATCTGTCTATGATTGATTCCTTGATATTACAATGATATCTGATTGATCGCTAAGTGATATGGAATGTAATTCGATGTTGATTGATGCCCAACCATGATGCCAAGCTCTTCTTTTTATAATCCCGAATGGGTCACGACTTACCAAGAGTCGCCTCTCTTGATCATCATGCCTCTATTGTTAATCATTTCTTTATTTGTATTTAGTTTGATTTTAAGGAATCCCCGATTCCTTTAGGATCGGCGCTCTTGCAATCTAATTATCATTTTGTATCTTTTCTTACTTACCCTGTCTTCTTCTTTAATCCTTAGCATCTCAACTGGTAAGAATGATGTGAAACTGTAATGTCCCCTTCTAGTAAGCCAAAAAATTTCACAACCTTGAACAATTTCAACTTAGAAAAAGAGAACATTAGTATTCAATTCTTCTTAAAAATATTACAATATCCACATGTAAATATCAAATTCATGCACTTCTCACATAATCATGATCTATATGCATTTTACATTTCCTTATATCTATAATATATATATTTCATGATTTTACCTCGAGAGAGATATACTCGAGCCTACACGTTAATCAGACCACTCACCTATTTGAGAGGGATTGTTAGGGCGCTAGTATCCAAGACCTACGGCCATGGGTCCAAGGGCTTTTCTCCTTTGACTCGGAGGGGTGATGGTATCACCAGCTTGAGTCAAAGGTTTTCTTCTTGTCTCAGAGGGGTGATCTCACACCAGCTTGAGACGAGTGTTTTCCACTTGGCTCGGAGGGGTGATTTCTCACCAGCTCGAGTTTTACCCACCGTTAGGACGTAAATAACATATCTTATGCTACCATAGGTCCAAAGGCTCACCCTTGGCTCGGAGGGGCTTCATCACTTACATACCGCGATACTTCGCCAGCTCGAGGATCACCTAGGTGCAATTTCTAACCACCTACCCAAATTCCCCGTCTCATATTTATATGGTGTGTAGGTCGATTAATGATAAGGCTCTTTCTCTTCCCAGGTATTTATCTTTAGAGTCATATATCATATCTTATAATGGGTTATTCCTTAATATCTTATTGATTGTCTTTCATTAGGCATCTTATAACTTTCAACAAATAAACTCTCTTATGTTATGAGTATTCTTATGGTAATATGTTATAAATGTCCATTGATGATAATCATTCTTAACATTTCATTCTATGATGATTTTTCATATTATTCTATCATGACACATATTATCATGTTGTTTGATTTATAAATATGATAGCATTCTCATTTAATTCTAAATGCAAATTCATTTTATCCTATGAAACAAACTTATCAATTGATTTCTCATTCATATTCAATCTTGAGTCTACTGACATCTCAGACTTAGGGTAGGTGCTATGATACTATGAATATTGAATTCAGATCACATATTATAAGGATCAATGAATGGATATCGACATACCTGTCGATGGATTCGACTCTGCTTGTTATTGCTTAGATATATATACTGATTATATAAACTTGAAATCGCTGCTCTTATGAAGTAGAGTGTTTAGATACTGCGATCTGAATTTGTTATGTTTTAACTGGGATATCTTTAGTGAGTTGGAAGTATTTGCTGATATGGTCCGATTATTTGCTGTTGTGATGAGAGCTGCTGATGTTATTAGAATTTCTTGAGGCTACGCTTCAAATGATGGATGCTCATGTGTTGTGATATCGACCTCCCTTATATTCCTTGGCAGCGGACGTTTCCAAATGGAGCTGCGTCCCTTCATTTGCATCCTAATGTAATTAGTTTTCTTCTAAACATAATCGCTGCTATTAAGGCGCCGATCCCATCAGCTTTGTTTTAATCATGTCTCTTGTCTTTAATATACTTGGTCTTTTTCCCACATAGGACTTGTCTTATGCACCGTATCTTAAGGATTTGTCTTCAAATACATCGTGGGCCCTCTCATCTTATGGATCGTTTCTTTCATATAAACATTTGATTTGCCAACCACGCTGAATCCGTTACCTTATCAGAGGTTATGACCATTACATATTAGTTATTGTTGATTGCTTAGTGTATGTTCAACGTGCTTCCTTCTAGATCGTAGCCTTCCTCAATGGCTGCTATGTATAGTCCGTTGCCTTTAGAGATATTATCGTTGTTTTAATGGTATTAATCATTGTCTATTCATGGTATCGTGAATAGCCATGTTGACTGCTCATGTTATTGGTCTTAGTTTTAGTTATAGATTTGCTAATCATTTAGCTAAGGAGTCTTGTTCATGGGCTCCACTTAGGTGATGGTTTGCAAGATTATTTATTAGTATTATATTATTATTATTTATACAGGATGATCATTCAAAAGATTATTATAGTATTATACTTGTATTTATATTTATTATAAATACAATAATTATTAAATAAAATACTATTACTTAATATTATTATGTATATGGTTATTATCCGAATTGACCATATCTGGTCAAGGCGAAATCTTCGTCTTGGGCATAATGTCTTAACATGGGGACATGACAGAAATGGACCAGACATCATTAACGGGTCTTTCCAATCTTTAATTGGAAAGCATCGAGACATGACAGAAGTTATTAGATATATGATCTTGTACTCTAATATTCCTCTATACTGTTAGGGCGGATATTAAACATAAGTCAAGACCCATATCTTCTCCTCTTGTTCTTCATGAAGGAACTAGGCTTTAGGGCGCATGGAAACCATCTCAAACCCAGCCTTGGGGAACTACATCCCAGCCTAGGGGCCTATTCATGGATGGAATTACACTGCCCCTCCCCAAAGTACCTAACCATTCCTTTAAGGATGAATCAATAGAGGTGATGGGAAATATGATCCCTTATGCTAACATCCCCAATTTATTATTTATCATCATAAAACATGGATAGAAATATTCTTTTCTAAATTGGAATACCATTGTAATATATTCTTGTTTATACACTTGTCCATCATTATTATGTCATATATATATATAAGGCATTTCCCTTTGAACTATAATAATTCACATGGATTCATATCAACTACAAGATGACATTATTATCACTATATATATATATATATATATATCTTACACAGCTTATACTCAATAATTATAAATTGAACATATTAAATAATTCTTAATACTTACCTGCTGTACCTGATTATAAATGCAGAGATATGTGATTGGCTGCTGCAGTTCCTTTTATTCCAACTCAGATTTCTCTCATTCGATGCCTTTGGGAATAATGAGTTTCTCTTTAAATATCCTAGAGCTGTCCCTTGTGAAAGGGACGTAGCCTTTCATTAGTATTTAATGACTTTTATTTCTCTTTTTAAGTCAGCGAACTAATCACTGCATATATTTGCAGCCCTGAGTCAATGCTTATTAAGAGATGCCTTTTCAAGTCTTATCGGCCCTTCCATGGCCTATCGCTCCTTTATTAATATATGTTATTTAATATCTCTTTTATATAATCTAATAATATATATATTTGTTTAATGATAGGGAAGGTATATCTAGTAATCTCATAATACAAATACATGTATACATACTTGGATACATATAAGTCTCAAAACATACACTTGAATATATGTAGTTCATAATATATAATGTAATGCAATTATAGGGGATATGACACAAATCTCGAAAGAAGAATCTATGAAGCTCAAACCAATCTCCAATAAAGTGCAAATGCGAACTCCGTATGAATCCGCCACCAAGTGTGATTGGGTTTTCGTCCAACACACAACTCCACAAGGGTTTCTGTCCTTCGAAGATCAAGCAAACAAATGCCAAGCATAAATGCGAAAATTGCCAAAATATTTGTGATGTGGAATGAGCTCCTTCATGCTTTATTTATACTTCGATCTTCTTTTCCTTTCGATGTAGCCACCAAATTCAAATTAAAGATTTGAATTGCCTTGTCCCTCCTTGTCGGCCAAAGAGCCAATATTTTATTATTTTAATTCTCCAAGGTTGGTGCCCAAAAATCAAAATATTATTATTTTATTAATTTATTGATCCTCCCAAGGTGAGTGCCAAAATCCAAGAGATAATATATTTTTATTATTTTCTTTTTTTCTTCTCCAATGTGAGCGCTCAAAATAAAATATACTATTTTATTTATTTTTCCACAAAATGGCACTCAAATAATAATAAAATATTATTATTTAATTTATCCTTCCTTCAAGTTGGGCGCTAGGAAAATATTATTTTAATATTTTCTCTTTCCCTTATTCCTCCAATTGATTCACCCAATTCAAAAAATCAATATTTTATATTTTGCCTTTAATAATTAATGTAGAAATTACATTAATCCATTTTCCACCTTTGCCAGAATTAGCTGAGCCCTATAACGTCTTTCCATTTTCCAAGCCTCTAGACAACGTTATCTTCTCCTAGCCATAGCTCAACCAAATATTCCCTTGGTTTGATGAATTAGCCTACGGGAATGAGGATAGGCTAATTCAGTTTCCTGTTTGGTGATCATGCCAGAAATGGGGACATGTCACAATTTATCATCCAAAAATCTCAAAGTGTAAAACTAGTACAATTGCTCTCCAAAGGTGACGACTCCGAGAATGGGGACATTGCAGAAGATCTCACAGTTGAGTATCCAATTGGATAACTATGCATTTGTTGTTGAGTTTAATGTTCTCGGAATTGGAGAGACAAAGATTGTGTTGGGAATCCAATGGCTACAGTCACTTGGTAGATACATTTAGGATTTCCACAAGATGGAGCTTGAGTTCACATCCAACGATAAGCAAATAATATTGAAGGCAATAAATAATGGTACACCTATGGACATGACAGCCAAGAGGATGGAGGTTCGGATCAGCCTTGAGGCATGCGATTTTCAGTTAGATTGTAATGTGCCGCACCTATTGGTTCTTTTAAAAGATCTTTTTAGTGTTATTTTTTTTATTTTTTTAGGGTGTTCTTTCAAACTAGAGAGAAGATTCAGAAGGAGTTTCAGTTTTCTCGAGATGTGTGTTGTCAGAGCAATGCAATATATAGCATATAATGCAAACCCAGAAAATATACAACAGATATTAAGAAAATAATAGATACCCAGATCATAAATAGGCCAAATATGAATTACTACGACATACCCATGTTCAGATTTGCAACTTGGTACATGTGTTGGGACTGGACAAGCAAGTGGGTATCACAGAATACAATCCAAATCTCCCGCGAACATGAAATATTATGCATACAAATGATATCAACAACAATAGAGGTTGTAGTCGCCCAAAAAGGAAGAGAAATTTCTGCCGTAAGCACAAGAAACAACTCCCAAAGTCATTCGTTCCCTCTGGCAAGGTGTACGGCCATGACTGGTGGTACAGTACAACAGCAAAAAGTCATAAATCTCCCCAAAAGACTCTGATTATGATCTGCACCCTTTGACAGCAGCAAGACGACCAGAATGGAAGGAGAAAACCACACTCAACAGCTCCAAAATGCCTCCACAATTAGTACGGCATGCCTGGAGATGGTACGGCCAGCAAGAGAAATGTATGCAATTCTTCAAACTCTTCACAAACTCACGCAAATCTGCAACTCAGCAAGGTTATCAGCTGCTCACAACAAAAACTACGAATGATATATCCATCAAGTCCTCAAAACCACAAAATATCAACTCCATTGAAGCACATCTGCAAATACTGGATGCATCTACCTCATAAGCACCTTTGGACGGTCTTTCACGCCTGTAGAATGTTGTTACTAGAGGGAGTTTTCGTTCCCAATAGCCTCTAGTTCGAATCCCTTCAAACCCTTACACCAAAACCCTAGCAGAGCCAAAATAACAAGCAATATCAAATTCTCAAGCATAACAAATGACTTGCTTTTTCCATCTTTTATTTCCTTCCCTTGAGGGCGTTGGCTTTTGGGAGGGAAATGTTATATTTTAAATCCACTTTATTCCCCTAGGGATGGGCGCCCAAGCTCTCCTTTAGTGACCTTTTAATATTTTCTTTTTTCATAAGTCACTTAATATTTATAAAGCCCTGTCAATTAAATGTGTTATAACTTCGGACTTTAAAATAAATATCAAGATGATGGCAAAATCCAATGATCTATAGCTCGCCGGAAAGGTCTCGACAAGACGAATCCAACCCCACTCTAAAAATCCCGAAATGACACCGATCCCAAACTTACTAAAAATAGCAAGTATGGCCATATACGAGCCAAGTCACCACAAGACACTGCCAACTGGATCCAAACCACATCTACACCTCTGAATTACCTATCCAAGGCCAAATCACCGTGGTTCCCTAACCAAACTGTCAGTCTACGGGAACCCAATGATGGACTAACACTGTAACTAGAAAGGGGACATTACATAGATACATCTCTTGGACCAGCACTTATTGATGAGCATCCAACCATGGAGGGAGAGGTGCTTAAGACCTATGGAGACATCACACAAAGGTATGAAGTAAATTCTGATTTTTTGAGTTGGAACAACAGTCCTTTACCTTCACATAATCATGAGATGACAGCCATAACACATGAGGGTGGTAGTGGTAAGAAGTCTTCCATTGTTGACAATCAAGATTTGGTGGTTGAGCCTGAGGTACTTGTTGTGGATCCAAGCTACAAGAAGTCTGATTTTGTACAGTATGGCATAGAGGATTTGAAGAGAACTCAATGCATGTGCGATGAGTGGCTACGGAGAGCTAGAGAAGCTAAGTTGCTGGCTGCCCAAGCAAGACAGCACCTACAGAAGGTCAAGGAGAATTGCAGGAATACAGATCATGCAAAGCAACAAAGAGAGGCCTATCTTCGATCCCTATTTCTTCCAAGGGAAGAAGCTATGGAGGTTGAGCATGTGGGGGATGAGTCTCTTATGATGGTCAAGTACGAGGAGCAATCAATTTTGCATGGACTTGATGAGAGGTATGATTCAGAAATTTCATTTTGTGCAAGTAATCTTCATCACGAGCTTCATGAGTCACACCATTTGGAGAGCCCATTGAAGGCTCAAGTCATGACTATGGAGGAGATGGTTGAGCACACACTGTGTGGACCAGCTAATAATGATATGCATGCATGTGTAGAAGAAGACATTTGTGATTCAGATTTGGTTGGGAGTCTAGCCACGCTTGGAGAGCTCGTTAAGTCTACTTGTGTTTTGACACAACACCGTCATGATGACGATTCCTTGATGGAGCATGAGGCTGTCCTAATTTCAGGACTTGAGGCATTTGATTTTGCGTGGCATGTGCTTGGAGATGATGAGTTTCAGTTGGACTATAGTCCAAGACATGAAGTGGAGTATGAGAGCAGAGATTTTTCAGCCCTAATTCATTGGGTTCCAGCTCACACCTTGATGGTTGATAGTTGTTCTACTTCGCTGATCATGGAGTCTTCAGGGTATACATTGATGATGGCAGCTGTTCGGATGGATTGGAGAGTTTGGGATTGCTGCTACAGTGTTGAGGACTTGCATGTTGATGAAATCCTATCATCCTATGACAACAGAGGTATTCTTGACACCATCATAGGTCTGATTTTCAGTTTTCTTAGCACTGTTCTGATTTATATCAGCAGCCTAATGTGGATTGACATGTTTGTCTATGCACTTGTGATGGACATTTTTCACATCCATAGGAGGTCATTCAGATTTAGTTGGACAGTTGGTGATGATGGCACGATGAGAGACAACTATCTCTTCACTTCCAGTTGGTGTGATGGTGTGATGATTTGGGATCCAGGTATTGGTATGACTGGTACACTATTTCACAGGGATCATGGTGAGTTGCTTCACAACCTTTGGTTGAGGGATGTTTGTATCAGAGTGGAGCAACAGAAGGTTTGGTGCAGGTGATTGTGCTTCAGAGATCACAGCATACATCACTTGTTGGTGGGTATGGCACTCTTTAGGGCTTTGGAGACGTATGATGCTTTGTCTCTGATAGACTTAGCATTTATGGATTGTGGAGCCTTCGAAGGGAGAGAATTGATGACTCTTGTGGTTGATGATTCGGCATGCTTATTCCTACAGCTACACAGGCAAATTGCATGGAGGAGCAGAATTTCAGAATTTGGGGAATGGAGCCGAATTGAGTTCGAGTGTGTATGGCTAGTTTTGTCTCATTGCTGGCCACCGGAGCTCACTTTGCATATCATTCTCCATATTCTCTTTGTGAGATGCAGCCACAGGTTGAGGAGTAGAGTGATCACGGAGCATTTGATTGGATGGAGATACTTGCCACTCGAGGATGTTTCGCAATATCTAGATTTGCAATTGCTTGTGGTCAAGCAATTCCGGGAAGGGAAGACTATAATGTCCCCATTTTCAGAGTGATCACCTAGTGGAGTTGGCTAACCTATCCTATTCCCGTAGGCTAAGTCGAAGGGCTAAGGGAATGACCTAATTGGCAAGATTTCATACTTAGCCAATTTTGTAGGGCAAAATGATTGTGGGAGATGACTTGGTATATTTTTGTGAGTCTTTTGGTGAAGTCAACACAAATAAAATAATTTTCCCTAATGTGGAGCAACCAAGGAGGAGAATGAAAAGAGAAGAAAATAGAGGTAAAAATGCCTTTGGAAAAATCTTCAGTTCTCACTAAGTTATCATCTACTTGGTTAGCTTTAGCCTATATCTTCTACTTCTTGGAGGATAAAATCCTTTAAGGAAATGTCCAAGACATAACTGAGTTCCTTAGCCTATAAGCCCTTGCATCTCTAGTTGGCATCTTTAAATTCAGCTTCATGTCCCATCAAGATTTTCCATTTTCACACTTTATGTTTTTAATTTTTCAATCATTCATTGATGACAACTAATGGTATAGTGTTTAGTTGAGATATTATTGGCAACACAATACAAATTCACATAGGTGGCTAGGATATGTTATTATGAAGTACGATGATGCCAAAAATGTAGGTATTTAATGCAGAATAAAATTGAATATGCAAGAATAGATCAACTCTATAAGAATTCACATAGTCCTCATTACATAACAACACAACAAAATAAATGGAACATAATGTCTCCACTGGTTGATACTTGATACAATCATGAAGTCTCCAATGCAGGCTCCGCTTTCATTAGATATGGAAATAAAATTAATCATGGAGGATTTGATCAACTTGATACAACATGTATAGCTAACTCCTAACATTAATGTTAGATCATTCAAATTTAATGTGGCCGACCCTATATCTAGACTTGCTAGGCAAACTTAAAACTTGTTGCAGAGGGGAGATATATTATACATATCCCCTTATGTTGTAATAATCACCATTTAACATATCCATAGGAAGGTGTTCCATAACTGGATGTTCTGTGTCCAGCTAGTAGATAAACAATGTACACGTTTATTATTCAATTAAAAATAGGACCAATGACTTTTAGACTTTATATAATGGCATGTAATTGAACTTTAATGTAGTAATACTTAAAAGGAAAAGTCAGATACTAGTTTGCAATCTAAGTTTCATCACATAGACAATCTAAGTTCTCTAGCATAAGTAAAGGAAGAACAGACATTTACCAATAACTGAGATGCAACATCCTCAAGAACTCCCATTGCTTCTTCAGGTTGAGGTACAGTGAATGCTGGAACTCCAGGCTTCACGAGTCTCATAACACATCGAAAGCAATGTGAGCAGATGTCCAAAAGATAACAATATAATTTACTGTTAAAGTCCGAACAATCAGAGCAGATAGAGAAATCGCAGACAAAATCTTAAACAACAAACTGTGGAATAATCCAGATATTAAATACTTCGATGATGACATCATACCTTCATGATTCCAGCTTTCTCTCTAGTGATTTGTGTGAGGGTATTACCTGTTCACAGACGTCCTAAGCTGAATAAAAAATGTTCGAATATTAAACCAATAGTTCCTTGTGTTTATATGGCTAGAAAAGCAATGTGAAAAGTTGCACTACAAGCTCCTTGACAAGGACTATATACCTCACTATGTGGCATTAAATGATATCATTTAATGTTTATCAGCAACCATCTCAGAAAACCATTAAACAAGGAAGTAGACAAGGCCCAAAACTATAACAAAAGGACAGAAAATACTATTTCAATTAAATTTACTCCAAAAACTACTTCCCTTGAGCAGGATGACTTTCATTAAAGAATTGTGCAGCATAGCTATAAGACAGAATGTCTATACAATAGATTGCCATTTATAAATACACTGCATTTGCTTCCTCTTTGGGCTGTAAAATATTCTATTAAGTAGATGAATACCAAGGGTTTAGAACAAGCCACTACTTCCTTGATTAAACATGGCCTCTCATGAATAGCTAAGTTTCATTTATCGCACAAGCATATCTTCTGTTTGTGTCAATCACATGCAATTACAATTCATAATACTTGTAACTTGCAGTGATGTGTTCTCATGAAAACAAAACTAATTAGAAATTAGACGTGGTTTCTTTCCAAACATATATAATTTATAATTGCCTTGTGATGATTGCAATTCTGCTTCAACAGTTCAAACACAAAATTTTATAGCTTCGAAGCATGAATAAAGAACTGACTAGAAAATACAGAACAGTGAAGAATTTTTCTTCTTTATTTAATTGATAGATTACGTTTTAGATTTCACGCAAGAAATAAATAACATAGGCCATATCCTTTGTTAAACCTCACAATCTCCATGAAATCCCTGTCATTTTTAGAGATAAGTGTGCTGCTGCATAATTTCCCTCATTTAATTAAATTCCAAAGAAATAATCAAGTTTAATTAGTGATCAATCATAATATAATTTATTTCATGTCAAAAAGACAGACTTGAAAGATTAAAATAACAAAGATGGTCCTAGTTCACTAAGAAAAGCTTTGGGTAATGCTTCTTGTTAGCACTGGAATTTGTCAGGGAAGAAAAAGTCAAGTGACAGCAACTGGACGAACTTGTTTCTCCTCAATTAGAAAGGGAGGCTTACCTCTATTTACTATTTACAGAAATTTACAAGAAAACTAAAATAACACTCAAGTACTATCTACAATCTTTACACTGCACATCGATGACACCTTTTTGTAGTGGGATGAAAACATTCCCAATTTACTAAGACGTGTTTCTAAAAAAAATTTAATTACACTCACTAAGAAAATAGTTGACAAAGCATTACAATGCATATAGAATGGAAAAGTGTGTAAATATTACATCTGGTATTTAATTCGAGATAAAACAAAGATCTGAAATAAATACCTCATTGCAACATTCAGATAATCACATGCACTCGCAGTCAACTTAATTCCACATTAACCAAGAATTGATAGGATCTATAATTGTAATGGTGAAAATTGCATGCCCATGCCCTTTTCCTTATTTTTTGGCCCAAAGCAACTAGTTGTCTTTAATAAATAGAATAATATGTAAGATGGCCTAAATTGTACAGAAATTGGCAAACTACATCACCCATTCCCGAATCCAATCATCATGGACCCTTAGATTTCACTCCATTCCACTAACAATCTACTTTCCCTCTATGGGTCTGTAATGTTACATTTTTTGGCGCATTGATTATTGTGAGCATTTGTGCTTGTTCCTAGTCTCTTGGAGGCTATCCAACATGTTTGGGAAGAACTCCAATGTTTTTGGAGTGGTCATAGTTCAATTTGCAGAACAGTTATTTGGGTTTTCCTTGTGTAAATGGATTATTTTTCATGGCTTTGAGCTCAGTTGATGTTCCGGGTTACAGTGATGGTTTCTGAAGTTTGATCGGGCTTCTGGTTTGCTCTCCAAGATTCTTGGAGGAGCTTTCTATTTTTGGAAAGTCACCCGGAAGGCACCATTGCACATCCCAAACCTTACAGAGCATATTGGTTCAGTTTAATTTGCATTAGGAGGCCGTTTGGGATTTTCCACAAAATTTAATATTTAATGAGCTATTTTAATTATTATTTTCACTTAAGCTCTTAAGGGTGAAAATAATTAAAATATTATTAAGTGTTATAGCTCATTTGAAAGGAGAAAACATATTCTTTTATTTAGGCACATAAAAGTGAGCACTTAAGTGGAGGAAAAAAGAAATAAATTAAGTTAAAGGAAAATGTTATTATTTTCAAAAAATAATTCATTTCCTTTGTAACTCCTCCACTGCCTTATAAAAGAGAATGAGCTCTCATTTGGAAGGGTTATGGTATGCTTTTGGATTTGTTTGTTTGCAGACGGATTGAACCAGAGAGTTCTTCCATATTCTCTTGAGACGAAAACCCTCTTGTAGCATGCTCTTGAGGACGAAAACCCTCTTGAGATTGGGTGTGGTTTCATGCAGGTATCACCATGGAGCTTTCATAGAATTTGAGGTTTTGTGATTTGTTTATTAATCATTGGTGTTTAATGATTTATGGAGTTTAAGATGATGCTTTTTGGTGTGTTTGTTTTCTGTTTTGGAGTTCTCAGTTCTGAGCCGTACAAGCAGCATTACCTTCATGAAGCGCAGAATTTGTATTGATCATCTTATGATTGTTTGGAGCTTTTGATAATTGGAGTTTGTTTAAATGATATAGGCGTCCATTTCTGAGCAGGATTGGAGAGTTTTTAAGTCAGATTTTATATGTTATTTGCTGCCGTACCATCCAGTGCCGTACATTTATGTGGAGGGCAAATTTTGTTATGTTATGAAATCTTGTTCAATTGAAGCACTCAATGTTGGAGACTTTATGTTTGCTGAAGACGTCAATTTCAGTGCCTTCTCTGTGGGGTTTGAGTTTTGTTTGGTTAGTATTCGTTGTTGCCGTACTTCATGAAAGGTCCGTACAGCAGCTAGGGTCAATTTTCAATATGTAGTGAAATTCTTTATAATGTTTGCAAAGTTTTGCTTGGAATTATATGTGGAGTCTAATCGCCTATATCAGAGACTAAATTTTAGTGTTTGGCTCAACATTTATGCTTGATCTTGGACTGCCGTATAGGCTGGAAGTGCCGTACAGCAGAATTATTAAGAAGTTTTTACAGTGTGCCAAATCAGTCTTGTGTAATAGGTATAAAATGCTATTTGATTGGCTCTACAATTGAGTATTTTGAATCAGTAGTGAATTGAAGTTGAATTGAAAGCATATGGCATTAAATATGGGGTTTTGCTATGCACATTTGGAATATTGATATCTACAGGCAGCCGTACAGCAGATGTGAAGACTGATTTGTGTTTCAAATTGTCCAGCAGTGATCATTTGCAGTGATTTCCAGCATGGTTATATATGTCTTTGTGCAAAACTGATCTTCTATTTGGTGCAAGGTATTGGTAAGCTCAAGCATTGATACTATGATGGTATAATGTATTACATCTGATGTAACTTATAGCTGGTATCATTGTAATTCCTTCTTTATGATTGCACAAACACATAATAATCCCCTGGATGGTTTACCGCCAATGTGGGCAAAGAAATCTTTATCTTTCTTGTTTACCCTACCCACTAGACAAGTGGAGAATACCCACTAGATAAGTGGATGGTAGTAGTTTCCATTTCTTATATTTACACCCACTGAATAAGTGGTGTATTCCCACTGCATAAGTGGATGCCTGCTCTTTTGCAGATGAATGTTCTTTCATTGTTGCACAATCATATTTTGTAAACCAAAACACATTATGCTCTCACCTTGCCCGATTTGGGAACTTGGTGATCAGAAGTGTGAAGGTCATTAAATTGTTCATGCATAGTTGTGCTCACATTGTTATCATTGTTCAATTTTGAAAAAAATTGGGGGTAGTTTGTTACAGGGTCAGATATGCAAATGCGGACCTGACCTGAATCATGTTCGTGACCGTAGATCTGACCCTTGAAGTTTCAGAACTGAAAATTCAAATTCAAACTTTTCCAGCCCCATACACTAGCCACTATGAGTCAACTAAGGTGCAAATTGTGCCAAATTACCCACTAGAGTAGTGTATTTAAAGACTAACCCCGATTGGAAATGGATCATCTATGAGGATCTACAAGTTATCAAAAAAGGAGCATGCTAGGATTTTATTGATAGAACATTTATGAGAAGCATCATAGCAGAATTATTGGAGCATTTATCAAAGCACATCATCCTAGGAGAACCTGACCCTTGCAATATGGCAAATTCCCAAAGGTGTTTATACTTTATAGACATTGCCTGTCCTTACAAGCATTCAAATATTAGAGATTAAGGCAAGTGAGTTGCAATAGACCCCAAAGTCCCAAATCATCCCTGCAAGTTACAAGGTCACTTCTGCACAGTAGATCAGCTCCATGTTCAGGGATCACTTCCGCAGTCGTGGATCTGATCTCAGACAATACACGGGTGGATTTTCAAGACAGCGACAAAGGATAAAATTTTAAAGCGTTGGCAAGTGGATCCTTGACATCTAGACAGATATTTCTGCATCAAAATCAAAGTTAAGTGTCCACATGTTTATTTTATTTAATTCCTAGATTTAATTTCCACATTTATTTACATTTGTGGCAACAATCAGCCCCAGCTCTTAACTAATCTAGCTTAATTATTTGCTTATTGGTTGCACTTGTTTAATTAGCCTAGATTTATGTAAAAGAGATTTTAGTCCCTCACATTTTTGGTGAACTTGACATTTTCTTATACCCCCAGGGTTTGGCCTTATATAAGGGTTTCAGATATGAGTTATTTTCTAATTCTTTATCCTTTTTTCAGATCTGATTAAGGTTGACTCCCCTTTCTTAGTTCATGCTTCATAGCTTTATCTTTTTCTAGGGTTTGTGGTTCATAGTGTGATCTTGCTTTCGCTCACTCTACCCACCCTTGATTGACCCTTGGTCTCATTTTCAGATCTTATTTATTTCAAATTTACCTACGGTTTGGATTTACCTTTGTTGGCATTGTTTATCATATCATGAATAAGGTTTGAGCATACATAGTACTATACTTCTTTGATACCACCTCACCCTCCCTTGGTTTTTGCCAAATTGTTAAATTATTTATCATGGTGTAATGTCCCTTTCTGGTATTTTCATAAACTCTAAATTTTTTTTGTATATTCTAACTTTGCAATATTTGAATATATATATATATATATATATATATATATATATATATATATATATATATTAAAACTATTCAATCCATACACTTCATATGATTTAACAGATATTGCAGCAATCTAAATTTTGGAAAATCATTGCTATAAAGTACAACATGAAGGTACCACAGATAACCTTTATTTTATTAATCAAAAGAACCCCAAATAAATATTGTTGCAACAGCATAAATAGCAAACCCACATACAAATAAATCCTGAATAAAATTAATATCATCTCAGTCCATTCACAATATCTCCATACTATGGTAAGGAGCAAGGCTAAAGACCAATCAACAAACTTTAATATAGCTGCAGCTGAGGTGATACAAATTGTACGGTGTTGGGTCTGATGGTATGTTGTCTCAATGTTTGATCCAAGCTGCCGCATTGGCTGGGAAGAGGTTTTCCCAATTCTGTGATTGGTATTCCAAGGGGTATGACAGTGCATAAGATCTATGGCAGACTTGGGTAATTTGTATGGTGCGCTTCTTGATTGGTACAGCAGCTACCAAGTAATATATTGCTGGAAATATGTACATCAACCTCTAGGGATATTGCAATCTATTCTTAAAAATGTACAGTCACCTTTGAAGATATGCAGCCGGTTGTAGGATGGTCTGGCTTATTCAACAAAAGCAGCAAAAGATATCAATGTTCACATTGCAAATCTGCAATCTTCAACAAAACTGAAAATCTTCAAAAACCAAACTGAAATTTAAATTCCTTTTAGCACAAATGCAATCCCTAGATGGAATTGCCTCAAATGGACAAAAGGGTTTTATCCTCCAATCCAAAATATGGAAATTGAAGGGTTTTCGTCCTCCAAATCCCACACACCAACCTATTTTCGTCCTCAGATATGAAGATGAACACAACTGCTCAACTCAATGATTACTATGTTTAAGCCCCAATCCTTACCTCTAACCTAATCATCAACCCTTGTAATGTCCCCTTTTTGGGATTTCCCTAAATCTTGTCCTAGAATCACAAGTTAGGGCTACAATTTACCAATCAAATGTTGTAAGCAAGATAAATCCTAGTTTATGTAATGTTCCTAATAAGAATTATAATAATTTTATCCTAAACTATCAACTTTCCAAGCAAACAATGGATTTAGAGAGTACCTTGGCCTGACTTAATCCTTGCATCAAGTTAGAGATCTCAAACGTCAATAAGTCTATAGCAAATTAATAAACCTTACCTTGGGATGATCAACCATGGGGACGCATGGAAGAGAGTGACTTGATGGGGTATCCTTGTCCTTATGTGGCGCATGCCATTCATATAAGGTGCCCTCGATCTAATGTGGCGCATACCATTCATAAGAGATCGCCCCGTCCTCATGTGGTGCATGCTATTCATATGAGGTTACCCCGGACTCATGTGGCGCATGCCATTCATATGAAGTCCGTTATCCCCTCATCTTGCCATCTTTTCCCGTTTCCCATGATTGATCTCCCTATATTGTTACAACATGATAGGAGAGCGAGGTTACAAAGGTGTCCTAGCAGCCACTCTCTAAGCCCAGAGGTAGTACCCTTTTTGCTAAAGGCAGAGCCCCTCTGGCCTATGTGGGCCCAATGCGTCCCCTCGGGTGGCGTACCTAGAAGAGAGCCCTCTCGTCGTTCCCCTTTGTAATTCTCCTCTCCCTGTATTGTTGCACCATGATAGGAAAGTGAGGTTACGAAAGGTGTCCTGGTGGCCAAACTTTCTAGGCCCAGAGGCAATATTCTTACTGCTGAAGGCAGTACCCCTCTGGCCCATGTGGATTGATGTTTTATTGTTTTGGAGGCCATACTTGTAGCTTCTTTGTTGGCCATACCTATATTTTCTTAATGCTACTGTTGGATTTCATGAAGTTGAAATCACAGATTATTTAGCCAAACCATTGATGAAGGCGCCTTAAGAAAAAAGTCAAACAAGAAATCGTGCATTTTCTAACAGCCGTACCTCCTTTCCTATGATTTCGTACATTTGTTGTCGTACCATGAAAAGAGTCATGGGAAACTAAAGGATATGAATCGCTCCTATTCATTTTGTCTTTAGTGGTCTTTGGTGGGATCCACTTCAAAAAGAAGGTGAGGCGATTCATATTATTAAGAAGAGTTTTTTAGTTAAGAGGAATTTGTGGGATTTCTTAAAGCTACCATACCATTTCTATGGTACGTGGGAGTAAGAAAAAAAAGAAGCACCTTCTTTTCTTTCTCTCATGTGGAGGAGTGGGGGCACCTTATCCTCTTGTATGAGGTGCCTAGCCTTTGAGAGGTAATTTGGGTTATATTTTGTTTTTTGAAGTGTTTGAATGAAGTTTTTGGGTGTTTGGGGTGGTTTTTCTTGCTACAGCAGTTTGAGTATGTTTGAATATGGATTTAGTTGTGTAGAGGATCCATTTACTGTATACATAGTGGTATTTTGGTGCTCAGCATAATACAGTTTTCAGTTTAGATCAGCTTGAACAGTGTGAGCAGCAGTTTGGGAGTTGAAATCAGACCTGTATGCAACCTGCACAATCATCTTACAGTGGTATACTTCAGTGTTTTCAGTCATTCTTCATTGTAAGCATGTTTCCTTCATGATTCTTTGAGTTTACTGAGTTTTAATGATCTGATATCAAAGTTGCAGCAGTCTGATTACTCATTTCAGAATATATGAACGTGATGTTGCATAGTATTTACTTGTGTATTTGACAATTAGAAGTGCATTTCATACTTGTTTGTAACCCCAGACGGTAGTACCACCAAAGGCTTCATATTACATGCATTTCATATTGTAAAACTAGACGGTTCACCACTAGTTCATATAGCATCTCATCTTTCAACCCGTTTGGCATTGAACGAGGTTGCTATATATCGACCATTTTATTCTGAGCAAGCTTAGGCATTCTACCAGTGGCTTGCATGCACGT
This sequence comes from Cunninghamia lanceolata, assembly GCA_027924645.1. Lineage (NCBI taxonomy): Eukaryota > Viridiplantae > Streptophyta > Pinopsida > Cupressales > Cupressaceae > Cunninghamia > Cunninghamia lanceolata. The sequence continues at coordinate 602,728 of BSBN01001787.1, read as the reverse complement.
TGTCTGCTGACGAAGTGTCAATAAGGTCAGCTTGCCGCTTTGTGTGCCTTCATCTTTGTATTGCATCAAGCACACTCCACTAAAGAGGTATAAATGTGGTCGGCTCTACAACCTAGTGTGCCTTTATTTCTGTACTACATCAAGCACATTCCATTGAAGAAATGCAAATGTGGACGGCTCTGCTACCTAGTGTGCTTTAGTTGATTAGAACACTTCATGTTGCTGCATTTCTAGATAGCTTGTGTGGTCCGAGACACTGTATGCTCTCACCTTGCCCACATTGGAAACTGGGTGATCAGAAAGTGTTAAGACGTTGCATGATTGCATCTTCATTTCAGTTGGAAATAGCAAAAAAAAAAAAACTAGGGTGGTTATTACAAAATCATGAAGGAAACCCCTAAAATCATGTGAAGGAAGCCCATGCAAACACCATTTGAAGGAAAACACATAAATTTCTAAATTTCCATCCAGGCATTTATAGTCACTTTTTTTGTTTGCGAAACAAGGGCACACTACAAGTTTGTCGTCAACGAGAATTTGAAATCACGAGGGACACATTTACAGTAATTTGTTTTTGCAATTTACAAGCATTTGCAAGAAGAATCATTTTCTAGTCGTTTGACAATCGTGGGAAGGAAGGATGCATATTTCTCATTTTGACACTAGATTTTTCCAATTTTGACACGGGTTCCTTGTGGGTTCCCCAGGTGCGGCCCAGATGAACCCACAAGAGACCCAAGGTGCCCAAGCTAGATCCTAGGCAAACCCAAGGCCATCTTGACCTCGTATCAGACCCCAAACGAAACCCAAGGAATATGTGGAGTCAAATAGTTGAACCCAATAACATAGGAAAAATGCTTCAATGATTAAAGAGGAAATAGAAAAGATGTTGAAATCAAGGTTTATTAGACCAATTGACTATTCCCCATGGATTTAAAAAATGGCGCTTGTGGGTGTGACTAGATATGTACTAACTTTAGATATATGATTTCCCATACCTAATATCGATATGATTGTCAATTCTATTGCTGACCATAAGATGTTACTGTTTATGGATGGATTTTTGGGTAATAACCAAATTCTTATCAATCCGCAAAATCAAGTTCATAAGATAACTTTCACTACCCCTTGGGGTACATTATATTACATAGTTATGCCCTTTGGATTGAAAAATTTTGGTGCTACCTATTCGGACCTGGTTTGAAAAAATTCATATTCATTCATGTCCTTGCCTATTTTGCCAATATTTTGCCATTTGTTTTCAGCATTGAGCTTATTATGTGTTTGAAAACCTTCAAAGACCTCCAAAACACCTTCAAGTCCTTCAAAAAACTTCTAAGTACAAGTCTTTCGGCAGGTTTGCCAGTTCGTGAACCCGCCAAAAGCCCGAAAGATTGTGTTTTGGTTTTTCGGCAGGTTCGCGAGTTAGGTTTGCCAATTCTCAAAATCGCTAAAATGTCAAATGGTTGAAGACAAAGCAAAGATGAAAGAAGTGTTTCAATGATTTGGCAAGTTCACGAACTGGTGAACCTACCAAAAAGGTTCTCTGGTTCTCAAAATGCCTAAATCGCCGAAGAGATAAAGACAAACAGGACTTTTCAACTTTTCAGTATGTTTGTAAACTGGGACACCTACCGTAAAGGTTCTTAGATTTGTGAAAGGCCCAAAAGGCCAAAAGAGAAGAAAAGAAGAAGAGTTGAAAAAGAAAGAAAAGTCATATGTTTCAGCAAGATTGTAGGTTCACAAAATTGTCAAATTGTCGAAAAAAGAGAAGTGAGAAGAAAAGAAAAGATAAAACTTTAAGACAAGTTCGTGAGTTCGCGAACTTGCTGAAACGCCGAAGGAGGATGATGAGACCGTTGTTTCGACAAGTTTGTGAGTTCGAGAGCTTGCCGAATCGCCAAAAGCAAAGAAAAGCTTTAAATTGTCAAACATGTTGAGGATAAAAAGGAAAAGAGCGCCAAAATAGAAAGCAGTCTGACATATTAGCGCCTAAGGCAGTATGTAGTGCAAACGAACATTCAAATGCCCAACCACCCCAGTACACCTCAATAATCCAAGAACACCATGAATGTGATAGGTGATTTCTCAACAAATTGTACCTCTGCGCGATCTAGGCCATTCATTTTGAGCAAGAAGCATTTCAAGCGTAGATATCATTCAATGCAAATTAGGACAGGACCAAAGAAGATATACATTGGCTTGTTATTCATTTTTTTTAGTTTTTGGTCACTAAGAGAGCGGTCCCATGGAGCTGCTAGAGGATCTATTTTTTGGGAGCAAAGGGTCCCATGGAACTCAAATTGTCTGCTAATGCTTAAATCGGAATCTTCTCCTCAAAAATAGGAGCAGCTATTGTTTAGGTGTTTGTTTTTCAGCTGGTGCAGATGGGGTGGGGCTGAAACTTTCCCCCACCTGCTTAGGGATTTAACTAACAGTCTTCTCATTCCGGCCATATAATTTAAGGGAAAATTTGGAGGGAATTTTCCAGTTTTTATTTTTATTTCCTTGGCTTCCTAAAAAAACTCTACTAAATTATTTAGCATAAACTATTGTTTAAAAAACTTCATGAGACCACCTGCTTCCATAAAATTTGGAGCTTAAAATTTTAAGCATACCTGCAAATACAAAATTCATGGGACCACCCGTTGTAAAATGCTCCTAAAAAATCTCAGCAGCACCACTGAGATAATTTAGGAAGCCCCCTCCCATGGGACCGCTTCCTAAGCCAATTTTTGGGTCTGCAAGTGCTTCATGGTGATTCTAAGGCATCAAACAAAGCATGTCTGGTTTGTAAGGGGATGGAATCCATCTTGTTACTCGTAGAGAGAATTTTCAATGCACATCTTTATGTAATGGTATGTCTCCATGGTCATTTGTGATGATCTAGGGGAATTTATGGTCATAGCTATGTATTTTCTCTCGCCATATTTGTTGGCGTGATTGTAACCGAGGTTTGATGTATGTGTGACAGGATCTAATTTGATACAAAGCCTTTGTATTGGTCTTTCTTTGGTTGCATATGGGTCATTGCAATTCCGCTCAGGATTATTAACTATGTCCATTGTATGAGACGTAATCTTTGATTTGTATGTAAATGCATATCAAGTTATGTGGATGTTTTACTGGATGTGCAATAGGTTAGTTTGTGACCTACTAACAACTTTTGTGGTCCAACATACATTGGATACTACTGCAATGTTTCATATTGCTTACCTTTCCTTGTGATCAAACCCTGTTAAGGGATACCTCTGAGAATACCCTCCCGAGGCTAGCTGAGCTCAAAATGTAGGAGAGATTATCCACTATCATCAATTGGCCTTTAACCACCCTCAATCTATTAATGAACCCCTAGTTTACCTTTCTAACAACACCCCTTGGCCTTGAAGGTGAAAACATACTCTAGGATTGTGGACCTACGATTTTGGGATCCAACACTACCTATCAACATGTTATGACTTTAATCTTCAACAACCTATTGCATAATATTTAAAGAATTATGTGGATGCCATTCTAGGAAAATCTAACAAATGAACAGACCATCTCTAGGACTTGAAAACAATTTTTGAATGGTTTCGACAATATAAAGTCCAACTAAATCCTACGGTGTGTATTTAGTGTCGACAATTATTATTTGTTGAGTTTTATTGTATCTAGGCAAGGAATAGAGGTTAATACAAAAAAAAAATGTTACTGTTAACATGCATACATCTAAAAATTATTCACCTTCATAGTCTTCAAGGGAAGATTCAAACTATTAGATGCTTTATTGCACAACTAGCAGATAGAATACTACCTTTCCCCAAACTCTTGAAGAAAGACATTAAATTTCAACGGAATGAAGAATACTAATGAGCCTTTAATGATATGAAACAATATTTGATGAATCCACTAGTTCTAATGCTTGTTATTGATGGTAAACCTTTATTAATACATGTTTCTGCCACTGAATTTGCTAACAGGGAATTACTAGCACAAAATGATGAGAACGAGATAGAACATGTTTATTACATTAGTCTTACTACATTCGATTCTAAAACATGATACAATTCCATGGAAAAATTATGTTTGGTTGTGGTCTTCTCATCGCAAAAATTGAGACATTCTATGCTACACATTGAAAGACGTGTGATCATAAAGGAAGGTCCTTTGAAATACATGCTTTCCAAAGCCAATACTTTGGACACATAGCATGCTAGGTCATGTTCCTCACAAAGCTTGACCTTATGTTTGTGTCTCAAAATCTATCAAGGGACAAAAAGCTAAGTTGCTGGTCCTAGTACGAGTATGAGTACCGGCACCGATATCAGTACTGGGCACAACAATTTTTTTCCCTTGGGTACGGGTATGGGTTCGGATATATATATATATATATATATATATTAAAAAGATTAAAATTATAAAATATAAAAGCAGTGATACTCGTAATTACCAATAAACAAAATATTTAAATACCTCATAATTTGCAAAAATGAAAATACTCATAAATTCATAATTCAGTGATTTGTCAAATGTCAATACACAATGAAAATTACAATCACTATTCAATAATCTTCGTAAAGCTCTTCATCTAGAGCATCAAGTCAACATTTGCTTCAATTTCATTTGAACCACAATAGTTGTAGTGCTGTCATGTCCCTATACTAGTGATTTGTAATTGAATTGCAAATCGAATATATTTATTTAAATGATAAATTAGCCTTCTATAATTTGATATAATTAAAATATAATATATGATATATAATATATTTATTTAAATTATATTATTAAATATAAATATTAATAATATAAATATGAATATTGAAATATATATTATTATAATTATGATTATAATATAATAATATATATATATATATATATATATATATATTATAATATAAATATAAATTTAAATATTAGCAATTTAAATATTATAAATAATATATATTGATACTAATATTTAAAGTGGAGAAATCAGAAAATAATGGCAGCTGATATATATAAGACAAACCTTATAAAAAGTAGTAGCCACGAATATCAAACAAATATCCTATATTCATATATAATGGGCTGTTATTTAATAAATATTAAGAGCAGCATATAAGACATGGGATATTAAGAAGCAATAGTTAATGAGAGGGCAGCAATAATATTCAAAATGAGGCAGCGATGATATAATTAAAGATAAGGATAAGCTTTATAAAGGCCACTTTTATGATTAAAACCAAAGAACGAAACAACGATTAGTATACAAATAATGCGATTAGGATATTTAAAAGAAACGAGTACCATGTAAAGTAAACGTCTCTTGGAAAGGTGACCAATGGTAAGAAAGCAACCCTCCAAGGCATATAAGTATTGATCAATCATCAAGCATTGGATATATCTAACCTCACAAAAAACAACAGATATATAGGGAAGAAAAGGGTAGTATGGGAAGGGAAATACACAACACATTGGTTCTCATATATCAATCAATGAGAAGGAAAGAACAGATAAAGATTAGAAAAGAACAGACAGCAGCGAACAAGGAAATAGAAGGAATAAGGGAGTAACAGGGCAGCAATCAGGTAAGTATGGACATTTAGCATGTTATATATATGACTAGAAACTTTAAGGATAAGAATATTATATATAAAAAAAATAATGAGCATAAATCACAGTAGTAATAAATATATATATGATTCAGATATTAATTAAATAATAGGATGAATAAAATAGTGAGATCTAAGATATATATAGTATAATAGAATGATGATATATATATAGAATGATTACGAACGTATTGCATCAGTTGTGAGTTGATAAATAGAGGTCATATAATGAGAATATAATGAAAAGGTAATGCCTCTAACATAATGAGAGTACATATATGTAGTTCTTTAATATATAGGCTCTTGTCTCATGTTGATCTAGAGTACCTCTCTAGGACAAGGGATGGGCCTTTGATTTGGGTTGGTCTCCAGTCAAAGGAATAAAATATGGACCCCTCGATTGCTCCTTTATAAACCCTCTCTTGTTGGGCAAGAGGTTTGATGACCATGTAGACCTAAGTATATCTCTCCCAAATGGAATCATGAAATAGTTTAATGAATATCATGAAAGATAGAATGCTTATAGCTTATGATCATAAGACTTGATTTAATATATCTCTATGAATAATATGATTAGATAAGAAAGATTGAGTACTAATGTTCTCTTTTACAAGTTGAAATTGTGTGCAAGGTTGTGAAAATTTTGGCTTGCTAGAAGGGGAGATTACAAGTGCCACTTCCACTAGTCGCGTCACGTGCAAAAGTTGCCTCATCTATAGAGACTTCAGCAAGCTATGCAACTATAGTGTCTAAGTTGGCACATTCATGAGTTTGATCCCAGTTCTTTGTCACCCCCTCATTGTATTCAAGTGTCTTATGTGACAAGAGACGAATGTTAAAGTGTACAAATACCAAATCCTCAACTTTTTGGCACCCAATCAATTGCGCTTAATTGAATGGATGGATTATGTACTCCAATTCCAGTTAGCTGAAGAAGAACTCGCAACCTGTTGAATTTGCAATTTACAATTACAAAACATAAATTATAAATTATAAAATTATAATATATTGCAGCGAATGAAAATAAAGAAAATTAAAAAATAAAAAGATGCATACTTGATAGAATTTTTATTGCAAGAGGCTGTAGGTAAATAGATCCTTGCCCATGTATGTACCACCATACATGAGCATCTTTTTTTTACTTGTCTCGAAGAGTGCAAACATCATGATTCCTTGAAGATATGAAGTGGCCAAACTCACTCAAGACAACACTTTGTATATCTACATCTAGAAATATTCTTCTAAATGTAATCTTAAAGCCAGCAACAACCTCTTCATCCCTATATGGTGCCACCCTCCTCAGAAAGGGAAGTATCTCTTTACTATAATACTTTGGGGACAAAGCAAATGCTAGGAGATGCAAGGGCGTGGTCATCTTGTTCCAATGATCAACAATAATCCTTTGCACTCTTTTAAAAAATGCTTTTGTTGGGTCATGCTCCTTGGCTTCTATTATGGTCCTTATTTTTTCAACCATGGAGTCCATAGCATCATAAATTTCACCCATACATGGGCGATCTGTATCAACATACCTAATTATTTTGATGATGGGCTCAATGAAACTCAAAACATATTCCACACGAGCCCACAACTCGTCATCTAGGATCAATGCTTTGACTTTTTGGGCTCTCTCTATACTTGATTGCTTCCATACACTCCAAAGACTATTGATGACCATAACACTCAATGCATCTCACACCTTCACAATTTGTCTTAAGATGATTGTGTGTGATGCAAATCAAGTTTCGGCAACCTAACGTGGTGTAAAAATAAACAAATTAAAATATTAAAAGGTAGATGACATGTCACATATCAACAATTAAAAAACTAAAACATACTAAAAAATAAAATTTAAATTACCATCAACAACTCCAAGTTGGAGAAGGTACTAAAGATGCCTTGTGACATGATGATTAGTCACAAACATCTGAATCTCCTCAGCCTCCATGTAAATTTCTTTGACCCACTCAATCTTTGTGCCACTCTTTTGCAATATCAAATTGAGTGAGTGGACAACACATGGTGTCCAAAAAATATGCCCATACATACCCTCCACTATAGAACAAGCTGCCCTACAATTTTTAGCATTGTTCGTTATGACTTGGAAAATATTTTCGGGGCCCACCATTTCAATGGATTCTATGAGGATGTTGGCAATGAAAGTTGCATCCTTCACATGCCCCTCATAATCCACCACCTTCAAAAACATCACCCCTTTAGGAGACACTGCAATGACATTGATCAATGGTCTTTTTTTGCAATCCTTCCATCCATCGGGAATGATGGACACACCTGTTTCGAGCCATGTATTCTTGATTGCTCTCAATGATGCCTCTACTGAAGCTTTCTCCTTCGCCAATAAGGTGGTTCAGACCATTTCATACCTAAGACTAACATAATCAACAAGTGCATTGGCAATGGCCATCACCATATCCCGCCAATATGGTGATCTAATGAGGTTGAAAGGAAGCCCATTGCCATTAATGCAACGAGCAATGCTCTCATCAAGAACCTCCCTCACTTCATTCTTGAAAGCCTTTTCCAATGGGCCTCTTTTACACGAAACATTCTCTTCTCTGGAAGATGGTAGCAATGGCATGAAAGGATATGGGCCACTAGGCCAAAACTTACCCTCATTTGTCCTTCCATCCACACATTACCATGACAAACTGACCATACAACCTTTAGAAACAACAAGGCCTCCTCAAAACAAGACAAGCAACCAAGGCGTCATCATGACGCTCAACTTTGATATGCAACAAATTAACAGATGAACACGACAAAACATGCAAGGACGACCCTAACATTAAAAGTTTTGTAAGGGTGCAACAAATAGTAAGAAAATATTTGATAAGATTACTATCTTTAATGATTAGCCAATAGCTCCTAGAGATAACTTAAAATTCTTCATATTAGCTGGATTAAAACGAAGTTCTCTCAATTAATCAGTTAATAGATGAAAACTATCTTCTTGTTTTTGATTAATTAAAAGCAATGCATCATCAAGAAGAAGTTGAGCAGAATTGTTGCTAGAGGCTTCAAAAGCAGATTGTCTTTACAGATGCAAACAAGTTGCTAAAAAGTAGCATGTTTTTCTTTTCTCTGCAAATTCAGCCCACCAACTATAGCCCAACTACAGCATGAGAGATATGGCCATCTTAAATATTTACATCTTAAATTACAAAATAAACACGAACATGTTTCAAGGATTGTCTAATATTCATAAAGTATGTGAACTGTGAAGTGTGTCATGCATGAAAGCAAACATTGAATCATGTTTTGCATTTGTAATACAAAGAGCAAATCGAGAAGATAAATTATTGGTGTGTGTGGCCCCTGGCACTTTCATCAAAAGGAAAATTTCCCTGAACTTAAAGAATGATGTGGTGATTGGTCATGGTATGAATATGGTTGTTCCAGCCCTCTGTCCCAGGTGGTCATTTCCTGCAATGGAGTAATTGGCCTTGTTTGAGGACAATCATAGCAACTGGAACCAGCCTCATTTAGACCTTGTATAAAGGGGGAAAATGGATTTACCAATAGAAACGAACTGACAAAATATTTTCTTCCTATATTTTAATTCCTTTATGAACACCAAAAGAAGCAGAATTATACTTTTCTGAGTGATAAAAGAACACAATCTACCAGTGGAGCTTTGAGCATAAGCTGCTCAAAGTCAAACCATTGTTTTCTTGCTGAACAAAAGTTCAATCAAAGCAGTTTGAGGTATGGCTCCAGAGAAACAATGTCCAGAGAGAAGCGTCAAGAACAAAATTTCAGAGATTTTAGTTGTAAAGCATTTGTTTAATGTTCATATCCCAGATTAAAAAAGGCATAAGTTAAAAAGGAAGGAGTACAAAATGTATTTTTCATGTCTATTGCACAGAATTAATGATTATAAATTGTATCATCTGGCTGCCAAGAAAGTTATCATAAAAATAGATCTAATTTTGTACTAAAGTCCATGGCAAGAGTTTCAGCCATATGACAAAGCAGTTTTTCAAATTATTTGTTCAGTTAGTGAAATCGATAGTTGGCTTTCTAATGGCAAATCAGTAGATGATGTTTCCAAAAAAGCAATATAGATTATAGTGTTTTATAAAATGTTAGAAGCCTCCTTGATCAAAATTAACAATATAAACATAAAAAAAAATAAGATGCTAGATCTCAAGTACCATAAAGCCTTCAGAATATCTATCAGAGAAACATTAAGAGTCCTCTAATAGCTTAATAGCTACAAAGAGATGAAATTGAGCACAAAACAATACCTAATAGCTCCGTATGGTCATATCCTAATGAAGATATCCCACAAACAACTGGTGAATTTACCTGAAGAACCATCCATATCAAAATGCAAATCACTGAAACAAGCACAGCTACTCATTTTCAAGCTATATGACCATAAAACAAGTACAAATACAATTAGAGAAAGTCAGTTTCCTAATTGTACAGACATGGATAGAAAGGTTATAAATTACCACATTTGTTGCATCAAATTTGCCTCCCAACCCCACTTCCAAAATCGCAACATCAACCTGAAGTAATGCTCTCCCACAAAAAAAATCATGCTTAGGGAATTGAGTCTTCAAAAAAAAATCATTTTCATCTCATTAAAATGACGGGAAATTAATATTCAATTTTTCTTTTGAAACCTAAAAAATCACTAAGTGTCATACTCTCATCCTTCCCACTCATAAGTTCGTAACCTTTCATAACTGACAACAATTCATGCTTCTCATAAAATCAATATTTGGAAAGTCCAAGTCCTATGCAATTCAACTGTTGTGTTGATGCCAACAAAATATACTAAACAGCCACATCTTTGAGTGCAATATTCTTGCATAAGTACTTTTAGCAGAACAAACAACATAAATCAGTTCATATGATCACAAATTACAACAAAAGATTTACCAATTTTTACTTTCAACCTAAATAAGACAATCATATGCAATAATTTATTACAATATGGTATATGCACTATACATTCGATAATCATAAATTCTACAAGTGATGGTCAGAAATTTGATGGACAAGAAAACAAGTGAAATTATTCACCTTCTCTTCTGTAAATATCTTGAAGGCGAGGAGAGTTAGGAATCGGAAAAAATGTATGTCCTCTATAGAGTTTTCCTGTATGAGAAATAATTTCAAGAGTAAAAGGCATGGCCTCATTAAGAAAATCATAAGCAAAAACAAAATTTATGAGAGCCAGATTGAGAATGCAGATAGCACTCCATAAAATTTACAATGATAGATATGTTTCAATTTTTGAGTTGACTAAATTCTAGAAAACTATTACTTGTCTTTTTCCACTTGATATATAGTTGTAGAAAATGAAACTGCTAGAAAACATTCATAGGAAAGAGATGTGCATATCAAGTCTATGGTTAAAGCTTAATAAGCATCAATATTTTAGTCATTCTGAATCATTACCATGACAATTAAAATGAAGGATTCCAAATAGTCCAAAATAGGCCAAGCTTCCCTGAGGATATTCTCTAGTTTCCAGTTCGGAGAGCCACAGTTGCATCTAGCATTAAAGATGACCATAGAGTCACCTTCAATTTGTAGAGAAGAGATACCACACTGCAACACCACTTAGTGACCAAGACCCAAAGCAAACAACTCAGCCTCATTATTCATTCCATTTTTTTTATTTTCTTTAGGCAACTCAAATCAGAGACCTTTTTAGAATCCCTTTTTATACAGCCAGCTCCAAAGGCCCCTGGGTTGCCCCTCAAAGCACCATCAAAGTTTAATTTGAAGAAATCAGATGGAGGAGACCATGCTATATTTTTCCTTGAAGGTTAGATTGAACTCCAACAGCCCCATAAACAAGGATTATTAATATTATTATTTATTATTAAATTATTAATATATTATTAGTATTTATTAATATTATACCTTGAAACTTTTGAAGAGCTGTAAAAGGCTGCAGATAATTTCAGTGCAGCATATAGGATCGAGGGTTCTGCCTTGAGAGGTGTCTTGTGTCAAGAAAGTAGTGATAAAGCAGATGAAAGGGTAAGTATCTAAGGAGATCAGCATGCTTCACAAACTCCATAATGCCAATTTGGTTACCATATTGGGCATCTATTGCAGCCATGAGGAACAGCATGCCTATCATGTTTTCAAAGTTTAAGAAAGTGCAATCATGTTAGCAGGTGCACGTAGCTCTAAAGGGGTGTCCATTTTCAAAGAAAACAAAACATTTCCAAAAATTGTAAGGCTGTCTTCAAGCAGATGCCTCATAATATGAAGAAGACATGACTTCGCAAAATGCAAAAAATGCACCTATATAACCTAGCGCACGCCATTGAGGGCTGTCAAAATTTTCAAAATCTAAATATGCAAAGTAATACAATGGGGTGCTCCTCCTCAAGCTGAACCATAATTTCAAAATTGCAAAGCCATACCCAGGCATGTGCTCCTGTCATGTCCCGATATTAAGGCATTGTTTAAATTAAAGATTTAAACATCATGATAAAACGATGAAATTGCCATGTTGAAAATAAGGTCTTTGGCATAAGAATAAACACATAATATGTAATGTCCCCTTCTAGTAAACTGAAATTTTTCACTATCTAACACAATTTTCAACTTAGTAAAAGAGAACATAGTAATCCATTTATCTTTTCTTTCAACATGGAATCATTAAACCTATAACGTATTAGATCATATTCACATTGTATTTTATATAATCCATTTCATCATCATTCATTATACATTCCTAATTCATTACTACATTCACATATATGTTATTCCTTTTTATCATTGGTTCATGATATGACTTGTGAGGGACTTATGGTAGACTCTTGCGTTAACCAGCTCTAGATCACCAAGTATGATTTCATTAAGGAAATAGTTCCATCTCTTACGAAGGCCCAAAGGTTTCACTCACACACGGAGTCCCTCACCATTTGGCTCATGGGATTTCACTCACACACAGAGTACCTCATCCAGACAAGAGAGTCACCATTCGCAGAGCAAAATTAACTTTTACAAGTTCTTCTAGGCCCAAGGATTTCACCCACACGCGGGGTTTCTCATCACTTGGCTCGAGGGACTTACGTCCAGTCGAGAGATACCTAGGCTAAAACAAACTATTCCAACTACGTCATACCTTAGAGGTGATAGAGGGGTTAAAAGGGAGAGTCCTAGTCAGCTCCAAGCATATCACCAACTTGTCTTCTCATTAATTTCATAAATATCATAATTTTTATTATTATCATTTAACCATAGTTCCACGGGGACGCGTCCCCCCCTGAAATACAGCCATCCCCATGTCTCCCCGTTTCCGAGACGAGGAGACTTCAGGGAAACGTCCCCACCATCCCCCGCCATCCCCCCGCCGTCCCCCGTCGTCCCCCACCGTCCCCCAGTTTTGCTGATGTATTTCTTTGAGGCATTCTGTCAAACAGTTCACGTGCCTTGTCTATGCTTCCACATTTTGCATACATGTCTATGTTAGTTGTGGAATTTGGCTTTACACCAGCCAATTGCATTTGCTTTAAAATTTCTAAAGCCTGTTCAACAAATCCATTTTGTGCATATCCTGCAATCATTGCAGTCCATGAGACCACATTTCTTTGAGGCATTCTGTCAAACAATTCATGTGCCTTGTCTATGCTTCCACATTTTGCATACATGTCTAAGTTATAACTAATTTATACATCTTATAGACTTCTACAGTTATACATCTTTTTATAACTAATTTTTCAAGTACTATATGTATTTCAGCGCACCGCTCCTCCGCCGCCCCCCCGCCGTCCCCAAATTTAGGCCCCCCCGTCCCCGAACCCAAAACGCGTCCCCTGCCGTCCCCCCGTCCCCATCCCCGAAACTCCGTGGAACTATGCATTTAACACAAGGTGCCTTATACTTCACGGGAGAAGACCTAAGCGGCAATTTTCCACACTTCAGGAATTTTGGAAGACAAGTTGAGTGTTGGAGATGACTTGATATATTTTTCTGATATTTGTGATGTATTTACTTCATGTAAAATATTTTTTCTTCTAGTGGAGCGAACCACCTTGAGAAGGTATGAGTGTGGAAATTTGTCTTGTTGGAGGGATTTTTGATATAAGGTGGATTTGATAACATATCCCATGTTTTGGTGTTCACCTTGGAAAAGATTATGTTGGTATTTACAAAATAATTTGGAACTCTTGTGGGTGCCCTTGAGGAGAACAATTTGGTGGAGAAGCCTAGGGTCGGCCTAGGAAGAAGGAAAAGAAACTAAAACAAACCTTTAATGTGAGCGCCCAACTTATCTAAGGTAGGTCGGCCTCTTTGAGAGATAAAAACAATAAAAAATTAATACAATACTGCCTAGGTCGGCCAGATTGAAAAGGGCAAAGAAAACATGTATAAAACCAAGTTGTTTTGGATCATTTCAATCATCATTCAAGCTGCACAATTATTTCTTTTGATCTGCACTTTAGAGCAGCATATTCCAAGGACGAAAACCCTTGAGAATACTTGGTGAATTAGACAAAAACCTAGTTCATCTTGGGAAGGCTTCATAACGGAGGTCTACTTGCACTTCATTGGAGATATTTGCGGAATGGAAGAGCAGTTTTGCAAATCAGATTTCAAGATCCATTGGAGCAGATTTTATATCATTGGAGCAGCATTTTCATCATCGTTTAGGGCAGAAAACTAATTTGTTTATGAGCAGAAATTTGTCTACATTTAGAGCAGAAATTGAAGATCCTATTGGCCGATTGGAGCAGAATTCTAAATCAGATTGGAGCAAAATTCTAAATCAGATATTCAGGGCAGACTTGAAGAAGACTTCTTTGGCGAGTTTTGATGCTACACAAATAGGTCTTCCAACCTAGGTTTAAGTGCCACTTTGGAGGGATCATCTTCAAGATTGTTGGAGGCGATTGTTGGAGTTGATTGATGGTTAGGGTTTGAAGATATTTTCTGATTTATAGCAGCAGCAGAGCAGACCGAAGTTCGCCCTTGTTAGAGAAGTGTTTCATGGTGTTTGCAACATCATTGGATTAGCGTTTCGCCCTACTTGAGGAGCGCCATCAATTGGAGGAGTTGTTGGTGGGTTGTTTGCATTCATTAGCGTCATTTGTTATCATCTTTGGAGCAGCAAACCCTAGCAGACCTGCATACTTCATTGAAGCAGCCCTCTTGGTGTTTGAAGATTCTTGTTTCTAGGGTTTCGTGCCCTAATTGGAGCACCGCATCTTGGAGGACATTTGCTATCACTTTCGGAGGTCTATTTCATTGTATCTTGGTATGTACAACCCTTAGGGTTGGATAGTAATTTGTAATGGGCATGTTGGCTTGCATGTCCATCATATATCTATGTATTTGAAAAATTGAATTATTCAGAAATCGTAGCAGTAGACTTCTGATCTGAATTTCAATCATTTGTGGTTGTCAATTGAAGTGGATTTGTTGCATTTTTGGTTGTTGAATTCAAGTACTTTGTGGTTAAACATATTGGCAATGGTATTATGATGATTTGGACATGTTTATGGGCTGTTGTATGCTTTTATTTAAGTCTGATTTGAAGTTAAGAAATTAGAGTTTGAGCAGAATTCCAAAATTGGGAAGTTTGGAAAGCCCGTAAATCCAAAATTATCCAAAATATCCCATTTTGGGACATTACACAACATCCCAATTAGCCTACACGAATTAAAATAGGCTAAGGGTCTCCGTAATTCCTCATGTTGTTAAAGAGAACATTACACTATAACTAGTCATCAATTGTCAATCCTCAATGGAGTCACCAAAAACTGTTAATGTTTTAATTTGCACTTTTCAATGCAATACAAAATGAAACAGATGTGCAGTAGAACTACTCTTCGAATTAGAAGAAGCTTTCTATAAACAAAAACTAACCTAAATACCCTAGTCTAAACAATACGTACTTGTTATTCACAAACTATATAAAGTTTTTTGTGGTGATTCATGCATAACAATCAGAATGAAAGGTGTGTTTTTAAGCATACATTACAAACAAACTTAAAATAACTACCACACTTATGTTGTTTAGCTAAAAGCAAAGACTGCGCAGTGCATGTACAACACAAGGATAAAATAAGTTTAAACACAAGGACACAAACACTTCGGTAAATTGAATTAACAAATTACATACAAGCCACAATCTCCAACTTCAAGTAAACCTGCAATACAGACCTTGGAAGCTTGCTAAAAGTAATTCAAATTTCCTTAGCACGCATGTTATAAGCTAAATACAGTAGTCGCCTTCAAAGATATAATGACCAACCTAACACCTACTGCAATACAAAGCTTTCAATAAATATTAAGCAATATTCAATTCATAAAAGCACAATAACACAAAACATCTCAACAGTAATTTAAAAGCAAGATAGGCATTACTAAATTCTATTGAATGAGTGGTATTGAATGATAATAAACTAAGTGCCAAGAGCACTTATATAACATTTAAAAAACTATTGCATGAAAAATAACTAAAAGGCTAACACTTCTACTCTAATGATAGATTGCTTGCATGCAAAGCAAGCTTATTACAAAACCCTATCAACAAATGCTAAACCTTAACTCACAATCTTCAATTCAACTGCTCATAAAGATAACTACAAACTAACAATAACCTTCTAAAAGGTTGTCTAAAAATAACTGGTCTATAAATACAAGCTAAAAATAGACTTCTCAAAATATGCTTATTTTTTCAAAAATCGGTGATGACCCAAAATGGCACAAGCTATTTTAGACAATTTCAACAAGTGTCTCTAGACGATGATTCTACTTTTCTGTTCTAAATCTTGACCATGGTCATCCTTCTAACAAAATTCTTAAACTCTAACAATTCAATTTTAATGTCTGACTCTGAAAACTTTCTTCAGCAAACCTTAGTTGGAACCCGTAATTTTGAATACCCTCTTACAAACTCACTTTCCAAACCACACTAAAAAGTCTGACAGAGTTTTAGCAATTTGATGAAGTGGATCAGCCAAGATTCTAAGATAAAAACTGATTATTGGTTCAAAACCTTAGATGTTCTTTATGTGAAAATCTGAATTTTCTGAGTTAAACCTTTTTGACAAAGGTGAAACCCTGCCCAAAAGTATGGAATTTGTTCAGATCCGATAAAAATTAATGTTTATATTCATGGTGACAGGTTGTCATTGATGTCAAAAGTGTGTTCAGTTGATGATGTAAAGTTGTCATAGTTGTTGATCAAGACACTTGTCAGTTGATTAGTTTGCTTACATAAGAAGGTTTCATATCTCACTTAAAGAAGCTCATGTGCCAGGAGATTGTTCAAAATATTCATATGATCTGAGTTGATCATCAGATTATTAGGATCATACAGTGATGACAAGAAGGATGCCTTGTTGCTCAGAAACTTCATTGATCATTGATTACATTGATGTTGCAGTGAAATCTCTATTCATAATTTGTCAGGTTGATACAGATGACATGACATGCAGTGGCATATCTCTGGTGATTCTATCTCTGAGACATTTGATGACTTGTTCTCTAATTGCAAGTAACATACAGTCTTACAGTGATAGTGGTATACAGTTGGTCTTCACATTTTTATGTTGGCATTGCTTTGATCATTGATAACTTTATCTTGAATCTGACGTCTTCTTGTTGTGTTTTATGAAATGTGATATCATAGTCTCTTGTAAGTAACATACAGCAGTATGGTCTTCAATTGTTGATGTTGATAGTTGTGACAGGAGGTTAGTGGCATAGTCTTCATTAGTGTTGATGACGATATTTCACTTGATCTCAAGGCATACAGTGAATTTACATCTGCAGAGATAGACAAAGATCTACACATGATTTACTCATGGACTTTACTTGATCTTCATGTGGAATCAAAAGGTTTGAGAAAGACATCAAATGTCATAAGCATTTAATAAAGCTTCAAATATGTTCAAGTTGGAGAACACGGGTTAAATATGAAAAAGTCTTCAAATGTGTGGAGTATGTTTTTAGGAAAAAACATTGAATTGCTTTGGGAGATCATGATTTATGAAAAGGGGCTGATTTTTATTAAATATGCTATGGGGAGCACATTATAAGGAGCATGTTTTGTTAAGTGCATTATGCATAAAATAAAAGCATTGAATATGCTTTATTTTTTAGAAACTTATGATCAAGTCCTTTATTTCATTAAAGAAAGTAACTAATTAAAAAAAAAAGTCACGTATGACTTGAAACTTGACCCCACCTCATGTGCTTTGGTCTTACTAAAAGGAGGGAGCCTGTTTGAAAAGTAAAAGGCATCTAATTTTTTTTTAAGGAGCATGGTATATATTTCAAGGAAGGAGCCCGATATAAGTGGGAAAAGGCATTTTTTTTAAATGCTTTATTTCTATACAGCTTTGAAAAATGTGGGGCACATCTTGTGCAATTTTTTTAGAAGTTTTCTTTAAGGAAATTTTTTTAAAAATTTCTATTTTATTTGCCTTTTAAAAAGGTATGAGATTTGGGAAGTTAAGGATGGATACTTTTCAAGGAGCCCTTTATAGGAGTTGAGTGATGGTTTTAAAAGCAAATTTTTTATTGGAATTCTTTTTAGAAGATTTTTAAAACAAGTTTTTATCCTCATAAAAATTGCTAAGAGGAAAGTTTTTTTAAAGGATGAGGACAAAGAATTTGAAGAAAATTTTCCAGAAATATTTTTTTTGAAGAAGAAGAAGTTCAACGGATTTGAATGTAAAAGCATGGAAGTTTTTTTTTAAGAAGAATTGTTTTTTGCAGATCATAGAATATGAAGGGTTATTACAAGAGGATCAGAGAGATGATTTATTTTTTTTCAAATTGGAGAATACAAAAAGAATATTCAAGATGAAAATTGAAAAGTTATACATAGAAAATATAAATGGAATATGGAAAGAAATTGATTTTATTTTGCAGAGATTTAATTTGTTGGCTCAGGATTTCTTGCAGGTTATGAACATGGTGGATATGAAGAGGATACAAGTAAAAGAGATTTTATTGAAGATTTTTGTATGACCATACTATTGTTTTTAGATGAATTGTTTATGTAGATGTCAAGGGTCAGAAGGTGAAATTGAAACAAAAATAAAGAAAAAGCTATTTATTTTGGAATATGAAAGGTCATAAAAAGATGAAATTGATTTTGCAGAAGGTTGAGAGGGATTATTTATTTATTGGTCTCACAAGTACATTGACTGTGTGAGTGTGTGGAATTATATACATAAATGAAGACATTTTCTACAAGATCCTCTTGAAGAGAAAAGAAAGATGAGAATTTGATACTGTAATTGAGATATATAGAGATGAGAAAATGAAAAGAAATGAATATGCAGGATGAAGACATTATGTAAAGCTCTTACAGATTGAAGACAATATGCAATTGTTTATACACAGATAATCTGGATCAGTGTGAATTGATTGTATAGAGATCATGAGATTAATATGCAGATCAGGTTGAGTGTAATTGAACAGAGATATACAAATTCAGAGAAGAAGGTTATGAAATGGTGCAAATCAGATTGTGTTACAATCATTTCTTGCACACCTTATTTTATGTTTTGATGATGGGGATTGGTTTGCCAGTGAGGCCTTGTTTTAGCCAGTGAGGCTTGTAGGTCAGTGAGACCTATTTGTTTGCCAGTCTAGGAAGCGGGTGCTTCTGTTTGGTATTGGAGTTGGTGCTCCTAGATACATTTTGTATAGCCAGTGAGGCATGTTTTTCAGTTAAGCCAGTGAGGCAGTTTTGGAGTGGTTTTTCTACCCCTGGAGGGTTTTCCACTCGTGCAAATCTTGTGTCATAATCTTCTCTATGTGTGTATGATTTACTTATGAAGTTTTGTTCTCTTTCTGCATTCACAGTCATGTGCATATGTATTTGACAAATCAATGGTATCTTTCTCTCCTTGTGCTCTGAAAGTTAAAGTTTGTAAAAAGATTTGAAAATTCACACAACACTGATTCACCCCCCCTCTCAGTGTTGTCCTTGACTCCTACAATTGGTATCAGAGCCAGTTTCCCTTCTGCAGCTTAATCAGCTTGGGTAGGTTCTGTGTGTGTGGAGTTCAATGGGTAAGTGCAGAAGAAATAAGAACATGAGAAATGTTAAGCTTCATTCTGGTCAAAAGACACAAAAGACATCATCCATATCAAATCCAGATGTTGATATAAAGTCAGTTGATAAAGATGTTCTCCATGTTGAATCTGATATTGTCTTAGAAGAAAAAGTTTCAGATGTTCCTCAGTTTGATGGTTCAAATTTTTCAGTTTGGTATGTTAGAATGCAAGTGTATTTATCCTCCTTAGGATATGATGTTTTAATGTCAGTTGAGAATGGTAATTCTGCAAATAACAAAGAGGCTCTTAAATGCAATCATATAGCCAAGAAAGTTATTTTATCTGGTTTATCTAATGATATTTCTTGTAAGGTTGTGCAGTGTGAAACAGCTCAGGATATCTGGAAAGAACTGATAAGAATTTATCAAGGTAATGATAAAGAAGAGGACAATTTGGTGTCTAATGAAAATGACCATGAAAGGAAACTTTCAAATGAAGGAGTTGAAGTTCAAACCCAATCAGATTTAGAAGAAACTATCATCACAAGTGATGAAGATCAAGGATATGATGAACAAGATTGTGAGATTGATATGGAAGGTGAGCTCATTTGTGCCCTTGATGAGATCAAAGAACTCAAAATGGAGAACAAAAGGTTAAATTTGCAACTTCAAGAGGAAAAGGAATCCAAGACAATAATTCTTTCAAATCTTCAAGATGTAGAAAAACAGATAATAGATTTGAAGGCTCAAATTGCAGAAGTTAAGAAAATAAAAGAAGATGTCAATAATCAACTAAAGGTCAAAGAAATTGATTGTGAAAAGTATGAATCTGAAATAATCTCTTTAAGAAAGGAGTTAGAAAAGGCTTCCTCTAAGTTGCACAAGAATCTGTTGTTTGAAAAGAATAATGAAGGAGAGTGTTCCAAAATCAGAAATCCTCCTGCTGCTCCTAAGGAAGACAAGAAGATAGCAAAAGATAAAGCTCCTGATGATGCAAGAGAAAGGACAAACAAACCTCCACCTATTAGGCAATACCATTCAACAAGGTATAATTATTCTCAGTTTCATGGATATTGTTACTCTTGTCATATCTATGGTCATAGAGCTAGAAATTGTAAGACTTATGCTAGAAATAATGTTGAGGGGCATAAGAACAAAAGTCTTTCTAGAATGACAAATAAGAATTCTAATGCAATATGTTACCATTGTAACCAAGTTGATCATATAGAAAGAGACTGTTGGATGCTTGGAAGATATGATTATGGAAGTACTTTTGGCATGTCAAAGAGATATGATTCCTTTACTTCTCTAATTGGTTATAATGTCACATGCTTTAAGTGTCATAATCTTGGGCATAAGGTACAGTTTTGCAGGAATAGATTGAAGATATCTAGAGCAGACACCTTGAATAAAGATAAGAAAAGGTTTGTAAAGGTTTGGAGAAAGAAAGAACCTGTAAAAGTGTGGAAGCAAAAACAGAGTCATAAGAAGGCAAATCCTAAACTTGTGGATCCTGCACAAGTTACATCATCAGTTGAATAATAGATAGCATGATGTGAGGGGGAGTTGTTCTTGTTCTATCTTTTATCCCCAAGAAGTTACAGGAGGAGATCAGTTGATCTTGTTTTATTTGTCATGCTTGCCTGATAATGTTTGAAATGAAGTTTCTAATGTTTTTGAGTTTCACTGTCAGGATTTCATGATCAGTGACATGTTTAGTGGATTATATAAAGTGTTCAAAAGCTCTCTGCACAAAGAGTTTGATGATGTTGTGACTTGATCCTATTTGTATATTGTTCATATCATGTTGATACTTACATGATTAAGTTGTCATGATGCTTCAGTTAAGGTGTTCTCAAGGAACTCTCACCTGCATTTGGTTTTGCAAAGTGGTGTTACAGGAAGAGCTTGATGGTGAAGGTTGTGCAATCTTGATGGGCTGATTTGAATGATAAAGTCAAGAGGCAAGAGTTCTTGTTGATTGCAGATATGGTTATGTATATATCAGGTTTGACAGTGTGTTGTAAAAGGTATCTTGTGCAGAAGAATGATCTTTATTCTTGGTTGCAGAATGAATGTTCATTTAAGAAGTGATCATTGGTGTAATAATTTGATATGTTCTTTGTTGGTCTTCCTCATTAATATGATTCAGGAAGGTATGTGCAAATTTTGTTATCAGATATGTGCTTCAAGCTATATCAATCTAGAGTTGCTTATGACAATTGATGGTGAGCCTTGTATTTCATCAAATTCTTAAATCAGAGGTTGTTACAGAAAAGTTTTTGGGAAGGTTTTCTCAAGAGTGGTATTATGTTGAGGTTGGCATACATGTTTCTTTCTAGCAGGATAGTGCTGCTTTGTGTAGATTGTGTAACAGTGATGTTTGTCCTTGTAAGTGATTGACAGTGGTAATTATGAGCAGTGATTTGTTTGTGAACTTTAAAACAGGTGAAGCAAATAGATTCATTCGAGATTTGTCATGTGAGTCAAAAAGTGTTGTTGATTGAAGAAGAATTGTTTGTTTTTGAAAGTTTGTCTTTCAATCACATGTGATGTCATCAGGAGTGTGTCAGTCTTCATCTTCATAGGGGTATTGTATTAAGAAGTGGTATTGTGCTTCAGATGTAAGTTTCATGGTATCTTTTTTCTCTCAAGTCTGAAATGTTGATGTTAGGATAAGTTTAGCAAAATTGCATTTAGTGCCTTCAATACTTTGAAAGACAAGTGGTATCAAAGATTTTGGTAAGTGGTTCTAATTTTTTGGTTGAAGGTAACAAGATAAAAGGAGTTTATGTCTTCAAAGTCCTCATAATGCAATGTGTTTGTAAATGTTATGATCAAGCTTTAACATCTTTCAGTGGAGTTATTTTCTCAAGGGGAGATAATAGTCTTTGTCATCAGATGTCAAAAAGGGGGAGAAAGAAAAATTGCATCAGGTGGTTTTGCCATCAATGACAAAGGGGGAGATTGATGGTGACAGGTTGTCATTGATGTCAAAAATGTGTTCAGTTGATGATGTAAAGTTGTCATAGTTGTTGATCAAGACACTTGTCAGTTGATTAGTTTGCTTACATAAGAAGGTTTCATATCTCACTTAAAGAAGCTCATGTGCCAGGAGATTGTTCAAAATATTCATATGATCTGAGTTGATCATCAAATTATCAAGATCATACAGTGATGACAAGAAGGATGCCTTATTGTTCAGAAGCTCCATTGATCATTGATTACATTGATGTTGCAGTGAAATCTCTATTCATAATTTGTCAGGTTGATACAGATGACATGACATGCAGTGGCATATCTCTGGTGATTCTATCTCTGAGACATTTGATGACTTGTTCTCTAATTGCAAGTAACATACAGTCTTACAGTGATAGTGGTATACAGTTGGTCTTCACATTTTTATGTTGGCAAGGCTTTGATCATTGATAACTTTATCTCGAATCTGATGTCTTCTTGTTGTGTCTTATGAAATGTGGTATCATAGTCTCTTGTAAGTAACATACAGCAGTATGGTCTTCAATTGTTGATGTTGATAGTTGTGACAGGAGGTTAGTGGCATAGTCTTCATTAGTGTTGATGACGATATTTCACTTGATCTCAAGGCATACAGTGAATTTACATCTGCAGAGATAGACAAAGATCTACACATGATTTACTCATGGACTTTACTTGATCTTCATGTGGAATCAAAAGGTTTGAGAAAGACATCAAATGTCATAAGCATTTAATAAAGCTTCAAATATGTTCAAGTTGGAGAACACGGGTTAAATATGAAAAAGTCTTCAAATGTGTGGAGTATGTTTTTAGGAAAAAACATTGAATTGCTTTGGGAGATCATGATTTATGAAAAGGGGCTGATTTTTATTAAATATGCTATGGGGAGCACATTATAAGGAGCATGTTTTTTTAAGTGCATTATGCATAAAATAAAAGCATTGAATATGCTTTATTTTTTAGAAACTTATGATCAAGTCCTTTATTTCATTAAAGAAAGTAACTAATAAAAAAAAAAGTCGCGTATGACTTGAAACTTGACCCCACCTCATGTGCTTTGGTCTTACTAAAAGGAGGGAGCCTGTTTGAAAAGTAAAAGGCATCTAATTTTTTTTTAAGGAGCATGGTATATATTTCAAGGAAGGAGCCTGATATAAGTGGGAAAAGGCATTTTTTTTAAATGCTTTATTTCTATAAAGCTTTGAAAAATGTGGGGCACATCTTGTGCAATTTTTTTAGAAGTTTTCTTTAAGGAAATTTTTTTAAAAATTTCTATTTTATTTGCCTTCTAAAAAGGTATGAGATTTGGGAAGTTAAGGATGGATATTTTTCAAGGAGCCTTTATAGGAGTTGAGTGATGGTTTTAAAAGCAAATTTTTTATTGGAATTCTTTTTAGAAGATTTTTAAAACAAGTTTTTATCCTCATAAAAATTGCTAAGAGGAAAGTTTTTTTAAAGGATGAGGACAAAGAATTTGAAGAAAATTTTCCAAAAATATTTTTTTTGAAGAAGAAAAAGTTCAACGGATTTGAATGTAAAAGCATGGAAGTTTTTTTTTAAGAAGAATTGTTTTTTGCAGATCATAGAATATGAAGGGTTATTACAAGAGGATCAGAGAGATGATTTATTTTTTTTCAAATTGGAGAATACAAAAAGAATATTCAAGATGAAAATTGAAAAGTTATACAGAGAAAATATAAATGGAATATGGAAAGAAATTGATTTTATTTTGCAGAGATTTAATTTGTTGGCTCAGGATTTCTTGCAGGTTATGAACATGGTGGATATGAAGAGGATACAAGTAAAAGAGATTTTATTGAAGATTTTTGTATGACCTTACTATTGTTTTTAGATGACTTGTTTATGCAAATGTCAAGGGTCAAAAGGTGAAATTGAAACAAAAATAAAGAAAAAGCTATTTATTTTGGAATATAAAAGGTCATAAAAAGATGAAATTGATTTTGCAGAAGGTTGAGAGGGATTATTTATTTATTGGTCTCACAAGTACATTGACTGTGTGAGTGTGTGGAATTATATACATAAATGAAGACATTTTCTACAAGATCCTCTTGAAGAGAAAAGAAAGATGAGAATTTGATACTGTAATTGAGATATACAAAGATGAGAAAATGAAAAGAAATGAATATGCAGGATGAAGACATTATGTAAAGCTCTTACAGATTGAAGACAATATGCAATTGTTTATACACAGATAATATGGATCAGTGTGAATTGATTGGATAGAGATCATGAGATTAATATGCAGATCAGGTTGAGTGTAATTGAACAGAGATATACAAATTCAGAGAAGAAGGTTATGAAATGGTGCAAATCAGATTGTTTTACAATCATTTCTTGCACACCTTATTTTATGTTTTGATGATGGGGATTGGTTTGCCAGTGAGGCCTTGTTTTAGCCAGTGAGGCTTGTAGGTCAGTGAGACCTATTTGTTTGCCAATCTAGGAAGCGGGTGCTTCTGTTTGGTATTGGAGTTGGTGCTCCATAAGGAGTTGGTGCTCCTAGATACATTTTGTATAGCCAATGAGGCATGTTTTTCAGTTAAGACAGTGAGGCAGTTTTTGAGTGGTTTTTCTACCCCTGGAGGGTTTTCCACTCATGCAAATCTTGTGTCATAATCTTCCCTGTGTGTGTATGATTTACTTATGAAGTTTTGTTCTCTTTCTGCATTCACAGTCATGTGCATATGTATTTGACAAATCAATGGTATCTTTCTCTCCTTGTGCTCTGAAAGTTAAAGTTTGTAAAAAGATTTGAAAATTCACACAACACTGATTCACCCCCCCTCTCAGTGTTGTCCTTGACTCCTACAAATATCAGGGACAATCTGAAGGTAATTATTTATTGTTGACAAATGCTATGACCAAAAACTCACAAACATAACTGCTATGCTGCTGATGAAAGTCTGATGAGAAATAATGAAGCATAAAGATAGAATCTGGTGGAAACATGAAATTATGTGTGAAAACAGACTTTCTGTTGATCCACCTTTGTAATGTGGCGAGCTTCTATACATAGACGTTTTTTTCTTTTCTGGCTTTGTCTACTAACAAACAGTTGTCATCCTTAAATAGAATTAGCTTAATTTGGTCAGCCCTCTGCCATAACAGGTGCACCCCTATTCATAACTTGCTTTTATTTGATGAAAGGTGATTTTGGGCGCCTATATTCATAGCTTGAACAAGTCTATATCAGGAATCCAATCAGCCCCTTTATACAGCCCACGCTTGATAAAGCTTTTACAATTTGTTTTTGAAAACTCCATTTCCTCCAATCCCTGTCATGTGTTGTTAACCTAGTGCATGAGTTTTGAAAAAACAAACTTAAAAATTTGTTTATACATTTAAGGGCGCGCGCACGTAAACAGTCCTGCCATTCAGCTTCTTTTTGAAACCGTGCTCCTGCTCTACTCTGATGCACAACTCTGTAAGGGTTTGTGATTTGCATTTCTTTTTGAAACTGCTATTGCATGCCTAACTATGGTGATTGCACCCTCTAGACTTTCAATTCTTCCTTCTATATCAGTGTGCAACTGCTCACCTGCTTGTGTAAATTGTTTTTCTCCCTTTATGGCACTACCATAAATAGCTAAAAAAAAAAAAAGAAAATCCAGTTGACCCTCTATAAAACACACGACAGTCTATAAGGGCCAAGTATTTTTGTTTATTTTTTGAAATGTTTTACTCAAGAAAGCTCACGCCTAGGGTTTTCTTTCTTCTGGCATGCCTAGGGTTTTCTTTTTGTTCCTGTGCCTAGGGTTTGAGTTGGCATTTTTTAATGTTGAAAGTCTGGGTAGAACCCCTTCTGGCGAGCTTTTTGCACAGGCTTGTAGATTTTCACTTGAAAACTTCTGCCCTTCAGGACTGTGAAACACTCTAAACATTTTGTCAACTATTCACTCTTTGATGACTGCAATTCTGTTGTAAATTACTTGAAAACCAGCTGATCCTGCAATAAGACCACTGAAAATGATTGCAAACGCTGATAACTGAGTGTGAGCCACTGCTGAAACCCTTTGGAAATCTGCTGAATGTCCCTTTCTCAGCTACCAAAATTATAACTGAACAGTATGTAACTTTATGCTATTTGACCCCTTTTATGCTATTTAACTTGACTGTTATTTCCATCAACCCTGGAAAGACATAAACGGGAAACTACAAACATAGATGAACAAAACCAAATTCTGAAACATAACTGCTTGACTGGTGAAAAGATAAGGTTTTATCTGAAAATTTGACACAATAGGAAAATTTTCTATGGGTGCAACACTTTCCATAATGGAACACCCCTCCTAATTTATTTTCACTTGCATCTTTCTTCTAGATCCATTGATTATTTCTGGTCACCAAAGAACTAATAATAAATGTATTTAATTTAATCACAAGTGGCCCCTGTAAAACTAATTTGAATAATGATGAAGCATAAGATAGCTGAAGGATACAAAAGTGACATATAAAATTCTATGAAACCATCCATACTTGTCCTGTACTGGACTTAATATAAACCTTACACTACATTTTCATCTCCGAGCACATACAAGCAATGCTAGAATTTGCATTTCAGAAATGGAAACAAAACAATATCAATAATTTCATTTTAGAAAGAAATACCATATTAGTCCAGATAGAATAGAGTTATGCAAATAAAATTTAAACCATATGCGAATCTTGAAAGCATAGGTAACAATTTACCTAACATGAGCTTTCAAAAAATTATTCCATGACAGGCCAACCAGAGATAGGAATACCTTTAAACGATTCCAACACCACCAAAAGTGATCCAGAAACTTTTCTTCAGATACCTCCAATCTACATTGAGATTATAAAAGAACCCAAGTTAGATAGACATATACAAGTCACCTCTTTAATCCACCTTTGTCTGTCTGAACAGTTTGATTATGTTTGTGTAAAAGCATTTTATAACAATCCTACAAACATCTAGAATAGCCACTTCACTATTCCATAGAAGATATGTTCTTTAATATCATTGATGTGAACAAATTAATCAAAAAAATTTCAACGTGCCTCAAAAGATGACAAATGTTTAGAAATTATCATAAAGATTATCAAAAGAGAGGACCAACTGGAAAGCCAACCAATTTAAAGCATTTAATAGTATTCAGCAAGTAAATTGCATTTAATATGAGTGGGAAAAAAGAAAGTGTTCAATATAAACAAGCTTCAGTATACAAAAACAAACTATAGAGTTGTTGAGATTAGATGAGTTCATTGTCATACTTACCCATCAAGGCGATATCTTTCACAAATGTTTATAAGATGGGGAGATGTATATAGTCCAGTTCGAAAGCCATAAGCACGTAGTATGCTCTCTACAAAAGTACATGTAGAACCCTAGAACCAGAAGATAATTTACATCAACAATAATTTCAAGACCTAAGTTTTGTTATTTCTTGCAAAATTTGATGTATAACAATGAAAAAACAACTTAGAATGGCAGTCCCAATATTAAAATAATTTTTAATACTAATAATAATAATCCAGCTAAGTTTTACACCACCTTGCAAAAAATTAATTTGCAACAAACAAAAAAATTCCTACAATGGCATCATATGATATGATTTGAATGCCTCTATTCTGATTTTCAACAAACCACGCCCTCCTGTTTGTTTTTCTGGAATCTCTTCAAACACAGTTAACATGATTCCCAGTTATGTTAAACAAAAGCCAATTCAGAACACAGACGTAGAAGACTCTCAAGAAGCACATAGAATGTTGACTTGTCAGTTTTTTAGATAAGTACGGGAATTGCTCAGTCGGATTTGTGGAAGCTTTTCATTGTTTTGAACAGCCCTCCTTGTTCTTGTCTTTGTTTCATCTATTTGGTTTCAGTCTCCTAGAAGTAGTGATGGATCCTAGTTTTATTCATAGGTATGCACCATGCATGTAGATTCTTATCTGTTTCTTTAATGTTGATGATTTTTTAACTTACACTAATCTATTTTTTAAGATTAAAGACAAATAAAAAAAAGTTTAACAAATTCAGTTATCTTGCTATGGGATTTATATTTGTTTCTGAGGTATCTTGTTTCACAATTTATTTAGAAGAAACAAAACTATAATGCATTTATCATCCATAGATACAATTTAACCCAGCAATTCATATTATCATGACCTTAACATTAGGGATTCTTCCATATAATGTCTAGTTTCTAATTATTCTGAAAACGTCAACTACTTCTAACTTATTTAAGATATCATTTAGTAATTATAGAAGGTATACTACCTAAGTAGATATAAAATTTGAATCTAAGAGAATTGCAAGTAAGAGGTATTATTAGTAGAATTTTATGAACATAAATAATAAATAACACACTTGGCTGCAATTTTGGCAATTTATCTCGCTATGTTAAATATTTTTACTTTATACTGAAAGGTTTTAGGTTTACTATCAAGTTGCTGGTTGGGTTGTTGTCTATGTAATGTCCCCTTTTTCCGAGTGATCACCCAATGGAGTCGGCTAGCCTATTTTATTCCCATAGGCTAGGTCGAAAATGCAAGGGACTAAACTAATTAGTTAAACACTAAGTTACCTTCATATGAGTACATGATTGGCATGTTTATTTGAGCATTTTGGCAGATATATGTTCGTATAATGTCCCCTTCTAACAAGCCAAAATTTCCGCAACTTTGCAAACAGTTTCAACTTGTTGTCATGTCCCCGTTTCCAGCGTGATCACTAAGTAAAGAATGGATTAGCCTATTGCTCATTCCCGGAGGCTAATTCAGAATGATAAGGGAATGAATTGGTTTTTGACTAACTTCGTTTATTGTTTTGCAGGATCTAAGTCAGAAACCCAAAATTTGGCTAAGTCTGGAAGCCAAGAAGGCAGGAAATTGACTCTTGGAGTCTAGGCGCCAATGTCATGTCAAATTTCTTAAATGAGCGCCTAAGGATTTTGAGACCCTCTATCAAGTTCTGGAGTGCAATATGACAAGTATAATATCATTGGAACTGATCAACACACTTGACTAGAGTTTTGAAGGTCAGAGGTTGCCATGAGGGTTAGGTGCACCTTCTTACTCCTCCAGCTTTAAAAAGGCGCCTAGCATAGAAAATTGTGTTATGTGGCATTTTCATCATTCCAAACAAGGCGCCTTAGAAACAAAAGGGGATTGATTGATTTCCAAGCTGATTTTGACTAAGTAATTTGAGCAGTTGTCTTAAGGCGCCATTCCTTGTTCAAGTAATCTCCTAGGCGCTAGATTATGACAGAGCAAACCCTAAATTGTGTCCTATGTTAGATAGTAGTTTGAAGGGTTAGAAAGTATCATCTAAAGTGCGCCTAGGTGTGGGGCGCTAGCTCTTGTTCAAACAACCTTGAAGAGCGCCTGGAAAATAAGCGCCTTGGACATTGAAGGCAACAACCTATCAATTAGTTGAGCATTCACCCAACTTGTGTTTGGAGTCATTGAAAGGAATTTCTTCAAGTAAGCTTCTTCCCCAAAGAGATCAAGTGCAATTGTCAAGTCTCAGTACCTAGGTGCATATTGGATCAAGAATCTTCCAACTGAGCGCCTAGCCTAGATGAGTGATAGATTGAAGACTTTGAAGCTAAGGGAAGTTACTTGGATGAATCATCAAAGTTGAAATGGACAACTTCTCACCTAGGCGCAAAATTCCTTCATTCTGGCATCCAGAAAGCAAATCTATGTAAGGCGCTCATTCCATTTGCAGTTGACACCTCCAATTGGCGCCTAGGGTTCAATCATCTTTCTAAGGCGTGGTTCTGCTTCTCCATGACCCTATTTTGGCACCTAGATTTGGAAACACCTTGAAGACTTGGATGAAGACTTAGGAAGTGTTTGGATCTCTCTGAGCAAGAAGGCGCACTTCCTTGGAATAGCATACTCCAGATAGCGCCTCATGCCACCAAGGCGCAGTACTACCTTCACTTTGGCGCCTATCATCTAGAAAGGGGCATTTGGGCGCCTAGAATTGAAGTCTAAGTGAGGCGCAAATTCTCATTTCCACAATCATCATGTGGCGCCTAAGGGTCTTGTCACCAAAGGTGCGCCTAAGGAGCTTTCCATCTACTTCATATGATAGGCGCTTGATGGAAGACAAAGTTTTGACTAAGATATGACATGTGGTGGAGATTGTTGCAAGGAAAGAGCTCATCTTTCCTAAGGCGTCAATGTATACCCTTGTCTATCCACAAATGCGCCTAAGGACTGAAAACAAGGTTTTTAACCCCTTTAGATATGGGCGCTCTCTCCAAAAGGGTCAAGACAACACTCAGGAGCAAGATTGTGGGAAGTTGTCAATAACCTTCTCTAGGCGCCAAAACCACTACAGAACCTCCAAATCTAGCAACCAGTCAAGAGAACACCAGTTTTGCGCCTAAGCAAGCTAAGTGTCAGTCCTCTTCTTCCCAATTCTCAGATGGTCTAGAGTCATCAAATTCCTCAAGGCGCTTATTCATGCTTCTGCCTCCCTAGTTGAGCGCCTTGGTCCACATTGGGCGCCATTCCATGATCACACTGCTTCAAATGGGCGCCTAGTCAGAAGATAAGGCAGTTGTAACTACCTGAGCATTCATTGGTCGACAAACTGTCTTTGGGATCCGTGTCAAGGTCTCTGGATAAGCTTGCCAACTCAGAATGAGTCATCAGATGAATATTCCCTTGGATATTCCCCTTGGGAAACGTGCCTTGGTTCCTCTTTATGCATTGAAAAATGTGCCTTCATTGCCTTTGGAAGGCCTATAAAAGGAGGAGCTCTCTCATTCATTTGGCATC
This sequence comes from Cunninghamia lanceolata, assembly GCA_027924645.1. Classification (NCBI taxonomy): domain Eukaryota; kingdom Viridiplantae; phylum Streptophyta; class Pinopsida; order Cupressales; family Cupressaceae; genus Cunninghamia; species Cunninghamia lanceolata. The sequence continues at coordinate 571,359 of BSBN01001787.1, read as the reverse complement.
CATTCAGTTTCACAAAATTCTCTCTGCAAAGCTATTGAGCTTGTGATCTTGAGGCCTGCGAGTTTCAAGTGTTGGGGTGATGCTCCCTCGACAAGCAAGGTGATGCTCCCTTGTGATATTGTGAGATGTTGACATTCAGTTGACATCATTGAGTTTGAGTGAGTTGATCAAGTGTAGTCGCCATTGTAAACATCAGGGCTTCAACGCCTTTCTTTTGTAATTCCATTGAATAAGTTGTACTTCATGCTATTGAAAGCATTATCCATGTAATAAGACATTGTAAGTTGTTTGAATCAAGTAACTAGACAAGTACCCAACTCTTATTCAAGTAGTTATCTTTGATGTATATCTTTGTGTTGTTGAAGTAGTTGATAAATTGACAGCAAGTAAAATTGTTTAAGGAAAAATTTCGGTAGAACTAGTTGGGTATCTTACAGTGGTATCAGAGCTTGGATCCTGCCAGCCTTTGGGTTTTCATGCAAGAAGGTAATCAACAAAGTGATAGAACAAGGAGATACATTCGCGTGAACAACGAAGGCAGTTCCAATGGATTCATCCTTACCCACAACAGGATACTCTTTCAGAAGCAATTGTAGCTAGACAGGCTAACATGGCTGAGGAAAGAAGAAGTAGAAGTCCACCTGCAGATGGTGAACGTGCAGCAAGGGAGATGTTTAGGAACATTGCCGCTGAACAACAACAAACCGCTCAAATATTGCAACATGTTCTACAATCCCTTCAAAACATGAATCAGGGTGAAGCAGCTGGACAAGGTCGTAGAAATGCAGCTAGACATGAGAGACAAGAACGACATGATGATGATGCTGCTGCTAGTGCAATAGGTAGAAGGGTTCGCACACGAACTCCTACAGTTGATAGGCCTTTAAGACCAACCTTCCTTCCACCACCACCTGAACAGGACAATGAGGCTAATGAAGAGTTTGACGAAGAAGAACCAAACAATTTTGAAGATGAGATAGCTCTCTTTGCAGATCTTTATGCCAGACTTCCGGAACGTGTTCGAGATATGATGACTTTCAATGAATATTGCCGACAAAAGAGGGAAGATAGAGACAGGCGAGGTAGAACTAGAGGCTTTCGTCCTAGAAGGGATGATGATACAAAGGAGTATAAAGAAGCCTTGAATCGTGTTCCCATTCCTACCTTTGATGGAAGTGGTAAGCTCAGTGCTAGGGCTTGGGTAAACAAGCTGGATACATACCTTTCACTTAAGCCTTTGACGGAGAAGAAGGCAATTCAATTTGCTACAATGCATCTTGAAGGTTTGGCTTATGAATGGTGGCATCATGGCCTAGTCTCTCAACATCATGATAGGATAACTTCTTATGATGAGTTTGTAACAAAGTTAATTCAAAGGTTTGACAGAAAAGACACTGAAGTGTACTATCGCAAACTAGCTCAACTCAAGCAAGAAGGAAGGGTTGTGCAGTATGTTAATGACTTTCAGAAGATCGTAGTAATGGTACCTGATATGACTGACCGAAGAATCACTATGCTATTCATTGAGGGATTGAACAATCAAATCAAGCCATTGGTAAAGGTACAAAGGCCGGCAAATTTGGAAGAAGCAATTGACTTTGCTCTAGATCTTGATACTACTCCTGTATATCAGCCAAAGAAGAAGTTTTATAAAGGAGTTAGCTCTACCCAAAGGAGACCCTCTTTTCCTCAAAAGATGATTCAAGGTCCATCTGCAGCCGAAAGAGACGAGCTAAGAAGGAAGAAACTCTGCTTTTCTTGCAAGCAACCCTAGGAACCAGGACACAGATGCCTTGGTAAAGGTAAAGCACATCTGATTGAAGTTGTATCTGATGATGGAAGTGAAGAAGAGTCACTGAGTGAAGAAGAATCAATCCAAGGTGAAGAGGAGGTACAACCAACTCTTAATGTTGTCTCAGAAGAAACATCTGACAAAATAACATTAGCAACTATCTCAGGAGTACCTAAGTATCATGCCTTTCGCATTAGAGGAGTTGTGAAGGGTCAGAGAGTCACCTGTCTAATCGACAGTGGTGCTACTCACAACTTCATAGATGAAGGTTTGGTAGCAAGGCGGGGTCTCACAGTTGAAGACTTCGAAGGATTTCAAATAGCTGTTGTCGATGGATTCCTAATGAGTTGTACCCGAAAAGTGTCCCAACTGCAAATTCAAATGGGAGATTATTCTTTACAGGATGATTTCTATGTGGTTGGACTTGGGCATATTGATGTAGTACTTGGAGTGCAATGGTTGCATTCACTTGGAAGAATTGCCCAGGACTTTCAAAAGATGGAGTTAGAATTCATGCATGAAGGAAAGAAGATCAAACTGAAGTCAGTGTCTGATGGAAATCCCAAAGTTGTCTCAGCAAAACAAATGGAAGCATTATTCAGGCATAATGACATCGAATGGGCAGCACAGGTTTGCATCAAGGACAATCAAATCCTCTCTGCTGAAGAAATTTATCCTACAGATATTCAGGCAATGTTGGATAAGCATGGTAAGGTGTTTAGGGATATACCTCCAGGGATACCTCCTGATAGAGGTTTTGAACATGTAATTGAATTGGAGGATGGGACTAAACCTATTAATATTGCACCCTATCGGCATCCTAGGCATTTCAAGATTGAAATTGAGAAAACGATCAAAGAATTGATCGATATGGGGCACATAAGGCCATCATCAAGTCCATTTGCATCATCTATGGTGCTAGTGAAGAAGAAGGATGGAACAATGCGGATGTGTGTTGACTATCGCGCATTGAACAAGAAGACCATCAAAAATAGGTATCCAATACCTAGGATTGATGAACTACTTGATGAGCTGCACGGAGCAGTCTATTTCTCAAAGATAGATCTTCGATCTGGCTACCATCAAATTCGTGTCAGAGAAGAAGACATTCCAAAGACAGCATTCAGATGCCATTACGGGCATTATGAATTTATGGTGATGCCATTTGGGCTGACAAATGCTCCCGCCACTTTCCAGTCCTGTATGAATCATGTGTTCAACAAGCAGTTGAGAAAGTACCTGTTGGTTTTCTTTGACGATATCTTGATCTACAGCAAGACATGGGAAGAACATCTCCAACACTTAGATGAAGTATTGAATGTTATGGAGAATCAATCTTTGTATGCAAAGATGTCTAAGTGTGATTTTGGCCTGAAGGAGATTCTGTACCTAGGTCATGTGATAGGAGCAAATGGAGTGAAAGTCCAAGTGGCAAAGATTGAAGCTATTCGCAACTGGCCAGTTCCCCGGAACGTATCTGAACTAAGAGGATTCCTTGGCCTCTGCAGCTATTACAAAAGATTTGTTAGGGGATTTTCACAACTTGCCGCACCCTTAACAAATCTAACAAAGAAAGGTGCTTTCATCTGGTCAATAGAAGCTCAAGCTGCATTTGATAGATTGAAGTGATGAGTACAACACCAATACTGGCTTTGCCAGACTTTACTAAGTCCTTTGTTCCAAAATGCGATGCTTCAGGAGAAGGTATTGGAGCTGTTTTGATGCAAGATCGACATCCCATCGCATTCGAAAGCAGGAAGTTGAAGGAGACAGAAAGGTTGTACTCAACTTATGACAAAGAGATGCAGGCAATCATGCATGCCTTGGCTAAGTTCCGCCAGTATCTAGTTGGATCTAAGTTTGTAGTCAGGACTGATCACAACAGTTTGAAATACTTTCTAGGGCAGAAAGATTTGAATGAAAGACAACAGAAGTGGGTTGTGAAGATACAGGCATATGATTTCGACATTGAATATGTGAAAGGCAAGAAGAATGTGGTTGCCGATGCCCTGTCTAGAAGACCTGTTGTGTGTGCCCTAAGCAAAGTTTCATTGGATTGGAAGGCTCAGCTCCTAGTTGAGTATTCCAAATCAAAATTTGCTTGTGACATCATGGAAGGAATCATTCAGGATGATAGGTACAAGATGACTGATGATATCATCTATTATAAAGATAGAATCTATCTAACTCCTAAGTCGGAATTGAAGCGACAAATTTTGCAGACTTACCATGATGCTCCACTTGCAAGACACCCTGGTTACTTCAAGACATACAAACAAATCAGGGAAAGATTCACTTGGAAGGGTCTGAAGGAAGAAGTACTACAGTATGTCAGGAAGTGTCTGACTTGTCAACAGAATAAGTCAGAACATACATTTCCAGCAGGATTACTCCAACCACTACCAATTCCTGAACATAAGTGGGAGAGTATTTCTATGGACTTCATCACAGGTCTTCCGAAGGTGAATGGGAGAGACTATATCTATGTAGTTGTGAACAGATTAACCAAGTTTGCTCACTTCTTTGCAATCCCAGTTGAGTCATCAGCATTGCAAGTAGCTGAGTTATTCTTTCGTGAAGTCTTCCGACTACATGGCCTACCTAAAACCATAGTCAGTGACCGAGATAGCCGGTTCATAAGTGTGTTTTGGAGGGAGCTATTTCGACTAGCTGGAACTGACTTAACACCGAGCACTAGTTATCATCCTCAAACTGATGGACAGACTGAAATTGTAAACAACTGGCTTGAGGGATACTTGAGAAACTATGTGTCTGATCATCAGCGTGCTTGGATTAAGTGGCTACATCTGGGTGAATACTGCTACAACACTACTTTCCATATGTCAATTGGCATGACTCCCTTCCGAGCTTTGTATGGATATGAAGCTGTTTCATTTGTTGATCTGGCATTGGATGACAGTAGAGCTCCCAGAGCAAGTGAATTGATGAAGGATACTCAGGATATTTTGAGAGTCCTTAAAGAAAATTTGCAAAGAGCTCAAAATCAACAGAAGTTGTATGCCGACAAACACCGAGTTGAAAGAAGCTTTGAAGTAGGTGACATGGTGTTTCTGCGCCTTCAGCCATATAGACAGAGTACTTTGAAGAAGTCAGGTGCAGAGAAATTGAAACCAAGGTTTTACGGACCCTACAAGGTGTTGAGAAGAGTAGGGGAAGTGGCATATGAACTTGATTTGCCAACAGGAAGCCACATCCACAATGTGTTTCATGTGTCATGTCTTAAAAAGGCATTAGGACAACATGTGGTTTCAACTAATGAGCTACCTCCACTTGATGAAGAAGGAATGCTTGCACTTGAACCTGAGAATGTGGTGGATATAAGGGAGAAGAAACTCCGCAACCGAAGCATAAGAGAATATCTGGTGAAGTGGAAAGGGTTGCCGATGGAGGATGCTACCTGGGAAGGTGAAAAGATTCTGGAGCATCCTAACCTTCAATTGCTTGAGGACAAGCAATCCCGGGAAGGGGAGACTGTCATGTCCCCGTTTCCAGCTTGATCACTAAGTAAAGAATGGATTAGCCTATTGCTCATTCCCGGAGGCTAATTCAGAATGATAAGGGAATGAATTGGTTTTTGACTAACTTCGTTTATTGTTTTGCAGGATCTAAGTCAGAAACCCAAAATTTGGCTAAGTCTGGAAGCCAAGAAGGCAGGAAATTGACTCTTGGAGTCTAGGCGCCAATGTCATGTCAAATTTCTTAAATGAGTGCCTAAGGATTTTGAGACCCTCTATCAAGTTCTGGAGTGCAATATGACAAGTATAATATCATTGGAACTGATCAACACACTTGACTAGAGTTTTGAAGGTCAGAGGTTGCCATGAGGGTTAGGCGCACCTTCTTACTCCTCCAGCTTTAAAAAGGCGCCTAGCATAGAAAATCGTGTTATGTGGCACTTTCATCATTCCAAACAAGGCGCCTTAGAAACAAAAGGGGATTGATTGATTTCCAAGCTGATTTTGACTAAAATTTGAGCAGTTGTCTTAAGGCGCCATTCCTTGTTCAAGTAATCTCCTAGGCGCTAGATTATGACAGAGCAAACCCTAAATTGTGTCCTATGTTAGATAGTAGTTTGAAGGGTTAGAAAGTATCATCTAAAGTGCGCCTAGGTGTGGGGCGCTAGCTCTTGTTCAAACAACCTTGAAGAGCGCCTGGAAAATAAGCGCCTTGGACATTGAAGGCAACAACCTATCAATTAGTTGAGCATTCACCCAACTTGTGTTTGGAGTCATTGAAAGGAATTTCTTCAAGTAAGCTTCTTCCCCAAAGAGATCAAGTGCAATTGTCAAGTCTCAGTACCTAGGTGCATATTGGATCAAGAATCTTCCAACTGAGCGCCTAGCCTAGATGAGTGATAGATTGAAGACTTTGAAGCTAAGGGAAGTTACTTGGATGAATCATCAAAGTTGAAATGGACAACTTCTCACCTAGGCGCAAAATTCCTTCATTCTGGCATCCAGAAAGCAAATCTATGTAAGGCGCTCATTCCATTTGCAGTTGACACCTCCAATTGGCGCCTAGGGTTCAGTCATCTTTCTAAGGTGTGGTTCTGCTTCTCCATGACCCTATTTTGGCGCCTAGATTTGGAAACACCTTGAAGACTTGGATGAAGACTTAGGAAGTGTTTGGATCTCTCTGAGCAAGAAGGCGCACTTCCTTGGAATAGCATACTCCAGATAGCGCCTCATGCCACCAAGGCGCAGTACTACCTTCACTTTGGCGCCTATCATCTAGAAAGGGGCATTTGGGCGCCTAGAATTGAAGTCTAAGTGAGGCGCAAATTCTCATTTCCACAATCATCATGTGGCGCCTAAGGGTCTTGTCACCAAAGGTGCGCCTAAGGAGCTTTCCATCTACTTCATATGATAGGCGCTTGATGGAAGACAAAGTTTTGACTAAGATATGACATGTGGTGGAGATTGTTGCAAGGAAAGATCTCATCTTTCCTAAGGCGCCAATGTATACCCTTGTCTATCCACAAATGCGCCTAAGGACTGAAAACAAGGTTTTTAACCCCTTCAGAAATGGGCGCTCTCTCCAAAAGGGTCAAGACAACACTCAGGAGCAAGATTGTGGGAAGTTGTCAATAACCTTCTCTAGGCGCCAAAACCACTACAGAACCTCCAAATCTAGCGCCCAGTCAAGAGAACACCAATTTTGCGCCTAAGCAAGCTAAGTGTCAGTCCTCTTCTTCCCAATTCTCAGATGGTGTGGAGTCATCAAATTGCTCAAGGTGCTTATTCATGCTTCTGCCTCCCTAGTTGAGCGCCTTGGTCCACATTGGGCGCCATTCCATGATCACACTGCTTCAAATGGGCGCCTAGTCAGAAGATAAGGCAGTTGTAACTACCTGAGCATTCATTGGTCGACAGACTGTCTTTGGGATCCATGTCAAGGTCTCTGGATAAGCTTGCCAACTCAGAATGAGTCATCAAATGGAATATTCCCTTGGATATGCCCCCTGGGAAACGTGCCTTGGTTCCTCTTTGTGCATTGAAAAACATGCCTTCATTGCCTTTGGAAGGCCTATAAAAAGAGGAGCTCTCTCATTCATTTGGCATCCATTCAGTTTCACAAAATTCTCTCTGCAAAGCTATTGAGCTTGTGATCTTGAGGCCTGCGAGTTTCAAGTGTTGGGGTGATGCTCCCTCGACAAGCAAGGTGATGCTCCCTTGTGATATTGTGAGATGTTGACATTCAGTTGACATCATTGAGTTTGAGTGAGTTGATCAAGTGTAGTCGCCATTGTAAACATCAGGGCTTCAAGGCCTTTCTTTTGTAATTCCATTGAATAAGTCGTACTTCATGCTATTGAAAGCATTATCCATGTAATAAGACATTGTAAGTTGTTTGAATCAAGTAACTAGACAAGTACCCAACTCTTATTCAAGTAGTTATCTTTGATGTATATCTTTGTGTTGTTGAAGTAATTGATAAATTGACAGCAAGTAAAATTGTTTAAGTAAGGAAAAATTTTGGTAGAACTAGTTGGGTATCTTACACTTGTAAAGAGCAGATTAGTATTCCATTTTCCTTTAATACTTAACTGTAACCATATATCATTACTTTCATAACAATATGTTTTTCTTTTTATACTTCATGATTTACCTTAGATGAGATAACCTTGAGCCTATTATTAATCACTCCTTCCACCTCATGGGAGAAGATACTTTAGGATGTAATGTCACCCCAATCCTCATGGGTCCATCATTATTCCTTTGATTATTACATCAAAGGCCTAATCCTTCGATTCTTCAATCAAAGGCCTATTATTCCTTGGTTCGTCAACCATGGCCTATTATTCCTTGGTTCTCCAGCCAAGGCCTATTATTCCTTCAATATAATAGGCCTATTCCTTGAATATAATATATTCAAGGAATAATAGGCCTTGGCTGGAGAACCAAGGAATAATAGGCCTTGGCTAGAGAACCAAGGATTAGGCCTTTGATGTAATAATCAAAGGAATAATGATGGACCCATGAGGATTGGGGTGACAATACATCCTAAAGTATCTTCTCCCATGAGGTGGAAGGAGTGATTAATAATAGGCTTAAGGTTATCTCATCTAAGGTAAAACATGAAGTATAAAAAGAAAAACATATTGTTATGAAAGTAATGATATATGGTTACAGTTAAGTATTAAAGGAAAATGGAATACTAATGTCCTCTTTACAAGTTGAAATTGTTTGCAAGGTTGCGGAAATTTTGGCTTGTTAGAAGAGGACATTATAGTGGTATCAGAGCGGTCATCCTGCCATCCTGTGAATAATAGTTGACTTCCAATTCTCAAAAAAATTTTAAAAAAAAATTAAAAACAAGAATCAATGAAAATCGCAGGTATGAATTTCATGAACAGCTAGAATAATGGTGTTTAATACATTGCTAAAATATAATAAAATATATATATATGTAACATTAAAAAGTTAAAATTTACTCAATATGTTATGATGCAACATTAAAAAATTAAGATTTACTTACAAATATGTAATAAGTAATGAGTAAATAAGGTAAAAAAATAAATAAGAATAAAATACCTCTTAATAACAATAAAATTACATCAAGTAAATATACTAAATGAAATAGTAAAATACAGTAATTAAAATATAATTTATAAATAAATATATATTAAATAACTCTATTAAGTTCTTATAAAGTAATATATTTGACAAAGTTATTTTCATTTCAACTTAATGTTATTTTATACCTATAAGATTACATCATAATATATAACCCCATATAGTAAATTCAATTAATATTATATGTTAATCAATAATGTATGGTCTATATAAATTAACGATGATCTATATAAATATAAAATTTGTGATCGTCATAATCCTATTAAACATAACTATAAAATAAAAAATAAAAATACTTTTGTCTAATCCTTTAATCCTAATTGAGATTGCTTGAGAACAAGCAATCTTTAGTGGGAAGGGTTGTCATGTCCCCATATCAAGGCACTGTTGAAATAAAGATTTAGCCATAGTCCATTAATAAATATTAATAATTTAAATATTAATATAATCATTTATTATACTAATATAATAATATAAATATAATAATAAATATATTATAAATATAATTATAATCATTAATATAAATATATATATTAAAATAGCATATTATTATTATATAATAACAATATATGATAATAAATATAAATAGTAATATTAATTATTATTATGATTATAATGTAACAATACATGTTTATAAATATAAATATTATTATAATATATATATTATATTATATAAGGATAAACATAAATACAATATTATAAGTTAATTACTATAAATATTATAAAGTCTATCATGTCCCGATATAAGACATTGTTTAAATTAAAGATTTAAACAACATAATAAAAGTCGGTGAAATTGCTTTGGTAAAATATACGGTATTTAGTCAATTTAAACGATAGAGATAATTATCTAAATATATATTATTATTATTAATACTTATTATCTAATAAATAATGTTACTATATTAATATTCTTTCTATAATTAAAATATAATATATCTATTTTAATTGACAAGAGTCATAAATGACAATGATAAATATAAATATTAATAATTTATATATTATTAAATTATATATATAATATAAATAATATTAATAACATATAATATTATTATATTATATATGGGAATAAATATAAATAACATAAATATTGATATAAATATCAATATTGTTAATATAAATATAAATAATATTATTATTATCCTATACAATATTTATACAGTAATCAAATATAAATAAAATATGTATGCGGCAATTATAATTACAACCATTATAAGACGAGTTTATTAATATGCAGCAAAATCACTTAAAGCCACGATCTTTGGTAAAAAACCCTTGGAAATATATAAAAGGGCATAAGGGGTATGATGGGAAAAAGGGGTGTGAAAGTATATATTATATAATAAAAAAACAGCAGTAGCAATAAAATAAAAATTATATTAGTCATTCCATCGAGCAAGGAAAACATTGGAAAATAGAAAGAAGATGGCAGCAATAGGTGAGAAATCTGAGGTAAAGCTACAGCAGCTAAGTAAGTATTTATATTTAATTTGTTCAATCTATAATTGGTAAAAATAAATGGTAAGATATATATATATATTATTAGGAATCTACATGTATGAAAATAACAATCTAAGATTAGTCTTAGAACTGCATATAAGTAAGAAAAGATGATCCATTATAAATAAGATATAAAGGCAGAGGTCTTATGAACTCAAATAAATATAAGATTAATAGATGTCCTACATAAATGCATGATTCTTGTTTAAATAAGATAATGAGTACAAGAAGCTTATAAGTTCATAGTTATGAATATGAAATAGATTTGTAAAGGCATGATTACCCAAGGGATAGATAATAGGCCTCGGTATTAATCAACCTAACCATAGAGATGGGGTGGATAACTAGGAATGTAATTGACCAAATCATGGGATAAATCATAGGCCTTGATTGACAAATCAAGGAAGCCAATAAGCCTTCAATCTAGTATTGAAGGAATAGGCCTTGGTTGGAGAACCAAGGAATAATAGGCCTTGGCTGGAGAACCAAGGAATAATAGGCCGTGGTTGACGAACCAAGGAATAATAGGCCTTCGATTGGAGAATCTAAGGATTAGACCTTTGATGTAATAATCAAAGGAATAATGATGGACCCATGAGGATTGGGGTGACATTACATCCTAAAGTATCTTCTCCCATGAGGTGGAAGGAGTGATTAATAATAGGCTTAAGGTTATCTCATCTAAGGTAAATCATGAAGTATAAAAGGAAAAACATATTGTTATGAAAGTAGTGATATATGGTTACAGTTAAGTATTAAAGGAAAATGGAATACTAATGTGCTCTTTACAAGTTGAAATTGTTTGCAAGGTTGCGGAAATTTTGGCTTGTTAGAAGGGGACATTATAGTTCGCTGTCCACAATTATTTGTAATTCAGAAATAAAAATCAGAATTTAGATCTAGGGTTTGTGAAGAAGAAAAATCAGAAATTTAGGACACATCTGGTCAAGGATCTTACAGTGGTATCAGAGCAAGTGATCTTGTCAGTCTGAAGGGTTTTATGATAAGAATGTCGACTTATGAATCCCAAGGATAGAGAGTACATCACATACAGGAGAAGGCAGTAGTTTATTGGCTCAGGTTCTGAAGGAGAAGACATCATGGGTGATAGGAATCATGAGGATCCTAGCACTAGAGATATCCTCAATGATATAGCTAGAGGGCAGTGTGACTTTATGCAGCTCTTGTCCCAGTTTGTGCGGCATAACCTAGTGAATAATGGAGATAATGGAGGCAATGGAGGCAATGGAAACAATGGTAACAATGGAGAAGCTAGCAATTCTGGGAATAATGCCGACACTCACACCAGAACTACTCAAGCTTCCATGAGTAGACCTCTCATGCCTACTTTCTTGGATCAACAAGAGCATAAGATGGTGGACAGCAAGTTGCAGGTGAGAGCTTCAATGATTACATGAGGGAATGGCAATCTCGACGTGAGGAGTTTCAAGCTGCTGTCTCTACAGAATTTCTGTCAATTGAAGTACAGGAACAGGCCTAGAGCAGAGAGGAATCATACCCCATGATTTGCAAACGAAATTGGGAAAGGTGACTATCACTCCTTTTGATGGTTCGGGTAGATGCACGGCACATGCATGGATTCAAAAGATGGACAACTATCTCACATTGAACCCTATGTTCGAGAAGGAAGCAATTCAATTTACTACTCTACACTTGGAGGGAGAGGCATAGGATTGGTGGTACAATGGGATGGTTACACAAGGTCATAGCCTTATCACTACATATGTTGATTTCGCTCAGAGGTTGATTGACAGGTTTAATAAGACTAACCCCGAACGGTTCTTTAGAGAGTTGGCACAACTCAAACAGAAGGATTCCGTAGATGCCTACATATCTGAATTTCAGAAGCTTGCAGTGTTGGTTCCAATGTTTCAGAGAGCTGATTGACCTATCTTTTCATTGAAGGACTTGAGGAGCCTCTTCGTGGTTGGGTGAAAGCCCTAGATCCACCTTCACTATAGAGAGCTAATAAGAGCGCTAGAGGTATGCAATTTTCAGCACCGTCCAAGCCCAAGTTTCAAAGCAAACCCTTCTCTGCATTAAGAAATGATCCTAAGAAGAATTTTCAGAAGGAATGGCCTAGAAGGACAAATCCAGACATAGAAGCCAAGAATGATCTAAGGAGGAAGAAATTCTGCTTCTCTTGCAAGGAACCTTGGGAGCCCGGTCATAGGTGCTTTGGGAAAGGCAAAGCTCATTACATAGAGGTCACTATCGACATTGATGATGATGGAGTCCAAGCCACGAGTTCAGAGAGTGATAAGGAGCAGCAGTTGGAGCTTGTGCTACAGCTACAAGTGATACCGTACATGGCACTATTGCTACAGTATCAAGATTTACTAAGTATCATCCTTTTAGAGTAAGAGGAGTATTGAAGGGACAGCAAGTCACATGTTTGGTTGACAACGGGGCCACTCATAACTTCATTGATGAAGGTGTGGTGGTGAAGCGAGGATTGCAGGTAGAGGAGTTTCTAGGCTTCAGTGTGATGGTTGTGGATGGATTCAAGATGAGTTGCACTAAGAAGATTCCGCAGTTGAGTATCCAGTTGGGTGACTATACAGTTACTGATGATTTCTATGTGGTTGGGTTTGGTGATATTGATGTTGTTTTGGGAATTCAGTGGTTGCATTCACTTGGTGGATACATTCAAGATTTTCAGAAGATGGAGTTGGAGTTCATGTCAAATGGGAGGAAGATAGTGTTGAGAGCATTGGCAGATAGAGCGCCAAGGATTGTGACAACAAAGAGGATGGAGACATTGTTTCGACATGGTGATGTTGCATGGGCAGCTCAATGTTTTGTGTCTTCGAAGTCTTATTCTAGCAATGACCAGCAGTATCATATGGATATCCAGTCAATGCTAGATAAGCACAGTGTGGTGTTTGAGGAGATTCCTCCTAGTAGACCTCCTGATCGCGGCTTTGAGCATGTGATTGAGTTAGAGGAGGGCTCCAAGCCCATCATCACCACTCCTTATCGTCATCCTAGGAGATTCAAGGAGAAGATAGATAAGACGATTAAGGAGCTATTGGATATGGGACACATCAGGCCTAGTTCCAATCCCTTTGCTTCTGCAGTGTTCTTGGTGAAGAACAAGGATGACACGATGAGGATGTGCATTGATTATAGTGCCTTGAAAAAGAGGACCATCAAGAACAGGTACCCTATACCCAGAATTGATGAGTTGTTAGATGAGTTACATGAAGCAATGTACTTCTCCAAGACTGATCTTTGAGTGGGGTACCATCAGATTAGAGTATGTGATGAGAATATACATAAGACTGCATTCAAATGTCATTACGAGCACTATAAGTTCTTGGTTATGTCCTTTGGTCTTACTAATGCTCCTGTGACTTTCTAGTCATGTATGAACCATATCTTCAATCGGCAGTTGCAGAAGTTTGTATTGGTTTACTTTGATGATATTTTGATATATAGTAAGACATGGGAGGATCACCTCAAGCACATTGACAAGGTGTTGGGCATCATGGAGGCACAGTTCCTATTTGTTAAGGCTTCCAAATGTGAGTTTGGAATGACAGAGATTCTATATTTGGGACATGTGATTGGCGCTCATGGAGTGAAGATGCGTTAGGAGAAGATACAGATTGGCCATCGCCAAAGAACATTTCAGATTTGAGAGGTTTCTTCAAGCTTTGCAATTACTACAGGAGGTTTGTGAAGGAGTTTTCACAGCTGGCAGCACCTCTTACAGATCTCACTAAGAAGGGCGCATTCAGGTGGTCGAATGAGGCTCAAGCAACATTTGATAGAATCGAGGAGGTAATGAGCACTTGTCCAGTATTGGCTCTTCCTGATTTCTCTCAACCGTTTGCATTGGAGTGTGGTGCTTCAGGTGAAGGGATAGGCGTTGTTCTCATGCAGAACAAACATCCCATAGCCTATGAGAGTAGGAAGTTGAGAGATGCGAAGCGATTGTATTCCACCTATGATAAGGAGATGCTTGCCATCATGCATGTGTTGGCAAAGTTTAGATAGTACTTGGTGGGTGGAAAGTTTGTGGTAAGGATGACCACAACAGCTTTAAATACTTTCTAGAACAAAAGGATCTGAATGAGAGGCAGCAAAAGTGCATCATGTGTCATAACTTCTATCCCAGGGCTGCAAGCTATATCTCCATCTACATATGTGGTCATAACACTAGTGCCTGATCCACAAAGTGTATGATCCATAATGCCATCCAAATCTATGATGTGAGCCTCCAAATGGCTCTCCCAAAGAGGTGAAACCAATTCCTCATGAAGCAAGCTAGGTGAACAAACAAAGAATTCTGAATCACACCTCTCACCGTACAAATCTGATTGCTCCACTTGCCTGGCCACCATACAATGCTCATTCTTCATATGCCACATGTTTTGAATCTTCTTCACCTCTTTTGTGTCATGGTGTATCAAATTAGTCATCTTGTGTCTTGGACATACCACAAAGATCTCATGTTTGACTCCCAATCAAGTGCCAACCATAAAAGGAGTCTTCCCACTATCTTCCTTATGTGTTGGGGCTGTCAACTCATGATTATGCAAAAAAAAAAAGACTGTTGTTCCAAATCAGAAAATCAGAACTGCTATCATACCTTTCCATAGTGTCTTCATCCACCTCAAACATCTTCTTCCTCCTTGTTGCATGCTCTCCATCAAGTGCAGATCCAACATGAGCCTCCCAAGGAAAATCACATGCCTCAAGGCTGATCCTCTTGGCTGTCATATCATGATAATGTGAAGATAAGGGACTGTTGTTACACATCACAAAATTTGTCCTTACCTCATGCCTTTGAGCGATGTCTCTGTGGACCTTAACCTCCTCTTCTTTCATGAATGGGTGCTCATCAATTAGTGCAGGTCCAAGGGATGTCTCCAATGCAAAATCAAGTGCATCATGTGTCATAACTTCTATCCCAGGGCTGCAAGCTATATCTCCATGTGTACCATCAAATCCTTCATCCTTGTGACGGAGATTCTATATTTGGGACATGTGATTGGCGTTGATGGAGTGAAGGTGCATTAGGAGAAGATACAGATTAGCCGTCGCCGAAGAAAATTTCAGATTTGAGAGGTTTCTTCAGGCTTTGCAATTACTACAGGAGGTTTGTGAAGGGGTTTTTCACAACTGACAACACCTCTTACAGATCTCACTAAGAAGGGCGCATTCAGGTGGTCGAATGAGGCTCAAGCGACATTTGATAGACTCAAGAAGGTAATGAGCACTTGTCCAATATTGGCTCTTCCTGATTTCTCTCAGCCGTTTGTATTGGAGTGTGATACTTCAGGTGAAGGGATAGGCGTCCTCCTCATGCAGAACAAACATCCCATATCCTATGAGTAGGAAGTTGAGAAATGCGGAGCGATTGTATTCCACCTATGATAAAGAGATGCTTGCCATCATGCATGTGTTGGCAAAGTTTAGATAGTACTTTGTGGGTGGAAAGTTTGTGGTAAGCACTGACCACAATAGCTTGAAATACTTTCTAGAACAGAAGGATCTGAATGAGAGGCAGCAAAAGTGGGTAAGTCAGATTCAGGCATATGACTTTGACATTGAGTATGTTAAGAGAAAGAATAATGTTGTTGCCGATGCACTATCTAGGAGACCAACACTTTGCTCTATGATAGAGATTTCAGCTGATTGGAAGGCTCACCTTTTGGTTGAGTATTCCAAGAATTTTTTTGCATGCGAGCTTATGGACAGCAAGATTCAGGATGACAGGTATAAGGTAGTTGATGATATGATCTACTACAAGGACAAGATCTATTTGGTATCTGAATCTCAGATAAAGGACAAAATTTTGAGGGTTGTTCATAACACTCCTTTAGCAGGACACCCAAGGTTCTTCAATACCTACAAGCAGGTGAGAGAGATTCTCTTGGAAGGGTCTCAATGATGATGTCTTGCGACATGTTCATGAGTGTATGACTTGTCAGCAAAACAAGTCAGAGCATACTTTCCATGTGAGTTTACTTCAACCATTGCCTATTCCAGAGCAAACTTGGAAGAGTATATCTATGGATTTCATTACAAGTCTTCCAAAAGTCCAAGGCAAAGATTGCATATTTGTGGTTGTTGACAGATTGACTAAGTATGCACATTTCTTTGCTATTTCATCCGAGTATAAGGCACCTCAAGCTGCAGAGTTGTTCTTTAGAGAGGTGTTTAGACTCCATGGACTTCCCAAGACCATTGTCAGCGATTGGGATAGCAAATTTCTTAGTGTGTTTTGGCAGGAGCTATTCAGAGTGGCTGGGACAGAGTTGACCCTAAGCACTAGCTACCACCCTCAGACAGAGATTGTGAACAAATGGGTGGAAGGATATCTACGCAATTATGTTGCGAGGCAGCATAAGGCTTGGGTCAGGTGATTGTATTTGGGAGAGCATTGCTATAATACCACCTATCACATGTCAACAAGCATATCTCCTTTCAAAGCCTTGTATGGCTATGACGCTATGTTTTTTGTAGACTTAGCATTTGATGATAGCAAAGCTCCCAGAGCTAGAGAGATGATGCAGGATAGCCAGGAGATCCTTAAGGCACTTAAGCATAATCTACACTATGCACAGAATCAGAAGAAGATATATGCAAATGGGCACAGGGTAGAAAGGACATTTGAGGTTGGTGATTTAGTTTTCTTACACCTACAACCATACTGACAGTCTACACTGAAAAGGAGTGGTGCAAAAAAACTAAAACCTCGGTTCTATGGCCCCTACAGGATTGTGAGGAGAGTTGGAGAGGTTGCATATGAGTAGGAGTTGCCCGAGTGTAGCCAAATTCATAATGTATTTCATGTCTCTTGCCTCAAAAGGGCGATTGGGCAGCATATTACATCTTCTCCAGAGCTTCCACCATTGGATGAGGAGGGGAAATTGGTACTTGTTCCTGATGCTATACTGGATATTAGGGAGACCCGGCTGAGGAATCGGGTGATCAAGGAGTATTTGATTAGATGGAGAGACTTGCCACTTGAGGATGCTACTTGAGAAGGTGAATAGATTATGCAATATCCAGGTTTGCAATTGCTTGAGGGCAAACATGTAATGTCCCCTTTTTATAGGAAGCACTTAAACCTGAATCTGCATTCAAAATGATTCTCAAAGAGACATTAGTAACATTAGAGATCAATAAATTTCAGTGATAATATCCAATGAGATCAAAGATAATATAGATATTACATTCTTGTCAAAGATTATTCATAGTAGACATGATATTTCCATAGTCCATAGTATGAGATAAAAGATTATTCATTCGTTATTCATTATTGATGACTATTCTATAATATATTTCATAAGTACATTAGGGTAGATATTAAGCATATTTCGAGATGCATATCTTCCCCTCCTATTCTTCATCGAGGAATTAGGCTTTACATTAGGGCACGCTGAAACCATCTCCGACCCGGCTTCGGGAAACTAGTCCTAGCCATTGGGGCCCATACATAATCTCCGATCCGGCTTCGGGAAACTATGTCCTAGCCATTGGGATCGATACGAGATCTCTTGACCCGACTTCGGAAACTATATCCCAGCCATTGGGGTCTATACAGAAGATGGAATTACTCCGCCTTTCCCTACAATACCCATGATTCCTCATTGGATGAAGTAATAGGGACTACGGAGATATGATCCTTATGCAATATTCCCTTGTACTATAGGTTTAATTCTATTATATCATTATCATCATAATTCTTATTGCAAATCAAAGTACCATTATATGGTATCCTTATAATTGTTCATCAATGTTAGATCTTAAGTCTAAGTATGGATATCAGTTCAATTATGAAATAAGAAGACATTTCATTATAAACTATAATCATTCAAAAGGATTCATATTAGCTATGAAAGGATATTAATATAATATGCACACACACACACACACACACATATATATGTATTACTTAATAATCATAGATTAGACATATTAAATAATTCTTACTAACAAGTTGATAGCAAATTAATAAAATATATATAAGGGAATCTTCATTACTTACATATGACTTTATCTAATTAAATACCACTTACCTTTTATTTACCTTTATACTCTTGTGCAGATCTGAAATTAAATTTCTGAGTTCCTGATTTAATATCTATTCATTCTGCTGATGAATACTGTGACTTATCTTCTTTGATCGATGGAGAATGCTGAGTTGATCCCTCCCTTTGGAATGAATGATCGATCAATATTTATAATGGATGAAGGGTTGCATCAACCCCAACAATTACCTATGAAAGCCATTTCCTTTTGAATGACACTTGTTTTTGTATCGGTGTCTTATTTAAGAATCATTCGCTGCCACCTTTCATAATGCCCAATACCTCCTTGTTGAGTTGCTGACTTGTCTTAATGTTGACCTTGTTAATCGCAGCCTTTCTCTTTTTATACAAATCACACTTTAAAGCAAATCGTATTCTTTTTCCATACATAGCATATATTTTATATATTTAAATAAGATCTTTTTGTCTTATATGGGACTTATGTTATATACCATAATCTCTCCTTATAATGATCGCACTTCATCCTTATACTTTATACATTTTGTCTTATATACGGAGGTGCTGCCTTTGTAGTATTTTAAATAAGATAAAAGGTCTTATATGAGTCTATCGTAATTAGATTTATTATATATATTTATAATATATAATATTAATAATTATATATATACTATGTTACCGGGTACTTGTGTTTCAGGGGCGGGTACCGGACCGGACGGAAGCAGGAGCGGCAGCGGAAGCGGCGACGAGAGCGGACAGGGAGCGCCCCGCCCGCCCCGGGTTCTCTGTGGGTTCGCGATACGCGAACCCACAGAGAACCCGGGGCGGGCGGGGCGCTCCCTGTCTGCTCCCAAAAGCTCCCGCGAGCAAAAAAGCATATTTTTAGTATTAAAAAAAAAAGCGTTTTTTTAACTCATTTAAGAATGAAAAAAAAAAAACGAAACCCTAAAAGGCTTCATATAACAAAAACGCCCCCATTCACTCCTTTATCTTGCAACAACTCCTCCATTTCACAAGAGTTTTTCATATTTTGTTCATTTTTGCATTGTGGAGGGAATCGATTGCAAAGCACCAAGGAAGGATTGTAGCTTGCACAAAGGTCATCTATTGATCTAAGGTAAGTAGTTTAACCTATTCTTTCTAGTTTTTGTTGAAATTTTTCAAGTTTTTATGGATTTTTAAATTTTTTCAAGTTTTTTACAAAAAATTTCAACATTTTTTTTGAGAAAAAAAAAAACAAGTTTTAACATTTTTTAAACCTATTTTATTGTTTCTCTTGAATGTTTAGGTGTTTTATTAGTGTAGGGTTGGAATTTTTTTATTATATTTTATTATTTTAATTTTAATTTTGTAATTTCTTAAGCAGCAATCTATTTGGAAGTGAAATGGCTACGCATACTAGTTCAAGTTCGGTGGGTCTTGAGAAGAGTAAACAATTTAAATATGATCAAGGATCTCCTCTTTGGAGACATGTCAACATGATTGAACAACTAGCAGGAGGTGGGGCTTTTGTTTGGGTTTGTAATGAGTGCAAAGTCACATTTAAGAGCTCATATACTCGATTGAAGCTCACTTATGTGCCATAAGTGGAAAAGGAATAAAAATATGTGAAGGGCCAAACAAGAAGGGGTTGTCAAAAGCACAAATTATGGCATACATTAAAGAACAAGAAGAAGCTGATGAAAAGAGTGCAAGAGCAAAATCAAGAGCTCATCCTTTAACAAAGAAAACATCAATGAATCCACCTATAGAAGCTCCTTTTTCCATGCCACAACATCCTTTCTTGGACTTGGAGGCAATCCAAGATGATGAACCCTCTTCTTCTTCCCACAAAAGAGGTCCATTGGCAAAGGCATTTCAAAATGAAACGAGAGATATTGCAGATGAAAAAATTGCACGTTGTATTTATGCCAATGGTCTTCCTTTCAACTTGGTGAGATCACCATATTGGCGGGAAATAGTGGTAGCAATTACTAATGCACCTTCTGGTTACACAAGTCTTGGTTATGAAAAGGTGCAAACCACCTTATTGGCAAAAGAAAAAAATTATGTAGAGAAATCACTAAAACCAATTAGAGATTCATGGGTTGAAACAGGAGTGTCCATTGTTTCTAATGGATGGAAAGATTGCAAAAACCGACCTTTAATAAATGTTATTGTTGTGTCCCCCAAAGGGGCAATGTTTTTGAAGTCGGTTGATTGTGAGGGGGAAATCAAGGATGCCCAATTTATTTCCAAAATTCTCATTGAGTCCATAGAGATGGTGGGTGTTGATAATGTTGTCCAAGTCATTACAGACAATGCAAAAAATTGTAGGACAGCAGGTGCTTTGGTTGAGGAAAGATACTCAAACATATTTTGGACACCATGTACCGTACACTCCCTTAACTTGGTCATGCAAGCAATTGGCACTCAAGTAGATTGGGTGAAAAATACATACAATGAGGGTGAGAAGATTCAAATGTTTGTGACAAACCATCATATGTCACAAGGCATCTTCAGGGCTTTCTCGCATTTGGAGTTGTTGAAGGTAAATTTAGTTTATTTTAATTTTAATTTATGCCATATTTTTATTTACTTGCATGATTCATTGATTTAGAATCTAGATTCTTGATTTAGATTTTAATTTTTAATATGTTATTAACTTGTTTTTTTACATAACATTAGGTTGCTGAGACCCGATTTGCATCACACACAATCGTTTTGAGACGACTTGTGAAGGTGAAAGAGGCATTAGGCTCCATGGTCAATAGCCACCAATGGAGTATATGGAAGACATCCAATTCAGAGAGGGCTCAAAAGGTGAAGTCGTTGATCCTAGCTGATGAGTTCTGGGAACGTGTCCAATATGTTTTGAGTTTCACGGAGCCTATCATGAGTATGCTTAGGTTTGCTGATACAGATCAGCCATGTTTGGGGGAATCTATGATGGCATTGACTCCATGGTAGAAAAAATAAAGAGCATAATAACACAAAAGGACAATGACCCCAACGAAACATTTTTCCGAAGTGTCAAAAAAATCATTGATGACCGTTGGGACAAGATGAACACACCCTTGCACCTCCTTGCATATGCCTTGTCTCCCAAATATTATAGTACTGAGATACTTGCTTTGCCGGGGAGAACCTCACCATATAGAGATAGAGAAGTTGCTTCCGGCTGCATGAAAGCATTTCAAAGAATCTACTCCGATCCAGAAATGGTGAATGGTGTTAGGAAAGAGTTTGGCAGGTTCATACAAGGACGAGAGCATAGTTTGTGTGCTATTGGAGACATGTACAAGGAAGATGCCCATACATGGTGGTACCTCCATGGGAAAGATTATGTTTTGCTCCAGCCTCTTGCAATCAAAATTCTATCACAAGTAAGTATATTTTATTTTAACATTCTTAGTACTTACCATTTTTTGCATTTTAAAGTTGTATTGACTAGAGCTCTAATTTGGAATTTGAATAGGTTGCAAGTTCTTCTTCAGCTGAACGGAATTGGAGTACATACTCATATATCCACTCAATGAAGCGTAATCGATTGGCTGCTAAAAAAGCAGAAGACTTGGTCTATGTCCACTCCAACTTGCATCTTCTATCACATAAGCAAGTTGAGTACAAGGACGGGGCAGCGAAGAATTGGGATATAGCCCCTGAGTGTGCCAACTTGGATGCATCTATTACAGAGCTCGCTACAATCACTGTAGATGATGAGGAGAATTTTCTACATGATGTACATAGTGGGAGTGGCACTCCATATGTTTGTGTTTCAAACGATTTGCAACCAATCGATGATGATGACTTCGATCTAGATTCTTTTGATGAAGATTGAAGAGCAAAAGATTGACTTTTGATTATAGACTTATAGACTTATAGTATTTTACTATTTTGAAATTTCAAATTTTGTAATACAGTACTGACTACTAAGTATTTGTAATGATTTTCATTGTTCATTGGTCATCTAAATTATCAATCAAGATTCAAATGTATTATGTATGTTCAATTCTGTATATTTTTTAATTTTTTTGGTATATACTATATAAATATATATATATATAGTACAACCGTACCTAGCCGTACCCACAGGAAAAAAAATTTCGTCGTACCAGCGTACCAGAACCCCGCTCCCAAACCCATTCCCGTACCAGAACCGGCAACTTAGTATATATATTTAATTTATAATATATTTATTATTATATTTATAGTATTATATTATTATAATAAATGATTATAATAATATTTAAATTATTATATTTATATTGGTTATTTATAAATATAATAATATATCGGGTTAATATATTATATTTTAATTATATCAAAAATATTCATATAATAATATTATGTAATATTATTTATTATGTATTTATAATATTATATATGTTTATTGTTAGAAGCATTCAAAATGGACTATGACGTTAAATCTTTAATTTAAACAATGCCTTAATATCAGGACATGACAAAGCAATTCCGGGAAGGGAGCACTGTAATGTGCCCTTTTTCCGAGTGACCACCCAACAAAGTCGGCTAGCCTATTTTATTCTCGTAGGCTAAGTCAGAAGTGCAAGGGACTAAACTAATTAGTTAAATAGTAAGTAATCCTAATCATTTCGGGTTATTTATATTTAACTAATTTTGCTAGAACAATTTATGATGTGAAATGACTTTTACAAATAAAATAAAATAAAGAAAATTGCCAAGAAGGTGAGTGGCCAAAATTGAGGATAAAAAATATAAAATATATTGCCAAGGGTGGTCGGCCAAGAGGGAAAAAAATAGAAAATAAAATAAAATACATTTTGCTAGAGAGAGGTCGGCCATGTTGAGGTCTCTTTGGATGGCTATAAAAGAAGGCAACTTGGAAGTCATTTTCATCATTCACATTCATATCTTTTCATTGGAGATTCTTCTCTTTGGCTGCAACTTTGGTTCAGCATATTCCAAGGACGAAAACTCTTAGGAATATTGGTGGATTGGACGAAAACCCAATTCCATCTTGGAGGTGGACTCATACGGAGTTCATATTTGTGCTTCATTGGAGTTTTGGAAGGAAAGGAGGAGCGTCAAAGACATTTGTTTTTGCAGAAACCCTAAGGCCAAATTGTGAGCTTTGTGACAAATACAATTTGGAAGATCAAAGATATATTTAGGTTTTCAGATCGGCTTGTGAGCGCCAACATTTGGAGGGTTTTGTATTAATATTTTGGCGAGATACTTACTAGGGTTTCACCCTGGGAGTGAGTGCCACCTCAAGGAAGGGTGATTTCATGTTTTGGAGCATGTGTTGATTAGCCCTAGCCACCGCCGCCCTCTTGTGCTTGCCTTTGGTCATCTTTGTGGAGAGTGCCACCTATATGGAGAATCCACCCATCTAGGGTTTGCTGATTGACATCATCATTCACCATTTGTGGTATGTATAAACCTATGTTTAGGTCTGATCTGTAATGGCAGAATTCTGGGCTATGTTTGGGCATGTTTGAGTCTATACATTTGATCTAATTCCAAATCAGGATATTCAGATTTGTAGCAGCAGACTTATATATTCAGAAATCAGAATTGTTTGTCATTTTATGTGCACTTGAATGGTCAAATATTGTGGTTGATTTCATGGTTGATGTTATCTTCATATGAGTACATGATTGGCATGTTTATTTGAGCATCTTGGCACATATATGTTCACTGTCCACAATTATTTGTAATTCAGAAATAAAAATCAGAATTCAGATCTAGGGTTTGTGAAGAAGAAAAATCAGAAATTTAGGGCAGATCTGGTTAGGGATCTTACAATCTGGAAGTAAATAGTTGAATGTTTATGATAGCTGACCCAGGTTCAATCCTCAGAACACCTCAGGCAGTTCGTGGGTTCTACCTGAGATTCTCTAAAGTGACATGTTACCTGTAGGTTGACCCTCTCTGGCCAGGAAAAGGGTTCACTGAAAAATAAAGGAAAACAATTTCTATCATTGACTAAATGATATGCATTGCATTGTCTCCAAGGAAGCCTTATAAGTTTCTTATCAACACCTCATGACAACAAAAAGAACAATATCAATTCAGGACCCACTGAATTTGTTCCTCCATTGACCAAAGTTTCAATTGTTTTTCTTATTTTTTCATGATTAAGGTAGATCGATTTATGGTGATCTTGGCCAAGAAGAAGAATAGTACAAAAATTAAGAAATCAAAATGTATTCCAGACTGTAAAAATACTCCAAATGCCTGACAAAAATAAATAGAACAGTAATCTGCAAAAGCATTTCTCTTGCATAAATCCAAAAACTATCTCAGAGGAGGTATACTTATCCCTGTTAAAACATAGCTACAGTATTTATGAGACTGACAAAAACCCATGAAGACCTGATATAGCATTGAGCTTGCATAAAAAGTAGATGCCAAACCGTCAAACTCTATCATACCACAGGCCAATAGATAGATCATGAACTAAAGTAGAAATCACATGCAAGAGCTCCTTTCAAACAATATTTAGCATTGCTTAAAAAATCAAATATTTTGAGGATCACCATGTGAGAATTTAGATTTCCCCAAATACCAATCCTAGAAACATTTAGACAAAGTTTACAAGTCATGAAAGCCTGAAAGATTTAATTATTTAGTGTCCTTAACTACTGCTGATATCGACAAGTGAAATATATTGCAACTATAGTGAACACTCATGAATGTCACTTTTTAAGGAGCATGTATAATCTGCTGACAACAGAGGAATGCATACACCTAACTAAGTTTCTGAAATTTTGGAAATAAAAATTTGCCCAAAAAATGAAACTAAAATATTATTTACTGGAGTTCAGAATAAAATCTTTTTTTACGGTAAAATAAAGACACTAAAACTCTGATCTGATTACAACCAATATGTAATATCCCAAATGGGGATATTTTCTTCAATTTTGACTTTTCGGGCTTTCCAAACTTCTAAATTCTGGATTTCTGCTTCAACCCCAGTTTCTGAATTTCAAATCAGACTGAAACAAACACATATAACAGCCCATAAACCATGCCAAATCATCATAAAAACATCACCAATACATTTGCCAACAATATACTTGAAATCCACAACCAAATATGCAATAAAACCACTTCAATTTGCAACCACAATGGACTGACGTATAAATCAGAAGTCTGCTGCTATCAATTCTGAGTTAAAGAAGTCTTCAAATACATATAGATATGATGGACACACAGGCCAACATGCCCAATACAAATCCGTCATAAACCCTAAGGGCTGTACATACCAAAATACAATCAAATTGACCTTCAAATGATGGCAATAGACCTCCAAGGTGTGGCGCTCCAATTAGGGCATGAAACCCTAACCCTAGAATCTTCAAACACCAAGAAAATATTCTCCAAATCAGGGAGCACAGGTCTGCTAGGTCTGCTGCTCCAGAAAATGATGCCAATGATGCCAAAGATGGCAACAAACCTCAAAAATCACTCCTCCAATGATGGCGCTCCCAAGTAGGATTAAAACCCTAAGCAAATGATGATCAAACCACCAAAGGAATCTCCTCCAACAAGGACGAATCAGGCCTGCACTTCTGCTGATCCAAATCTGCAATGTCTTCAAACCTTAATCAGCAATGCAACACCAAGAATCGCCTCCAAGGGAAATCGCCTCTCCTCCAATATGTAGTGCTCCAAATCTAGGGTAAACCCTAGTCAATGTGACACAATCCACTCCAAAGAGAAGCCTTCAAATGATCTTCAAATCTGATATAGCAATCTCCTCTTATTCTCCACCAAATAACAATGAAGCACAAGTAGAATCCCATCACAGAATCTTCCAAAGGATGAGCTAGGTTTTTGTCCAACTTCTAGAAACACAAGGGTTTTCGTCCTTGGTTTCGTTGCCCAACTTGTGTTGCAGCCAAGAGAGATAAACTTCAAATGAAATGAATGAAAATGATATGGTTGAAAGCCACAAAGTGTACTTCTATTTATACATGTTTTCCTTCTTTTCTCCTAACCGACCTAGGCACGAGAATATCTTATTTAAAATTGAATTTCTTTTCCTTCCTTAGGCCGACCAGCCTCTTGGCAAAACTAGGCGCCCAAATTCAAATTAAAGATTTGAATTTTCTTTGCTATAATCTTCTCCAAGTCATCCTTCTCTAGGCGCTACCAAAGATAAATGAAATATATATTTTTATTATGAAAAGATCCCTCCTAATTGCGCACACAAGAGACCAAAACATCATAACTTATCCTTCTTCAAGGCGTCCTCAAACATAGAATATGTTAGCAAATTCATCTTATGTCAAAACCCTTCTAGCATGGCAAATTTCCACACTCAAGTCTCCTCAAGATTGTTCGCTCCTTTGGAAGGAAAAAGATTTTCGATGAAAGGAATACATCAAAATCATTAGAAAAATATGTCAAGTTATCTCCAACCCTCAATTTTCCTTCCAAAAATCTCAGAGTGTTAAAACTAGCCCAACGGATCTCCAAAGGTGACCACTACAAAAATGGGGACATTATAGTCCTCCCTTCTCGGAAATGCTTGTCCTCAAGCAATAGCAAGCACGCATCCTGTGAAATACTGTCAAATGACAAGTATCTCCATCCAACCAAAAGCCCTCACACAACTCCTCAACCTATGGCTGCATCTCTCAAGAAGAATATGAAGAATACAATGCGAAGTGAGCTATAGTGGCAAAAGCCATACACATTCGAACTCGACCTGGCCCCATCCTCCAAAGAATGCAATGCTCTCAACCACAAGCACCAATACCTCCAAGTCTCCAAAGGCTCCATCCTCTATGAACGCATAGTCCATCAAGGACCGAACACTAGACCAACCCAAAGCCCTGAAGAGAACCATGCCTGTCAACAAGTGATGAAGAGTATGAACTCTAAAACACACCCACATGTCTCCAAGCTTCCGCTGCTCCACTTTGTCACAATCATCATCCATGCTCCATGAGTTGTGAAGCAACTCATCTAGATCCCAATAGAAAGGTGTGTCAAGCATGTCACCACCTAGATCCCAAATCAGCACATCGTTACATCTGTCAAACATGAGGAGATGGAAGCATCTCAAAGTGTTATCCACACCAAACAACTTTCCAACTCCTGGAGATCTCCTCCCATGGATGTGTAAAACACCCATCATAGGTGCAAGAAAATGCATATCAGCTCCTCCAAAACTGCTGATGTAGATCAGAACACCAACCTCCCAACTGAAAATCAGACCTATGTGGATGCAAATAATGTCGCCAATGACATAGGATGATAGAGAATCTTCCGTACGCCATCCTCCAATGATGAAGAGATGATCCAACTCTCTTCCCAAAACCCGAACAGCTGTTGTCCTCCAAGAGCTCTGTAGGAAATCCATGTGCCATGAAGTAGAACAGCCATCTTCTATCAATGTATGGAGTAAAAGCCCATGAATTTGGGCTGGAACATCAAGGTCTTCTTGCTCACCTCCAAACCCTATGCCATGGCCGAACTGAAACACAAGCATTAGTGACTCAAAATCAAACATCATAGCAATACCTCCATACCTTGTGTCATAGTTCAGCTGCAACTCCATCCTCCCAAGTGTATGCCAACAAAAGGCAAGTGTCACCATGTATGTGTCACAAATCCCTGAAGTAGGGCAGCTACAAACTCTACCAAAGAGTCATCAACATATTGGGACTCATCACAAGCAAACTCTTCAACCTCTCAATGAATGACCAAGGGCCCAACCAAATCTGCATCACTCATATCTCCATCTACATATGTGGTCATAACACTAGTGGCTGATCCACAAAGTGTATGATCCATAATGCCATCCAAATCTATGATGTGAGCCTCCAAATGGCTCTCCCAAAGAGGTGACACCAATTCCTCATGAAGCAAGCTAGGTGAACAAACAAAGAATTCTGAATCACACCTCTCACTGTACAAATCTGATTGCTCCACTTGCTTGTCCACCATACAATGCTCATTCTTCATATGCCACATGTTTTGAATCTTCTTCACATCTTTCGTGTCATGGTGTATCAAATTAGTCATCTTGTGTCTTGGACATATCACAAAGATCTCATGTTTGACTCCCAATCGAGTGCCAACCATAGAAGGAGTCTTCCCACTATCTTCCTTATGTGTCGGGGCTGTCAACTCATGATTATGCAAAAAAAAAAAGACTGTTGTTCCAAATCAGAAAATCAGAACTGCTGTCATACCTTTCCATAGTGTCTTCATCCACCTCAAACATCTTCTTCCTCCTTGTTGCATGCTCTCCATCAAGTGCAGATCCAACATGAGCCTCCCAAGGAAAATCACATGCCTCAAGGCTGATCATCTTGGCTGTCATATCATGATAATGTGAAGATAAGGGACGGTTGTTACACATCACAAAATTTGTCCTTACCTCATGCGTTTGAGTGATGTCTTCGTGGACCTTAACCACCTCTTCTTTCATGAATGGGTGCTCATCAATTAGTGCAAGTCCAAGGGATGTCTCCAATGGAAAATCAAGTGCATCATGTGTCATAACTTCTATCCCAGGGCTGCAAGCTATATCTCCATGTGTACCATCAAATCCTTCATCCTCGTGTACAAACTTCATGTTGACTTGTTGTCCCTTGGATGTGGCTGCCATAGGAAACTGAAACTCTATTATGTATGATGAAGAGTGTGCCATGCTCAACTCCCAACAAAGATCATCCATATGATCTTCCCGTTCTTGAAGGGCCTTTTGGGTGCTCTTCAAGGAATCCATAGTGTCCTTAAGCTCAAAGGTGAGCTTATCCACTTCATCTTCCTTCCTTCTCAATGAATCAACATAAATCTCATCAAGTGTGAGGAGATGATCTCTATCCGCAAGTAGGTGTAGGTAGTTTGACTTTACCACAACCAAAGCCTCCTTGAGCTCTTATAAGTTGGCAAGATATAATCCTCCTTCGAAACATTCATGTCTCTCTTGAGCCTTCCAACACAAACCTGCCATCATCTTATGAACATGGTCAAAATGAGTTAGGGCTGCCACAATCTTACCTTCATTTTCCTTCAATTGTACTTCCAAGTGATGTGACTTATGAGATCCAATGTCTTCATAATCATCCCTTTCCAAATCAGCTTCTTCAAAGTGTTCCACACAACTTGTTGATGCCACCTTGTATCGTCAATTTGTTGGTAGCTTCATCTACTTGACTCACACTCGCCCTGACATTTCCTTTGCAATTGGCATACCTTCACGCTTCATGACGGAGCCACATGAGCTTCATTGGAAGGTAGTCAAACGTATTCTACACCTAAGTCACAAGGTTCAAGTTCAAGTTTGAATTCAGTAACAATAATTCGAATTATATTCCGCAAGGAAAAATTGGAAAAAAACAATTCGTGATTAAATTCAGTTAATATAAATTTGCAAAAAAAAAAAATTAATATAAAAATAAATCCATTAAATTATCAAAATTAATAAACATTAATAAATATATTAAATTTGTGGGTGGTTGGGTGGGAGCCTTGCCACCTCAGCAGGAGGTGGCAAGGCCGATTTAGGCGATTAGGAATCATTGTTTTGAAGGGGCGAGCGGTGGCACGAGCTGATTTGACTGGCATTCATTCCTTTGAGTGATTTAGAGGGATCGAAGTTGGCACTCATTCTGCAGAAGGGTTCGAGAAGTTTCCGGCAGCAAGTTAATAAGGCTGGCAACAACGCCTCTCAGCATTCATCCCACTAGTTTTAGCTTAATGCCTAAATACTTTGCTGTTATTCTCTCTGCGGATGCCATTCAGTGTGGCGGAATGGATACACCAGTCCGCTTAACTAGTTGAAAGAGGCAGATGGCCTTCCTTGAAGCCATTACTGACCTTCGCCTACAGAGAATGATGCGCAGGTCCGATGCTCTAATGGTGGGGGCGATGAAGTTGGTTCTGGGTAGGGTGTTTTTGGAAAATGGAGAACGTTACCGGGTAGACACAGACATTTCTTCCCGGGTCCTGGCGATGCTGCTCGAACTGGGGACGAACAAACAAGTGGCAAAGTCCATTATGGAGGGCGTCTTCAATGCGAAGCATCTTGGGGAGTTAGAGGCATCGCTGCAGATGGCCAGTCCTGGGTTCGGCATCCCGCGTCCAAAGGATTGGAATCTCTTTGAAGATCCCGGCGCTGTCATCAAGCTCTATCCCTTTATTCTGGACGTCAGAGGTTTTGATCTGATATTATTGAAAGATCAAGCGGCAATGGCAATGAGCTTCCTTAAAAAGGCTCTGGGTCTAGAGGTGGTCGATGGTCTCGATTGGATGGAAGAATTCCGCAATTTACTTGCATCTGTATGTATCTAATTCGGTCTACCTCCCCTGCTCCATTTTGTATAATTGGAGCTTCGAATAGATAGTCTAGGAATAAGTATATTATGTCGTTTGGTCATGGGACCCTGCGAGGTCTCCTTCCTGGTTTTTTCAGTTTGTATAGGTAGATTGACAGTCTCAGGCCAGCCATGAGAAGGCTGATGATATGTAACTTTTTTGACATCCTTTAATATAATACCGGTAGTACGAATCAAAAAATATATATATATATTAAATTTATATGTTAAATATATTGATAAACATTAATAAATCTATTAAAAAATATATTAAATATATTAATAATTAAAAATTTTAATTGAATAGATATTAATAATTAAAAATCTAAATTAAACATAATAAAATATTAAATTTTAATATAAAAAAAATAAAAACAAAATAAAACAATGTTGATACAATTTAATGTATTAAATTTTATAAAAAGAAAATAAAATAAAATAAAAACAAAATCAAAATGTATCATTGCTACGATTTGAATAATCTAAAACTGTGTAAATTCAATGCCAGTTCAACGCCTAATTAGCCAATAGGCTTTTATACGTGAGCATTATAGTGCTTGGAAAATTGTCTCACGCCGTAAAAAAAAATTCGCGTCAGAAAATTTTCTAAACTCATTCCTTGTTCCTATTGGTGTATTCCTTGAACCTGGTGCAAGTGCTAGTCTATAATGACTGGAAAGATATGTCTTGCTCGCTCAAACAAACAGAGATCTGCTATGTTTTGTTTTCTGCTTCTTATATATTTTAATAAAAAAACGCATTTTAAAAAGATATCCGGTTGATCCATAGGGCGAACAAACGCAACTTTTTAATATATTTTAATTAAAAAAATCCCTAGGCCCTTTTCCGTACGAATCTAAGCGAACTGGGACGATTTTTTAGGGGTTTTTTTTAAGTTCGTCGGATTTCAAATTTTTTGCTTGAAATCCGGCGATCTCTGTGACTTAGTTCTGCATTATATTCAAGGTACTCACAATTATGGGATTCACTATGCAGCATGCACAGGTTCAAATTTGATTGGATACACCGACTTTGATTGGGTTGGTGATCTTGATGATTGCAAGTCCACATATGGCTACAGTTTTCGCCTTGGTTTCGGTTCCATTTGTTGGCAGAGCAAGAAGCAACATGACATTGCTCTTTCTTCGACTGAGGCTAAGTATCGAGGGGTTGTCAATGCCGCCAATGAGGCTATTTGGCTTCAAAATATCCTCACTGAACTTGGCATCACTTTTTAGAAGCCATCAATCATGTACTGCAACAACCAGAGTGCCATCCAAATCTCAAAGAACCCGGCCTATCATTAGCAAACCAAACACATCGAGATCCATATGCATTTTGTTAGAGAGCTAATTCAGTAGCATGTCATTGATCTACAATATTGTTCGACAACAAAGAAGGTTGCAGATATCTTCACCAAATCCTTCATGTAGAGTAAGTACCATCATTTGCTAGCTCTCTTGGGGGTGCGCAACATTTCTTCAAAGGGGGTCACCTAACCTTCTCTCTTCATTCTCTCCTATGAGAGTGAATTTTTCCTCACTAAAGTTTTATCCTTCTCATACATTTGAGAGCATCTTTCATGTTTTTTACTCTCTTTTAGAGAGGAGTTTTTTCCTATGGGTTTTCTCCTCTCCGTTTGTGAGAGATTCATTTGTACATGGGTACCTCATCAGGCCTTGTAGTTGGGACTCATCTTTGCATGTTTGCATGTTTTCTCTTTCCCCCTAAGTTGCACTTAAGGGGGGTGTTGGTGTGAACAGGGTTATTTTCCTAACTAGTTTCACACTTCAGTCCTTTTCACACCTTGTCACTTAAGTTTACTTAGGGCTTTATTAGAGCATTTTCACTTTATGTCTCATGTCATAAGATTAAGACACTTGTCATAATCTTATGTTGTCCTATGTCTCACCTTGGCCTATATAACCAAGGGTTTCTCATTGTATCACATACATTATATTTGCATTCTTTGATAGGAATATAAATTATTCTTGTCATATTGATCTTCTAAATTCTTTGTGCTTTCCATTAGGCCTCTAGATCTTGGGTGGCTATCTCCATAGCCAAATCTTACACTAGGAATAGGCAAGAGATGATTGGAATTATAGATAAATGGGTACATTTCTAGACATACAGAGCCAAAAATCTCTTATAAATAGTCTGCTTTTCACTAGGTATTTTTCAACTCCTCCAAGAAACTTATGTTACGAGCAAAGCTATGTGATAGGGACTCGACGACATCAAATAAAACACGTTCATTAAATAGGAAACATTATCGTAATAGAATGTGCATAATCAATATAAAGGTATTTGGATATATATATATATATATATATAGATAGATGGATGGATGTAGATGAACCATGGTCATTCAATATACATGAGAAGAACTCAACAAGCTGAAGGGCAAACAATTTGAGCAATAAGTCAAAAATATTTGAATTCACTTGTTTTCTAGAGAGTGGAGTTAACTTGGGAGTCCTTGACCACCCATGACTCAAAACATGGGAGCGTTTAACCACTTGTGAAGAGTACCGTCACTATGATTAGGAGGACTACATGTGAACTTTCCAACTCAAACAATGATTAAGTCAAACTCATTATAATAAGCATAAAAACTATGGTAGATTAAGGCACATTTGAACGTAAAAATACTATTTTTTAAAGAAAGATAATCAATTCAATCTCAGTAAACCAGTTAGTTACACAATCAAACACCTTCCACAAAGAGTAAACAGCCAATTCAACTGATAAAACTAGGCCAAATCCCAACCCCGCTCTAAGACAACCATCCATTTGGCATTGGCAATATCAATGACAATTTAAATGGTCTAATGAAAGTCATGGAGCACAATAACAAAACAGCAGGAATTCAATCAAGAAAATGACACCTTGCTGATGCAAAACTGGCAAGGAATAAAAGAGAATTAGAGAGGAATAATTAATAGAATAAACAAGCTTAATGAAGGATTGCTATCCTTTGTTATTGCTTTCAGCAGGTTCACAACAGGGCTGAGGCAGTCAAGAGGATTCTTGGAGCTGACAAGCCAAAAAAATCATAATAAACTCCTACACCAGAAATTCCCGCAGTTTAATGCAATGCAAGGATTGACAAATCAGAGACCTATCTATCTCAGTGACTTCACTGCCTCTGCTGACCAATGGAATCTGCATCCTGGAGATCAAGGTGAAGGTCATCCTGATTGAAGATGGCATGTGGAGAATCGAATGCACTCTGCCCAATCCACCAAAAAAGCATTGCAACACCATGTAATGTCCCCTTCCTAGGCCAGCACTTGTGTATCGGGCTTGTCTACTACGCGGGTTCTCGTAGACTAGTGAGGATGGATAAGAGACCCACGATGATGTGGCTCACCGAAGCTCAGTAAGCTTATCAGAGTGATGAGATGGATTCCTCTTGATGGGAGTTGTCAGTTGGCTTTTTCTGGAGTGACTTTGGGCCTTGTGGCCAAACCTACTATTTATAGCAGGGGCTCACGGGATGCTGAGCAAGTCGGTGCAACAGTCCGGAAACATGTTGACATTCCATTGGCCAGCTCAGTGGTGCTATGGAACGTTTGCGGAGACTGTTCGAGATATATTTTAATAATAGATATATTTAAGTCAAATTAAAGATTTAACTAAATATATCAATTGTTAAGTGACTTTATTATATGTCAGGACTTTATGGAAATATTTATAAGTTAATAAAGTCATCACTTAAGTGGGCGTCGAAGGAGAGATTAAAGAAAATAATAAAATGTTTGATAATCCCAAAAAGGGGCGTTGGAGGAAAAGAGGAATAACAAAAAGGAAAAGAGACTTCATTTTTCATGCATTCACTATTGCAATTTTCTGTAAGTCTGAGCTTTGTTCGTGAGAGCAAGGGTTTTGAACCAGCTACTTTGGAGACGAAAACCTCCATGGTTGAGAGCATCTGTGGGGTTGAAAGATACTCCAAGAATGTTGTTGAGTGGCTTTATTGCAGGGGTCACCATTGAGCTTCATTGCACGAAGTTAGTTTGTCGCGGAGAGGATTTCATAGCAATATTTTTCGTTTCTTGGCATGATAATTGTAGGGGATCATTGAAGAACATAATGCAGATCATAGACTGGAGTTTTGTGATTATTTGAGGTGGTTTGGAGCCTCTAGGCCAGCCGTACAGCATCAGCCATACAGGCCATGCCTCTCACAGCAGTTTGGTGTTTATTTGGAGGACATCTTTCATTGTTTCTTCATCCAACTTGGGCGTTTGGAGCTGCAGAAGTCTCAGACCACTTTGGAGTAGGAAATGTGTTTGCTGTTGTGATTTTCAGACTTCCATATTGCTCCCAGGGGTCGTACCATACTAGCAGGGTCGTGGGCTTTCATCTTGGGTATTTCTATGCACATTTGAGCCTCTTTTCGGAGCGCCAACTCTATTGTATTTGCTCCTTTGCATTTGTATTGAACAGAAGTAAAGTGTGGGTGAAATAAACAAAGAGTTCGCTGCCTATCAGCTGTTGTACTGTCATTTCCAGCCCATTTCTCTTTATCACAGCTAATGGGTATGTTGAAACCCTGGCATTCTTGAACGTATTTTACATGGGTATTGTTTCTTATTGCATTGTAATGCATTTACATCAAATATAAGCATCTGGGTATCTCTATTTGTTGTTATTTTCGAATATATGTATATGCATGTTTCTATGTCAAAAATGCAAAAAACCCAAAACGCACCAGGTATCAACTAAACCACAGAAAACACAAAGGAGGTGGGTAATTACACAGCAAGACAAACAACTGAAGAATCCTAGATTTTTTTCTTGTTTCTAGCTGTTATATGTTCTAATGTTGTCTTGTCAATTTTTTTTATATAATACATACATGTATAGATATGTTTATACATGTATAGACATATGTTTATACATGTATAAACATATCTATACATGTATATATAGATACGTGTATAAATATGTTTATTCATGTATGTATGTTTGTATATATATAAAGACATATCTATCTATATGTGTATAGACATACATCTCTCTCTCTCTCTCTCTCTCTCTCTATATATATATATATGGGCATGTTACAAACATCAAGAGTGAGATGCAAACTAAGAAAAAGCTATTGGAATACATGTATATATAGACATAGGTATATGTATATATATTTACATATACTTATATGTATGTGTATATACATGTATACATGTATATGTATTATCATTATGTATACATACATTTACATATGTATATATGTATGTACATGTATGTATATATATACATAACATTGACAATGAGACTAGAAAACATTTTAAAGAATGAAATTATCTAATTGTAAAAAAGAACCAATGATTAAAGGATTACCTTCCCCTTAGTTCCAGCAATATGGATAACTTTCAATTGTGATAGTGAATCCTCCAAGTCAAGCATCTGTGAAAAGAAAAATCATTAAGAACATTAGATAATCGTGATATCCAGAACCAAAATGTAGAGCTCCATGCATGGCATCATACTCAGGCAAAATAATAGAGGCTTGAATCTAGCATCATAATAGACATAACTCTTAAAAAAAAAAGGATGCTTCAATTTAGGTCACAAACAGCATTATGTGATTGTTTAATGTAAGAATGCTCTATTTTATGGATGAATTAGGAAAACACATACACTTTGTAGGAATAAACTAGAATAAGAAAGAAACAATAGGATTTAGATATCTCTACAAAAAAATTGGCTAGATTTCATAAATAGAATTACAATTTCTAAATAAGTCGGGTAGATCCAATTAGTTAAGTTTGTTTAGCCAACTAATTTGGTGGGATTACATAAGATTAGTTGGATTTATTGTGCCAACTAATTTAGTTATCCTATTCTATTTTATTGTAAGTTGTTTTGTAATTTGTTGGCATAGCCTCTCTATAAAAAAGATGACATTTTGTATTGGAAAGGAGAGGAAAAGGAGAAGAAAAAGAGGAGACTTGTTGCAAGAACTATGTTGTAAACTCTTTCACTTGAGAAATCATACTTTGTTTCATATCGTTGTGTGATATCCAGATCTAGAAAGGATCACACACCCTAATCTTCTTGGGCATCTCCCTAGGAAAGGGCCAACTTAGGAAGATTGGTGGTGGGTGAATTCCCCTCAAGGATAGATAGATTGTTGGTTTTGTGTGTGTGTATTTCTAGCTTTGTTTAATGATTTTAGAGATTCCATGGTTTATTGTTCATTGGCATTTTTGTACATGTGTTTCTATTACTCATAGTTTAATATCTAATTTGTATTGGTCATGGCACGTCTAGATTACTCAAGATTACATTTGTTTCATTTCAGCACTTTACAGTTTTCAGTACTTTACAATTTCCAGCATTTTCAGATTTCAGTTGTAATCAACATACAATGCCTTTATTATGTTTTGATAATATGGTTGTATCTGATTATGTATTAATTGTTTGTCGGCTTTCAAGTAGTTATAGGCGTCAGTTGGTAGACGGTTGTGTTTCACTTGGCAACCATCCGGTTCTTTAAAGAGTGTAATGTTTCACTCCAAATTGAAACCAATTTTTTCCAACACCCACAAAGAATTTTGTCTTCTTCATGCAAGCATTCCGTCAAACACTTTGCATAGTAATTGTTTCAATGTGTTTGGGTATGGGATCATTCAAAATGCAATTTGAAACAATATTTGTTCAAACAGAAAACCCACAATGCATAGAAATATCATGAACATTTCAACAAACCCTTTGCATGCATAAAGAAACAATTAATAACAACAATCTAACCTCAAATTCCAGCATTATATATTGATCTTCAATTGCTATGCTTGCTGTTACAAACGCATAATTACAACAGCTGTGATATAATATCAAATGGTGTAAATCCACAATGTTATTATGCTGCTATCACATAAATACATGTTGTAGCTTGAAACAATGGTGTTGTAGATGAAAATATGAAAGATCTGCCTGTTCCACACCTCCCATCACCACCAAACAATAATATTTCCCAGTTGTAGCTACACTCTACTCCAAATAATATATACTAGATGCCTTATATAGGTCGTGACTTCAAAGAAAGGGTTGCGGCTAGCATTAAATAAAATATATTCAGCTCCAGCTATGTGCTGTAAGATACTACCCCCAATTTTTTCAAAAATAATGAACAAGGATATGACAGCGTTAGCATCAATTGCATAAATCAACTAGATGCCTCACACTTTCTGATCACCCAGATCCCAGAATGGGCAAGGTGAGAGCATACAGTGATTTTGGCTTACATTGAACAATAATGCAACTAGAATATTCAATTCATCCGCTGCGGCAGGCATCGACGTATCGTAGGAATTCACCACTTTCCAGTGGGTAAAAAGTAAGCATGAAAGATTAAAAAGCCATCCACTTATTCAGTGGGAATACTCCACATATTCAGTGGCTGAGAACAATAAAGAATGATTCTTTCTCCACACTGGCGGTTAAACCATCCAGGGGTAATTTAATGAGTTTGCATATAAGAAAGGATTACAATGAAAACAAATGCAATATAACTCGGATATAAAGATTAGAGCTAGTTCTTGGCTTCATGATGGTGTAGCAAATCATTGACCATAACCCTGCAAAAACAATCAACATCTTCAAAACCCAAGAATCTAATATTGTCAAATGCAATTATCCTTCAAAGTTCATGCTGATCAAATATGAGTTTCCAATTTTCAGACTACCCTTATTTTGTACGGCTGCCATATGATAGGAGAACATTCAAAAATGAGAGCATAGAATCTTTCCAAAAGATATACATCCGATGCCAATCTTAAACAATCAGAAATCAATGATAAATCTGCCTTAAAGATAAATTCAATCTGCACAATAAACACCACAAATTGCCGACTGATCTGTACAGACATGCGATGGCATAACTCATCAAAACATCAAATGAACCATACAATAACTATTCCCTTCTCTGCAACAAAACTGTTTAAACTGATCATAATAACATTTCTGAGCAGTCAATACACTAAATCTTTGTCAACTTAATCTACAGCAAATAAAAACTTATGATCAAGGCCGTACGGCCTGGAACAGTACAGCACTCACAGGAAAGTCAAATCAGCACCAAACACTGCAATAAATCCCTTGAAGGAAGCGTCTAGAGCAGTCAACGAATATGCAATCCACAAAAGATTCAAAGACTTCAACATTAAATTCTTACATGCATCGATTACATCTAGCATAGGTACGGCCTGGAATGTAAGGCCAAGGCAGCAAAATCATCAGACTACACAAACACTCCAAAATCTCACTCATAAATTAATAGAAAATCATTATTCATCACTCCAAAACTGATTACAAGAAATAACTCCTCAAAATCCATCAAATCCATTTAGCACGATGGCAAACTCTGTATGAGCTTGCTCCCAATCCACCTTCAGCACAATGGTGATTCCTGTATGAAATCATACTCAACCTCAAGAAGGTTTTCGTCCTCAAGAAGAATTTCTACAAGAGGGTTTTTGTCCTCAAGAGGGTTTTCGTCCTCAAGAAGAATTTCTACAAGAGGGTTTTCGTCCTCAAGAGAATATGGAAGAACACACAGGTTCAATCCGGCAGAGTAACAATATCAAAAACAAGCATAATCAAACAATGAGCCCATCTACTCCTTTTATAATTTTTTGAGGGAAATAAAATATTATTTCCTTTATCCCTTCATATTTCTCCTTAAACAATTTAAAAATAATTCATTATGTGTCCACAACTTAAAGTCACCTTTTTAATTTAAAGCTCCTTTTAGCTCCAAAGACCCCTTTATCAAAATAAAAGAAATATTTGATTCGCGAGGTCCCAATATGATGCATCCATGATTTAAAACTTTTCATCCCCTTTCCAACGAGCTATAACACTTAAGTGTTAAATGAACATTTTCCAACATTTTTAATTTAAGTGCAATAATTAATTTTTTAGCTCATTAAATCAAATGATTTTACGGGAAATCCCAAATATCACCAAACTGCAAAATTAAGCATACCAACATACTCCATGATGTTTGGGAAGATGAATGATGCCTTTCGAGTGACTTTCTAAAAATAGACGGCCTCTCCAAAAACCTTGGAGAGCAAACTGGGAACCCGATCAAACATCAGAAAGCATCACTGGGATCCTGGACACCATCTGAGCTCAAAGCCATAACCAATTGCTTTGTAAAATTGATCTGTGGCCACTCCAAGAATATTGGAGTTCACCCAACAAAGTCGGATAGCCACTAAGAGACTAAGAACAAGCCAAAATGCTCACAATAATCAATGCACCAAAAATGGAACATTACAGATGCCAACACCCAATACAACAAGAACCACGATCTCAAACACTCTTAACAATATCTTTCAATCACAATTTATTATTTGAAGAATCTCCAATAGATTTGCACAGTAAACCCTTTGCGACAAACTCTAGAAATCTGCAATGAAGCACACAGGCAATCTCTGTATGAAATTGCTCCAATACTCCAGCATTCAGCACAAGCGTACACTTTGGATAAATCTACCAACAAATATTTTCTGCACAACTATAACTCTGAATGAGTCACATAGTATTAACCAGGGAGGATC
Source organism: Cunninghamia lanceolata (assembly GCA_027924645.1). Classification (NCBI taxonomy): domain Eukaryota; kingdom Viridiplantae; phylum Streptophyta; class Pinopsida; order Cupressales; family Cupressaceae; genus Cunninghamia; species Cunninghamia lanceolata. Next base: position 531,057 of record BSBN01001787.1, on the reverse strand, counting down.
TTTCACCACCGTGGCTAATCTTCTCCAAGAGGGTTTTCATCCTCAAGAATGTTGAGATGAACCAAGTTCAATCCCATAGAACCACAAGGGTTCCACAAGAGGAAAAATAATAATCTGCATAATCCAAATGAGCTCTCACAGCGTCCTTTTATACTTGCCCGCCTAACTCTCCAAAAGCTTATATTTTAAAATTCACTTTTTAATTTAAACTCCCTTTTAGCTTCGAAAAAGACTTTTTTATTAAAATAATGATAATTTGACACGCAAGGTCCCTGTTTTATGCATCCATGATTTAAAACATTTCATCCCAGTTCAGACGAGCTATAACATTAAGGTGCTTTTTAAATATTTTTAATAATATTTGGCGACCTTAGTAAAATAATTAAAATAAAGCCATTAATATCTCCATTTTCCAGAAACTGACGAAATGCATCGAAATCAAAAATTAACTGTATTGGAGTGATCCCGATGAAGAATAATGATAAACGGAGTCAACTGAGTGACTTACTATAAATAGACGCCCTCTCGAAGATTCTTGGAGAGCACACCAAAAGCCGAAAATCACCCCGGAAAGTGGCATATGAGTCTTCCAGACCACCTGAGCTCATTAGAATCATCAAAAAACTCCTCTGATAACGTTGACAGACATCCATAAGGTTAGTGCCAACTGCACTGCAAGGGAACCCAAAAAGATAAACCAACACAGTTGCGGGTCAAGACCTGAAGTTATGTGTAGGCTGATCAGAAAGTGGAGCAGTGCTAATACTCATTGTTACAACTCCAAGAGCCTCTAAAATATGAATCATAGCATGTGAAAACTCGCTGTCCTAAGCCCACACTGAGAGTAAACTATCAAAGTTTACATCACAAACCTTCATAAGATGAACTTTCTGAATTAGGAAGGTTCAAAGTAAACAATAACGAATGCTGTCCAAAATTGAAATCGGTGAGGTACAATCTGATTTTAGTGCTCTACACCAAGGATAACAACAGCACCAACGGATTTCCCAACTATGAGCATGCGTGAAGAGCATTGTATTCTGCCAAAGCAACTCAGAAGTGCTTGGAAAACACCTCCAAGCAATCACCAATTGAAAATCCTCACTACCTCGACAAAGAATAGTGTGCCAACTCCCCTGAATGAGTGCAAACCATGATGTAAAGTGGTTGATCTGCAACCAATCAGCAATCTCCAAACCAAAATTCTGATTCATTCTTTGCCAAGTGACATCCCCAAGAGTGATCATTCGTTCAATGCTCCAATCCTCACTTATAATCTTCTTCCAATCTACCTGTAGATGAAGCAATGGAATCACATAGTGGCTGGTAGAAAAAAGAACAGCACCTTTAAGTCTGAAATTTTGATCCTTATCACTCCAAAGGTCACTCTTATGACTCCCAATAATCTCTGTCAATTCTTGTTGAGAATCCCAAGCATGGATACCCAACCAAGAATAATCTCCAAGGATCAATACATCCCATGAAGGAAATGCATCACCAACTACATATGAAAAGCATGCAATACTACTCATCAACGCATGTTAAGGTATGAAATGTCACACTTGTTGGCCAACTCCAAAACTCAAGACCAAACCTCATGCAACAATGAAGCAACTCATAATGAATACCAACAAGGAAATGATTCTCAACTGAAATCATCAATTTGCATACCCAAGTTACCTTCCAATTTCTCATGTAGCAAGGAATGATGATGCCTCTCAGTGTCATCTCATTCCAAACGCAATCTTCATTTGTCTCCTTTGCATATTTCATATCCGGTGGTCTCCCAGGAGGGTAACCATACTCCTCATAAAGTGAACCTGAATCAAAATCAAGCTAAATACCACACTCCAACTCAAGATCTGAATCTTCTCCCAGATCCCATACCTTGTTATTTTTACCAAGTGCAATACTACAATCCGGAACAACTCCATCATCCAACTCAAAGAAAGGATTGTCATAATTCATATCAACACCCATCTCCATTAATGGGTTATCAGTAATCACCTTAAATTTATTCTTGCAATCATATTCATGCAAAGGAAGTGAATTGCTGCTATGATGAATACTAAAATCGAAACCTTCATACTTGTCATCAATGACTCCAAGGCTGCCCCAAATCACCTGGGCCTTTCCATTATCATTTTTAGCAGTAAACCGTGGATCCAAATCATCAAAGTCCCTAAACCTCTGCTCAAAGTTAACTTCATGTGTTGGTAAATCAGATTTGTTCTCAAGAAATAAATCAACACTATCAATGCCATCCTCCATGCATGCATTGTGTTCTAAAATCAGAACATCATCACGATCAAAAGGAAATTCATCCCATGTAGGATCCTCGACATACTTAGGTGTCATCACACCCGGATCCCATGTGTTAAAAGGTTGATTGCTTTGTTCACTGTGCTCCTCCTGTGATGTTGTCTTTCTAAATAGATCACTCTCCAACTCACCAATACTGATGTCATTGTAAGTATCTCTCTCCATAGGCTTGCTTTGAAAGTTAAATCCAAGGCCACATGTATTAACATCACCAAAATAAGATAAAGGATCATCAAAAGTTGTTTTGAAGTCATCATCATATTTGCTTTCTACATGCGCTTCATCTGAAAATACATGAGCGAACTCAACACAATCATCTACTCCATAGGAATCATCAAGGAAGTCATTAGAATCATCACTAGTTGAATCCGAGCTAGGATCCAAAGCTATTGTTTTGTCATTTTCTTCATGCACCACCTCATCCATAGTAGCTGCATGCATGACCAAAGAATCATCTTGAAGCCCTGTCACATACTCCTCATGGGTCAAGGCACCATCTCCATCCAAATGTTCTACCATAATCCTCTTTTCATTTTCCTGCTTCTCACAATCCAAGAAAGGTTTCAATTTCTTATCACATTGATCAATCACCCTTCTAGCTAATCTCCCTTTAACTAATGGAATTCCAAGAATCCCCTTCTTCCTAATAGCTAATAGGATTAAAAACAAAGACTGTGACACATCTTCACTCTCATTAATAGTCAAAACCATAATGTTTTGCACGGTTGCCATAACATCGTCATCATGTTCTATCCTAATTGAAGTAAAGAAATGGTGAAACATGGTGTAGATCAAATCACGCAATCCCAAATCCAACACAGGGTAACTCAATCTGATTTCTGCAAATGTTTTAAGTATAGCAACCCTTCTAGAAAAATGAGAACATGTGATATCATCAATATCCAGAAAACTGTCCACCATCAGTTGAATTACCTCTTTCATTGTGTTATCATTGTATGGAGTAGTAGGAGCTGTAATTCTCATGATTTCACTTAAACAAGAAGCAACAAGTAGTCTTACATCATTATCTGTGTCTCAACAATTTTCTCTTACCCAAGGAAGTCACTATAGGTTTCATATTTGCGTGCATTCCCTGAGAAGGTGATTGATTCACCATATATAAACAAATCTCAACTTCCTCCAAAGTACTGAGAAGAACATCTTTTGGCTGATATAGGTCTTCAAGATCCTCACCTGCATGGTAAAGCTTTACTCCTACCTTAACATCCAAGAATTCTGCAAATGAGATTAAAGCATGAAACTCTACTCCCATTGCTTGGTATTCCTTCAAAATTTCTCCTTTCGTGAGTGGCTCCATGATTTGCAACCACTAAACAAAACTTTTAGCTACTGAAATGTTGAATACTAGCTAGAGCAAAAGTTAGAACTCCAACAAGCTAACAGGAAAACCAACTATCATACCACTGTAATGTTCCACCCCAAATTGAAACCAATTTTTTCCAACACCCACAAAGAATTTTGTCTTCTATCATGTAGGCATTCCGTCAAACACTTTGCATAGTAATTTTTTCAATGTATTTTCAATGTGTTTGGGTATGGGATCATTCAAAATGCAATTTGAAACAATATTTGTTCAAACAGAAAACCCACAATGCATAGAAATATCATTAACATTTCAACAAACCCTTTGCATGCATAAAGAAACAATTAATAACAACAATCTAACCTCAAACTCCAGTATTATATATTGATCTTCAATTGCTATGATTGTTGTTACAAATGCAGAATTACAACAGTTGTGATATAAATATCAAATGGTGTAAATCCACAATGTTATTATGCTGTCGTGACATAAATACATGTTGTAGCTTGAAACAATGGTGTTGTAGATGAAAATATGAAAGATCTGCCTGTTCCACACCTCCCATCACCACCAAACAGTAATATTTTCCAGTTGTAGCTACACTACTCTAAATAACATATACTAGATGCCTTATATATGTCGTGACTTCAAGGAAAGGGCTACGGCTAGCATTAAATAAAATATATTCAACTCCAGCTATGGTGCCAACACCCAATACAACAAGAATCAAGATCTCAAACACTCTTAACAATATCTTTCAATCACAATTTATTATTTGAAGAATCTCCAATAGATTTACACAGTAAACCCTTCGCGGCAAACTCCAGAAATCTGCGATGAAACACACAGGCAATCTCTGTATGAAATTGCTCCAATACTCCAGCAATCAGCACAAGTGTAGATTTTGGATAAATCTACCATCAAACCTTTCATGCACAACTGTAACTCTGAATGAGTCGCACAGTATTAACTAGGGAGGATCTTTCACCACCGTGGCTAATCTTCTACAAGAGAGTTTTCGTCCTCAAGAAAGTTGAGATAAACTAAGTTCAATCCCACAAAACCACAAGGGTTTCACAAGAGGAAAAATAATAATCTGCATAATCCAAATGAGCTCTCACAACCTCCTTTTATACTTACCCGCCAAACTCTCCAAAAGCTTATATTTTAAAATTCACTTTTTAATTTAAACTCCATTTTAGCTCCGAAAAAGACATTTTTATTAAAATAATGATAATTTGACACGCAAGGTCCCTATTTTATACATCCATGATTTAAAACATTTCATCCTGGTTCCGACGAGCTATAACATTAAGGTGCTTTTTAAATATTTTTAATAATATTTGGCGACCTTAGTAAAATAATTAAAATAAAGCCATTAATATCTCCATTTTGCGGAAACTGCCAGAATGCATCGGAATCAAAAACTGACTGCACTAGAGTGATCCCGATGAAGAATAATGATAAACGGAGCCAATCAGGTGACTTATAGACGCCCTCTCCAAGATTCTTGGAGAACACACCAGAAGTTGAAAATCACCCTGGAAAGTGGCATTTGAGTCCTCCAGACCACCTAAGTGCATTAGAATCATCAAAAAACTCCTCTGATACCGTTGACACACATCCACAAGGTTAGTGCCAAGTGCACTGCAAGGGAACCCGAAAATGGGGACATTACAAAGAGACTTTGCGTAGTCAGGGAAAACAATTTGATCCTTGGTTGATCATCTCTGGTCTACTTCTATAAGAGCTACATATGAATAAAGATATATTTTTACTACTCCATCTAGTATGCATTGTTATTTCTATTCGTTATTTCAAGTTTTAGTTTTATCAAATAGAAGAGTAAACATTGGCATTGTTGCCTTAAAGAAGTCAAGTCTGGTTTAAGATATTCACACCCTTAGACCCCAATAAAGGTGGGATGAGACCATAACATGGTCAGGATCAAGAGATTAGACTATCTCAAAGGTTGGTAGAGCAAAGAGAATGGAGAAGAAGACTACGAGAGGTAGCTGAAAAGACTCTAGTAGTGCAAATCCGAAGCCAAAGTTAGAGTCAAAGTCAAAGTTAGGAGAAAAGATATTAGCACACTGCAACCGCTACAAATAACCATACGAAGGAAGAGTGGGTAGCGATAGCAACACACCTTCCATTACCGAATGAAGCATGGGTTGACCTTGCAGACCAAGTTCCACACGAAGAATCCATACAACCTCCTCTACATGAGGAAAGTCTTCATTGGGAGACAAACTCCTTCATAGATGGAGAAAGGGAAAGACACAAGAGCAACCTTCAAAGCATCGAAGAGTTGTTCATATAAGAAGAAACCAAGCCAAAAACTCTAAGGCTAAGGGTTGGAGCATACAAAACAGAACTTGAAGGTGAAACAAGTGTGTGGAACAGTAAAGCTATAGGAAGAGTAGAAGATTCCCACATATCTAAGAGTGTTGAAGGAGCATCAAAACGTCTGAATCAAAACTTCATATAGAGCAAGTTCTAGGCACTAAGTTTGCATCAAGGTAAAACCATGGTGATTCCACCGTCAAACACAAGTGTAGAAAGGCGGAAACTACCTAAGTTTACAGGAAATGGATCAGAGAATCCTGTAAGACACTATAAAACTTGTGCAACGATTTGGGCATCAAATGGCTAAGACGATAGAGCATATTGGCTATGGTATTTTCCAACCACCTTGAGAGGTGTGACCATTGATTGGTACACAGAGATTGAACCAACCTCTTCAAATACATGGGAGAAATTAAAGGTCTTTGCAGAAGGATTCAAACTACTTTGAGATGACAACAAAATCGTAGTAGAAATCTATAACGAAATACAAGGTAAGCATGAAAGTGTAAGAGCTTATAATCATAGGCTCAAAAAATTACTTATAAAGTTAGAAAAAGACCTTGTTGATGGTTTAAAGAAAAGATGGTTCATTGAAGGTCTTATCCTTTCATTAAGAAAAAATATGAAAGTTATACCACCATCATATGCTGAAGAATATAATAAAGCAATGGATATAGAAAGTGAAGACAAGATGTCTTCACGATCTAAAAGAAAAATGGATGAAGATGATCGTTTGAATGGAAGCAGTGATAGTGAATCAAGAACAATACAAGCATTAAGGAGAGACATGCTTTGGATGATGAAGAATTGAAGGTGGGGAAAGAAACTAGCAAAGAAACTAAAGAACTATGGGGTACTGAGTGCAAAAGTGAAGGTCACACCAAAGCTAACTGTTCCAGGGAAATGTTCTATGATATTTGCATGGTTATGGGTCATTCAATAAAAGAGTGCCCATACAATCTAAATAGTAAGAGCACACAAGTGCTCTTCACACAAGGAGAGTAGTCCACTCCATAGATGAAAAAACCGCCTAAAAACCGTTTGACTCGCGAGTAATCGCGATGCAGTCAGGATAGCGAGTTTTTACAAGCAAAACGCGACCCGAGTTTTCCTAAAAACGCGCGGCAATTTACAAGTTAAAAAATCAGTTAACTCGCCTATTACACGCGAGGTTTTTGCAGAAAAATCGGGTCATAAGATGATATAAAATGAAACCTCGAAACCTAAAAGCGCGTCTCACTTTTTTGTTTTGTTTCACTTTGGACGCGATGAACTCCGCGGCGACGAGGAAACCCTATCAAAAGGTAAGAATCGTCAATTGAAATTTTAAAAAGACTATCATATGAAAGGAGAGATTTTGGACGAAGTTCGAAGTCGAACTGTCATACTTTGTATTCGATTAGATGTTATATTTTTAAAATAAAAACACTGTAATATGTATCATATATGAAAGGAGAGATTTTGGACGACCTGCCAAATTTATATTCGATTATAAAATTTAAATAAAAAAACTCACTGTATATACTATATATGAAACGAGAGATTTTGGACGACCTGTCAAAAATTTTATACGATTATGATGATATTCTTTGAATCTTATCATCATAATCGTATATAAATTTTGACAGTTCGTCCATATCATCATAATCGTATATAAATTTTGACAATTCGTCCAAAATCTCTCCTTTCATATGATAGTCTTTTTTGGGGAATTTTAAGTTTGTAAGTTTGTAACATTTAATTATTAAATATTTTAAATTTTTAAGTATTTACAATCCAAATGTTATAAATTATATAGTTATATTATTATACAGTCACAATTTATATATAATTTATATATAATTTATTAATTTAACAGTGAACTGTCAGTGGTCACAATTTATATATAGTCATATAAATTGTGATAGTTCGTCCAAAATCTCTCCTTTCATATGATAGTCTTTTTAAAATTTCTATTGTTTTATAAAATTAAATATCATCATGATTCATAATCCTATAGTTTACTGTTTGACAGCGCATCCAAATCTCTCCTTTCATATGATACATCATGATCATACAGTCTTATTATAATTTCGATTGTTTTTTATAGCAAAAATGTCAAAATACAGCTATACAACAGTGACACAGTCAACTGTGTTATTGTCAAATTTAAATTTTTAATTGAACCTTTTTTGTTGTCTCTTTTTTGATAGGTAACTAGTTATAACTTATGGCTTCTGCAAGTGGAACTGGAGGTAGAAGAACCGGTGGCAAACCTAAAGACCCTTGCTGGAAACATGGGAAACCAAGTCCAAAGCGAGGAGATGTCGTTTGTAACCATTGCACTAAACATATGTTTGGAGGCGTTAATCGACTTAAATACCACCTTGCACAGGTCCCTTGCAATGATGTTGAGATATGTAACAAAGTACCTGTGGAGGCTCAGAGGGAGGCACATGTCCTCCTTATGGATTATGAACGAAAGAAAGAAACTAAAAAGAGAGCAGCAAAGGCAATGGCAGCCCCAAACCGAGATTTGAGTTCTACAAGGTCAGATTATAGAGGTGTAAGTGTAGAGGCCTCTTCTACGCCTTCCATTGGGCCACGGATACGACGATCAGGCAAAGGGCTTGATAGCTTTTTTGTTCCTCGGAACACTCCTGGTGCGCAACCTTCATTGGATGGTCTTGCAAATACACGGAATAAAGAGGTGCATCGTGAGGCGAAGTTGGCATGTGCACAATTTTGGTACTACAACAATATTCCCTTCAATGTTGCTTCGAGTCCTTATTGGGAGCACTTGGTCACTGCATTGACTGTGGTAGGTAAGGGGTTCAAGGCCCCAAGTCGTCATGAGTAGAGTGGCCCATTGTTGCAGGAGGAGGTCGAACACACACATCTACTAGTACAGGATCAGAGGAAAATTTGGGAAAAAAAAGGCTGCACTATTTTATCTGACGATGGACAGATGGCAGGAACGGGACTCTCATCAATTTTTTAGTGGCTTCAGTAGGGCAGCTAGTCTTTTTTAAGTCAGTTGATGCCTCCAATCAAATAAAAAATGCAGAAACCTTGTGCAACATGTTGGATGAGGTGGTGATGGAGGTGGGAGTGGAAAATGTCGTCCAAATAGTGACTGACAATGCAGCTGCATATGTGGCAGCTGGTAGACTTCTAGAGGCGAGGCATCCGACCATTTTATGAAGCCCTAGTGCTGCCCACTGTATTGACCTTCCTCTTGAGGACATTGGAAAAATAAGCTGAGTGAAGAATGTGGTTGAAGAGGCAAGAAATATCACAAAATACATCTACAACCACACATGGGTCCTAAATCTTATGAGTACACTAGTAGCAAGGAGCTCACACGATCAGGAGTTGCACACTTTGCCACTAATTTCCTTACCTTGCAGAGTATAGCAGCATTATTGTCCCACCTTAGGTGCATGTTTGTGGCCGAAAGGTGGATAGAGAGTCCTTATCATAGGAAGCCAGAAGCAGAGAGGGTCGAGAAGGCAGTTTATGATGCTGGCATGGAAAAAGCCATGGAGGAGATCATCAAGGTAAGTTTTCAAACACTAATTTTTATTTATTTATTTATTTGCTAATGTTAAAATTTGTTGATTTTGTAAAAAAATTATATTTATATTTGTTGAATTTCAATTACTATATATCTCTAATTTTATTTTCATCCACTATTGATTTAGGTGTCAGAACCATTGGTTAGGGTTCTACGATTGGTGGATGGGGATCAAAAGCCCATGGGGTATCTATATGAGGCCATGGATAAGGCCAAAGAGGCCATTCAACATTTGTATGGGTCGAATAAAACAAAATATGAACCCATATGGCGCATTATTGATCAGAGGTGGAATCGACAACTCCACCAACATATTCATGCTGCTGGTTACTATTTGAACCCCGCATTTTTCTTCTCCTCTTCATTCAAAGCAGATGCAGAGGTTAAGCTTGGCCTGAACACATGCATGGAGAGGTTGGTCTTTGATGATAACCTTCGAGACATCATACTCGATGAGTTACAGGCCTATAAGAATGCTGATGGGCCTTTTTTTTCGTCAAGAGATGCCATTCGTAGGAGATCCACTCTACAACCAGGTAAAAAATATATGTTTATTTTTCAATTACTATTTATTTTAATTTTTAAGTTTACTAAAATCCTTACAAAGTTATAAATGTTATCCTTGCAGATTTATGGTGGGATGATTATGGTTCCTCAACGCCTAATCTTCAAAAGATAGCCATCCGGATTTTATCCCAACCTTGTAGTGCATCCGGTTGTGAGCACAACTGGAGTGTTTTTGAGGCCATTCACACAAAGAAGCGCAACAGGTTGACTCAAAAGCGCTTGAATAACCTTGTCTATGTGCCGTACAACCTTCGGTTGCATGAGAAGAAGGTAGAAGGCCAAGAATCATATCAGGCATTGGACCTTGACGACATTGATCCATATTCAGATTGGATTGCTGAGGATGTTGATGTTGATCCATCACTTGATGATGATGATATAGCTGCTATGGAGAGGGATACAGCTGAATGGCAAGCAAATGTTGCAGCATATGAGGATTCAGAGACAGAGTCAAATGATATTGATGTGCAATCAAGGGCGGGTTCCTCACATGTACCGTTTGATCCTATAGATGAGGATCCTGTTGAGCATACCTCGGCTATACCAGCCACTTCCGCACCACCCACACAGAGAAACAAAACTCTTTTGAGCTTTAGTCGTAGAAGAAATTTATGATTTAGATTTTCTAGTGATGATGGAACTCTTTTTTTGGTCTATGATATGTATTATACTATTATCAAACTGGAATTTCATATGTATTTGAAGGTTGAACTCTTTTGTTTGTCTATGATATGTATTAAACTCTTAATTTTGATTTATATATGAAGGAAATCAGCAATGCATTCTACAATTTCATAAATGTGTGTTTTTTAAGAATATTTTTAAAAAAATTATGTTTGCCGAGTTATTGCCAAGTTTTTCCCCAAGTTTTTGGCGAGTCCCGAGTTTTTAAAAATTTTGGGTCTGCCGAGTTTTTGCCGAGTCCGAGTTTTTCAACTATGGTCCACTCCACCCAACACTCCACAAAAGCCACAAAATAACATGAACGGATCTCTAGGCGACTATTGGAATCAAAGAGGGGGAGGTTGAAGTTAGATACAGTGACTCCAAAGGTCATCCCATTGTACAATGTTGACAATGTGATGAATGGGGACATTTCGCATGAAACTGCCATATTAACCAAAACAAAATGGGATTATATGCAAATGGTGTGGACCTAAAGCCCGTGAGGATGTTGGATGTTCGAAGCAAAAGGCCAGCATAAACATGATTGATGTAGAGAGGCATAAGGTATTGGTCGTTACTCGAGCCCAAGCAAAGAAGGTTGTGTACTTAGACCCACATAGAGAAAAAGAAAGACTTCATGACAAAAGAGAAGAAGTGGAGCCTGCTACGGATAATGAATGCCGCCACACAAATGCAAATGCAAGTATGGTAACAAATCAATTGTAATCCGATAAAATTATTGCAAGGAAAGTACTTCAAACCACTATACCAATTAAAGTAGTGGATCTATTACAAAATATTCTTGAACTCAAAAATGATATAACTAATACTATATCTGAGAGGGATGAGACGGTGCATGCTATTGCTCATTTAAAATCTGGAGATAATGATAACCAAACCTCCACTGGGAAACCAAGTGATCGATCCCATGTTACTGACGATTAACATAGCCAAGAAACCAGTGGTGATGCACATGGAGATCCTTGAAAGGAATCTTACTAATACAATTGTTGATGGCAGGTCTAATGTGAACATACTTCTGAAAGACACTTGAATAACTCTCGACAAGCCAACCAGCCATTTGGCCCCCGAATTTTCAACTGGTAGGTGCAGATCAACAATGAATCAAAGTGCTAGGAGTTTTAATGGCCCAAGAGGTACTTATTGGAATTCAATTTTTTTTATTTTGTGGTCATCTCATTATGGAAGAAAGCGTACGATGCACTATTGGGTCAGGGTTGGCTGGTAGTAGCCAAAGCCAACCACAATTGGAAAAAGAACACACTCTCCATTGAAAACAAGGGTTGGAAATACATAATCAATTTAAAGAACCAAGCAGTAAATGAGCAAGCAACTTCCTCAAATTCATCAGATTTGAACTCTGAAGAAGAATGGATAGAGAAGCATGATCAGGGTCCAATGGAGCCGAATGCCAAAGGAATTCGAGAATTGCAATCGCGTTTGGAAGATGAAACAAATTCCCTTCATGGCCTATTTCACTGGCAAATGGAAGAGTACGAAGTATTTCCATCAACTTGCAATTTTATCGAAGCTACAAAACTTAATAAAGTGCCACAAGGCTTACAAAATGACAAGCAACCAATTCATATTGAGGAAACTTGGCCAAGTGATCCTAAATTGTTGAATAGTTCATCTATACTGGACGAAATACATGGTTTGGAGTTGATAGTTTATTCTTGAAGGCCAAAAGCTTTACATTTGAGTAACATTGATCTTCCAACAGCAGTACCAAAGACAACCAATGAAATTAATGAAGGTATCACTCAAAAAAATAATATTATAAAATATTCAATTTGGAGCCTACGAATACTTGTTGTGCTAACGAATGTTACAACGGACCCTACTTGTGTTGCATATTTCACCACGACATTGAAGTCATATCAAAGAAAACTTCACAAAAAATTTACGAAAAATGGAAAAAATACCATACAACGGGTCAAACAGAAAAGCAATGAAGGGAAAACGATCGTATAGTGGAGCAAACAAAAAAAGAAAATACTAGGTGGGCCCACAAAAGCAAAAAGAAAAAAATAATAATAAAAGTTCAAGCTTTTGGGTGGAAAAGCTAAATATATAAAAAAAAAAATTATTAAAGTTCTCCCTTTACGACCATATGGCCATATATGAAGAAGCAAATTTAATAAATAAGAAATATCCCTCTTTTGATATCGTATGGCCTGCCATGCCAAAAGTAATTAACAATGATAATTTTAAAACCCCTTTCTCTACCAACACACGGCTGCCAATAATAAAACAAATTGAATTTCATATTCCTAAAGTATTCTTTCCTCCCATACGGCCTTCCAAACAATGGATAAAGGTTACAATTGCATCATACAACATTTAAGAGCAAAGCATATTAAAAATTATAATAATCAAATTCCTTCCATACGACATACTATAAAGGATTTAATTGAAACTAATATTTTGTTGCCTCCCATACAAACTTCCTCTGCTTATTCTTCTATACACCCAACGCTGACTTTCCTTCATCATATGGTCCATCCAACAAACTTTCTTCACTGTATGGCTACCACAGGAAATTTTATATGGGACCGTACAACCCTTGATAGCGACTTATCATGTATGACTTCTTTAGAAATTTATCAAGGTATAGTTACTAAATTTTGTCATACCTGTTACTTCTCATCATGTATGATCTAGTCCATTCCAAACTTTTATTGTTGTTCTATGACCATCCAATCTACAATCAACCATTGTTTAGTATATTCAAATCACCTCTGTTGTATGGTCATTGTGGGCTACCAATGATGTACGGTCTATTCTTTTTCATCTTCTTAGTGATGTTGTACAGTCTGCTCAAGGAAATTGTACTGTATATGTAATGTCCCAAATTTGGAGCTAAGTGTGATTTGCTAGTTGATTTTGTTCTATGCATGGAGAATCGGAAAGTTGGATCAACTAGGGTGTTTTTAGCCTATATGGGAAATGCAATATTAAAATTGTATTTTCAATTATTTGATTTGAATTTTCAAATGTTTGAATAAGAGGAAAAATGAAATATTTAATTACATTTTCTTTAATCTATTTTATGGAGCTTATGTGGGATAAGGATATTCGCCACATAGAGATTATAGGTCCAGACCAAAACTCAAAGGCAGAAAAGGTTGGATCGATTGGCATTTGCTTTGTTTGATGTGCCAATGGCTATCTTGGAGGATCGCCCACATTGGATCATGTGCCCCATTTCCCACGCCTCAAGGACTCATTCGCCTATGCTTGGTATTGGGCGATTTGCATTTAAAAGTTGATCGATGCATTTTTAATGAATTCATACCTCATCCTTGATGGCTGCCGATTTGGTGAAGACTCATTTTGAATGCAAGCTCCATTTATTTAATATTGACACTTGGGCGATTGAGGCGATTAGCATGGAGAAATTAAATATGTGCCTTGGATCGATGGATTTGTCTTGAAATGATTTTAAATGCCAAACGCCATTGACAAGGAGGTTCGCTCAAGTCATAAGAAGAAATTCAATGATTGCCAACTCTCATTCCTAGCCGTCGCCTATGTGGAGGATATGCAAATTGCCAAGGAGGATCAATCCACTTGAAAATAGATAGTTTCATTTAAAATAATTAAAGATTGTTTTAAATGATTATATCTCTTGATGTTATGCATTTAAAATTGTTCAAGACTCTCACATTTGATTGATGGATTTCAAGTTTCATTCAAAATTAGCAAAGAAGGAGGACGCCCAAGCTTGGAGAGCTCAAATAGAGATCTTGAACTTCGATTTGGCATGATTGATGCTTGGTATGTTTTCTTACTTAATTGTTTTGTCTGAAGATTCCGATTTTCATGACAATTTGCAAGGTGATGACCCCTTGCTTTGTATGGAGATGACCCCATGCTAGTTGAGAGGTGATTTCATTCAGAAATTCACTATTTGTGATTCAATTTGCAGGTTACTAAGAAGATATTGGAGTGTATTTGATGCTAATAAAACCCTTGGTTATTGTTCATACTAAGCCAAGGTAGCCGATTTTGGGAAGAGCTTCATTTTGTGAAGATTTAATAATATTCTCATGTCTGATTTTCATAACAGCCACTTGGGAACTTCGTTACAGGGTTCATATGCTGATTGGAATGAAGATTTTGTTGCTTGAAGATCATTGATACATCTTAGAGGCTGGAAATCAGTTCTACAAGACAATCGCTTGGTTACAAAGTAGCAATTTGGCATCATTTTGGCTTCTAAGTATAATTCTGGGCATGTGCATAGTTGTATCAGACATAACAGCAGTCATATCAGTCTGATAAACATTTATATCAGACCATTTTCAGATTACTTCCAGAGCTGTTTTGGCTGCATATCACCTCTATCTTCATCCTAGAGTGTTTGGGCATTCATATGTGGCCTATATTTGTCATTTGGTGTCATATTTCTTGGTGTAAATAAGTCTGATATAAATCAGACATTGACTGAAACTTCATATCAGCAACATTTTATTTTTGTATTGGACATTTGAAGGCTCCAAGTAATAAAGTTTGATGTGGGTTTGAAATTCTACTATTGCATAATTTATTGGTGTTGATAATTTGCTGATTGGTATTACATTTTGTTTAAGAAAGTTAATTGAAATTTTCAGTTTAATAAGAAAGGTCTTTTACAGTATACTCTACCCAAGAGTGTAATGTCCCTTTTCTGGTCCATTCAAACAATCTTGGAAAGCTCCAAGATACTTGAAGAATTCCATCATCCTTGGACACCACCAACTTTCTCTAGGCGAAGTTATATATTGTAGTACATACCGTAATTTGTGAAGTTATATACTGCAAATCGTAAGTTGTGAAGTTATATACTGCAGTACATATCGTAAGTTGTGAAGTTATAATACTACAGACTGTAAGTTGTGAAGTTATATACTGCAGACTTAAGTTGGGAAGTTATATACTGCAGTACATATTGTAAGTTGTGAAGTTATATACTGCAAACCATAAGTTGAGAAGTTATATATTGCACTACATACTGTAAGTTATGAAGTTATATACTGCAGTACATATTGTAAATTAATAATTTAATTTAAGTTGTCAAAAGTAACTTTAATTTATTTAAGCAACTTATGTTATATTATTAAAAGGTGTTTTAAATAGAAGACAAAAGGTGACTTTATAAGTGTCGCTAGGCATAGGGGTACAAAAGTGAGTTAAAAGGCACTTTTAGAGTTGAGTGGGAAAATAGAGAAAAAAATAAATTAATTAAAATATTTTCTCTCGAAAAGTTATAAAAAGAGGTTTTGTCTCCAAAAAAGGGTTACCTACTCATAGAGATGGAGATGCTTGCTGGAGAACCTCAAAGAAAATATTGATATTTGAATATGATTTAAAAAATACACAGTAAATCTGCCAAGCATTGTTGTACAGTCTGAAATTAGTCCTCCCAATTGCTGCATCCCACTTTAGAATGCTTAAAAATCACCAAGGAGTGTATGGCTAGGGTTTGTAGGGTCTAAAAACCCCCAAAATTGCAGCAACTCTTTTCCAAACACCAAATCGCCCTCCTAGCTTGTACGGCCAGCAAAGAATATCACAAATCCTTGCAAGGTATGGCAGCTGGAGTTTAAAGGGCCTGAATTTGTATGGCCAGCAAATACAGCTCTCTAACTTCCTAATAAATCGATAAATATTTGCAATGCAAATGCTTCCAATACAATCTTCCACCTGCAACTCAAATCTCAGAATATAATGGATTCTATTCGCCACCAAACCAAATAAAACATCAACTTTCAGCACTCAAGTGAACTTAGGATGAATCCACTCTCAAATGGCTAGCAGGGCTTTTGGCCTCGAAACCATTTTCTGCCGAAGGGTTTTCGTCCTAGGGTAGAATAGATGAACAATGTTCAATTTCAATAAGCCAGGGTTTGATAAAATGCACTGAATGAATTTCCCTCCTCAAATCCTCCTTTTATACATTTTTGGAAAATAATAAAATATTATTATTCACAACTCTTCATTTTCCCCCCAAAGTGACTTTTAAAATCTTTTAATTTAATATTACTTTTGGACCCCATAAACCACTTTTATGGTCCTCTTTAAATTTAACTTTATAATACTAGCCATTTTTACATAAAAATAATTAATTAAACATAAGTTGCCTTTTAAAAATGAATATCTCTAGACAACTTAAGTTAATTAATTAATTATTCCCTTGCAACATCCTCAATTAGGCTACGGGAATTAAAATAGGCTAAGGGTCTCCGGAATCCTTTATGCCTGCGAAGGGAACATTACAAAATGGGCATATTTGGTTAGTCTATCCACCACAAAAAAAAGACAATCCTTACCCTAAACCCATGGAAGACTAGTGATAAAGTCCATAGAGATGCTTTCCCATTTCTACTCAGGAATAGGTAGGGGCTACAATAGACATGCTGGAAAAGTATGCTTTGACTTATTCTACTAGCAAGCCAAACACTCTCTGATATGTCTAAGGACATCATCCTTGAGCCCCTTCCAAGCGAACCTCTCCCTAATTTGCTTGTAAGTTCTAAAGTAATCGAATGTCCTACTAATGGTGTATCATGGACAACTCTCGGGATATTCTCCTTCACTTTAGACTGTGGAACAAGGAAGATCTTGTCTTTGCATAAAATGATATCATCCATCACCCTATACCTATCATCATGTGCCTTCCCTTCCATGACATCACAAGCAAAGGCTTTTTTGGAATACTCAACTAGAAGATGTGCTTTCCAATCAACTGATGTCTTAGTTATTGCACTTAAGGTAGGTTCCCTTGATAAAGCATCTGCATCTACATTCCCTTTCCCCTTAACATATTCAATATCAAAATCATAGAATTGCAGTTTGCTAACCCATTTTTGTTGCCTTTCATTCAAATCTTTCTCATTGAGGAAGTATTTTAAACTGTTGTGATTTGTCCTCACCACAAATCTTTCTCCTACCAAATATTGTTTGAATTTAGCCAATGCATGCATGATGGCTAACATTTCCTTATCATAAATAGAAAATCTCCTTTATGTTTCCTCGAGCTTCCTGCTCTCAGAAGCTATGGGGTGTTTGTTTTGCATTAGGATAGCTCCAATTCCCTCACCAAAAGCATCACACTCCAAAACAAAGGGCTAAGAAAAATTAGGCAATGCTAATACTGGACATGAACTCATTACCTCCTTAAGTTTGTCGAAGGCTTGTTGTGCTGCACTTGTCCAAGAGAGTGCTCCTTTCTTAGTTGAGTCTATCAAGGGTGTTGCCAACTATGAGAAACCCTTAGCGAACCTCCTGTAGTAATTGCATAAACCAAAGAATCCCCTCAAGTGATACAATGTTTTAGGCGGTGGCCAATCCAATATGGCTCGAATCTTGTCCTGATCAACCTTGACTCCTTCTGCACTAATCACATGTCCCAAATACAAGATCTCTATCATCTTGAATTCACATTTAGATTCTTTAGCATATAATGATTATGCCTCCATGATTCCCAAAACTTCATCAATGTGTCTCAAATGGTCCTCCCATGTTTTGTTACATAAAAGCATATCATCAAAAAAGACCAATACAAATTTTCTCAACTATTTATTAAACACCTGATTTATGCATGCTTGGAATGTAGCAAGTGCATTGGTTAATCCAAAGGGCATAACCAAGAACTCATAATGCCTATAATGGCACCAGAAAGCAGTCTTATGAATGTCATCCTCCCTTACTCTAATCTAATGGTAACCTAACCTTACATCAATTTTTGAGAAGTAAACCGCCCCATGCAGCTCATCGATCCTGGGGATAGGCTATCATTTTTTTATAGTTCTCTTATTCAATGCCCTGTAGTCTATACACATTCTCATGGTTCCGTCCTTTTCGACTAGAACCACAGAAGAAGCAAACAAACTCGAGCTAGGCCTGATATGTCCAATGTCCAACAATTCTTTGATTGTTTTCTCAATTTCTTCCTTATGCCTTTTGGGATGGTGATAAGGAGTGGTGATAATGAGCTTGCCCCCCTCTAACTCGATGACATACTCAAATCCTCTATCTGGTGCTCTTCTGGGAGGTATATCACCAAATACCAAACTATGCTTATCCAGCATTGATTGAATATCAACATGATATGCTCTCTTACCATCTAAAAGAGGTGTTTGTAGAAATGAAACATTGGGCTTCCCATGCAGCCTGACCATGCCGAAAGATACTCTCCATTCTCTTTACAATAACTACCTTGTGAGCTCCATTGGACATACCATGAAGAACTACCTTCTTCCCATCTACTTTAAATTTTAGCTCCATAGTTTGAAAATTTTGAGAATACTTCCCAAGAGAGTGCAGCCATTGTATTCCCAAAACAACATTTGTTTCCCCAATACCAACAACATAAAAATCATCAATTACCTTATGATTTCTTAGAGTGATACTCAACTGTGATAACTTCTTAGTCCGAGGCATAGTTAAACCATCTGCGACCATTACATTGAAGCCCACAAAATCCTCCACCTCAAGTCTGCTCTTTGCCACTAAACCTTCATCTATAAAATTGTGAGTTGCCCCACTATCAATCAAAATTGTTACCCTCTGTCCATATAGGACTCCTCTAACTCTGAAAGGATTGTATCTGGGTGTACTTGATAATGTAGCAAAAGCTCCTCCTGTAGCACCTTCAACAACCTGATTCCCTAGATCAACTTCTTCCTCTTCCTGATCACTTTCTGAATCAGCTTCTTATTTTCCTATTTCCTCATCAGAGACAACCTCAATATAATGAACCTTACCACATCGAAGGCATCTATGACCTAGTTCCCATGGCTCTTTAAATGAGAAGCATAATTTCTTTCTTCACAACTCATTCTTAACTTCTTCCTCCAGGTTTGTTTTCTTGGGCCATTCCTTCTGAAAAAAGTTTCTTATCCTTCTTAGGTGGAAATGTCTTTGGCTGGAATTTGTTCTTTGGAGTGGAGAATTCCATGTTTCTTGCCCTTTTAAGTGCATCCTATAAAGAAGGTGGATCAAATGTTTTAACCCAACCCTTGAGGGGTTCAGTCAAGCCCTCAATGAATAGCACAATAAGTCTTCTTTCTGACACATCCGGAACCATCACTGATAGTTTATGAAATTCAAATACATAGCTATCCACAAAACAATATTGTTTCAGTTGACCTAATTCTCTAAAGTGCACTTCTAAATCTTTTTTGTCAAATCTATCAATCAATCTCTAGCTGAAATCTACATAAGAGTTTATCAGATTGTGTCCCTATGTTACCATCCCATGATACCACCACTCGTGAGCATCTCCTTCCAAATGAAGTGTGGCATATTTGATTGCTTCATTCTCGAACATAGGATTTAATGAGAAATGTGTGTCCAGTTTCTAAATCCGTTAACATGTTGTACACTTGTTTGAGCCATCAAAAGTAGGTATGGACAGCTTGCCCAACCTTCGTTGTAAATCCTGACTGTGAGTGCCTCTCTCCTTCCTGGTTCTATTTCTTCACTTCAGTTGACAAAAATCTGTTAAAGACATTGTTGCATGAAACTCGTCACCTAAAGATTGATACTCATGTAGATAGTCTAAATAACTCTCTCCTGTATTTTGTTGTTCCCCATCACCTTCAGGACCCTCTTCTCTATTCAAAAATTTTGGCACGAGGGGTCTAGCTGCAGATCCAATTATTGTTCAGGGATTATTGTTGTTGTTGTTGTTCGTTGAGTTGCTTGCCTCCCCATTGAGGTTCTGACTCACTCTAGGCATGTTCATATTCTGCAACATCTATGTTAACAAGTTGGTCAACCACTGTTGTCCTTGTATGAGAGCATTGATCTGTAGTTCTGTGAACTATTTCACTCATTAGGATTCCTTATGTCTGTATCAGCCATAATGTCTTCTACCTCCCAATCTCCAAATAGAAATCTTGTTTCTGGATTATTTGGAAACTAAAATTGTGCCCTTCTAAGTGCCCTTTGGTAATATCTTTTTGCTCTATCACCAAGATGCATAAGATGTGTATTTTTGCATCAAACTGTTTATTTCCCAAACAAGCTGGCAAGATCACCAGCTCTAATACCGCTGTAATATTCCCACACTAACTTTTTTGTGTTTTTTGTATATATTAAAATTATGTAAACTACAATACAAAATAAATCTAATAAGCTCTCAAAAGAACTCACATAATGTTGTTTATATTGATAGAATAACTGGAAATACAACATCAAATGATAGAATATGTGTATATTATCTTAATACCCACATAACATATTAACCCTAATTGATGGAATTGCAAAGTTACATATAACAGACTTGAAAGTTGATTCTAACCTTTGAGATGTTGTTGTAGACACATATGAAACTGTGATGTCCCAATATTAAGGCATTGTTTAAATTAAAGATTTAAACGTCGAAGTTACTCCATAGTCAAATTGAATAATTGTGCAAGTATCAGATAAACATATATTATATAATTTAATAAATAATATTAAAATATGATATATATTTATTATCAAAATATATTATTTTATAAATAACAAATATAAATATAAATTAAAATTATTATATAAAAATAAATATATATAACAAATTTAAATATTATTATATAAAAATATATACTAATATAAATAAATATATATTTACAAATTAAAAGGGGCCAACCATAGCCAAATTCATAAACATTAACAATAACATAATAAAGGAACGATGAATATAAGAAATAAGATAATGCCAAACTTTAAAATAAAATAATCTACATGGAGTGCTCTCCATAATAAGACAAAAATATCTTATTTAAGAGAAGTAACATATGATATCTAATACATTCTATGGTATGCGACTTCATGAAGGAATTCAGATTAATTAATAAAGAAGAGCCAACGATTCATAAATAAGACAAAGTCTTATCTAAGTGAGGTGATGCATTAGTAAAGGTAATGCGATCTATGTTAAAGATAAAAGCAGTGATTAGTATAAAGAGGAACGATCTCTAAGAAGGAGCGATCAATATAAATTATGTTAAAGCTGCGATCATGTTTTGAGGGGCAGCGATTAATATGTAAATAGGTGACTTGATTTGTGAAGAGATACCACTCTGACAAAGAGACATATCTCTTGAAGAAGTCACCTCTTTTGGAGGGATATATGAAGGAATTGATAGTTTAATATAGATAGATTTCAGACAGGGATCTGCCAGAGATTTTATTATGGAGAACAGCAGTAAGTAGAAGGTGGAACCAATACCATTTACTAGGGAATAGATCATTGGAAAAAAGCAGAGATAAGTAAATAAACTCTGATGTAGATATTTCTGAATATATGAAACAATATCTAATTTGCATACACCAAAATCAAGGAGAAAGACATCTGATTCAAGAATATATATTTCTGATTTTGGGAATTATACTTATATATAATATACAGCAACATATGGGGCTGCAGGTAAGGAAGGAATAAAACACTTCAGAGACACAAGGAAACAAAGGCAAGAATTATCTTGGTAAGATGTATCTAACCTCATGTTATTATTATGAATGCCATGTGTTAAGTAGTAAATGTATATAATGGAAAGATTGTCATTAGATAAGCATTGTGTACTTGCTATGAAACATATAAGGACAACACCAATAGATTATGTTCATAATACATTGAAGTAATGATATGTTCAAACTCAATGCCTATCTATTTCTATTGCCTACAACCTTAGGAGAGGCGAGGTGTTGTTAGGGAGAGGCGGAGTAAATCCAATCCATGAGGTGGTGTCATCACGCCCTAGACAAGTAAATCCCCATCCAAGGTTAAGGATTAGAAAGGAAGTAAGGATTAAGTCTTGAACATAGTCGATACTAAATTGTGTTATGAATTGAACTGAATGTGGATTATGCTATGATGATTTGATCTCATTACTTGTGTGATGTAGTATTGTTCTCATTATTAATCATGCTATGATGCTATGCACTGAATATTATCTTAATTTGTTGATCTTTAATATTCCTAATGTCCCTTTCTAGTGATATTATTGTATGCAAGTGAAGAAAGCAAGAATATCCTAAAAGGGGACATTACAGAAACCCTGATATTCTGACTGAAATCTGAAAATATATAATAACCTACTCAAGGTTGTTGTACGGCTCTATTGTCAGCCCAAACAAGGCTGCAACCCACAGAAATGATGATCATAAAATATAGAAAGAGGTGCGGCTGGGGTTTGGGGTCTCCAAAACCTTAAAACATGAGTCGATTCCTACTCTTCAAACACCCTCCTCTAACGTTTGTATGGCCAGCATTTATGACTCATAAACCCTTTCAAAATGTGGTGGTTGGGATTGGTGGGGCCTACAAGGGTACGGTCAGATGATATAAACCAATATCTTCCAAACAAATGTTTATTATTTGCAATGCAAATGCTTCTATTGTAATCTTCCACCTCCTACACAACTAGAACTCAAATCTGAGGATGATATAACTTCTATTCAACACAAATCTACAAAAACTTCAAAATTCAGCACTCTTGTAAATTCTAGATGAATCCACTCATCAAATGGCTAGGAAGGTTTTCATCCTCGAAACTATTCTTTGCTGAAGGCTTTCATCCTAGGGAAGAATAGATGAACAATGTTCAATCTCAATAAGCGGAGGTTTGATAAAATGCACGGAATCAATTTCCTCTTCTTAAGTTCTCTTTTGATACACTTTTTGAAATAATAAAATATTATTATTCGTGACTCTTCATTTTCTCCCCCAAAAGTGACTTTTAAAATCTTTTAATTTAATATTACTTTTAGATCCCAAAATAAGTCATTTTTATGATCCTCTTTTAATTTCACTTTATAATACTGACCATCCTTACATAAAATAATTAATTAAACATACATTGCCTTTTTAAGGAGAGTAGCGAGACTGGGGGAGAGGAAAGCACCGGTAGTTTCCCAGCGGGTAATGAAGAGAAAAAGAAATCTATAGCCTCCCACCCACCCCGGGGGGCATGGAGAATAGCATGTCGAGTGAGAAAGAGTCAGAGCTAGAAAATGAGAAGCGGTTGTGTGAAAGTAGCGGGAAAGCGGAGACTGCGTTGGCTATGAGTCAGATCAAATCTAAATCGGTCTACGATAATATCCCAAGTCATTCCTCTCCCTCGAGCAGGGGTTGTAGTGTGGAGAAGACTAAAAAATCCTATGGGGTGGATGAGAGTTCCGCCTATCTATAGTAGGGGGGTTGATTTGAGTGGGGTGGATGATTATGTCGAAAGAGCCCTACTCTACAATGGAGTTCTTGGATTTGAGTGGAGGCTCAGGGTTGAGTGGGCGCATGGCCGGGGTTGTTCAATATCAGGGGAGTGCTTAAGATGAACGTGCTCATGTGAGATAAACATCTCTAGACAACTGACGTTAATTAATTAATTATTCCCTTGCAACATCCCAATTACCCTATAGGAATTAAAATAGGCTAAGGGTCTCCAAACTCCTTGCTTGGGAAGGGGACGTTACACCCTAACCAATTTTCCCTTGACAAATTTTAGGGATAACAAGAGCATCATCTGAAGCAACACACGAAGAACGTATACACACTTCGGGCTGCACTGAAGCAAACGAGACCTACTAGGGCTGCCTCTTCAAGATCAGCTAGAGCCAATGTACCTCCAAGGACACCTTTTTTATCGACTCTTGATCTTTGTATCTATTTGTTCATGAGCTATGTTGGATGGGATTCCAACTTTTCTTTTGTGGGGGATTATATAGATTGTAACATGTTTATGTTCATACATGTTTTTGGTGTTGACCTAGTTATGTTGTTATCATTGTCATCTTAAGTAGTGTAAATTAATGGTTGTTAGAAATAGTTAGACCAACAGTTGTGTCTTAACTAACAACCATTGGTCCTTCAAAAAGCACTTCTGCTGTCAGGGTAAGGGCGTTGATTTTATGACAACTTCTCCATGTACTGCTAGCATTGTATTGAACACTGCCTATTAAATAAAGTACTATTTTCCATATTCTCAAGCCATTGTTCTCAGTATGAATTGTGATTCCAATCCTTTGCCTATACTACAACTTGTGTTTTCGTTAGTGTAGTTTATATAATTTACAAATTATGCTATTTGTATGATCATTCTTATTTTCATTCAGCAAACTTATGCTAAAAATCTAAAATTTCTGTGGTATGTTAAAGTCTAATATGAATTATAATAAAGTATGACGAAGATGAAGATTGAGAAACATGAGGAAGACAAAAATTCTTAGACTACAATTGAGACAAAGAAAAACATGGAAAAGAATAAAGGAAACATTTCTTGGTAAGATACTGAAACATACTTTTAGATACTCATACATGATTGGGAAATTGTTGCCCGTTTCATCTGCTCGTGTGCGCGGGGTAATGATTGAGGAAAGTGCATTTAAGGCTGCCACATATGATGTAGATGAAGAACTTTCATCTAATATTGCTCTTGTACCTGCAGTTCCCTCATCAGACTCTATAAAAAAAAGTCAAATTGTTTCGTTTAGACTTTTTCTAGTTAAAATTTTAGAATGAGAAAAGAACAGCATTCTATGAATTTTGATCATGCATCATCTCACTCAAGAGCAAGCCTGGTTCTGAATGGTGATATTTTAAAGAGTATATAACATACACAAGATTATCAATTTATCACTACTTTAAATATTTAGTCTTGCCTAGGAGTACATGAGATTCTGCTGGCATAATCAGCATATTACAAAAAACAATCATTGCAAAATAGTTAACAAAAGGTTACAATATATCGACCCCCAAGGTCAAACTCTCACAGTAAATCGGACCAAAAGAACTAAGTCAACCCAGATCAAGGAATTCAAATCTGGGGATAAACAAAGAGCACTGCAGCTATAGTTTGCTAATCAAAAACTGCCATCAGATTACAGTTTGAATACCATTCTTATAGCAAAAGAGCCCCAGATTCAAGACAAGGAATTCAAATCTGGGGGTAATACAAAAAGGATTGCAGCTATAGTTTGCTAATAAAAAACCGCCATCAGATTTCAGTTTGAATACCATTCTTATAGCAAAAGAACAGAGCCAGAGCTAACGTAAGAGGTTCCTAATGTATTCTTGAGCATAGATTAAGATAATGTCTTTTTCCTTTTCTTCAGCATTCTTTCTTGCCTCTAGTTCATCCCTTGCCAGACACAGATGCTCAGCTAAAGGGATACTGGCATTATTATCAAAACAAGACAAATTAGAGTTCAGTTCCATCTTGGTCATTGAATCAGCCTTCTTCAAAATTCCCGGTTCTTCAACAGTGCTTTTCAACAATGCCTCTCTCATATCAATCTATTCCTTCACAAGTGGGTCTTGAGAACCTGCAATAGAAAGGTTAAGAATTCCATAATTGGTGATATTTGGAGGATTGTCCTGGTATTCAAATTCCAGCTACCACTCAGCATGCTTCAAATACATTTTGTGTAAAGTGACAGATCCTTTATTCATTAGTTTGAAAAAATTATCCTTTGGGATGTTCAAAAGCATTGTAAGCTGCAAACACGCAGAGGAGAAGATGACTTCATGAAACGAATCAGCAAGCAGCCTACTTTTACCCTGAAACAACTCATTGTCCCTAGCTCTCCAAATACACCACATAACTTCAGTAAAAAGAACGAACCAAAATTTACAACTATCCTTACTCAAACCATCAAGATAACATAACAGAATATTATACCATTCAATAGAGTTTTTATCGGCCCAACTATCACATCCCCCAAGGAACATGGACCATATATTTTTTGCATAAGGACAATCAAAAAAAAAGATGAACATGGGTTTCTTCAACATTACACAAAAAGCACTACAACACAGAATAGCCAGAATATTTAATAACAGAACCAACAGCAAGATTTTTAGGGAGAAGTAACCATCTAAAACAGGCTTTTTAAGGCTAAATCCATGGAGACCATAAAACAGACAACCTAGACTCACAAATTTTAGAAGAAAAATTAACACCCCATTTAAAGTTAAGGTAGTCAGAAACACCCTGGGTACAGGACAGCATATCATACAAACTCTTGGTGGAAATTTTAGTTAAGGGAGGCCCCTCTTTCCACTAAATATTGTCCCATATCTTAGTGTTGAATGAAAACCTAGTCTGTTTTGGGAAATTTTCCATTGCCTTGGTCACCATAGAGAAAGTTCTTCTCTAAGAGCTAGGAATCAAAAATTCATTTCTAATATCATCCCAGGATAACCTGGACCCATTCCTGAAGAAGTATCCAAATACCTGAATCCCCTTTGAAAATCAAGTCTTAAAAGAGCATCCTCTAGAAGAGATAGAGGTTTATTATTCTAAGATTAATTCCACCACAAAGTTCTTAAATTTTGAATGGTGCCATCCTTTCTGTAAATAATTTCATGCCCTATAAGAAGGTATCTGAGAAATTCCCAAACTCTCTAGATGTTGCAAAAAACAACAGACCCTGCAAGATTAACAGGGAATTTCCAAACATCAGATCATGTGGGCGAAGGCCTTTCCAATCCCTTTTATTTTTGGGAATAGAGTTACTGATATTATATCTTATCAAAACCTTCCGAGGTTCACCCCATCCAAGGCTTTCAAATCCATTTAATAGCCAAGGTTAACCCTTGGAGCTTCAAATCTCTAGACCCATACCCCCATATTGTCTAGGTAAACAACACCATTTCTAGGCAACAATATATCTTTTTATTGCCTTTAACGTCTCACCGTAGAAAATCTCTCAGCAACTTATGAAGTCTTTCAATTTGAGAGTTACCAAAGAGCCAAGCAGAAGCATAATATATACTGAAAGTGTAATGTCCCCTTCGTGACACATGGTTAGTCCATCACTCGGTTCCCGTGGACTACCAATTTGGATAGGGAACTGGAGTTAGTTTGGCTCGAAGACATTTGTCGATGATGGAGAGCTAGTTCGCATTTAGAGGATCCAGTTGGCACCTTTAGAGTTGGCCCAGTTTGATCTTGAGCATTACTTACTATTTTTAGTAAGTTCGGATTCAGTGTTGGTTCGGGATTTTTAGAGTGGGGTCAGAAGCGTCTCGTCGAGACCTTTCCGAAGAGCTAAAGAACATGGCATTTTGATACCGTTTTCATATTTATTTTAAAGTCCGAAGTTTAATATAATTATTTATTAGGACTTTACAAATAAATATTATATGGTCACTTTATAAAAATAAGTTATAACCTAAGTTACCGGATTCGCCAGAGCTTTAGCCGGATCCGGGTCCGGTTCGAATCCGGTTCACAATCTGGTGCGCACAGGGTGTGGAAAAATTGCTATGGGTTCGTCCAGGGCGAACCCGTAGGGAACCTGCTCGAACCTGGCGTTTTTAAAAAAAAAATTTGCCTGTCCTGCTGCTGGGAGCATCGAACCCCACGTTTTTTAATATCTTGTTTTCGTCCTATGGAGTTTTCATGCCTGCTGCTTTTTTACGGCGCTTGTGTCTAAGTCAAGCCCATAGGAGGTTCAAGGAATACGTTGATAGGACAACCGACGAGTTTAGAAAAATTTCCAGCGTGAATATTTTTACGGCGTGAGACAATTTTCAACCGAAGATTTTAGAAAATTTTCCGCCTTGAATTTTTTTAAGGCGTGAGATGATTTTCGGAGCACTATAATGCTCGCATTTAATATATAAAAACCTATCGCCTAATTATTATAATTTATATTATATATATTATAATATTTATAAGATATTATTATATTATTAATATTTATATATTATATTTATATTATGAATATTATTATAATATTTATATATATTATTATATTATTAATATTTATTTTATAATTAAAATAAATATTAATAATATAATAATATTATAAATATATTAATAATCATATATATATATATATATATCAAACCCAAAAACGAACCCAACTCCAAAAATTTTTTTGGTTGAATCCACGAACCGAACCCATGAACCCGAACCCGAATCGGCAACTTAGGTTATAACTTAAAAGTGACCCTCTACGAGGTGGGCGCCCATGGGAGTCATAAGGGGATGAAAATTAAGTAATAAAACAAATGCAAATTCCCTCCAAAAGGGGCGTTGGGCTTGGAATAAGTTATAAAAGGTGCTGAAGGGCTCATTTTCTATTATGCTTGTTTTTATGATATTTCTCTTTTGAAGCTCTACTAGGGTTTCTACTTGTGAAGGGTTGAGGATTTGAACCAGTAGCTTTTGGAGACGAAAACCTCCATTAGTGACGGCATTCTACAGGTGTGAAAGACCACCCAACGGTGCCATTGTGAGTGGATGTATTCGGCATTCACATCTGTGCTTCATGGTGACGGATTGAGTTGATTTGTGGAGTTATTTAAGATATCTTTCGAAGAATGTTTATGGCCAACTAAGAGCAATGGAAGACTGCAGATTTGAATGAGTTTATTGTGAGTTTTGTGACTACTGATTGAGATCCTTGCTGGCCGTGCCTCCCTATGCTCAGTCGTACCATTTAATGGTGGAGTTTTGAGGTGTTTGAGGCAAATTTGGCATTCATATCTAGTCACCTATCCTTGAGGACAGCATACAATTCATTGCAGACTTATTTCAGAGTCCATACACCATTCTTGTTGTTGTTCATCACTTTCAGCAAAGGCCGTACATCTCCAGGAGTGACATAGGGGCATTTGGGCTTTATTTCTCTTTGTGGGTATTGTAGATTCTTCATTGCTAGAGGTATTTGGAGCCCTTTGTATTGCTGATATCAATTTGTATGCTCATCTTTGTATTTCTTGGGAGATTGAAGTGATTTCTAGCCATACCCATTGCTGGTCCAGCTACAGCTGTTGTATGAAGCTGCAAATCTCAATATGGGTATGTCATAGTAATTGATATTTGGCTATTCTGCTATCTGGGTCTTTGTTATTTTCTCCATATCTATTGTTCTTTTTATGGGTTTGCATTCTATGTTCTATATTGTATGCTCCGGCAAGTGGCAACACATCTGCAAAATAATTAAAAACCCCTTCTGCATTCTTCTCTCTAGTCTGAAAGAACACAATAAAATAATAAAAATCACACATAAAAAGATTTTTTAAAAATACAAACAGGTACAGCACATTACAGTGGTATCAAAGCTATGATCTTGCCATCCTGTGAGGTTGAAACAGACATGCAGAAGTGAAAATGAGACATGCGACCGACAGATAGATGCCCTTTCAGAAATACCAGAGCAAGGCAAGGAACACAGTTTCCGCAGTTGAATCCAGTACCACAGATTGATCCATTTGAGTTAGACCCAGAGATAGAGGTAGCAGCTACAGAGGGCGATTCCCAGGTGTCACGAACAAACCCCTTTTCAAGAGAGTTACCTCCATTTCCAAAGCATACAAGAGAGATGGGAGACAGGGAGATTGAAGAGTCGAGCACCAGAGATATCCTTAATGACTTGGCTAGAGGACAGCAGCAAATCGTGGCTAGCTTGGATAGGTCCCAACAGGCACTTGGAAGGCTCCTTGGCCGATTATTTCCTGAGTTGGAGGAAGATGAGGAAAATGTAGATCGAAACAGATACAGGAATGACAGGAACGGAGATAGGAATGACAGGAACGAAGGCAGGAATGACAGGAACGAAGGCAGGAACAACAGAAATAGAGACCGGGATGATGGTGATAGACACAGGGACCGAGGTCATGGAGACCAAGGTAATGGAGATAGGAATGGTGACAGAGACATTGGTGATAGAAACGGACACAAGAATCATGATGGAGAGGCTTCGGTGAATAACCGAGGTGCTACACAGCTCACAGCCGCAAATAGACCCAGCATTCCCTTATTTGTGCTGAGGGATGAGATGCCTAAACGGGATGCTACACAGCTAGAGTTTCAGGAGATCTTTAGAGATTGGCAGGCTTCTAGTGCGGGGTTTCGAGTGGAGATGACTTGCAAAGACTATTCAGATCTCAGGCTGAGACACAAACCCAGAGGGGGTAATAGGCAATAGAATAATGAGCTGCAAAAAAAGGTCAGTAAGATGACCTTACCATACTTTGATGATTCGGGAAAAACTTCAGCAAGAGCGTGGGTACAAAAGTTGGTCAGTTACCTTCAGATCAGCCCCATGCCAGAGATGGATGCCATCACATATGCAACCTTACACTTGGAGGACAGTGCACACAAGTGGTGGAGCAATGGGAAGGTGACTCTGGGACATGACCAGATCACATCTTATGTTGAGTTCACAGCCAGACTCATTGATAGGTTCGACAAGGACCCGGAGTTGCAGTTTAAGGAATTGGCACAGTTGCGACAGAATAGTTTAGTGGACTCCTACTTTTCGGAGTTCCAGGATCTATCGGTCATGGTTTTGGATATATCAGAGAGGAGGTTGATCGTGCTCTTTGTTAATGGGTTGTCTGATCCTCTTCCAAGATGGGTGAAGGGTTTAGACCCTATGTCACTGCAAGAAGCCATGAAAAAGGCTCAGGATATGGAGTCTTCTGCATGGAGAAGCAAATTTCAGAACAAAAACTTTTAGCATAGGAGGGATAAGAAAAGAGATAAGAGACACGGGCACAAGGACTCAGGACATCAGCCACACAAGAGTTCTTCCCGACTAGATGAAGACCAGTTGAATGACCTCAGAAGGAAGAAACTCTGCTTTCACTACAAAGAGCCTTGGGATCCTAAGCACAAGTGTGCTGCCCAAGGAAAGGCAAAACAGATTGAGTACTTTTCAGTAGATGAGTCAGTGGAGTCAGACATGCATTCAGAGCAGCACACAGAGGATGATGATTCAAGGACAGATGTTGCATCTAAAGTACCAGATAAGGATGAGGATACCTCCCTTCCCACAGCCCATATTTCTAGCATTCAGAGAGGGCTCATTTAGGATCCGAGGAGTGTTGGGTGGAGAGAGATGCATTACACTGTTGGATATAGGTGCCACTCATAACTTTATAGATGAGGGCTTGGTTGCCAAGAGGGGGTTGCAGAAAGAGGAGTTTGCAAGGTTCAAGGTAAAGGTAGCCGATAGGTTCGTACTCACTTGCACTAGGAGGATTCCCAACTTGACGATCCAGCTAAACCATTATACTTGCCAGTCAAAATTTTATGTGGTGAGCATGGGTGACATGGATGTTGTGTTGGGGATGAAGTGGCTACATGAGATAGGAGAGTTCACTATCAACTTGAGGGCAATGGAAATGAAATTTGAAGTGAACGGAGTTAAACATGTGCTCAAGGGTATTTCGGATGGTGGATTGAGAATTGTATCTCTCAAGCGGATGGAGAGGTTGATTCGCCATGATCAGGTGCAGTGGGCAGCAGAGATAATGGTGATACCTGCAGTTGCGGAGCAGCATAAACGTGAGTATCCACCTGACATACAGGCTCTTCTAACTAAACACACCAAAGTGTTTAGTGACATTCCATCAGGTAGACCACCTGACAGGGGTATTGAGCATGTGATTGAGTTGGAGGAGGGTGCAAAACCAGTGATCACTACACCATATAGGCACCCGAAGAGATACAAGGATGAGATCGAGAAAGCTATCAAAGAGCTTCTAGAGATGGGTCATATCAGGCCAAGCAAGAGCCCATTTGCTTCATCAGTGATTCTTGTGAAGAAAAAGGATGGGACCCTCAGGATGTGCATTGATTATAGGGAACTCAATAAGAAAACAATTAAGAACAAGTATCCCATACCCAGGATAGATGAGCTGATTGACGAGCTTCACGGGGCCTATTACTTCTCCAAGATAGACTTGAGATCCGGGTACCATTAGATTCGGGTCAGAGATGAGGATGTGGAGAAGACAGCATTCAAGTGTCACTATGGGCACTTTGAGTTCCTGGTCATCCCGTTCGGCTTGACGAATGCACCAGCTACTTTTCAGTCTTGCATGAACAGAGTTTTCCAAGAACAGTTGAGGAGGTTTGTTTTGATATTTTTTGATGATATTTTGATTTACAGCAAGACATGGGAAGAGCACCTAAAACACATTGACATCGTTCTGAGCATTCTAGAGAGAGAGTCTTTATATGCTAAGGTGTCAAAGTGTGAGTTTGGGATGACCGAGTTGTTATACTTGGGTCACATTATTAGTGCTGGCAGTGTGAAGGTAGATCCAAAGAAAACTCGGGCAATAATGGACAGGCCACCTCCAAAGAATCTCACTCAGCTGAAGGGATTCTTGGGTTTATGTGGGTATTACCGCAAGTTTGTGAAGGGGTTTTCTCAGTCAGCTGCTCCCCTCACAGATATGACTCGCAAGGATGCATTTATGTGGACAGGGAATACACAGGAGTGCTTTGACAGGTTCAAGAAGATTATGAGCACATGTCCTGTGTTAGCCATACCAGATTTCAGTAGACCCTTCGAGTTGCAGTGTGATGCCTCAGGAGAGGGCATATTTGAAAGCAGGAAGTTGAGGGGTGTAGAACGCAGCTATAGCATTTATAACAAGGAGATGTTAGCCATCATGTATGCATTGGCTAAGTTCAGACAGTACCTAGTGGGCAGCAAATTTGTAGCCAAGACAGATCACAACAGTCTGAAGCATTTCCTTGGATAGAAGGATCTAAATGAGAGGCAGCAGAAGTGGGTCAGCAAGCTACAGGCCTACGACTTTGACATTGTATATGTCAAAGGGATTCTTGGGTTTATGTGGGTATTACCGCAGGTTCGTGAAGGGGTTTTCTCAGTCAGTTGCTCCCCTCACAGATATGACTCGCAAGGATGCATTTATGTGGACAGGGAATACACAGGAGTGCTTTGACAGGTTCAAGCAGATTATGAGCACATGTCCTGTGTTAGCCATACCAGATTTCAGTAGACCCTTCGAGTTGCAGTGTGATGCCTCAGGAGAGGACATATTTGAAAGCAGGAAGTTGAGGGGTGTAGAACGCAGCTATAGCATTTATGACAAGGAGATGTTAGCCATCATGCATGCATTGGCTAAGTTCAGACAGTACCTAGTGGGTAGCAAATTTGTAGTCAAGATAGATCACAACAGTCTGAAGCATTTCCTTGGACAAAAGGATCTAAATGAGAGGCAGCAGAAGTGGGTCAGCATGCTATAGGCCTACGACTTTGACATTGTATATGTCAAAGGTAAGAAGAATGTTGTTGCCGATGCTTTATCCAGGAGGCCCCATTTGTGAGCACTAGGCGCCATTGTAGATGATTGGAGAGAGATGATATCAGCCAAGTATGCTAAGGATGCATGGGCTACTGGAATAATTGATGACACCATCAAGGATGACATGTACACAGTGGTAAATGATTTAATCATTTACAAGAACAGGATCTTGTTGGTGTCAGGTTCACAGATGAAACAGAAGATTTTGAGGGCATTCCATGACTTGCCGATGGCAGGACACTCGGGATACTTCAAAACTTACAGGCAGGTTAGAGAGAGGTTCACCTAGAATAGCCTCAAGACAGAGGTAATGCAGTATGTGTGAGTGCCCGATATGTCAACAGAACAAACAGGAGCACTCATTTCCAGAAGGTTTATTGCAGCCCCTACCCATTCCTGAGAGGAAGTGGGATAGCATTTCTATGGACTTTATCACATGTCTACCAAAAGTCCAAGGTAGGAATTGTATTTTCATGGTAGTGGACAAGTTGACAAAGTATGCACACTTCTTTGCCATCCCTACCACTTTCACTGCAGCACAGGTTGCAGAGTTGTTCTTTTGTGAGGTATTTTGGCTCTATGGGTTGCCTCGGAACATTGTCAGTGATAGGGACAGCAGGTTCCTTAGTAATTTTTGGCAGGAGCTCTTCAGGTTGACAGGGACAGAGCTCACACCTAGTACGAGTTACCAACCCCAGACAGATGGTCAGACGGAGATAATTAACAAATGGGTGGAAGGATACCTCCAAAACTATGTTTCAGGGCAGCAATAGGCATGGGTCAAGTAGCTTCACATGGGGGAGTATTGTTACAATTCCACTTACCACATGTCCATTCAGATGTCACCCTTCATGGCATTGTATGGGTATGAGGCACCGAGCTTTGTTGATTTACTGTTTGGTGATAGCAGAGTGCCTAAGGCCAAAGACCTTCTTCAGGAGAGTCAGGACATCATGAGGTCTTTGAAGGAGAATATACAGAAGGCTCGGAATCAGCAAAAGCAATATGCAGATCAGCAGAGGACTAAGCGATCTTTTGAGGTTGGTGACATGTTATACCTCATGCTGCAGCCCTATAGGCAGTCTACTCTCAAGAAGAGTGGAGCAGAGAAGTTGAAGCCACAGTATTATGGACCTTTTAGGATCTCCAAGAGGATTGGAGAAGTGGCTTATGAGTTGGAGCTTCTAGCAGGTAGCAGGGTACATAATGTGTTCCATGTATCTCGCCTCAAGAAGGCGTTGGGGCATAATGTCACACCATTAGCAGAGTTGCCTCCTCTTGATGAAGAGGGGAAATTGACATTGGTACCCGAAGCTATAATTGATACCAGGGAATGTAATTTGAGGAGGATCATCAGAGAGTACCTAGTCAAATGGAAGAACCTGCCAGTGGAGGATGCTACTTGGGAGAATGAGCAGATATTGGAGCATCCTAACTTGAGATTGCTTGAGGCAAGCAATCTTAGGGAGGGTGGACTGTAATGTCCCCTTCGTGACACACGGTTAGTCCATCACTCGGTTCCCGTGGACTAGCAGTTTGGATAGGGAATGGGAGTTAGTTTGGCTCGGAGGCATTTGTCGATGGAGAGTTGGTTCGCATTCAGAGGATCTAGTTGGCACCTTCAGAGTTGGCCCAGTTTGATCTTGAGTGTTACTATTTTTAATAAGTTCGGGTTCAATGTCAGTTTGGGATTTTTAGAGTAGGGTCAGAAGCGTCTCGTCGAGACCTTTCCGACGAGCTAAAGAACATGGCATTCCGACACCGTTTTCATATTTATTTTAAAGTCTGAAGTTTAATATAATTATTTATTGGGACTTTACAAATAAATATTATATGGTCACTTTATAAAAATAAGTTATAACTTAAAAGTGACCCTCTAGGAGGTGGGCGCCCATGGGAGTCATAAGGGGATGAAAATTAAATAATAAAACAAATGCAAATTCCCTCCAAAAGGGGCGTTGGGCTTGGAATAAGTTATAAAAGGTGCTGAAGGGCTCATTTTGCATTATGCTTGCTTTTATGATATTTCTCTTTTGGAGCTCTGCTAGGGTTTCTACTTGTGAAGGGTTGAGAATTCGAACCAGTGGCTTTTGGAGATGAAAACCTCCATTAGTGACGGCATTCTACAGGTGTGAAAAACCACCCAACGATGCCATTGTGAGTGGATCTATTCGGCATTCACATTTGTGTTTCATGGTGACGGATTGAGTTGATTTGTGAAGTTATTTGAGATATCTTTTGAAGAGTGTTTATGGCCAACTAAGAGCAATGGAAGACTGCAGATTTGAATGAGTTTATTGTGAGTTTTGTGACAGCTGATTGAGATCCTTGCTGGTCGTACCTCCCTATGCTTGGCCGTACCATTTAATGGTGGA
This sequence comes from Cunninghamia lanceolata, assembly GCA_027924645.1. Lineage (NCBI taxonomy): Eukaryota > Viridiplantae > Streptophyta > Pinopsida > Cupressales > Cupressaceae > Cunninghamia > Cunninghamia lanceolata. The sequence continues at coordinate 494,827 of BSBN01001787.1, read as the reverse complement.
GTTTTGAGGTGTTTGAGGCAGATTTGGCATTCATATCTGGTCGCCTATCCTTGAGGACAGCATACAGTTCATTGCAGACTTATTTCAGCGTCCATACACCATTCTTGTTGTTGTTCATCACTTTCAGCAAAGGCAGTACATCTCCAAGAGTGACATGGGGGCATTTGGGCTTTATTTCTCTTTGTGGGTATTGTAGATTCTTCATTGCTAGAGGCGTTTGGAGCCCTTTGTATTGCTGATATCAATTTGTATGCTCATCTTTGTATTTCTTGGGAGATTGGAGTGATTTCTAGCCATACCCATTGCTGGTCCGGCTACAGCTATTGTATGACGCTGCAAATCTCAATATGGGTATGTCATGGTAATTGATATTTGGCTATTCTGCTATCTGGGTCTTTGTTATTTTCTCCATATCTATTGTACTTTTTCTGGGTTTGCATTCTATGCTCTATATTGTATGCTCCAACAACACATCTGCAGGAAAACTGAAAACCCCGTCTACATTCTTCTCTCTAGTCTAAAAGAACACTATAAAATAATAAAAATCACACAAAAAAAAAAAATTTAAAAATACAAACAGGTACGGCACATTACAGAAAGAAGAAAAGGTTTTTTGACAAATTTGAAATCTACCGACTAAAGATAAGAGGTATGCTTGCCATTTTGTTACTTTTTTATCAACTTTCTAAAACACCCATGTTCACATATCACCAAGAGAGAGGGATAAAGTAAAGAGAATCCCTAGGTATTTAACCATTGTCAAAGGACCACCCCATTCCCAACCAATCTTATTAAACCATAGAGGAGTATTTGTCTAGCTCAAAACCACAGATTTCTGAGAAGAAAGTTTAGACCCAGAGGCAAAAAGGGGGTGGGGTAGCGCAGGCGCGGAGGTTATCATCAGCAAACTGAGTATCAACCAACTCAAAGCCATCAAGCAAAGAAATGCCTTTAACAGGGTGACCAAAGGAAGAATCTCTAAGAAGATAATGCATTGCTTCAGCAGCTATGACAAACAAAGGAAAAGGACAACCCTATCTAATTGATCTCTAAACGGAAACGTGGTAAGAAATAGGTCTATTAACTTCCATGTGTAGAGGCATCGTGAAATATAGAATCTCAATCATTCTATAAAATTTCTCCGTAAACCCCAAAGCTTTCATTACTAATATGATAAAGGGCCACTCAATTCTATCATATGCCTTTTCAAAGTCAAGCAGAGCAATATAAACATTTTGTCCAGTATTTTTTGCCCATTCCATCCCTTCCCAACTTGTAACTAAATTTTCCAAAATGCATCTACTTTGACAAAGCCAATTTGAGATGAAGAGATAATTTTGGGGAGATAGCTCTTCAATCTAACAGCAATAAATTTTGATAATATTTTATACAAGACATTAAACAAGGTAATGGGTCTCTAGTTTTTTACAATTTATTTGTCTCCTTCTTGAGGGAGGAGTTTGATAACTCTTTTGTTAATATCTTTTCCAAGTGAACCTACATGAAATGCTTCTTTGTAGGTTTATAACATGTCACAAGCAATCCATTCTTTCTTTGTTTCATACAAGTCAACTAGAAGCCCATCTATACCAAAGGATTTATCATTTTTCAATCACCCAATGACAGCGATAATTTCATCAAAAGTAAAGTCTCTTTCCAAATTTAAAGCATCATTCTAATCTAGCTTCTGGGGAATTACATCCCTCAGAAGAAATAGAAGATTTGTAAAAAGAAAGAAAAACTTTTTTAATTCTCCTACATCATCAAATAGATTACCCCCAATATCTACAGGATCAATTATTTCTCTAGCAAACAGTGTTCTGAGCACACTGAAGAAATATTTGGTACCTTTATCCCTAAACTTGAGCCAAGACATCTTGGACCTAATTTTATCCCCTTGAGTTAGAAAGTTTTTATTGCACCTTCGTTCATGTTTTATGCTGACCATTTGTTTTTGTAAGGAAAATCTTGGAGCTTGTCTTGTATCCACACCAATTCTTCTAATCCCTGACATTTTTCCTTCTCTTAATTGATTTTAATTTACCTACAGTTTTACAGGTCTGCTGCCAGGCCAACACACAATCATTCCATCAGTCAACATATGTAGATGGAATAAGATCCTTTGATCAGATTTCTGATAGTTTTAATATCATCAAGACAGTCCCTATCTTTGAAAAGATCAACATTGAGCTTAAATACCCTTCATCTTTGGAAAATTTAGCTTGAGAGTCTCCTTTAATCAAAATGGACATCTCAATATGGTGGTATTCAGAATGTGCGTAAGGTGACACCCTGACATCATTACTGCCAATAGAGTTATAAATCTGGAAGAAATGATTGTGGAAGTAAAAACTATCTGACCTAGAGTATACTCTCTTAGCTCCACTTTGACTATTACACCAAGCAAACCAAATCCCTTTGTCTTTGTTTTTTGTTATTTTTAATTGCATATCATTCACAAATATTCTGCTCGTACGAGCATCAATGGGAGACTAATACAAGCTATTTATAAGCAAACACACTAGAAATTACCTACGGAAGACCAAGAGTCACTACTTAGAAATCTACTTCATTCAGAAACTCATCCACATTAGAAGCCAACTATGGAAGACCAAGAGTCACAACTTAGAAATCCACATTAAACGTACCTATGAGAATTTGAACTTGGTCCCCATAATGAGAACCCAATGTTTTAACCAATTAAGCTCAATTCCTTGGACATTGTTGTCTTTCTTATTGCCACTCAAAGGGTCAACTAAGCTTAGCATCCTTTTCATCTTTAGCCCAGAAGAACATTTCATTACATTTATAGAAAAATTTGATTCTACCCTGTTTGTCTTGTTTGTTCTCTATCATATTAAAGTCGCACCAAGAACCCAAGGAACCTTTGGCAGATTGCTAACAAGCCATTTCCACAATTTTACTTTGTTCCCATAGTCAATAGCAGCATATAGGGAACAAAGTCCAAAATTTTCACCCTGAAATTCTATCATAACCCAAACAGCCTTATTACAAGGAGAATTCCCAAAGTTTATCACACAGGAAGCCCATTTGAGAGAAACAAGAATCGGTGATCGTCCTCTTCCTTTATCATGATTAGTGGGGAAGCTAGATGCATTTCTCCAAATGAATCTTAAAGCACAGTCTAAAGAGAAACCAATAGTTTTACTTGTAGCATTAAACCATCTCTAGAATTACAAAACAACCTCAACATAGCTCTCCTATCATAGGCTTCCAAACCTCTAACATTCCAACTAACACATTTTAGCTTGTTTTGGGGGGGTTGGGAAGGTGTGGAGTGTAGGGCATTACAGAGGGGTTTTGGGTCTTTATAAAGTCTTTCGAAACAACTACGAAGCTTTTCTTCCTTGCCTTTCATACTACTTTTAGGATTAACATTACCAAATTCAATATGTTTTCTTTTTTTTTATTCTTCAATCAGTTCGTATGCCATCTCCACAATCTTTTAATTGAGGACAGAGCCAACAATTAACAAGGGAGTTGCTTCCCCTTCATTTGTCAACCCCTGATTGAAGCTCTCAAGGCTGGGTTTTAGTCTTTTGGAACCCCCAACAAAAACAGTGTGCCTTCCCTCTACAGCCTTTACAAGGAAGTCAGCCTTGGGTAACATCAAGATGTCTTGGGAAATTATCAAAGGCTTCTCAAGTCCTGTTTCAATATTCTTAACCATACTATTTGAAACCGTACCACCTTCATTCTTCACATTTAAGTCCTCGATAATTTCCTTTAAGGTTCCATGTTTAGGGGAACAGGGGAGTTCTTTATTACTCACAAAGGAAGAAGGGTCAGAGTCGTCAGACATTATCACAGGGTTCTCCTCTATTAACCTTTTAGGAAGCTTTGACTATTCACCTTCTTGATCACTCGCCATGTTATTCTCCATGGAGGGATTGGTAGCACCAAAATCAGACCCACTAGGCTTAATCAAAAGGCAATTTTTCCTCAAATGGCTATCTTCTTTACATAGAAAGCAAGCATTAAGTCCACCTAATACTTTAATTTCACGTTGAAAAATTTTATCATCAAATTGAAAACATAAAACTTCAAGAATTTCCTCATTCGGTTTAACAGAAGTTAGAACCCCAGCACTAAGATGAGGTAATGTTACTCTTGTCTCTTCAACTTGTAGAACTTCCCCTAGCGGTTTCAAAGCATAAGGGAGTAGAAACCATAATTGAGATGGAATATTTTGCACTTCAATCCACCTTGGGGAAGCACGAATTACAACATCTAACGAGCTCAAATCAGGGTTCCAAGAGAGAGCCCTAAAAATAGAACAACCCGTAATCCAAAACAAGCAATTTAAGACTCACTTTTGCATATCAGCATTTTTTAAAACCACCATGAATGAACCAAATTGCACAATTCTACAAAACGACACATAAATCCTTAGTTTTTTCCCCCGGACTGACACTGCCCAATCATCAAAAAAAATTCTAGAAGGGAAAGCTTCTTTATGAAGACAAACAGAAAAATGGCAATATTCCTTAATCTATCCTCCTCTTCTAACAACGTCGGACATTGCAAAGTTAGAAGAAAAAACCAAAATTTTCTTAGTTATGGGAGGCCGCTTACCATCCCTTTCTCTTGCTTAGGTGGGCTTCTCGTCCTCAAAGATGTCATTAATGTCTCCTCCTCCATGTTTGTTGCTAACAAAACTAGCACCCTTCTAATTTTTAACACCAAAATCCACATTTGTAGATGAAACATCAAAACCGACCTTAAAATCCTTTTTACCCCCATTTTTACTAGGGCAGCTCACTCTCCCCTTCTGAGCTCTGCTCCTCTACACCACCCCACAACTCCTCATTCTCTCTATACTCCTTCCTTCTTAAAGCAACACCTCTAAACAACCCACAACCTTGCACTATTCTCATTTGTCCCACCCGCTCTACAATGGATTTCTGGAATAACTCTTTGCTTGTAACTCTCCCTCATCTACCAATTCTGCCACCTTTGCATCCCTTCAAACATAGCCAAAGCTTACGTTGTCCTCTGATGGTTTGAAAGAAAAAACTGCATACTTGAAGACCCTCAAAAGCATCATTGTTCTTGCCCAAAACTCCATAAAGACCCGGATCCATTTTCATTGAACTGGAAGTTTACATTTGATATAACTTGCAATGCTATATTTCAGGAAGTAATTCCATCCACAACTTGAAGCTTTTTTGAGTATAGGTTTGTTGGAACTTGGAAGAATTATCTCGTCAAGCAAATACTTTGAGTCCTCCGTAAAGGGAAATTCATGTTACAGCAATTAAGTCTGACATAGAACAACATTATCTCCCTAGGAAAGACAGAATTTGGAACTATGCATTAAGCCCTCGAGGCAGCTAGAATGCTCTTTTTGAAAGATGATGTAGACGGAGGAAGCTTAATGGTTGAAAAAATTTACGATACTCAGTAAATGTTTTCATAACAAATGAAATATAAATGTGATATGGTTAAGTTCAAAACAATGCATAGAATTTTCTGTTAACTTTGTGTGGAAATAGCAAATTTAGACCTGCATTTTATATCTAAAAATGACCTATCTTTTTAAAGAAGTTTTACCAATTGGTAAGTCTCATTTTTAGATGATAAAATATTTAGCCAGTTGGAGGAAAGAAAAAACAGCCAATATGGTGATTGATACTTTTAGCTTTCAATGGATGGAAAATATTACTTTTATGGTCTTCAAAAAAATATGTATTATAGAATAACTCTGAAAATTAATAGGATTTACTACTATAAATGTAGATTTTGGCGAGATTACGTGAAGTTTGAATATATATGTGAAAATGGTTTTTTTATTTTTTTAAAATTACTAACCAATAAGTCTATATTTTGGAAATTTTGTGAAAATGATCCCCAATGGCAAGAACCAGACCATAAAAATTACTCATAAGAAAAATGCAAGAATATTTAGTAAGAAAACACGAATTCCGTAACAGAAATATAGAAGAATACTAAAAACTTACTGTTGATTTCATTATCGAGATTGGACCTGAAATCAAACAATGAGAAATCAGTTGAAAGGAAAAAGTCTTAAGAGTTAAAATCTTGAAACATTATGTTTATCAACCCTAATCATAATTTCATGCACTGTGGGTTTTGCAGCTAGTCAATCCCAAAACTGGAGAATTAACTGAAATATACCTACTACGAGTCATATATATATCATCTTAAAATAAAAAGCATGAATTTAATGGGAGTTGAGGACAACCTTGAGTTGTTCATTCTGCCCTTCGGCTCAGAGCAACTTGGAGCAAGAAGAGCTGAGGCTGTAAACTTTTCCAAAATGAAAACTCACACAACGGATTATTCTAAGCATTCCCTCACGTTGGGTTTCTATGAATTTTTTAACGCCAGTTGCCTTCCCAACGAACTCGTAAGAAGGTGCAACTGTCTTCTTTGCTCATAAGACTGAAAGTTTAGCGGGGAAGAGGAACAGGTTCCTCCCATTGAATGCACGCGACTTTGTTGCCTCGTGGCAAGAGAGGGAAGACCTATGTTTCGGGATAGCGGAAGGCGGGGTCGGCAAGACAAAAGGAGAACAAGGTTAACGTAAGTTTGTACAGCGGAAGGCAAAGTCCACACTGACCATGTGGGACCGGGGCACACTCTGGGGAGGAATAGGTCAGCCTCCACTATCTCTATTTATTAAACAATTTGAGTTGATCTTTGGTGAAAAATTTGCCCTCTTGAAAGAGAGTTCACAAGTTCAAATCCTCCAAAGTGTAGGGTATGTATGCTTCATATTAGAAGTGTTATCACCCAGTCTTGCACCCATGCATACAGCGGTGAAGCCTATGCAAACTGGAGTAACATGGGACTGATCTCTAAATGTAGGACCTTGCTAAGTGAGATCAGACCTCCGGAGAAGGCCGGCTTCCTTGTCTAGTTATCACCTAAAACTACTGAATTGTTGGGGGGAAAAGGGAGAGAGAAAGCTTGCAATGGAAATGAAATAAAAGCTTGAAAACAAGGGTGATACACCAGACAGACTAAAAAAACTTTCACAGAACTGGACGATGCACAACACAGCCAGATATAGCAAGCAGGTATACACAGATTAGATGATTCCAGCAGAGGCAAGAAGTAAGATGATTGAGAGGAACAAAGACATTCACAGACAACCATATGCAGATTCACACAGAACTAGAAAATCAGCAAAAGGTATGATAACTTGCATATATTCAGTAAGAAGGCAAGGTTACAGTAACTGAAAGCTCTGTTTGGAAACAGAAAAGCCTTAATGCCAAAAATTTTCAACCACCTTTACATCATAAGCCTCAGCTTATATAGCATCTTCATCTAACCTAAGTCGGTTACCCAATTCACTCAGCGAGCTGCAATCAAAAATATCTTCCTGAAGGGACGTCCACTTGCCAGGAGTAATGGCGCCAAAGGATCTAGAACAGGGGCAGGTGAGGAGATATTTAGAATCATTAATACGAGTAGCTTACTCCTCGATCTTCCCCACCCAGGTGGCGGAGAAGATATCTAAAACCAGGCGGTGGCAAGATATTTCTGATCATTAATGCGAGCTGCCTCCTCCTGTGCTGCAATGAATGCAAAAAATATCTGCACCAACTCAAAAAGTCATCGCTAAAAAAGTCCACCCAACCGACATGCAGATCCGGATCAAAAAAAAAGGAAGTGGGAACCTTCCTGAAAAATTCCCGCCAAAAGGTCATCACTGATATTTTCAAATTTCTGCAGGAAAAGATTGTCCCACATGCACCCAGAGAAGATGCCCCCATCACTTTATAAGCCAAGCCGTGAGCATACATAATGTCGGTGCTTTTGCTTCTGACGGTATCATCATGAGCCTCATCATCATCCTTCTCCTCATCATGTTCCTTCGGCAAGACTCCTTAATATCGACGGGCCGATTGCATGTTAGCCCAATATATAAATGTCACCCCGATATGAAATATCCTCCTGATGCGAAAGATCCTCCTGATCATGTTCATACAACATACCTCTTCATATCCAGGTGACGTCATCAGCACATTAGAGTAGGGTGATATTCGGAAGCAAGAATGATATTTGTAAGGTACCTGATATTTGGAAATATCATCCTCATCCTAAAGAAACCTGATGATGATATATCTGCCAACATCCTGATGACGTCAGCAGCATGTTGGAAAATCGGGATGATCCTCGAATGCTAACTAATGTTAAGAAAATATGACCCATTTCGGGCCTTGACAACATCATCATGATATTCGGGGCAGGATGATATTCGGAAATATCATCCCTGCAAAATATCAGGGTGCACTGTAGCTTCATCGTAAGATCGGTGTGATCTTGGAATATGACTGATATTTGGAAATATCACCCCCGGCAGAAATATGCATGAAGCTGTGAAACAAGCGGATATCGCCATGACATAAGAATGACGTCAGCAGCATGTCGGGCGATCTAGCGAACATGAAGTGAAAAATAACATCAGGATGATCTTCAAAGATCACCCGATATTCAAATGTGATGACCCCTCAAAAGATCGAGTCATACTTAGAAAACTTAGTAGCACCAACATCAGGATGATCTTCAACTAAGATCACCCGATGTTAAAATATCGTGCCCGATATTTGAAAATCAGGCTAGCAGAAATATGACCCTCGCAAGAAACATCAGGATGATAATGGAACATGATGATGATGACCTCCTCTGAAGAAAATATGATGCTGATGCTAAAAAACGCTTAGGAGGTCCCAAGACTTAGAACTCTAGGATTTCTTGGGAAGGTGCCTGCATGAGTACTTGGAAGATTTACACCTTGTATGGTCACTTCTAAAGGATTTTCAAGAAAAATGCAAGGTGAACTGTTTGGCTCTGGATAGAGGAAAATAGGTTAACAAGAAGCATAGTTAGGTGCCTAGCTATTAGAAGCAAAGCCCCCTGTGTACTCGAAGTACACTTGTAAGCAGAGTTGTGCAAGAACTTTGAAGCTATTAGAAGCACAACCTCCTGTGTACTCGAAGTATGAGGTAGTTGCCTCTTGCGTACTTGGAGTATGAGGTAGTCTCATATGTTATAAGCCACATGTAGTTTTGTCCAGCATTTTGAGCAGAGTTGTGCAAGATGTTTGAACCTATTAGAAGCACAATTACCTGCCTCTTGCATACTCAAAGTATGAGGTAGTCTCATATGTTATAAGCCACCTATATTTTTGCCCAACATTTTGAGTAGAGTTGTGCAAGACAATTGAAGCTATTAGAAGCACAGTTAGGTGCCTCCTTTGTACTAGGAGTATGAGGTAGTCTCATGTTATAAGCCACTTGTAGTTTTGCCCAATTAGCTGCCTCTTGCGTAATCAGACTATGAGGTAGTCTCATATGTTATAAGCCCCCTGTATTTTTGCCTAGCATTTTGAGCAAAGTTGTGCAAGACGATTGAAGGTATTAGAAGCACAGTTACGTGCCTCCTCTATACTCAGAGTATGAGGTAGTCTCATGTTATAAGCCACTTGTAGTTTTGCCCAGCATTTTGAGTAGAGTTGTGCAAGATGATTGAAGCGTCTTGGGCCATTCAATTTCGTTGATCCCAATATTTTCATGTTTTAGACGATTGAAGCTATTAGAAGCACATTTAGCTGCCTCCTGTGTACTCAGAGTATGAGGTAGTCTCATATGTTTTAAGCCACATGTAGTTTTGCCCAGCGTTTTGAGCAAAGTTGTGCAAGACGATTGAACCTATTAGAAGCACAGTTAGTTGCCTCCTGCGTACTCGGAGTATGAGGTAGTCTCATATGTTATAAGCCACCTATAGTTTTGCCCAACATTTTGAGCAGAGTTGTGCAAGACAATTGAAGCTATTAGAAACACATTTAGGTGCCTCCTCCGTACTCAGAGTATGAGGTAGTCTCATGTTATAAGCCACCTGTAGTTTTGCCCAACATTTTGAGCAAAGTCATGCAAGACGATTGAAGCGTCTTGGGACGTTCGATTTCATCGATCCCAATATTTTCATGTTTTACCATCCTCAAGAATATTTTCACGTTCGCATGTGGTCTCCTTTTCCTTGAGCCATTCAATTTCGATGATCCCAATATTTTCATGTTTTACCATCCTCATGAATATTTTCATGTTCACGTGTGGTCTCCTTTTCCTGTTCACACCTATCGTCCTCCACGTTAGGTTGATTTGAATGTGTTTATTTAATGAACCTAGATGTCGTCCTCCACATTACGCTGATTTGAATGTGTTTATTTAATGAACCTAGATTTATATTATGAAAAGTATTTTCCTCCCCCACTCTAGATTGTCTGGATTATTTTTTTATCCATAAATTGAGTCCTATTAATGACACCATTGAATTCTTTGGCTTTCTTCTCATTTATTTTTTAGCTATTTCTATTATATTTTATTATAAATGCCATTTAGTAGTTTATTGCTCTTTTTAAATTAAATTTAAAAAAAAAATTACAGTTTTAAAATTATAATGGTTTTTGATCTTTTGAAAATTAATTAATAACTTATTTTTAATTGTACATTTAAATATTTTTAATTAATTGATTTTTATACAATTAATCAAATACTCAGAGAATCCTTATGTTTTCAGTTCTAACTAGGTATTTCTTCTACTTTAGTTGGCCTATAGAATGGAAATTTTGTATCTTTCCTGAAGTCTCGAATTCCTATGGTTTTTTAGTGCTCTGGTTGGAGACAAGGCATTTTCCCTGGTTGAACATGGTAATTTTCATGTTGAATTTTCATTTATGAAAAATGTGAGAAAAATCTTGGCCAATGAGAAAAAGGGCGAGTTAAAAATTAAACGACCCTTCTAAGGTCTTTATTGTTTGTTGCATGGGGACACGTATATGCAGATGGTTGTGTATGGGACCTTCTAGGTTTTGTGTTCAATATGAATGAATGAAAGATTTTAATGACGTCCACGAGGCCACAGCAGCCTATGGGACCCAGAATCGCGCAAGGCCCACCCCGAAACAAGGCCGTTAGACATTTTTCAACCCTTTCTCTAGCTCAGATCTTCTGCTGTGAATTTTGATCAAAAAGTTTGCAGTTTTACACCGCGAAATAGGGTTCAAACTCCTCAGTGGCATGCTTTTCTTACACCGCTCGAGCATTTCAATGTAACGACTCTAATATGGATAGAGGTTTTGATAGTGGGTTTCATTGAGTTCGAGAGGAATGCAGATCTTGACTGAAATTGGTAGAGATTAAGCATGTCCACCTTGCAATGCCAAAGTTCCTTATATTTGAACTTCAAGACTTAAGCACGGAGTTGCTATATGTTTTACAAAGCGAGCAGGAATATATGTTGTCCAATGCAAGCAAAGACCTCCATCTGTTTTCAACATTGATGTTTGGTAACATTCACTTGGGTTGACGGAGCTTTCTTCTTTGCTTGTTTCCATCTCTCTACTCATTAATTTGTTAATATTCTCTCGATTTCCATTTCCATTTTCATTCTCAATGACTCAGCTTTTGTAGATGTGTTACTACTTCAGGGATTTCAGCGATTTCCAATTTCAATACCAAGAATTTCACTCTGGGGATGCCTATTTGTCTTAACAATGCTTTTTCTTTGTTGTTCTTTTCTCCTTGTTTTACTTCCCTACGATTCATTGTGCATATTGCTTCATATATTGAATTGTGGTAATGCTGTTGGTCTGGCGCATTGAGACCTTAAGAGCCATTAGGGGAAGGCTATTTTATTTTATTTAAACACCCTAGAGCAAATGTATAAGCACCAAGTACAGGTATAGCAGTCTCAAATTAGAAGTACAAATGTACGATGACTCCTTGAGATGTCAAAAATAAATACTTTAAAGCTAAGTTGTGTGATATTCTTGTTTAATAGTTTGAAACATATTTCTCTTTCATTAAAACTAATTGTGTTTAATTGTAATTATGCATAACATTTGTATGGGCAATTTGCTAATATTCTTGCCCTTCACAACCAAGTCCACTGCATAATGTGTTTTTTATGCCATTTGGACCTCATTGAAGCAAAATGTGAATTGCAATGGTAGTGTTAAACATTACTTTGTTTATATGCCATTTGGACCTCTCTAAAAATGAAACCATAAAGAAAATTGTAAGCGAGACAACGCCAAATTAAGTTGTTAACAAAGTACATTGCACTTTGTTTTTCTTTTGCTCTAACTGATATATATATATATGCCCCTAGCCTTGCTCTGTACCTATAGAGTGAGCAACATGCCAAACTATTTCCATACATTCCTAGTTTGTGACCCAACCAACATGTCAGGCCAACAATGAACTAAGAAGGTATGATAAAATGGTTTGGCCAATAGTTTGCAAAGTTTTAATTGTCTAGACTACTATAGCATATGTACTTAAAAATATTACTGTAGTTTAACTCCTTTATAACTATAAACAAAATTGCAAGTCATGGCACCAAAGACAAAGAGGCCCCCAGCGGCTTAGAATCTGCTTGACAAATAAATCTAAAAATGCAAAATTAAGATTTGAACAATAAACATTGTTCTTCCTTGAGCAATGTTAGGATCCTTTTTCTGTAGAATGAGAGTTCTGGAATGGTAACCAAAAACAACTATGTGGCCATGGATGCAGTTGCCTTATGTACTTTTTGGATTTTCAAGGCAGTTGCACTACTTTTATTATCAAATGAAGTTTTCTGAATATTATAATTCTACCTAATTCTTAATTGGGTCTCGAAAACCCTCTTTCTGTGTACACATATGTAAGGCTATCATGCTTTACTATTTGCAAGCTAAAATTATTTCTCTTGCCATTGGCCCATAAGGCATAATCATTGGGTCATTAAGATTTTCTATCTCCACTGTCTTGTGTATGTTATCTGCTATAGAATTTTTATGAAGCTAAGCTTGGACAGTTTTAATAATTGTGGATCTTTGGGCTCTGAACCTTAATAAAAATCATTGATGAAATAGTTGGAAATTGATACTGTCAGCAAGTTCCAAGTGAGACCTAAATCACTATCTACTTGGGTAGGGATTTGCTCAATTCAACTGTAATGACTTCTAGAACTCATTGGTTATTTGGTCAAAACCAGGGTTGGTTCTGAAAATTCATAAAGATTACACCATTTCAAACTCTTTATTTGTAGGTGTCTTAATCCATGAGGCAATATGCCTTGGTTTTGGTAGACCTATTTCTTCATGGAGATCACATCTTGATCTGATGTGCACTGCATGTTGTTGATTGTTATTGTTGTGTTTAACTATTGGCTGTAAAAGCTATTGTCTTATGTTTTATGTAATTGGCTCTTATCTATCTTATGAGTGCCATGTTGATAATGCTTTTTCAGAAAATATGACTAATGTCAAAAAAAGTATTTCACATTTGTTGCAAGATATATAGTGTTACATCCCTAACTTTAACTATGTTTTACTTTTTACTTTTGTAGTAATTAGTAGATGATTGTGCATAATTCAATGATTTGACGTTTAGTAAAATGTCGGGAAAAATCAATGTTTTCATGAGTTATGTTTATTGGACTAAAATTGACATATGTTTATAAGTTGTCAAGATGTGATTTCATAAGGATTATGAAATAATTTTTGATACACTAATCTCAAGTTGGTGATTGCAAGTTGCATTCATGGAACAGGCTTCCACCCCTTTGAGAAAATGAGGAAGAGCATCATCAGAGAGAAGGGAATAGATATAAGGAAAAGAATAGTTTGTCACCATCGTAAGTCTTGTGTTGGTGCAAAATGGTGAACCTAGTTGATTCGAGTAAGTGGTACTTGACCCTACTTGTCTAAGTTGTTTTCTATTCGACAGTTGTCAATTTGTGTTTAGGAAAGTTTGACTATCGACGAGGATTAATCGATAGTCATTAGTCCTTGTTTGATATGAATATAGTTTATATTCATGAGATACTACTATTAAATGGTTAAATATCTCTTTTTGGTAATTTTCGATTGAAACACCATTATGTTATCCTATCTATATGATTTTGATGTTTTCGCAAGATTATGAGGGGGAGACTACCTCGACCCCTTTCACACATCTCGTTGAAGGATTAATAACAATGTTAGTAAATGTTGTAAATGTAAACATTATGTTGATATATGTTTACATTTATTACAAGATGTATGAGTATATCTTATACCTTTTAATCATGAGCTCTCTAGAGAACACGATAAAGTGATATTTTATTGTGATCTGCTACATGTTTTATGGGGTTATAAAGATTTCACCCCCAAACGGAAGAGCACAAGAATGGTCGTTAAGACCAATTACTCTATTTTGATTGCATGTGAGAAAAGCATCTTGATAGACAATGTGCGAAGGGCTCTATGGGTTGGTGTAGTGGTATAGATTCCTTAATAGTGCGGGCTACCTTTAAACTTTTGGAAGCTCAAGCCCCTATATATATATTCTCTAACTGCCTAATGAAAACCACTTCCACTGAACCAATAATAGCAGGGGTCGAAGCTCTCATTTATAATAATATTACCTCCAATAGCTTCTAGTCTTGGGGATAGATGATAAAATTTCATAACGATACTCTTCCATGAGATGACAATCAATTGGCGAAGACCCACTACCCCTTAAAGGTTGCATGCTTCCATCGTGAGCCGGGGGAGGCTTGTTTCCAGGAAGTTTAAACGCGAGAGGTGGATAGTGGATGGTTTTGACAGTTATCAGGAGGAGGGGTATCAATGGTTCCGAGGAGGCCATTGCAGAAAAAAAGATTAAGCAGGGCTAGTTTCCCTCCATTTTGGTCTTCGGGGAACGAAGGAAATGACTTTATTGGGTATCGAAGAAAGTATTAGTAGAGAGTTGGTGAATCCTTAGAATTAGTAATGGATGCTAAAATTTTTAGCAATGGAATGATTAGTTTGAGTAATTTTAAGGGGGGCAATAAGGCTGTAGACAAATATTCGGAAGGCGAGGTTGGACAGGAATGGAGTTACAGCAGGACTAATGCATGGGCTCGGAGGCAAAATCACCACTATGTGGATTGAGTTCAACGTCTGCATCAAATGAAGTTGAATCTTCGCCTCCACACATGAACTATGAATCGAGTAATGGAGGAATTCCTTGAGCCCTCATGGGAGTTTTCTCAGTTAAAAAAAAAATAGAGACTTGTAGACGATGCCCTTTGGGGGCATATGTTCCCATTCTAACTTGATATATCTCCTGGTTATGGTTGTTGACGTGGAGGTAGAGTGAAGAGCTCATGCTCCCTTTTAAAAACTTAACTCTTGAGCTTCTCTACAAGGAAGGTGGTATGCAAACATCACAGTCTCTTGAGGTGCATGGGAAAATGTTTATCAACTCGTCAGTTGTTCCTATTAATGTTTTTCTTGAACTTCTTTTGAAAGATAATATACCCACTATGTAAAAAGTAAGCTGATCCTAAAGATGTATACAGGCTGATCATGAAGATATTATACGACTTCATATGTGAGTAATGGAGGGATTAAGAATGGTTCTATGCTGGAAAGAGTTTTCTGAACTCATGGGTTATTTTTATTAGTGTTTTCGTTGAACCTCTCTTATGGGTGCAATCCACAACTCTTCCTTTGAGAAGAGCATGAACAATGGAGGTAGTAAAATATACGAAGTGTGCTCAGGGTAACGACGCCATTCTGGGAAGAAATAAAAAGGTTGTGATAGACTCAAAGTGGCAATATGCAAGAGACTGCAGAGTATGGATGGTGAGGACAGCATAAAAGTTCTCATTTAGCTATGATTTTGAGAAAGAAAGGAAAAATTGGTGCACAACAGGGTCTTCCTCCCTCTCGAAAGCTTTATTTTAGATAGAGAAATTTTTCATGCTTATATTATGCCCTAATATTTTGTTCAGGTGAAGCCAACTTACTTAGAATATAGCCGACAAATTGGGTTGATAACTTAGTTTATCTGTGTGAGATTATATGGTAGTTGAACCAAGAATAACTTAGTTGGTATAAGGTTGAAAACATATAGAACTCGTGGGTCAAGAACTAAGTTGCATAAGTTGATATGAGGGTCATGTAGATCAGAAGAGGCATTTATAACTATAACATTTGTAAAAAGATCCACTTTGACTATGCTTTGATGGATGTCCTTACCCTCTTTTAAAGCTCCAATTTGAGCATTGGTAAGTAGGATGTTGGCAAAGGTTGTAGAATCTGGTTCACCTGCCAACTGTAAATGCTTGAAAGATTGCAATCATTGCATTCCATGTTAGCACATTCCTTCGAGTCATTCTTTTAAACATTTCACGTGCTTTGAGTATGCTTGTACATTTTGCATGCATGTCTACTAGTCCGGTTGATCTTCAATATCTATTAAATTCCTCTATCCTTCATCCTTTTAAATATGTTCATACTTTACCTATAAGTTTCATTTTGGCATGGGTTGGGTGCATGTAGTCAATGTGAATTGAATGGGTTGAAGACTCTTGTATTGCAGTGGTGGAACACTTTATGGGATGTTGTTAGATGTGAAACACCCTAAGAAACTATTTATATTAAGATATATGTATTCTTAAATATGACAAGCATATTTATTATATGCAAGGATGATGAGCATAAGTGTACCTATGCAGTTTTGTAAGAGGATAAAACTCCGTGTTGTATATGCGTAAGCGAGATAATGATGTGGTATGCATGTAGGTGAGATAATGGTATAATTTTTACACCTTGAGATTAAAGATTAGGAATTGAAATATGTTCATTTATGTTAGAGTGATATTGTTATCATTTAGAACAACTTGAATAGTGATATAATATTACTTGCTTATTCGATAGCAATGATAAGTATTATAATGATAGTTTAGGATATTATACATTAGTTCTTAATGCTTCTTAGCGAAAGTTAGTTGACTTGAGAGGACCAAGAGGGTTAATGATTATATCATAGACTCAACTTATCAAGGGTTATGTGTCATTTATCTAAAGGAGGTTATATATATGAGTTCATGACCTGACTTATGTTGAGAGTCAGTAGACTTAGGTAGATCAAAAGATTGAAAGTATTTTTGTTACCTTGATGACTCAACCTATTTGGGTTGATATAATAATCTTGGTCAAAAGACTAGTTTTGAAAAGTGTAGGTATCCCTTAAGATATATATGAATGAGGACATACCTCATATACTATGTTTATTCATGTTATGTGAAATGTGAATTTGGACAATGCTATGTGGTCTAGGAAGACTAGAGGTATTTGTTCTCATGTTTTGTTATATTTATGTTTATTATCATTGGAAAACAAAGATGTTTGATATTTCCATGTTTTGGGTTAAAGAAGCTAAACCCTATTATTTAAACAAGGAGGAATTAGGAAACCTATAACTCTTATGTTGATGTGACATCGTTTATATTTTTATATATGGATCGATAGTGAAAGGTCAAGGTAATCATAAAGCAATTCCAGGAAGAGTTTTAGCAGTACTCTATCAAATTTAAGTGATTCTATGATACAGTCGAAAACTTGTTATATTGCACCAAAGACGTGCGATATTAAAGTCAGAGAGGAGTGACAGAAGGTCATAGACCCTAGAAGTTGCAAGTATGCAAAGGGAGAATCTCTGAAAGGTTAGAATTACCTAAACATATATTTATTGCATGTATGTCCTAGGTTAAGGATTATGTTCAAAGTCAGTTTGACTAGAATGGATTTCAATATAGAAAAGTTGTGTCTAGAATTTCTAAATGAAGAAAGTAAACTGTAGGACTCAGATGGAAAAACTTGTTGGCTTCTTATATCTATACCCTTCGTGAAGGGTAGGGCCACTTCCAGTAAGGAGGGTGTGTGGGAGACCGCTGGTCTGTGGTTGGAGGTAAAGCACTCCGATGATGCTCTCCCTCTGAAGCAAAGGACTCACCAATGCTCTTGAAAACAGATGTCAACATTCCAGATGTAGTGTACTCCATGTGATGGTTTATGATAGTCAAACTTATGAGGTAAAACTATTATTTTGCCAAGTACATCTTTTGTAATGTAATGAAATGTGAAAGGATTTCAATATGATTCTAGTTTTGATTATGTTATGATTTCAAGGTTGAAATTATATAGGAAGTTGTACTTTACTTCTTGTGATTATGCAAATGATATTTAATTTAAGTAAAAAAAAAATTCTCTCTCATGTTTACCATCTTTCTTTTTACTTTCTTGTAAATCAATGAGTTTATCTTAGTATTAAGATATGGGTTGTTACATATAGAGCAGGACAACATCTATTGTTGTATTTGAGGATAAAGCAATGAAAGTACTAGCATAAACATCTCAAACTATTTAGGCATTTCCTAGGTGATGATGACATCATGAAATTATTTAGGTCGATTTCTGTCAAGAGATAAGAGACAAGACAAACACAAGTGAAACCTTAAATACCTACTAATTGTTCTAAGAATGTAGTGCATGTTAGCATAGAAAATGGTATTTGTAACCTTAAATTTAACATAAGTAATCTGTAAGAGACCCTATTATATATGACTGAAATTTTGATCTAATTTAGATAAGATTTCTTGCACAAATCAATGCCAAACATCAACACAAATCACAAAAAATGGAAGCCAACAAACTCCTTGCATTCATATTGATTGATCATGAAATTACATCACAAAGCATATTGTTGTCATAAGATTTCTGTCACTGTATCAGTCATATCAGACCAGATATCATCATGAAAATGTGAACATAATGCCTTTTACAACATCTACAATCATATACAAACAATTGCCAAATGTCCTCAAGTCTAAAATAGATCAAAATAGCCCTAGAAGTACAATTATATTTGATTGATATAAATGATCAGCTAGCTGCCATGACTGTTGTAGGTGCATATTTCAATCAGCCCATGCAAAATGTCTTCAAATGCTTCAATAACCCACTCCCAAGCCAAGCGATGGGTTCGTTATGCAACTTGCAACTCCCAGAATCCTTGTAGACTTGTCCAATATGCTTAAAAAGCCCTGAAACAATATAAAGACCTTACTGTCATGAAATATTAGAACCTCTAACTTGTATAAATCTCACTCCAATGATATCATAGACCCTAAAACTACCTTGATAATGCTTCCAATGGATCAAAGGCTTCAATATGATATCAAATATATTTCAATAGCTCTCCTAAACCTACAAATTCAAGCTCAATGGTGAATATTTAGATAATATCACCTCACATAGAGTATGGGGTCATCACCATACAAACACAATGTTAGGGTTAGCTAGCAGAAGATATCAATTAAATGCAAATAAAGATTAAACAGAGGAATAGAAATACACATAAATAATAACAACAAGAGACAAGTTTTAACGTGGTTCACCCAAACTCGGGCTACATCCACCAAACAGAGAGTCCAATATTATTATCCAGTAAATCAAACCGATTACAATCAGCAATCCCTGCAACTCAATACCGCTGCAAATGCTACAATAGAATATATCAAAACCCTAACCCTTAGCCGCTTTTATCAAGCCTTTTTGTTGGTTACAAAAATTAGGGTTTTCTTATGTCGGTCATAAAAAAATAGGATTTTTTATGTCGGCCCTAAAAAAATTTCTCGGGGGCTACCGCCCCCGAACCCCGACGAGGATACATGGCTAGTGTACAATACTTTCCTGATCAGTCGCCACCTACCAACAATCTCCCACTTGGAGACTGTGCCTGGACGACACCGCTGCGCATGCAGCTCCCACTAGAAATAAGCACCCTGGACTCTACTGTTCTGTTTTGATTGTTTTCAGTCTAGAAGACCAATTGAAGCTGAAGAGGAGCTCAGCTTCTCCCTTATCACTGCCTTTGTAAACATATCCGCTGGATTTTCATCTGTATGTATCTTTTCCAGCCTTAACTGTCCATCATCCAACACCAACCGAATAAAGTGATACCTCAACTGTATGTGTTTGGTCTTTGAATGCAAGGTAGAATTCTTTGCAAGATGTATGGCACTTTGACTATCTGTATACAAAGAACTGTTAGCCTGTTGTTTACCCAATTCTTCCATGAAAGATTGCAGCCATATCATCTCCTTGCTCGCCTCTGTTGCAGCGACATACTCTGCCTCTGTGGTGGATAAAGCAACCACCTTTTGCAACCTGAAAATCCAACTCACCGATGTTCCACCTACAGTAAAGACATAACCTATAGTACTCCGCCTGGTATCAATATCCCCTGCCAAATCTGAGTCTACATAACCTGCTAAATCAATATTAGAGCCCCCAAAACATAAGTGTTTATTAGATGTACCTCTCAAATATCTGAGAATCCATTTTACCGCATTCCAATGCTCAAATCCAGGATGACTCATATACCTGCTAATGACTCTAACAGCATGTGCAATATCCGGTCTCGTGCATACCATGGCATACATTAAACTTCCTACAGCTAAAGCATATGGTACCTTGGACATTTTCTCTTCCTCCTCTTATGTCTTAGGACACATCTCCTTAGTCAATTTCAAATGACTAGGCAAAGGTGTGCTGACAGCTTTTGCATTCTCCATGTGGAATCTCTGCAACACCTTTTCAACATAAGCAGTTTGAGATAGAGTCAATTTTCTGTTCATCCTATCTCTACAAATTTTCATACCAATGATTTGTTTTGCTGCCCCCAAATCCTTCATATCAAATGACTGTGCTAACTGTTGTTTTAACTCTCTTATGTGATCCATGTTAGACCCAGCTACAAGCATGTCATCAACATATAAACATAAAATAATGTAGCTGTCATTATCCAACCTCTTAAAATAAACACAATGGTCAGACACCTGTTGTAGCCTTGCTCAGCCATAAAACTATCAAATTTCAAATACCATTGCCGAGGTGCTTGTTTCAGGCCATACAAACTCTTCTTCAATCTGCACACCTGTTTCTCCTTACCTTTGACATCAAATCCTTGGGGCTATTCCATATATATCTCCTCCTCCAAATCACCATGGAGAAAGGCAGTTTTCACATCTAGTTGTTCCAAATGTAAATCTTCAGCAGCCACAATACTTAAAACAGTACGAATAAAAGTCATCTTGACAACCGGAGAAAATATCTCATCAAAATCAATGCCCTGTTTCTGTGCAAATCCTTTTACAACTAACCTGGCCTTAAATCTTTTCTTACCTCCATCTTCCTCTTTCAGCCTGTAAACCCATTTGTTTGGTAAAGCCTTTTTACCTGCAGGTAACTTACATAATTCCCAAGTCTAATTTTTCAGCAAGGAGTCCATTTCTTCTTTCATAGCAAGCTCCCACTGAACCTATGTATCCATTTGCATAGCTTCATCATACCCTTCTGGTTCACCAGCATCTATTAACAAAATAGAATACAAAGAGGGAGAAAACCTTTCAGGAGGTCTACTTAACCTTGTTGACCGTCTAACATTTACTGGAGTTTGTGGTATTTCTAGTTGCTGTTGCGGAGCATGAGGAACCACTGGAACATCACTATTTGGAGTATCATCCAGCACCACATAATCTTTTGCTTTCTTCTCATGCTGCTGCAACTGATCTTTGTACAACACCTTCTCATTGAATATGACATCCCTGCTTCTCACAGTTTTTTGATTTTTAAAATCCCAAAGCCTATAACCAAATTCATCAATGCCATATCCAACAAAGGTACACTTTTTTGATTTTGCATCCAGCTTGGTTCTATTTTCAAAATCTATATGTGCAAAAGCTTTACAGCCAAAGGTTTTTAGAAAAGAATAACTCACCTTCTTACCTGTCCATGCTTCCTCTGGAATACCACAACCCAAAGGAACTGAAGGACCTCTGTTAATTAAATATACAGCAATGTTGACAGCCTTTGCCCACATATTTAAGGGCAGCCCAGCATGCAATCTCATGGTCTTTGCATGCTCCATTATTGTCCTATTCATGCATTCAGCCACTCCATTTTCTTGTGGAGTCCCTGGAACCGTTTTCTGCCTACGAATTCCATTAAAGGAACAATAATCTTCAATTCTTTGCTGCAATACTCACCGCCATTATCAGATCTGAGACATTTTAATCTTTTACCTGTCTCATTCTCAACCAAGCTTCTCCATTTTTTAAATGTTTCAAAAACATCAGATTTCTGCCTAAGGAAATAAATCCATACCTTCCTAGTTGCATCATCTATGAATGTAACATAATATCGAGAGCCACCAAGAGAAGATACCTGAGCCAGTCCCCATACATCGGTATGCACAAGCTCTAATTTTTCATTTTTCTTTTGCTTCCCATCCTTGAGAAAACTGACTCTCTTTTGTTTTCCATACACACAACTTTCACAGAAATCCATATTAATACATTTCAGACCTGGTAAAACTTTCTTAGAATGAAGTACCTTCATACCTTTTTCACTCATATGCCCAAGTCTATTATGCCACAATGTTGTTTCAAAACCTACAGCAACTTTTCCAGTCTCTTCTTGCAAACCTGCAGCAACTGTTCCTGAACCTGTTTGTTTTTCCTCTGTAACATCTAAAGTAGAAGGAACAGTATGACCTGTACAAAGATATAAGGTGCCTACTTTCACACCTTTTGCTACTACTAAGGCACCTTTTGAAACCTTCCAATTTTTATCAGTAAATGTAACAGTGCAATCTTGTTCAGTTAGCTACCCTGTTGAAATTAAATTCCTAATGAGCCTTGGAACATGCCTTACCTCTTGTAGTAGCCAATGATTCCCATTCTACAACTTAATCTTGATTCTTCCCTTTCCAACAATCTGACAGGGTTTGTTATCTCCCAAATAAACCAGCCCAAAATCCCCTTGGACATAATCAAGAAAATAACTTCTATGGGGCGTAGCATGAAATGAGGCCCTTGAATCTAAACCCATGAATCATCAGCATTATCTAGGGAAAGAATCAAAGCATCATCTTCAGATTTATTACTTACCACATTTACTTCCTTATTGCCTTCTTGTTTGTCTCCTTCTTTATTTTTCCAAGACCAGCAATCTTTCTTCAGATGACCTGGTTTCCCACAGTACCAGCAATCCTTCTGTCCTCTGGTTTGGGATCTTTTGTCCCTTGATTTTCCTCGTGACTTCCCATGACCTCCAGAACCTTTTTCTCTCTCCTTTGATCTGCCCTTGCTTTCTGCATTCAAAACACTGCCTGATGTGGATCCACCTGAGCTTTTCTTACGAATTTCCTCACTCAGAATAACACCAATAACATCATCAAATTTTTGGGTATTTGAACCAGAAATAGAGTTACTAACCGCCATTACCAAACTATCCCAGCTTTCAGGCAATGAACATAATATCAAGAGAGCTCTAACTTCATCGAATTTTACATTTAAAGAAGTCAATTGACTGACAATCGTATTAAATTCATTTAAATGACCTGTCACAGATCCACCTTCAACCATTTTCAAATTAAACAAACGCTTCATGAGAAATACCTTATTCGAGGCTGAGGGTTTTTCATACAATTTTGCCAAAGCTTCATTAGACCATCTGTTGTCTTCGCTTCTGTTATATTGAATGCCACTGATGGTGCCAGGCACAACCTAATGGTTCCCAGTGCCTTTCTGTCAAGAAGATTCCAATCCTCATCAGACATTGTTGCCAGTTTCTTGGCTACTCCTTCCAATGGCATCCATAAATCTTTTTGATAGAGGTAATCCTTCATCTGCATCTTCCATAACTGATAGTTCTGCCCATTGAATTTATCGACCTTCAATCTACCCTCATCCGCCATTGCTCCCACTCAACCGTGAGACCTTCCTGCAGACGATAATCGAACACAACCCGCTCTAATACCACTTGTTAGGGTTAGCTAGCAGAAGATATCAATTAAATGCAAATAAAGATTAAACAGAGGAATGGAAATACACAAAAATAATAACAACGAGAGATAAGTTTTAACGTGGTTCACCCAAACTCAGGCTACATCCACCAAACAGAGAGTCCAATATTATTATCCAGTAAATCAAACCGATTACAATTAGCAATCCCTACAACTCAATACCGCTGCAAATGCTACAATAGAATATATCAAAACCCTAACCCTTAGCCACTTTTATCAAGCCTTTTTGTTGGTTACAAAAATTAGGGTTTTCTTATGTCGGTCATAAAAAATAGGATTTTTTATGTCGGCCCTAAAAAAAAATTTCTCAGGGGTTGCTGCCCCCGAACCCCAGCGAGGATACATGGCTAGTGTACAGTACTTTCCTGATTAGTCACCACCTACCCACACACAAGGGGTCATCACCTTGCAATAAGACATGAAAATCGGAATTCTCAGTCAAAACAAATAGAATAAGAAACATACCAATGCATCAATAATTCTAAATTGATGTTCAAGTCCTCTATTTATCCTCTCCATGGATAGGCGTCCTTCTCTTTAGCAAATTTGGATTGAATTTTGAGTTCCACCAATGATGATCAAGAAACTTGAACAATTGTAAATGAGTTGCAACTAAAACTCACTCATTTAAAATCAATCTTCAATTGTTTTAAATGAAATGCATCTATTTCCATATGAATCAATCCCTTGGCAATGAATTCCTTCTTGGCATGGCGGCGGTTGGGAATGCTTTGTTCACAAACATTTAAAATCTTCTTTTGTCATTTAAAACTCTTCTCATAGCTTGGGCGATCCTCAACCAATTGGCCGTTGGCATTTAAAATATCTTCAATCGATCAATATGCAAATATTTAATAAATAAAATTTGCATTTAAATTCACTCCTCTTTACCTTGGCTGTCAATCCCTTGCATAGGCGTTTGCATTGAATTTCCATACAATTGTTTTTAAATGCATTTGACTTGGGCGAATGCTCCAACCGTTGGCTCTCCATTCTATATCCTTCCCTTGGGCGAATGACTCTCCTCATGGCGTCGATCCTACTCATTGGCACATGATCCAAGGGCATTGCCACCTCAATATGCTTAGTCAATTTCATGTGCAATGCCAATCGATCCCATATGATAGCCGTTGGGAATAGCTTAGACCTATTTCTTCATGGGCGAATCCACTCCTTCAATATTGGTTTCATTTGATGACATTATAAAATAGGTCCCACTTGGAGCAACTCCTTATTCCATACAAAAACTCCATAAAAATAGATTAAAGAAAATGTAATTAAAGATTTCATTTTCCCTCTTATTCAATCTAACAAACCTAATCAAATGATTGAAAATACAATTTCAATATTGCATTTTCCAAATAACATACTAGTTGAGCCAACTTTCCGGTTCTCCATGTGTAGAAGCAAACTCAATCTAGCAAATCATTCCCTTACCAATACATTAGCCTACGGGAATGGATGATAGGCTAATCATTAACTCCATATGAAGTCACTCCGGAAATGGGGACATGACATAATCTCATTTAACAGTTACTATGGAACATTGATAGTAGATGAAACTGAGGTGTCGATTTTCTAATCTGCATAGTGCCTTGATGCTTGTCATGGATGTCTCATGGACTTTTTTGACCAAGCGTTACTCTATTGTCCATTATGCATGAGCAAAGTTGACACCATTTAGAAGAAGTGTAATTACTGGTCCAAATGATCAAATGTTGTTTTTTGTTTACAAGGTTTTCTTGCAAGAGAATGTTGACATAAAGGGCTTATTGAATGAATGCTGAAATTATCTTTAAAACAAAATTAATGATATTCCATAAAATATATATTTAGGTGGCATTGTCTTATTGGGAAAACATTTTGGTCCTAAGGAAAGTGCATAATTATCCTTTGAGTGAATACAGAACGCTAGAAGCTCAACCTTCCATAGTTGATGGTAGGATAGGGAAGCCCTATGTAACTAAATTAGTCACCCCTTCTCATCTGTTCCACATTCTGATCACATTAATCCCTGAAACAAAAAGCAGCGTCATGAATTTAAACCTATCAAAGCACTGAGATTGTAGTCATATTCTTGTAAATGTATAACAATTTCCACATCCCTATTTATTTTAATTTTGGAATTATTTGAGATGTCAATTGTTGTGAGTTAAGCGTTGATTTGTAAGCAATATAGCTGAGAAATGAATTAAATAGATTTAGCTTTAAGTCTTAGGCAACTTAAAGCCATGCATATAAAACTAAAAGAAAAATGCATCCAAATTTTTTTGAATATGTGCAACTGCTTCAGATGCTATGTTATCCATAATACATCTTCAGCCAAATTAGTTCTTTGTTTTTTAAGCATTTTAAGCAATATAGCTTAGAAATGAATTAAATAGATTTAGCTTTAAGTCTTAGACAACTTAAAGCCATGCATATAAAATTGAAAGAAAAATCCATTCAAATTTTTTTGAATATGTGCAACTGCTTCAAATGCTATGTTATCTATAATACATCTTCAGCCAAAATAGTGTGTACCCTAAATAAGTTGCTTTATTTTCATTTTCTGGGTATGTAGTCTTAAAAATAGTATATTTTTAGATTACCACTAACTACATGTCATCTTACAAATACCTATAGAGACAGAAAACTTTTTGCTTGTCCATGTCAACTGTGCGCCTATTATAGCTCTTGTTGGAGAGCAGGTGATAAACATTGTTGTGATATGCAGGTGATAAATATCGTAAGAATTGTTACCATCCGTTTGTCTCAATAAAACACCTATGATAGTCTTCAACACATGATATAGATGTGAAATGGCAGTTCCCAATCAGGGTTGCATAAGAAAGATGTAGTGGATAACTTCTCCTTTAGCATTTCAAACATAATTTGGCACTTTGTGTCTAGTTAAACTCTAGAAACTTTGTAGTAAAAATAAAAAGTGACGAAGCGATTTTCCTAAAATTTTATATGAACTTATGATAATATCCAATGCCTTAGGAAACTTTAAACATCATTATATTTTGAGGTACATGAAGACTTTTAATAACTTCAACCGACTTCAATTCCCTTAGTAGAAATATGGTGATCTAAAACAATGCCTCTAGTCACTAGGATACGAAGGGAGAGGTTGGTATCTTGAGACATCTCTAAAACTTTATGAAGATTAATCTTTGCCTCTTCGTAAGTCTTACCATACACAATAAAGTTGTCCATGTAAATTTCAACACAATTATGGATTAGATCAAAGTAAATGCCCAACACTACCCTTTGAAAGGTGGTAGACGCATTACATAGTCAAAGAGGAAGGACATTATATACAAATGTCCCTCATGGACAAGTAAAGTTTTAACCTCATCCTCTAGAGAAATATAAATTTTATTATATCCACTAAATCCATCTAGATCTAAGAAGTATTGCTTACCTGCGAGAGTGGCAATAACTTGGTCAATAAATGGTAATGAAAAATGATCATTTTTTTGTTGAACTATTTAATGATCTATAATCGACACAAATATGCCATTTCCTTTCATTTCATAGAGAGACCTATTTAGACCTATTGATTGTCTAAAATTGGGTAAATAAATCTAGCATTCAATCATTTGTGGAGCTCATTCTTCACATTTTTCTAAAGGATGGGATTCATCATCCTTTGTGGTTGGTGGATATGTACATTGCCACATATGTAGATATTATGTTGTATATGTATTAGTATGTATGCCCCAGATATCTTGATAATCCCATGTGAATTCACCATGGCTAATGATTTAGGAATACCAGCTGATTCCATCATTAACAATAGTTTAGAAGATGGCTTATGTGGTGTCACTTGGTGGAATGTAGGAAAATGAAGAATTAGTAGCCAAAGTAAAATTTCCAAATAGACAAGCATCATCTATACATGTATGAAACAACATTTATTTCAAAGTGTAACTCCAAGCATATATGTTTTAAAGAAAATTTTGATATAATTATATATTCATCCATCTCTAGGTTAAAACTAGTAGAGAGACTCTATAGTTAAAACTAGTTGAATTGGTGTATGGCCATCCTTTCTAGAATCTACCCACAAAGGCTCCTCAGTATCAAGTAGAAGTTGAGTAAGTTGGTACAAAGTGAGTGTTTTAGTTTGTCTACCATTGTCACCTTAAGTGGCATCTAATAAATGCATTAGTTGTAGCCAATCCTGGTCACCCAAGAATGAGGCGATGTCCCCCCAACTTGAGTTTTGGTTGTAGAACTAAAAAATCTATAGGATATTCCCAAGGATCCATAGTGATAACATCTTCAACAACACCTTCAAGTTTAATTAAAGAATGTTTAGCCATTTGTAAAATAATAGGAGTTGGCCTTAATCCTTGCATGTCTAACTTGTCAATCATTTCTTTAGTCATTACATTAATGGTTAGTCCTAGGTCAACCAAAATGTTTTGAATAAGGACTAATCCTATTCTCATATCCACAATATGGTTACCTAGATCAATATACTTGAAAACACATATTTGACTTAACATCAAATCAACTAACATTCTAATCACCTATGTAGAAATAAACCAATATTTCTCTGTCTAGAATCTATTAAACCAACAAGAAAAACAAATAGAGTAATATTTAAAAAATAACTTAATTATAGAGTACATATGAGCCCTTGGTTATATAGAACAAGGGTGAAGCTTATAAATGCAAGGTAGTTGGGAGTTAGCTAAACCTAATCTATCATGATACATGGAAGATGATTCAACCTAATCTAGCATGATAGGTGGATAGTGACTCTACCAAATTAGCATGATGGGTGGTACAAAGCTCAACTCAAACTAGCTAAGTGGCAATTAAGTGTATAAGACATTGCACATTACTAAATGACACAAGTAGAGGATACAAGCTACCTAAGTAAGCTCTTAAGTAACTAGTGCAAGCATAAATAGAGATAATAATAATCTAGTGAAAAAGATGACACACCTAGCCTAGTGTGAACATAACACCACCCCCCTTAAGTGTAACTTAGGGAGTGAGAAAATGAAAAAGGCAAATCCTCATATATGGATCCTAACAATAAGGATTAATCAAGGAACCATGTATAATAATAGAAACTCCTTGAAGAAAGATAAGGGAGTGAAGCCCCCTTAGAAGAGAGGGAGAATAAGAGAGGACTTAGAAGGACCCCAAAGAAGATCCTAGAAATAAGTGATGTTGCTTCACTGAAAAGATGAATGAGTGCACCAAATAGTTGTAAACTAAAGAAGATAGGCATGCACAAAATATTGAAGAAGGTCCACTTTCATTGGACTACAGCCCCTTAAGAAGAGACATACAAGAGTTGCATGTTGAAAGTCTTCCCACTAAAAAATAGGACATGGAGGAAAAGAAGAAATCTAGTAGTAGATCGATGTTCACTAAGGTTGGTGACAAATAAACTCTAGAAACAAATCGTGGAAGAATCACCATCAAAGCATAATCAATAAAAGAAGATGTATTATCTAAAAGATGAATATCTACCATAATAGGAGGGTCATTGATAAGTACACTCAAAATATCTAATACAAGATCCACAAGATAAGGCAGATCAGGATTTGATAGAGAAGTTTGAAAAACACACATGTGGGAACTCTCATCAAACAAGAAAACAAGGTCCTTCAAGAAGTAGCATAATCAACAGTGTGAGATTCAAAAAAGAGGCAACCAATGTCCTAAAAAAATTCCAAAGAGGTGGATCTCTAATTTGGGAAAGATTGTGTATATAAACAGTGTCAAAAGATGCATCATAAGTTGACAAAGTGGATGTTGTCATGTGCATGTCCTCAAGCTCTATGTCGTCATCACTAAAATCATCAATATCATCAAACAGAAATGTGACATACAGGGAAAGATTGGGCAAGATGTCACCAAATAATTGCAAAAGGATCTTCCAAGTTGTAGGACACTCAACATCCTCAATATGATGATCAAATACCATGGAAAGTGACCATAGGTTATAGAAAGTAATGTTGTGATTATTAAGCCACTCAAGGTATTTGTATGAAATGGTTGGTTGTGGAACATGTTCCAAAAGATGAGGAATAAGTCCTTATTTTCTTAAATAAGCCTCCATATGCACTTGCCATGAGTGATATTTAGTTCCATTAAGTTGAATTTCAAGAAACAAGTGTGTCATTGTACCCACAAATTAGCAATGCACACTAAAATGGGGTCTACTCACTGCAATGCATACAAAGAAAGACCATCAAAAGAGGTCTTACAATGATAGAACTCCCCAAAATTATATGAGGTACTTAAAAAGTGCAAAAAATGAACCCTAAATTTGAACTTTTCTATGTTTTACAAAATACCAAAATAGGTGATCCAAGAATACATCAATTACAATGCAATAGTAGAAGAAAATAGAAGTGTTAAAAATGAAAACATGACAAAAAAGATAGCTCCTCAAGGATCCACACAAGCCCTAAAAATATACTTTAAAACATTCTCAAATGGCACAAATAGAAACACTTACACCATACTGTAGAACTTAGAACTAGCTTTTAATGCCTATAAGAACACAAAAAAAAAGATAAATAGGTCAAAAGATATGGTTATTTCTATAATGTGCTTTTGGGATGAAAAATAAGGTGCCTTGGTAGGTGATGACATCATCATGATGTCATCCTAAATGTGCATATGTACTATTGGTGTGGCAAGATTTTTTAGTGACATGGTAGGTGTTGATTTCAGCACGGAGGTGGTAGAAAGTCATGTGGTGGTCTAAGACAATGCGCTAACTAAGCAAAGTAAAATGATATGGCAAGGCATCTTCTATGCTCCCCCCAAAAAACAACACTCATGTATAATATCTATTTGCACAAGACTTGGATGAGACAAAACAACAAATGGATGAACAAATGGAATATCTATTTGAATGCTTGCCCCACTAATAGCAAAGAGGTAAAAGCTTTTGTTATGGATAAGTTTTGCAAGTGTTTATGGGGGAAAGTGCTTGGGAGGAAGAAGAAATACTATCTTAACAAATTCAACCCTACTTGCACGACCATCAACAAAAAGCATACATAGGGGCTTGTATTTCGTGGACAACTAAGATTCCTATTGCTCAATTAAGAACTAACTCTCATCAACTCCGATGTGAAATAGGATGGTGGAAAAGGCCTAAAGAAACATGAGAAGAACAGGTGTGTATTTTCTGCACTATCAGGGCAGTGGAATCGGAAAAACACTTTATTATGGAATGTGAGGCTTTGACAAATATAATAATAGTTTGACAACTTTTTCTTGGCATAGTTTATTCAGTGAAGATAATGTTGCGAAGTTTGGGGGGCTCATCCTCACTTTGAACAGGAAAAGGATTGAAGTGCAAAAGACTAAAACAACAAGGATGGTGGTCCCATAGGCTATTTTTTTAGCCTCATGGAATTTAAAAGCTATTCATTCATTCATAATACAACTCTTTTAATAAAAAATGAAGTGCTTTGTACTTGTATTTTACATGTGCTTAGAAATGGGAGAAGCACTTTTAATAAGCACTCCCAAAGAGCACTCAAACACATTAAAGGCCCTTTCAAAACAAATTGATTGGAAAGTTAAAAAAAAATACTCTAATATGCGATTTAGTTGCAAAAATCATACCATAGTACTATGCTACACGTATAGAAGGAAAATGTACCTTTTCTCAAGGAAAGTGCTCCTTAAAGAAGCTTTGTCACCTTTAATGAACGTAGCCCTTTTTAAAAAAATTTAAAACCTTGTTCTCATTGTACTTTTTCTTTTTTGAATTGTGTGCCCTCAAAATTTAAGTAGTGTTTTGTATGATGTACTAGTGGAGAAAATAAAATTGGGGCTGTAAATCGTTGTGCCTAACCTAGGTGTGTTTACTGTCGATCCTTATGTTTTTGAGCCTTTTGAATGTAATGACACACTCAAATTTTCTCGATCATGTTTCCCAGAGAGTTATCTACAAAATCAAATAAAAAATCTCAAACTTACAATTATATTAGATTTTTCTCTATATATGTTTGTTTGAGACAAAACAAAAGGAAAAAATAAATTTCTTAGATCCTATAAATGCAACGATAGGCTTAGATTTCTCCAACAAACTCTTATCACAAGTTAGGTGCCAACACTACAATGGCTCTAGTGTGAGCCCCCTACACATAGGATAGTAAAAAGATTGACACCAATATAAGGAACCTCGCAATGGGAAGGGGTTTGAACGAATAAGCTCTAATACCATGTAGGAACAAACTAATATTCCTACATTCCAAAATCCATTAAACCAACAAACCTTTTGCTAAGATCTACACAAAAGAAAATATGAATACATGAAACAATAGTAGAATAATATTAGCTAACCGACTTAAGTACAAAGTACATTTGATCTCTTTCTTATATAGAGAAAGGGTGAAGATAATAAATGCATAATAGGTGGAAGTTAACTAAACCTGATCTAGCATGATAGATGGAAGAGAACTCAACTTGATCTAACATGATAGGTGGATAGTTACTTAACTAAACTAGCATGACAAGTGATAAAGAACACAACCTAAACTAGGTATTAGGTGCATAAGACATGGCACAAGACTAACTAACACTAGTAGAGGACACAAACTACCTAAGAAAGCTCAACTAACTAGTGAAAACATAAATATGAAAGGAAATATGAAACAATTTCCTACTTAATCTTGTGATATATGTTATAAGTTATTTGACCTATACAAATTTTAGTAGCATTCCAACATAGTAATAACATAAGAAATAATGAGAATGGAAGAAAGAATAGAACTGCACAAGAGAGAGACAATGATATACCCTAGGAAAACCCTTTCAAGAAAAATTCTACCCTTTAAAGCACATAAACCAATGTATTATCAACAAGAAGAAGTTACAATACAATATTAGGTTCTAAGCCATCATAAATCAACACTCTCAATTTATGAGGAAATCACCATGCAAGATATGGCCTTCTTTAGCGGTAGTGAGCAACCTAGTTGCACTCCTCGTGAGATTGATCCAATTGCCCTAGAGAACCATACATCATATGTCATGCTCCTCAAGATCTCTCAACAAACAATTACTCACTATTCAAACCTTTAGGTGCTTATACCAAACTTCACTCAAAATGAGTATACATGATGAGCATGCAGGAGATGATATGTAACATCCATCCAAAACCCTCTCTATATAGGCAAGAGATCAACAAGAAAACTTGCAACAGAAAAAATACTAAGCCTTCTAGCCACCCTTAATCAATGCACCCAAGTGACATTTCACAAGGTGAGTGCCCAAGTTTGACTCTACACCCAAGAGTCATTAAAACCTCTAAGGCAGACTCAAATGCTCTCTCCAATCCAAGCACCCAAGATGGCATGTCTTCATGTGACCCCACATTAAATAAATTTTACATGACCTCCCTAAATTAAATACATTTCTCCAATGTGCTTCCCATATTAAATCATAAGCTATAAGCTCATTAATCCATGTGCTCCCTAAACCATGATCCCCAATATTAAATGCATTTGTAATGTTACACACAAAAACTACCAAGGAAAATATTGCATTCCTTGAAGTGTGGTGCCCCACTTCAAAGTGGACCACAACTTTACAAAATATTAATTATTTTTATAAGTTGTACAACACCTTTCTCAACATTCTACCATTTGTTGCATATATTGGATGAGCCAAACATAGACAAAACAAACTAGTTGCTAAGGGGTTCCATTCCTATAGCCATCCTACATTATCTGAACTTCTATGTACTCATGGGCTTCATCAAAGAATTTGCAACTACAAATCAATGTGCTTCATCTATACATGAAAGATAGCATTCTTTTTCATGTTGGTCACACTCTAATTGTCACACCGAATCCTATTTCAACTTAATATTTGAACATGATCTATGAACACAAATTTCCTCTTTACAAGCATGAGTAGTTGCCATATACTCTACCTTTATAGTTAAAAGAGAAACCACATCCTTGCATTTGCTTACCCAACTAATCACAACATCAAACAGGGTAAGCACATACACACCACTAGACCTCTTGCTATCCATATCTACTATTGAATCTAAATCCATGAATATGTGTATATCCATTATTAGTAAGATTAGAACCAAAACTAAAGCTTTGATGGATTAGGTCAAAAACCCCTTTGGGTGGCCTAGTCTCATCTCCTATTAGGTTGGTAACTCAAAAGGGTAGCCTAATGGAGGCTCATGGTGGAAACCAAAAAGGGTACCATAAGCTAAGTTGATCACCAATTTTCTACACCTAACAATAAGTGGTAAGGACATGCAAATGATGTCATAGAACCTAAAGACCAGTAGTACAACAATAATATATGTTTTATTGTATCCATAGAAGGTTCAAACTATATGGGATATATGTTAGGGACATGTTCATGAGTCTCATGAATATATATAACAAAGAATACTTACTGCATATGAAGATAACCAAAAAACACGTAAATAATATATGTAATAGAAGAGATATAGATTGATCTAAGAGAAAAAGTAGAATATATAGAAGTATGTATGAGAAACTATACACAAATATAAGAGCATGATGATTGTATGAGACATATTGTATATGAGATCAAAGGAATAATATATACTTGGTTCTATCTTATGATATATATGGGCATAAATGTGTATTATTTCTTTTGATTTGGTATGCATCTTATCATATATGCATGTTCTTCCTTATCATATCACACTAAAGTACAACACAACATTATAAAATATAGTCCTTGATTTGTATTGTTATATCAACATTTACTTTTGTTGTCGGGACTTCAGGAATTCAGTTATTTGGTCCATAGGGAGGAAGTACAGACTCAAGAAAAGAGTTTGCAATAATACAAACTAAAGTTAAGGGTATTTGAGAATTTTGTTTATACATGAAGAATTTATCCATGACAAAAAGATGTTGTAATGCACACTAAGTCCTAACCCTCATCGACGTTAGGCACCTAAGGGGATGACTATGGAATGGGGGTGATCTTGAAAAGATGCAAGTCAATACATGCCTAACTGTTTGGGATGTAACAAAAGGATTAATAAAAGCTATATCAAATCAATATGGCCAAATTAGATAGCAAGAGATTGAGAGGGATCATTGCTAAGATTGAAATGTGACATGAAGAGAGCAAGATAATGGATCTAATTGAGAAGGAAAGAGGAGAAGAAAGGAAATTGAAACAAAGACAAGAAAGCAAAAAAAGTACTAGAAAATAATGGAAAAGGTTCAAGAGGCATCTAAAGAGCATGCCAAGAGGGTTGCAGTAGAATCCCTAAGAGTTTTTGAGTTAGCTAGATCATTGAATTACATGGCACCTACAAATCTAAATTAACTAGAAAGGTTAATTACCCTCATGAGAATGGAAAATAAAAAATAAAAAAAGAACGATGGAACAATTAAGAGAATACAAGATATTATAAGTATGGATGAGTTGGAATCATGGAGGAGAGACATTGTAGTAGAAATATATAAAAAAAGGGCTTAGGAGCAAGGAGGCTCAGCTATAAGTTAGATTTATAACTCAAGGATTGGTTTGGAAGATGATCCTAACTTGTTTCATCCAAAATTTTAAATAGTAGAGGGTTTTGAAGAGTTGTTAACACCAAATTCTTAATTTATGGATCTAAAATTCAGTACAAACCACTAGGATACTAAGATTATTATGTACATTAGTTTGAAAATGAGGGATATTACCAAGAGATTGGAATTTTAGGAAGATACCTTAGAAAGAGTTGCAAAGAATACTAATGAAGAAAATGAAAATAATAATTTGAGCAATAACAATGGTAAATCAAAAACTAATGAAGAGATATGGAAGGTCATATCCCCAATCCAAAAGAGGCATTAGAGGACATGACCCCCATACCAAATGCCACCCCTCACCATCTAAGGCAAGGAGAGTTTCAAAGGAATGCATAGATATTAAGAGTGTGAGAAGGCTAGAGGAAGCAAAATTGAGAAGTGAGAGAAAAAGTTTGTGAAAAAATTAAGATAAATCTTTGGAGAATGATACTTTGACATTGATTTCACTAGGGATAAAGGTTAGAGCAAAGGTTGAGTGAAATACTAGAAAGGTTAGAGAAGAGAGAAATGACCAAAGAACATAGAAATAAGAGAAACAAGGGTATAGATAAAACTTGATATGCAAAAACAATTCAAAAGAACTTGAACAAAGGAAAGCTAGAACTAAAAAACACAGGAAAACCCATCAAGCCTCATCAACCCACAACTTGTAAACATGAACAATAATAGAACAAAGCTTCCTATCTTTAGAAAGAACATAAAAGAGATGGCTAGTCTACTAGGAGAAGAGAATTTGTTGGAAAAGATGAAACAATTCTCTAAGTACTAGAACAAGTAGAGTAAAGGCATAAAGATGCATCAAGCTAGGAGTATAATAAAAACATCTTGTAAATGGAAGAAAAGAGCTATATTATTTGATATAAAACTAAACAAGAAATTGGTTAGGGATGCACTACTAGATCTTGGAGAAAATATAAATATCATTGCTAAATGCACTTGGATAATGTTAGGACTAGAAGAAACACCTTTTGATGTCACCTTAGAAAATGGTACTCTGATATGTCCTTTAGAACATGGAAGAATGTAGATGTAAACTTCATGGAAATTAGAAGAATTGATTTCAAGGTGATGCATATGCACGAAGTAGCAAAGGAGCCATATGCCATGTTGCTAAATTTGGAGTAGTTTGTGGATTGTAATGGAATATTTGATTTAGATCGAGAAGAGATAATATTCGAAGGAGATGGTAAGGTTGTGAATTTACCTTTAGGAACTAGAATGAATGAAGTATATGGGGAAGAAATGCATGCATGAAAAGAAAAAAATGATGGCATAATTACATAACTATATACAATGGGTAGAATCCCTAGAAGTAATGTTGATGGGGAACACAACTCAAAGGGAGATATAGTAGCAAATAGGGAGAGTCAATCATTGACTCAGAAGATGTTGTAGAAGATTGGACATTGGAAGAACTAGAGAGAAGAATAAGAAAGATATTATGCTTGATAAAAATACAAAAGAAATTAAATGATGATACCATGGAGAAGGATGTGATACAATAGGAAGAGAATATAAGAGGATACTAGATAAAGAGGGGAATATCACGTATCAAATTACTCATTTATATATGAGTTGGAAATTTACTAGGATATTTAGAAGAGATGGAAAAAACATTTGAAAGGGAAGATATGAGATTAGAGGCTCTTGATGACACCTTAGTGATGAATGCATCAGGATGGTGGCACACACACAAGACCAATATACATGTATGAAAAGTGTTAACCATTACAATCAAAACAAGGTATATGGAGGAAGAAGGATATCCAAACATCATTGCAAAATATGAGGGGACCTCTAATCCAAAGAGCTAAGCTTAGAGTAGTGTGAACAAATATGAAATGCAAGGGTGAGACTAATGTGTGTTTGAGGATTCAATTATTTTATTGGACTCTTTTACCCATAGCAAAAACCCGGTACATTAACTAAGAATAAAGGGAAGAGACAAGGAAATGAGTTGTGAAACATGTGACTTATATAGAACCTTAAATTTCTAAGATCCAATTAGAATGTTGAATAGGTATTATAAAAGATGAAGGAAGTCATTTCCCTCCTTATGGATGAAGTGAGAAGGAAATATTACAAAAAAGAAGTATTAGTGGTACCATAAAAAGAAGGCATTTGGAAAATGGTGGATTGGATGGATAAAGTATGTGTGATACCAAGAAGGCCTATTTTCAAGTAAAGAATGAAAAGGAACCTAAGTAGGAGGAGTATAATTCCCAAAACCTAGAGATGTAAATAGAAGGAGGAGAAAGGAAGATGGTAGATAAAATTGAAGATAAAACTTAGTACTTTTATTAGCCTCTCAAAAGTAGAGAAGAAAATGTGGCCAAAGATAGAGCACCTAAGATTGCAAAACTAGCAGAATATTGGGAGGGAAAAGAGATCACGAATGCAATGGAAGTGTTTAAGTAGTATAAAAACCTCTTTCCTAGAATATTTACTAAATTGAAGGGGTTAAAGGAAGAAGCTAGGATGATGAAGACACAACATAAAGAGGATACAAAACCCCAGAGGAAGAGAACATATAGGTTGAATCCTGATGTGAAGGGAAAAGTCAAGAAGGAACTAGATAAGATACTGGAGGGGGGCATTATAATGCTAGTGGAATATGCAAGAATGGATTATCCCCATGGTGACTAAAATAAGAAAATAATAGAGATAAGGATATGCATAGAACTTCAGAGAGATTGATAAGACATGTGTACATGACTCAATTCCAACCCCTTTTATGGAAGAAGTATTGGAAATAGTGGTTGGAATAGAAATATATTAATTTATTAATGGTTTCTTTAGATACCATCAAGTGAAAGTCAAAGAATAGGATCAACTCAAAACTACATTTACAATGGAGTTGGGGTCTTTCATCTATGCAATCATGAAATTTGGATTAAAAAATACATCGTTTGTCTTCAACAAAATTATGGTGAATGCATTTAGAGATTTTATAAATACTCTTTAGGGTCTATATTGATGATTAGATTGTTTACAACTTAATGACTGACCATGTACATACATTATAGTTGATGTTTGAGAGGTACATAAGCTTAATGATTGCACTAAATTTGAAGAAATGTATGTTTGTTCCACCCTTTGGAACCTTATTAGGATATATTATATATAAAGAAGGGGTGGCGGTGGGCCCTTTTAACACTGCAATAGTCTTGAATCTTCCCCCTCCAAGGACTGTTACGGAGACAAACATTTTTATGATATACTGGTTGAAAGATGTATATGGTACAAGGGAAGACAAAGAGCCTATAGATGATGATTTTCTTAGCGTACATCCATTTAGAGTATATGCAGTACCATAGGAACTCAAGAAAATAATAGAGTTTCTAGTAGCATGGAATATCCACCAAATAGTGGTAGCAAGAAGAGAAAAAGGATAACTATTTAGGCATTTCCTTATACACTTTTTGGAGACTAATTATACATAATTGGAAAGTATGTGATACTAAACAGAGTTGTTTTGGAGCATGAGAAAAGATTTATTGAGAGAGGCCCATGAAATTATATCAGGTGGATAGAATTAAAGGGATGGCATTGGAAAGAAGGTATTACAAGTAGGCTTATGGTGGCTAACATTTTTTAAAGATGCAAACAAGTATGCAACAAAATTTTTGATGTTGATTAAGGATTGGGAATTTAAATACAAGAGATGAAATACATTTGTGGCTAATGTTGGCTTTGGAAACATTCAAAAAATGGGCCTTGGACTTTATTGGTACAATCAATCCACTTGCTTGTAAGTCTCATGTTGTATTCATCACAACAATAATTGAATATCTTGCTAGATGGGAAAAGATAGTACCAATAAAATATTATATGGACAAGACAACAACCAAGTTCCTATATGAGAACATGATTACAATATTTTTTTGTCCCATGAACATAACTAGCAATCAAGGGAAACGCTTTGTAAATGAAACAATTAAAGAATTATTGGAAAATTTCATGATCATACATAATAAGAGTACACCTTATCATCCCCAAGACAATGGGGCAAGTGAATCATTCAATAAGATCTTGAAGACAATATTAACAAAAGTTTTAATAGTAATACTTTTGTTTAGGACCTAAAGATACTTGCAGTGTTATGGGCCTTCTTGGTGGGCCCCAATATTACCAAGTAGTCAAATCATTTGATAAACTTTGTGACCTTGGTTCTAGTCTAATTTAATATTGTTGGCCTCTTTGGAGAACATCGTGGATTACTCTCTCTCCCTCCCTCCCTCCCTCTCCCCTTCTCCCTCTATGAAACATGTGATTGTGCACTATTATTGAGAACTATATGTTGACTCATGAGTTATTCTATGGTGAGAGACCAATTGCTATTGTAATCCTAATTATATTCTTTACACAATTAACGTTGCTATTTATAATGATTAAAAATTATGTATCAAATCTTCCAACTCTCTAACATTATCTTGTAAACTTTATATGGATCACTTTACCTTTCTAGATTTTAAAATACAGTTAACTAAGTTAAGGTTGGATTTCTGATTTCATGTGATGGAATTTAATTACAAAGTGACATTTCTTCTATAAGTAAGCTTGATTCAGAAATGAAGTAGGGGATGACGATTATACTAATGGTTGCCTCTAATGAATTGCTAATGTGTTTGTGTTCCTTGATGAGGAAACCATCCATGTGTGTGATTAGGACCATCGGGATCATCGAAGTGGATTGTGAAAATTGACAACCAGATGAACTCAATGATTTCAAGTGACGACAATGCTAACCATGCTAAAGGTTGAATTAGTGAATTTGGTAAGTTATGAATGCTTTGTATCCTGTTGGTTCTAATCATGATAGAATGCAATTGTTCTATGATGAATTGGATGAAAATATGACATATTGATCCTGTTGCATATGTGTTGTCATTGATGTCAACTGAGTGGCAATGTGGAAAGCAAAGGCAAATGTGAGTAGAACAGGTCAGAGCAATAGTGATGATGTGAGACAAAGGATCGGTATCATCTATACACAATCATACCTTATCTCCTGAAGTTCATGTGTAAGTTCATGCTAATTGTATGCTTTCAATATCTTTGGTATGTTATGTCATGGATGCTATGCTGGGTGAATTATGTTATATTTGCATGATATGAAGACATGTGACTTGGCACTAGAGAAAGAATGTTGTAATAGTTTGAAGAAATTTGGCTAAGTGAAGTTCAAGTCAGGAAAGGTGTCACAGGCTCAAAAGAATGTACCGCATTCTGTTGCATTTGAAGATATAGAACTGTGGATTGGACAAACGGCTAGATACTAATAGGCTGTCATAAGGTCCTAACACTTTAGATGAAAATTATCAGTTTATCAATCGGGGTAGTGTCTGAGGCTGTCTGCAATAGGGGCTTTGGATATTTCATTGAGAAATAATTTTCTAGATCTATTAAAAAGTTGAAACAGTACATGAAATGAAATAGCAATTTTATCCTTCTACAGAAAGAAGTCAAATTCTATACTAAGAAACATTAAAACTCTAGATTAGAAATCATTTAAATTCTACACTTAGAAAGCAGATAAACTCTACACTAGAAAGTAGATAAATTCTATGCTAACAATTCACAACTGCAATTTGCTACTGCAAGCACTCTAACAATTAGAAAAACAATAATTCTAACTAAGGCAGATGCATCGAAAAACTTCCAATGAACACAGAAAGTTCCAAACAACAGTACACAACAGTTTAACTTTTACACAACACACCATGCAGGTTAACGATATAACTAAACATACTATCTTCAACTGAATAAAAACATCCACAGAAATGAAAATAATTATCTATCCTACAGTCCTACGAGTGGCCAGCTCATGGGAGAAGTTTGTCTTAATCTAGATCACATTCAATCACTTCAACAGCACATGAGAACTCCATTCAAATCTTCATATATTTTTCAAAGAAACTAAAACTCAGAATATCATTTTCATTCATCAAAATTGCAAGTACACAGATGTGATGATTTTGAAAACTAAAGGATTGTCTTTCATTCAACCATAGTGTCTATTTTATATCCATATTTCAAGAACTGTAAAAACTGAACTACTTCCAAAAACTCCTAAACTTGTGATGGCGAGAAAATGCCAGTTGAAGAAGTCTTATAATTGAAAAATAGAAAATTAACTACTGCGATCTTTTAAATATAAACAGGACTCCGAGTGGAGTCATAATGTCTTTTTGGGTAACCACAGAAATAGTAGAATAAAACAAAGTCTTCACTAAATGCAAGCCTAAAATTTCTGGCGCCCACAACTTCCGGTGCACTTGTTCACAACTACATGATGTCCACTTCTTAGGCAATGCATTAACCTGCACAGTTACCCACCTTTTCATGCCATTAAATCAACATTTACAAGCTAGCTTCAATCAATTTAGGAAATCAGGATTGTACAATATTTTATTAAAAATAGATAAATATTGCTTATAAAAATAAATAAATTGGTAAGGCTAGGGAATTGGATAGTGCAAAAAGGCTATTTGATCCATTAAAGAAATGAGGTTATTTATACCTCATCATTCCTCCCCTTCCTAACCTTGATTAGGTCCTCCTGCTCTATGGTATACCCTTTGTCTCTTTGCCTCCCTTTTCTTATTCAACTCATCATACCTTGAGCTCAAATCATATACCTCATCTGCTTCTTCATCAATATGATCAGGGACTTTCAGAAAACCTTTGTGAAGTTTGACTCTCAGCTGCCAGGTATGTAAGTCCCTTGGTTTTGGCTCTGTAACTAAGACTGCAGGAGGTGGTTGTAAAAGGAGAGGTGGCCTGTATCTCATTCCTATCCATTTAGTTTTTAATTGTTGAAGAATTTATGTCAATGCCTCTGCCCTTTTATATGACCATCTGAGGTTAGTGGGGGAAATCATTTCTCTTCTTTTTAAATACATGGGCAAGGGGGTATACCTTTCCTCACAAGCATTCCAAGCTCTGTCAATTAACTGTGGTCCATGAATCTTAAAATCTTCATAACAGATCCTAATACTTTCATTGTATTTTTGTTTCATCTGTTCATAACTCTTGATTCTCCTAAATTGAGCTTTGAAAGCAAAAGGTTTTCGATTGGGATACCTCATGTGTAATCCTATAGTTCTCTCTGCATGAAGATATTCTCTGGTTCTGTATTGCCACTAAATCTAATTTTGCATATTTGACAGGAATGCTCTTAACTGAACTTCCCCTACAAACAAATTGATGAATAAATCACTATGCTTCTCAAGAAATAAATTATGAATGAAGAACTCACATAATAAATTCTTTTGCATAGGTGATGCTTCTTTCAATGCTATAAGGAATTGCTGGTCATCAGGATCATGTGGTAAATTGCAAGAGATTCTCAGGAGCTTCCACCTTAACAACTATTCATTAAGAAACATTGAATATAACCTGGACGGTTTCCTACAGGCCAGCAACAATTCTCCAATCTAACATGCATCCATTTTGGCCTGATATAGTCTATCATAAGACTCTTTTAATAATACTATTTCTTTCTTCAGTCTAGCATTTTTGGCTCTAGCTTGCCTTAAGAAATAACATCATTCCATCCATTTTGTGAGCAAGGGCAGAATGTGAACCTGAAACCATTCCATTTTAGTGGGTTCGGTTTGAGTCTCTTTTGATTCCACAGTTGGTTTAACATTTATTTCTTGTAAGTCTTGCTCCAGTTCCACCGTTTTGCTTATGGCCTCATTCAATTCAAGTTTATGCTTCTCTTACTCCTTTGCAAATGTCTTAAGACACTGTTCTAAGTTGAAGGTGAGGTTCTTAATTTGTTTATCTTTTTCAGCTAGACTCTCCTGACAGTGCTTATCCCTTTGCTACAATTGAGATTGCAGCTCTCTAATGGTTTGATCCTTTTGCTCAAGGATCCCTTTCTGTTCTTCTATCTCTTGGTGTTGCCTATTCAAATATTCTTCATTCAACTGTATTTGATTCCTCAACTGCATAATTTCTGTGTTTAACCTCTTTATTTCTAGTGTCATAGTTTCACCTCTGTTATCTTCTGCATCTGTAGAGAAGGGGGTAATAAAGACTTCTACTTCATTACCAAATATAGGTTCTTTATTAATTGTCCCAAATGGACCTTGTTCTATATTATCAACATCATTTAGGGGAGACAATTCTCTCTCCTTAAGTACTGCATCAACTTCCTGGATATTTTTTGGCTGCTGAAATGAAGAAGTTGTTTCAACAGTCTCAAATTCTTGACCTTCCTCTTCTTCTACTAAGACATAATTAGGCATCTCATCACTAGTTCTGTCTTGTCTTATTCCTCCTTTTTCCTCAAGGCCATCCTTAGATTGGCTGATTGATGGTTTACATGCAGGGGGTTCATCACTTTCCACAGTCTGAGTTATATATGCACAAGTTTGGGATACATTTTCATCGGGCCGAGTCAGTTTTTCACTGGGCTGCCTTTCTTTTCTCTTTTTCTTGGGAATAGGGGGTAATTCATAGGCAGTGGCACAACTAGGCTCATTAGCTAACCGTTTACTCCTTCTCAAAGGGGTAGGCCTTTGTAATTTTGTTTTGAGTCTCTTTTCCTTTTTACGAGGCCAAGTACCTTCCTCTTCTGAGTCTACTAGCTCCACATTTTCTCGTTTCTCCAGGGTTTTAGGTACATTTTGCGATTTGGGCCATTCTTCATGGTCTGGAGGGTTTGGTAGATTTTCTAGCGCTTCACCGCCAGGAGCTTGTCTATCATCTCGGGGTGCAGGGGAAAGTTCTCTTACATTTTGGTCTAGCCTACCAAATGATTCACCTACCTCAAATTGTCTCGGAGGTTCAGGGTTTTCAAAATTTTGTAGGAATTTTTGCCATTTCTCATCTAGTTTCCTTTTTCTATGAAAATGATATTTGCACACTAAATGTATAAGCCCATGATGGTTTAAAGGCCGAGACCCAATTTTAAAATGTTATATCATGCAGACAAGGGAATCATGAAGGAATGCAGGTATGTTAATCCTTAATTCAGGATTTTCTAGACCATGACGCAAGTGAATGAGCAACCAAAAAGGGAGACCGACTACTGTGGCACATTGTCCTTCACAGGTGAAATATTTAATAATCCATGCAACTACCATCCGCCATGGTTCTGCAATGGACATTCTTTGAAATCCCTTATTTTGCCCTCAGATACTGACAACTAATAAAGGGTGAGGTTCCCCTTCCCATGCAAAAAGATCTAT
This sequence comes from Cunninghamia lanceolata, assembly GCA_027924645.1. Lineage (NCBI taxonomy): Eukaryota > Viridiplantae > Streptophyta > Pinopsida > Cupressales > Cupressaceae > Cunninghamia > Cunninghamia lanceolata. Next base: position 450,328 of record BSBN01001787.1, on the reverse strand, counting down.
CATTTTCTAATAGGAAATATTTATAGTTTCAGATAGATTAATTCCTTCATTTCTAATACTAGATAATTTGGAGATGATTTGGGGACTTACCTTAAATTTCTTTCCCCGCACAATTGACTGCCCATCTGCAAAGTTTTCAGCAAATTCGTTGACCAGTTGTGCATGATGTCCCTCGAATTTCTTTATAAGATATAGCCACCCTACTTTCTGAAACAATTCTAAAATGTTCCCCAGTGCCAGCAATTTGTTCGGTGAAGCTGGCTTGGACTTGCGTTTGGCTCCTCCCATTTTACTCAAGACCATCGAAATATCACAGTACCACTCTAAAACTGCTTAGAAAATTGATAGAAAGATAAAAAGGAATGCAAGTTTTGAGGACACTTGGGCTTTGGTAATATTGGTTTAGGGTACTTGGCTTTTCATTGGTTAACAACAATTAATTATGGCTTGGCATGGGAGAGAGTGATCAAGCCACCACCTTCCCTAATGAATAAACAGTTCGTATAGTTGCTATTTTGGGAAAAGAAATGGGTTCGTGCCAACTTATTTATCTTTACTTACAATAAATGATCTATTAAAAATAAAATATGTACATACCTTCCGTCCTGTTATCGATTTGAAAGTCGCTTGACCTACTGACGTAATAACATCCTAGGTGGTGGTACTAACTAGTTGGAATGAGATGAATTTATTATGATGTGATAATGGAATGGCTGAATTTATTATGGTATGGTGATGGGGTGGCTAAAATTTGTTATGATGAAAGGTTCTCATAATAATTATTTACTATGGTTGAAGATGTCGAATTCATGATGGCTTCTATAGTGGATTGTGGGGTAAATGGTGTGTTTCAGATAATAGGAACAATTTACAGGGATGTCGATTGCAAGTTTACAATGATGGAAGAAATAATCAATAGAATGGACTTGGAGAATACAAACAAAATTCTGAAGCATCATCGCAAGACGTAGTGGGTTGGAGGAACCAAATTTTAGAGCATCGCTGAAAGATGCACCCAGGACGCAGGAACAAGTTCTAGAGTATCGCTGAAAGATGCAGCCGGAATGCAGGAACAAAGTTTTAGAGCATCGCTGAAAGATGTAGTCAGAATGCAGGAATAAAGTTCCAGAGCATCACTGAAAGATGCAACCGGAATGTAGGAACAAAGTTCCAGAGCATTGCTGAAAGATGTAGCCGAAATGCAGGAACAAAGTTCTAGAGCATCGTTGAAAGATGCAGCCGGAATGCAGGAATAAGGTTCTGCAGCATCGCTAAAAGATGCAGCAGAAATGCAGGAATAAGGTTCCAGAGCATCACTGAAAGATGTAGCCGGAATGCAAGAACAAAGTTCCGGAGCATCGCTGAAAGATGCAGCTGGAACGCAGTAACAAAGTTCTGGAGCATTGCTAAAAGATGCAGCCAGAATGCAGGAACAAAGTTCTGGAGCATCACTGAAAGATGCAACCAGAATGCAAGAACAAAGTGAAGGTATGGATCTTGTTCAAACAACAAGTTCTGGAGCATCGCTGGAAGATGTGCCAGAATTTGTAATACTCCTTAAAAGATGAAGCCCTACAAAACAAAGATGGAATTTAGGCAAGTACTAAGAAGAAAATATGAAGAATTGTTCCTAAATGCATATACACACATTCAAACATGAAATGATTTTTTTATTCTAAAATATATTTATGGTATTGTTTCTACCGAAGCAGAATCAATATATTGAGTTTCTCCGTGCATTTCTAATAGTCAAGTAAATTCTTCTTTGTTGACAGGTTTATGGTAGATCCTTAGTCGATGTCCATTGACTAAGAGGGTTTGAGAATCACCATTAGTGGGTTTGAGTTGTACTGCTCCATTTGGGAATACCTCAGAAATCTCGTATGGTCCCAGCCAATGAGTTCCAAGTTTACCTTTCCGATCCTTGTATCAGGAATCAAATAGCAGTGCCCAATCTCTGGAATAGAATTCTCTTTCTTTGATGTGTTTATCATGCCAGGCCTTTTGTTGTTGTTGAACTAGCTCAGTCTGATGAATGGCTTCTAAGCAGAGTTCATCTAGTTCACTAAGCTGCAAGACACTCTCTACCTGAGCTCAATCAAGGTCGAAATCTAACTCCATTGCTTTTCTAAGCATTTGGAGTTGAAATTCAATAGGGAGAAAAGGTTTCTTCCCAAAGACCAATTTGTAAGGGGTAAGACCAGTGGTGGATTTCCAAGTTGTATTGTAAACCCAAACAACATCAAGCAATTTACTAGCCCAATCCTTTCTGCCTGATGAAACTACTTTTGTTAGGATATTTTTGAGCTCCCTATTAGTGACTTCTACTTGTCTATTTGCTTGTGGGTGATAGGGTGATGAATTTTTATGGCTTATCTGGAAATAATTGGTGAAGGCTAACAAAACTTTGGACATAAACTAAGGTCCCTGGTCTGTGACAATGGACCTAGGGGCTCCGAATCTGAGAAAAAATCTGTTATACAGAAAGTTTGCAACTTGTTCTACCATTATGAGACATTTCTCATGGCTTAGAGATAGTTGATGATCTTCACATCATTGTAACACTCTATCTAGATTTTTGAGACCTTCATCAAAAGTGGAACCATAGACTGTGAAGTTGTCCATATAGACTTCTACACAATCGTTTACGAGCTCAGCAAAGATAGCCAAAACAACTCTTTGGAATGTGGCAGGATCATTACAAAGCCCAAAGGGAAGAACCTGATATGCGAATGTTCCCCAAGGATAGGTAAAAGTAGTTTTATCCTGGTCTTCTACTGCCACTTGTATTTGGTTATATCTGCTAAACCCGTCCAAAAATGAGAAATACTTCCTTCCTCCTAGATTATCCAAAAATCGGTCTATGAAGGGCAGTGGAAAATAATATCTATAGGTTGCTTTGTTGAGTTCTCGGTAGTCAACACACACTCTCCATTTCCCATTTTTCTTTGGCACTACCACTAAGGGTGAAACCCATTTGCTATCTGAAATAGGATAAATAAATCCCACTTGTAAAAGTTTCTCAATTTTAGTTTTGACAATATCTTTGAGAGCTGGATTGAGTCTGTTGCAAGTATGGGCCTAACCGGTGTTGTCATTGATGTCAACATACTCCTGTTGCATTGATGTCAAGGATTGGACGAGTTGTATGCTGAGGATATTGAGAAAATTAGTCCTATCAGAAATAGAGAAGAACAGTGAAGATAGTGAAGCTCTATGAAGTGAAGATCCCAGCTAAGATGAAGATCAGAGGATGTGCATCAAAGGGTTTGTAGATATGTGTCTAAAGGTGATCCAGTAAAGATTTGAGAGGTCCACATGAAGATTTGAAGAAGTTATGGCCACATGAGTAAAACTAGTTCTAGTAGAAGTTTAGAGGAGACAGAGTGACTCAAATAGGTCTGGTGAGATCCAGAAATGCAATTTCTTGTTCTATGGATTTGGTGGAGTGTTTAGGAAGTCAATTTGAATTGAAAACTCAATTGGTTAGTGGTCTAGAGGTCCACAAGCATCTATTCCAATATAACAGTGATGACAGACTGTGTTCATAAGGTTCCAGATGAGGAAGAGAATGATTTCAGTAATCAGAAGAGGTGTGGATATTCTTGGTGTTTCAAGCAAGCTTGTGGGGGTCTCTAGATTGTGTCCAATTTGTGTTGGTGGTCCACATTGAAGATTGAGCTCGTAATTGAAGAATTACTTCCTGATGGTGATGTTCTTCCTAAACTTGGCCGACCAGATGATTTACACATCCTGCGGATGATCTTGAAGATGTTCTGCAAAGCATGGCGTGTTCCTCAAAGAAGATTTAAGTCCCAGATCTATGTGGCCGACAGTGTGGTGATTCACATGAAGTTTTTTGTAATAAGTCAAGTTGTATTTGTGTATTTGCTCTGTAAAGTATGCCGACTTTGATGATTATCCCAAAGTCAGTGTCTTGTATAAATAAGAGTTGTGAAGTCATTTCAAAAGGATCCTAGTGAAGATGAGAGTGTGGTAGAGAGGAGAAGAGTGAAAGGTAGAGCAGAAGTATTGAGCTTAAATGGAACTGACTCAAGCATGGTGAAGATGCTATTCTTCAGTTCAAGTATGTAATATTTACTATTTCAAGTATGTAATATTTATCATTCTGTAGATAGTGTGTCTCCTATAGGCAGTGGGCCTCTTGTGAGCAGTGTGCTTGAGCAGTGAGCCCTAATTGGCATGTGCCATTTTTGTTCTTCTTATTCTTTTAATAGAGAATACAATCTTGGGTTAGTCACCCTGTGGTTTTTCCCTTAACCGGGTTTTCCACGTTAAAATCTTGGTGTCATTTGTGTTAATATGTTTCTGCTCTTGAATTATTGCATTGTGTTTCCATGATTGATTTATTACTATGCTACTAAATTACAAGAAGAATTTAAGTGGTTAATAAAAGGAAAGTTTTGGGACAACTGATTCACCCCCCCTCTCAGTTGTCTGTCTTGAAACTAACAGAGTCTTTGATGGTGTTGACAGACTAGTCTAACATCTTTGGTATAGATATGGTGGGTGCAAACACTTGGGTGGATTCCTCTCATATCTGTATAGTCCCAAGCAAAAGCTTTGGACCTGTTCATCAAAACATTGAATAATTTGCGCTCATCAGATTATGTCAACCAACTATTGATATTTAAAGTCTTTCCTAGCAATAACATGATAGTCTTGGTTCTAGGGTAATTAGAGGTGATAGTATGAACTTCTTTCGTTAATGTGTTGAACTTCTTTCGTTAATGTGTTGAGAGGACAACTATGTGGTATGATTCTATGAAGCCTGGCAATATCTGAGAAGAAATGATCTATTTTCAAGATGATATTCGCCAAGGGACAGGGTCGAGTTATTAAGTTGATATAATCATGCTCTTCATCATTAATGTGGATTGGATGTCCTAAAATTTCTTCCACCTCTAAAGCTTCTTCATCTTCTGAGCCTATGGAAAGATCTTGGATGTTGTCTAATGTATCTTCCAGTTCTTTGTTGTGTTGTTTAATAACCACCATGGCAAGTGAAGCTAGATTTTCTTGCTTATCAAATTCGTCTGATTCATCCACCTAGACTTGGTTATATTCTGCAGGTTGAGTGGAGGGGTATAGACTTAGCTGTTTGCTATTGAGACCGTGTGAAATCACCATTCCTCCTACTTTGTAGTCAATCTTGGCTATGACTGTAGCTAACCAAGGTCTACCCAGTATTACTGGGTAATTATCTTTGGGCATGAGGGACTGAAGAACTTGGAAGTCTATTGGATATTCCCAATCGTCAACTTTGACAGGGACATTTTCTAAGACTCCTTTGGGAATAGCTATGGCTTGATTTGCCATTTGTAATATGGTAGTTGTGGGGTGAAGGTTAGTGAGTCCAAGTTTTTCCGTAACATCCATTGTTATAACGTTAATGGCTGCTCCCAAGTCCACCAACACATTAGGTATTGCCACTCCATTAATTGTTATTATTATAAGTGGGCTACCTAGGTCACCATATTTTGGAGTTAAGGTTTTCCCAGCTAACAGTTCAACCAAATATCCATTAATGTGCACCGTATTAATCTATTTTGGTTTCCTTCCTGGTGTTTTAATGCATAATTGTTTAACTAGTTGGTTTAGTTCAGGAATTTCTTTAATCACTTGTAACAGGGGAATCCCAATATGGAGACATTTAAATTCTCGTATCAGAGTAGTTTCATTGGACAATGATACTTCTGGTGAGTTCTTAAGGATATATGATCTGAGACGATCTAGAAAAGGTGCCTGGGTTTTCCTTCTTGACATGGGATTCTTTTTTGGAATCACTGGTGGTTTCTTAACAACTTCTTCCTGAGATGGTCCTATGTTAGGTGTTGAGGTTATCTAAGGTGGTGGTAAGGACAATTCCTCTTGAGTTTTCTTGGAGTCATGTTTTGTAGGTACAAGAGGAGTCCCTAGTTCTATGTTGAGTCCTTCGTCTGGGTCTTCTGTAACTTCAACAATGGTTGGTTAATTAAGTGTTTTTCCTGACCTCAATTGAAGGTTTCCACTATAGATAGCATTGACCCCTGCCATGTTATCCTGATCAGTAGCATACACGGGGGCATTTTGACATGTGTTCTTGAGATTAGGAACAGGTTGTGCTGGCAATGCTAGTTGATTAACTTGTTCACTTTGCTGATGGTTTTGGGGAGCCATTAGAAGGTTCTGTTGTGGACTTGGCATTCGTCTAGGACCATTGTAGAATTGGTTTGGTTGCTGATTCGATTGTGGAGGTTGATTGTGAGGATGCCACTGCTGATTTGGCCATTGGGGGTTTCCCCAAGCTTGGTTCGTCCATTCAGGTGGTCCCCAAGGTGGATAAGATCCCCATCCAGGTGGGACTGAAGGCCATGGAGCTGACCATTGAGTATTGTTCCAATGGTTTGGAGGTCGTCGTGTAGGGTTCAAGTTTTGACCATAGGAGAAATTTCCTCCAGGTCTCTGGCCTAAGAAATTGATTTCTTCCTCAGTGTGAGATGGTCATTTTTTAGAAATCTTGATGGCATTTAGAATCTCACATTGATCAGTGGTATGACTCTTTTCACAAATTTGGCAAGTGTCAGCTTTGTCCAAAGGACATTCTCTTAATAGATGCTTATTTGGACACCTAGGACAATAGATGGATAAGGTCTCAGGGTTACGTGTTTCAGCTTTTATTCCATCCAAGGTAGTGTTCAATTAAACAATAATGTCAGTTTTTAGACTCGCTATTTCCTCTCGCAATTTACCTATTTCATTGGAGCTCCTTAGGAGGCTAGATTTTTGGATTCCTCCCTGAGTACGGGAAAAATTCCAACATAACTTAGAGATATTAGTAAGTTCGAGTTGGGACACATCTCCTTTTCCCATTAAATCTAAGCTTCTCCTCGCATCCTCATCAAGTCCTTTGTGGAATATAGTCTTTAAAATCTCTGGACTTATGGCTTCCTCGCCACATCATTGGTTAGAAAGATAAATCTATCAAGATAATCTTCTAGGCTCTCATCCTCTTTTTGTCTTAGTTTGAATAGCTCTTCCTTTTTGTCACTAGTTCTGCAATAACTTTGGTATTTTTCTAAGAAAACAGTGTCCATGTCATCCCAGTTAGTTATTGATCTAGAAGCTAGCCCCATAAACCAACGCATTGTAGTGTCTCTTAGAGTGGAAAGGAAAAGTTTGAGCTTTTGATTGTCATTCTTGTAGTCGTATGTTTGACACAAAACTTTGAACTCAAAGAGGAACTGGTTAGGATCTTCAGAGGAAAGTCCCCTGAAAGTCGGCAAGATAGATGGTGAAATGTTTTTCATTGGTGCATCATCATCTTTGTTGAGAGCGATAGGGTAGGTAAAGGTTCGTGCTGCCGATCTTCTTGCCATATCATCATTATTATGGAGATTATTAGCCATAATGTCAAAATGAATGTTCTCTTCCTCAAAGACTAGGTTGGTTGGTTGAAAACTATCTCCTCAAAGATTGGGTCAACTGACAAAATTTTTGGGGTACGATGGGAGGTCTCAAGTTGATCCTGCTCGATCAATTTGTAATTTAGTTCTTCAGCTGAGACTTCTTCCTCCCTATTGATGGCTGGAATTACTATTTGGGGGTTTTTGGTATAAATCTTCTGTGTGGGCCTCGTTTTTTGACCATGCAGAAAGAGAGGTTTGGTAACTATTTTTGGGTGTTTACTACAAGAAGTTCCCAAGCATGCCCTAATAACACTTAGAAAAAGATCACGTATCCCCGGTAATAGTGCCAAAAAGTGACAGGCTGTCGTAAGGTCCTAACACTTTAGATGAAAATTATCAGTTTATCGACCGGGGTAGTGTCCGAGGCTATCTGCAATAGGGGGTTTGGATATTTCATTGAGAAACATTTTTCTAGATCTATTAAAAAGTTGAAATAGTACATGAAATGAAATATCAATTTTATCCTTCTACAGAAAGCAGCCAAATTATATACTAAGAAACATGAAAACTCTAGACTAGAAAGCATTTAAATTCTACACTTAGAAAGTAGATAAACTCATGAAATGCCTTTTGAGTGGTTTGCATGATGTAATTTTATCTCCTCCAGTATTGCTTTAGGTTCAGAGCTAAATACAAGGAAGGATAAGTGTTTGTGAAGCTAACTTGATATGTTTTGGTGATTGCGCTAGATATTTTGAATTGTACGCTAGCATGGAGGAGTGTGCTAAGGTAAATTAGGTCCTGATTAACTCTTGTTCTTGAACCACATTGGATTTCTACTTACCGCATATGATTGGGAGCCGACTGTTATGGCCATTGCACGTTTCATATTACACGTTTCATTTGGCCGACCAAGGAGAATGTTTTTGAAGCTTGCAGAGGATATAAATATAAGATCAAAGTTGTTGAATGATGTATGGTTATATGTATTGTGTGATAGCAATGATAATGTGTGAATAAACTAATCGTAGAAGCAGTTTTGATGATGAAATGTGGAAAGGATCAGTTTATGTGAAGTGTTAGTGTTGCGGAAGTGATTGTAGGTGATGTGATGATAGAGAAGAGTTTTAGAAGGTATTTTGATGTTGCAAAACTTGGTATTGTGAATGTACAATGGTGAAATAGTTGTGTAGAGTTTGGAAAGGTCAGCAGAAGGTTGGAGTAGTAAGTGTGGGTCAGATAAGTATTTTGTTGCATAGGTTGAAGCCTCTTTGTGTAAAAGTTGTAACTATTGTAGTATTTCAGGGAGTTGCAGCTTCCTTTGGGTTGTAGCCCATAAATGATAATGTAATCTTGTTTCTAATTGTGAGGCTGGACTTGGACAATAGATCCAACTATCTTGGTCACCGTGGTTTTTCCCTTCTAGGGTTTTCCACGTAAATTTGGTGTTATGGTTGTGTGCTTATGTGTTCTTGTGTTTCTCATGCTTTAAATGTTTACATTAGTTTGAATGTTGTTGGAAGAAAAGAATTTGATTAAGTATTGATTCACCCCCCTCTTAGTACTTATGTGTGTTCAACAATTGGTATCAGAGTCAAGTTCCTTAAATGCAGTCTAACAGCTGAGGTAGATCTTGGAGTGGAACACATGGGAATTGAAGTACTGTTTAATGACAAGAATCCTCTAGAAGATGATAAAGACATGACAACCTTTAACGTAGAAGATTGTGAAGTTGATTTTGAAGGAGAACTCATTTCTGCCCTAGAAGATTTGGATGCTGTAAGGAAAGAAAATGAAGAATATAAGGCCAAGATTAAGAATCAAAAGAAATAATTGTCAAAATGAAATCTCAAATTTTTGAATGCTCCAAACTTAAAGAAGAAGTTGTCTTTTTGAGAAAAGAATTGGAGAAAGCAAAGGATCAAATAGACAAGGGTCTGAAACTTAAGAAAAGCTCACCAATATCCTTGATGAGATAATCAGTAGTCAAAGACCTCTAAAGAATAAAGGTGGTATTGGATTTGAAAAAGGTAAGATATCTAAAATAGATATACCTAAAGGCATGTTTGAAATGAAAAAGGAAGAGCCCTACACTGAAGACTATGTGGAGACTGAAGATGAGGAGCAGGAGTTGGATGATGATGACTTCATATAGGTTACCGATCAGAAGAAAGATTTCAATAATCTCTTCCTCAACAGACTGCTTATCCCAGGTTCTCTCAATCCTTTTATGGTTACTATTATTCTTGCAATAAATTTGGTCATAAGGCTATTGATTGTACAACTAAGGTGAGAATAAATGATTACATGATGAAGAATTAATTTGTGCCTACAAGACATGATGTTGTGATCTCTCATTCCTTCTATGGCTATTGTTATGCATGCAATAAGTTTGGTCATAGGGATGTTGAGTGTAGAACTAAAGTAAGGAGAAATGGTATGACTCCAGAATATAATGTTCTTTACTACAAGTGCAACAACTTTGGGCATAAATCAAGATTTTGCAAAAGTGGATCTATGAAACCACTAGTCCAGTAGAGGAAGATAGATAAAACTCTGGTTCAACAAATGAAGGAAATAGCAAAGATTTGGAGAAAGAAGATAGAACAAGATAATGAGAAGAAGGAAGAATTTGTGCTTCTGCCTAGTGCAGAAGACTTCATTGTTGACTAAGAGAAGGCATAGAGTTAGGGGGAGCTAAACAATGCACATCTATTCTTCCCCCTGAATGTTTGTGGCTTCTATAGTGGAAGCTAGATGAGTTGGCATGAAACAAATAGATAAGGTTGTTGTTAAGGCAAGATAGTTTCTTTCCCCCAAATTTTTGGAACAAAAACATAAGATGCAAAGGATTGTGGAATAGATTTGACCCTCTGTGGGCTTACAGAGCATTTCGATAGCAGTTTACCTAACCAAAAAAGGGTGCATTTATTGTGAAAAGTTAAGGCAAATGAAAACTACTTATTTTCATTTGCACAATCAAATCTCATTCGAAAACAAAGAATTTGCATCTAGAGCTGAGAAGAGAAGAATTTCAAAATACTTGGTGAATTTGAGCTAAAGGAAAATCCCAGAATTCAGTACGCTTGGCGTATTTGGAACCCTAGCGGTTGAAAAACAAAGGTACTTATCAAAACTGCTCTTTCTTAAAACCCTAGTTTCTAAATTTGAAGAAGTTTGAGATGGCGACTCCACAACTAGTTGATGTCACTGAAAAACCACGACTAAAGTATAAGAAATTTCCTTACAAAATCATGGAGATTGAGAAGGAAGGGGCATTTTCAAACATTTTGACATATGTTGTATATACATAAGATGTTAGGTTTTATGTTCACTCTAAGCTGGATGAAATCAATCATGTAAAGTTTAAGGAGATTAGAGATCAACTCCTAGATGATGATGTTAGCTACAAACCAGAATATGCCAATGTGGGGGCCAAGCAACTAGACATATGGAAGGATTACTCTAATTTTTGTGATGAGCATGAATGGGTGGGATATATTTTAAGCAGAATTCATGATGAGTTTATGTATCTTGACAAGCCCTACAAGATCACCAAGGATGCAATTAGGGCAGTTGCTAGCTTGAGTCCACCGGACCTGTATAAGTGATGAAATCCATTAAAAATGAGGTCACTGAATTGACTGGTGCTAAATTTGACAAGAGGACTCTAGCGGTGAATGACATAATTGACCCAGGTGTCTGATATGCTGCCATGGATATAACTTACAAGGTGTATTACACAAATAGAGAGGGATACGCCACTGGTACAACAATTCACACTTCTTACCAGATGGTTAAGGAAGGTAAAGATTTTAACCTTTACAAGGTTATGAGAGATCAAATCTTAGAGAATGTGAGAAGAACAAAGGAAACTAGCTACATTTTTAGGTATGACATACTTATCATCTATCTTGCATTCTATTTCCTGAATGAATTACCTTGTTTTAGATGAAAAGTCTGGCAACAACATATTCTTGTTGTCGCTCAAATTAAGAGTCATATAAGAGGTTTCAGTGATCCAAATCACTATAGTACATTGTATTGGGGCTTCTTCAAAAACTTGCAAACCAAAATGCAATCCAAAGACAAAATCCCATCCAATATTGTAAGGTAGTATGAAGGTCAAATCACTTTTTTTTTGGTTGATAAGGATTATACCTAAATGGAAGTGGTTGAACCTAGGACTGCATGGATTCCTAGACTATCTTATGAGGTGTCGGCAGAAGAAATCAAGACCTATGCTGATATTTTTCTCAAAAAACCTAAAGACACAACTACTAAGAGATTTGGTACCTACGATGAAATAATGGATAAGAAGATTAAAAGAAGTGCGAAGGAGAATTTTGAGAAACACAAGGAATAATTTCGTAAAAGGATGGGTATTTCACCAGAATCCACATCTGAAGCCCTTGTGGAGGAAACACAACATGCTCTTGCTATTCCACTAGTTGCACAAGGGTTAAGAAGGACCAATAGATCTAGATCTGCTACTATAAATGCTTCACAGCCTTCCAGATCAACACAAATATTGTCCACAAGAAAAAGAGTTGCTTTTGAAACATTGGCACAGATGAAGACTACAGAGAAGAAGCATGCTAGACCAAAGCAACCTGCCAAGAGAAAGAAGGTCAAGATTGAGGAGGTTGAAGAGGAACAAGAAGGAAGGGAAGGTACCTCTCAGCCAAAGAAGAAAGAGAAGAAGTCTAAGAAAACTCCTCTGGTGGTGCATGAACATGAACCTCTATAATTAGATGCAATTTTCAATGCAATTGTGCATTATGGTATTCTGAAGGATACAATAGATTTATATCCAAATGTGCCACTTGAAGACCAGAGCACCATAGAAAAGGCTATAGTAATGTATATGCTTAAATTTAATGTGCCCTTGAATGACATCCTTGAAAAAGTTTTGGAGAGCCTAGCTTAAGCTCTGAGGTAGAGAAGAGAAAGTGCCGTAGAAATGAATGTGGAGTTAAGACAACAAGCTCTTGACAAGGTTGAAGCTTATGTTTCCCAAGAAGAAAAGGATAAAATAATTCAAATGCAGGATCAAGAGTTAAGGACAAAGCAGAGGGAAGACACCCTTATGAGCATGAAGAAAGAAGATAAAGGTAAGATTCAAAAGGAGATTGAAGAAGTAACAAGGAAAATTTTTGGAGTGAGGTTAACTGAAAATGTGGAGCAACCACAAGTATCTCCACCACACACCAATGTTTCTCCACCTCACATTGCAGTATCTCCTCCGCATGACACACATCAGCAAAATCCTCAAGAGGAGAAAGAAGATCAAACTACACAAGATGAAGAGCAAGTAGAATTAGGCGAACGCAATCCATCTCCTGATCATAATATTGTCCATAATAGTCCTCCTCCGGTGAATACTGAGCAATAGAGTAACCCTGAACAACAAGAGGAGCAAGTAAATGTTGATGCAGGGGAGAGCTCAAAAAGGGACAAGATACATCTTCCTCCTCTTCTCCAGTTGAATCAATTAAGGAGTTTTTGTCTCAATAGATGCAAATCCAACCGCTGGTTACTCCACAACTTTTACAGTTTCCAGTGCTAGATGGACAAGTTAACTTGTCTAGCATATTTCCCCTCCATAAGCTACAACTAGGAGATATACTCCAATCCACTGCAAGTCAAGAAATTCTTCAACAACAAGTGCAAGGAGTTGAATTAATTGAAGAGGCAATTAAGATTATTCAAGAAGAGTTGCCTGAGGTAAAAAGTGACCTAACTCTGTCCCCCACTTAGCTGATGAAACTTCTATTGGAGTATTTCAAGGCTCATTCTTCTTATCTTGAGAAGAAGGCCGAGCATAAGATAATAGAGAAGGTGAATAACAAAATATTGGCAGATGCCTCTGGGAGATGTGCTAATGCACATAATAAAATGCGTGAAAATGTAAAAAGCATTCAAAAGTGTTTGGAGGATGCCAAAGTTTTATATTAGTTTTGTCTAAATTGGCTTGCAACCACTAAAGGCATAAAGGATCAAATTGACTCTATTGAGTCATAATTAATTCAAGTGGCCAAAGTATATGATCCTTTGAAGGATAAAGATGGAAGTACCAGAGCACAAATAGAAAAATTACACTCCCAGCTGAAGCAACTTTTGGACCAAAGAGAGAAAATCAAAGGAGAAATAAGTCTGCTAAGTGAAGCTGTGAGTCTAAGGTTAGCAATCTTGAATGGCATTTTGACAAAAGAAAAAAATATTGTTAAAAAAGTAAAGGTGCCAACTACTTTGGAGGAAGCACAAGAATTGTACATTTAGCTTGAGAGCCAATTGCACATTCTATTCTCTACAAAGAAGAACTGGGATGCAACACTTGCCTAGTTGAAGATAATATATAAGAATGTTCTACCTTCTAAATAAATTGAAGACATGTTGAAGGTAAGACAAATTTTGATGATAGTATAGATATATGGAGAATAAGATAGGAATAGTTAGTGAATAAGGCACTCTGTATATATTATCCATAAATATCATAAGGGAAATAAAGATCTCGATTTTGCTACATCTGTTTTGAAGAGATAGAGGATACTTCTCAGGGGGAGGGACTGATAGAGGATGATAAGGATTGTTTAGATAGGAGGAGTCTATATGTTTTGTAGGAATAGAGGAAGACCACTTGCCCTTTGCTATTGATGTCAGAGGGTGAGAAATTTGCATATCAGGCCAGTGTTGCCATCAATAACAAAGGGGGAGATTGTTGCATATGTGTTGTCATTGATGTCAACTGAGTGGCAATGTGGAAAGCAAAGGAAAATGTTAGTAGAACAGGTCAGAGAAATGGTGATGATGTGGGACAAAGGATTAGTATCATCTATACACAATCAATATCAAAAACCTTAAATTCTCTTAAACAAAATCACACTCATATTCACTTACTTTAACCCCTTAATCTGTTATGAGGATTAAACATGAAATGCAGAATCAAAGCTTAAACACATCAACACCATACACACATGAACACCTGATTTTTACGTGGAAAACCCTAAAAGGGAAAAACCACGGTGAGTGTTAGCTCACAATATAATGTAGTAACAATACTGAATAACAAAAGAGGCTCACTGCCCAAAAGAATGCTTACTGCAAAAAGGCTCACTCCCAAAGGGTGGCTCACGGCTGAGAGGTGGCTCACTGCCATAAACTGATATAATAGCATCTACAACATGCCTAAGTTTAGTTCCATTGAAGCACAATACATATCACCTTTGCTGCCCCTACAAAACAATCACTTTTATCTTTGCATCTTCACATCCACACACACTACACATGGATTCATTACATTTATTTATACCAATCATCAAGCTTGGAACATACATCATGTTCGACAATACAATCTAAAACCGTTGGAAGAATCTTCAAGGTCAGAAAAAATACATAATTCAAATTAGGTCTAGACCTAAACAAACTTGTGAATCAAATGAATGAAAGAAAAACACTTCACGGATTAGCTCATACCTAAATACACCTTCACACGCTTCAACATGCTTCTACAATCGATGAAACACATCCGCAAAGAGTGTTAGCACCCAAGTCGGACAAACTTGTGCAAACACCAACAATACTTAGGCACATGCTTCCAAGAACTCAATCATAGCTTGCGGACCAAGCACAAGCCTTTAACACAATTTAGAGACATCCACAAACAAAATAAAATCACCTGGGAGCTGACAAATCTAGCCGCAACAGATCTCACTTGAAGACAACAAATATCACTTGAAGACAGATCACAGGCTGCTCACAACAAACACTGTCAAACTCTGTTACTCAATAACTTGCTTCCTGGAGTACCAAATCATTAATCCTTTGGAATGAAGATAGATAAGGACCTTATAAACATATGTCCAAAATCGCAAGACCAAAAACCAAATCACACTGTAAATGTTGTCAGGCACAGTCTTCAAATTGGTGAATATAACTTCTAATGCACGGTGATCCGGACCACCAAATTCTGGATTTAGTATCTTCAAACACTTCTCTAAAGCATATCCAAATCCCATACTTTGGTCTTCAACACATAAGAAATGTGGAGCAAAAACTCAGACAGTATCCTGTAAGCCAGAATACATCTTCACAACTCTGTCTTCAATATGAACCAAATTTTCTCAAAAGTACTTGGGAACTCAATATCAGGAACATACTATTGTCATCTTCAGCAATTTTGCAATGCAATACAAAGCAACTAGCTCATCACAATCAAGAAACAAAACAAGAGCACAATTGACACTGATGACAACACAAACATGTTGACATCAATGACAACACCAATTAGCACATACTTGCAACATAGGTCCGGAGCTAAATGCAAGGAAGGATAAGTGTTTGTGAAGCCGACTTGATGTATTTTGGTAATTGCACTGCATATTTTGAATTGTGCGCCAGCATGGAAAAGTGTGCTAAGGTAAATTAGGTCCTAATTAACTCTTGTTCTTGAACCACATTGGATTTCTACTTACCGCATATGATTGGGAGCTGACTGTTATGGCCATTGCATGTTTCATGTTACACGTTTCATCTTGGCCGACCAAGGAGAAAGTTTTTGAAGCTTGAGGAGGATATAAATATAAGATCAAAGTTGTTGAATGATGTATGGTATATATGTATTGTGTGATAGCAATGATAATGTGTGAATAAACTAACCGTAGAAGTAGCTTTGATGATGAAATGTGGAAAGGATTAGTTTATGTGAAGTGATAGTGTTGCGGAGGTGATTGTAGGTGATGTGATGACAGAGAAGAGTTTTAGAAGGTATTTTGATGTTGCAGAATTTGGTATTGTGAATTTGCTGAGGTGAAATAGTTGTGCAGAGTTTGGAAAGGTCAGTAGAAGGTTGGAGTAGTAAGTGTGAGTCAGCTAAGTATTTTGTTGTAGAGGTTGAAGCCTCTTTGTGTAAAATTTGTAACTGTTGTAGCAGTTCAGGGAGTTGCAGCTTCCTTTGGGTTGTAACCCAAAAATGATAATGTAATCTTGTTTCTGTTTGTGAGGCTGGATTTGGATAGTAGATCCAAGCAACTTGGTCACCATGGTTTTTTCCTTCTAGGGTTTCCATGTAAATCTGGTGTTATGGTTGTGTGCTTATGTGTTCTTGTGTTTCTCACGCTTTCAATGTTTACATTAGTTTGAATGTTGTTGGAAGAAAAGAATTTGATTAGGTACTGATTCACCCCCCTCTCAATACTTCTATGTGTTCAATATATCTTAACTCCAATTTTATATTATTTTGGAATGATAATTTAATTGTTATGGAAGATTAAATAGGATATCACTAATATGAACTAACGATACTTGAAATGATTTTGGTGCTAACGAAGATAGATAGTGGATATGATTAATTTTGATTATGATGCTTAGGCTATACATATATTTCATGTATTTATCTTGTAATGAGTGTGAAAGTGAAATTACTAATGAGAGAATTATCAAAACTAACAAACTTCACATGGGGAAGTTGTGTGTGGTGACCATGTAACCTAGCGAATTAATGTTGTAGCCTAAAATGGACTAAGTTTCTCCTTGTGATAATTATTTTAGTGTTTATTTGTTGAATTGTTTTATCTGGGAATCATGTGGCTAGTGTGTTTTAGATATGTGTTAGGGGATGGGAGTTCTCTTAAGATGCAAACTTGGATTTACACTTGTAAGAAATCTTAAAAGGTGTTAAAAAGTCATTTTCCTTAGTTTGTAGGTGAAATTAGATCCCTATGGTTAGTATCTATGGGATAGGGACTTGTCGAGATATTAATCTTGAGCTATGGGGAAGATTTGACCCATCCAAAGCCCCTTGGGAAGGATGTGACATGACCTAACATGTAAGAAGATAGGAGGTTGACTAATTAATCTCTAATCTCCCCTACTTAGGTTTTTGAATGAGGGGTTGTGTCAAGTACAACCCAATCCCAATGCCCCACACATATGGGAGCACTCCATAGGAGAGTGCATAAAGAAGAGTATAGAAGTACACTCCTATTTCATAGGTCTTACACATGTGTGATTACATGGGAATCATGTGATCTTGTTAGGATTTGAGATTTGGAGGTGAGTGGTTGAGTTGGAGGCCATGAGTCACTTTCTCATTACGTGAGGGTAAGTAACATGCCACTCCTTATTTATAATCTCTCTTAGTCTTAAGGGGGTTTCTTGACTTATTTTCCTTGTGTTTGGTTTTTGGGAGGAGAGGCTTGCATAATGGGAGAACTTGTGAGAGAGAAGTGTGAATCTTGGAGTGGAAAAGTCCATGGAGACAAGCTATTAGGAGAAGGATGGATTTCATCACCAATAATGCTATGGGAAGAGATAAGTCCCTAGATCCTTGCATATCCTCATCTTTGTTTATGTGTTTGGACATGGAAGGGATTTTTGGTATAAGATACATGTTGTGTTCACCCAATGTGAGTGTGTATTGAAAGGCAAGTGCCCTCATGTTGGGTTATGATCTTGGATTGAAGCTAATCTCATTGTTGCATGACGTATGTGTATGTATTCATTCGTTATTGTCCATCCCCCTTCTTGATGTTGTGCCATTATTTTTCTATCTCTTCTTTTTCTATGGGTTCTTGATGGTTCTCTTGGCTCAGGGGATGGCTAGAGCCCCATATGGCTTAATGACACCATAATGGATGGGTGGAGAACATTCTCTTTTCATTGACCTTGTTCCAAGCTTGGATTGAATTACCTCTCATTTGGAGGTGAAAGACTCATAAGAGGATATAAGAAGGTGATTCCAAAATTTGTATAAGTTATTGATTTCAATGTATGTTTTCTTATTTTCAACAAAGGTGCAAGTTCACGTACTTGTTAAAATCTACTCAAGATATGAGAGAAAATAGCATATGTAAATGTGGAGAGTAATCAATAAACTTAAAAAGGTCAAGAGTTAGTTGTGTTGTTGCAAATGTGAATCTAAGTTCACTTTTGGGTATAGATGTTAGCAAAGATGTCTCTCTCAACGAAAAATTATGCCAATAATATTAGGCAAATTAAATTATTTGCCTTCACGCAATTAAATATCCAATTCTTATGCATTCTCATATTAGTTAAAGTTATAAAAAAGAAAAAAAATAATAGTAAAATGTTTAGAGCAACTAAAGTTCAACTTCTTTAAATGGATAGACGTATTCAATTTATTTCTTTCAAAAATAAAAAGTTTCTTTCAAATAAATCATAAAATTATTTACATATACTTTTTAAGGTGCATATACAAGTTATTTTTTTATTTTATAGATATATATGTATTTAGTGAAAAAAAGAGAATGCATATATAAAAAAATGTGTTTATATGTATTTATATAAAAAAAATTGTTCATTTATAGCTATATAACATAGATTGAAATCGAAGAGAAAACAAAAAGTAATTCTTTTAATCAAAATTTCAAAACAATTATATACTATATATATTCATGAACTCCGAAAATCATATTAAAATAAAAACAGGGGGTCGAAGCTTTTCTTTTTGTTTAAATGAAAATTTAATAAAAAAGAAATTGGTGTCAAAGTCCTTTTGTTTAAAGCAAAATTTAATACTAAAAAAAATTAAAGGAAATTGGGGTACTGCAGGGCTTAATGTCCTTGGGGCCATGACTTGCCATGGCTTGCAACTCCTATAACATGGGGCAGCAACCATGGGAAGTCATCAACCCTCATATACTGGGGTTTAAAACCCTTAATAAATAAATAAATAGATGAATATTATTTATGGGTTGCCTTATTTAAATTAAATAATCATAACAATAACATATCCAAATGGTATGAAATGGGTGTGGAATAATTTTTCCAAGACTCCCATCAGTGACACTGTAAAGACATTTTTGCTCATTCAACTTAGGAATAAGAAGGCAATGATTTCTCAATGGAAGACCAAATAATTTGGAGTGGAGCAAAATCGGGCCTATACAAAGTTAAGAATACTTAAGATTGGATATCAAATACTTGATTTTCCTGTTGATAATTTGTAATGGCCAACACATTTTTGTTGGGGGCCCAACTATCTCCCAAAGGCTATGCATTCACATGGACAACTTTACACAAGCATATTTTAATGGGGGATCAATTAACATTGGTTGGCATTGAAGGCCCTTTGAGATGTCCCTTGTGTATGTCTGTGAAGGAATCAACCAACCACCTCTTATTGAATTGTAAGTATGTGACTGAGTGTTGGAAATGGCTATGTAGCCAAATGGGTTGGTTGGGGGCATTACAAGTAGATTTTCTTAAATTGTTTAATAGTTGGCTAAGATTAAACCCAAACTCAGTATCAACCAGCTTGTGGGATTCTGACTCCCCATGATTATATGACATATCTGGAAGGAGCAAAACAAGCATATATTCATTGAACATCAATTAGAGGTTAATGCGTTGGTGAGAAAAATTTAATTAAGCATAAGTGAACTCATCTCAACAAAAGTCAAAAAGGGGGGCTCTTGGTCCAGATTTTTTACTCAGTGTGATAACACAACAATGAAAAACCGAAACTATCCATAGGTTATGGCTCTAGTAGGATAACATCAAAAAAAGAAAGGAGAAAGAGGGCCAAATGGATGGCCTCTCCATCAGGAAGACTAAAATTGAATTATGACGGGCATCAAGAGGCAATTTGGGGAAAGCTGGAGTAGGTTGCATCTTAAGGAGTGCAAATGGGAAGCTTGTACGGGCAATATCAAAAAAGCTAATGATGGCATTGATTAAAGGATTGAAACTTTGTATTCACAAGGACATCCTAATCATATACATTGAGGGAGACTCACTCATAATCATAAATGGCTATTCTTAAATATCATCCACTTCAAAAGTCAAATGTTGATTTTGGCCAATAAAAACAGGACAAATATTTACCACTTTTTGGTATGGATGAAGTGTAAATTCACTATTTAATCAATCATGTTTATTGAGAAGTGAATTTTGCAGCTGACTCACTTGCTAACCATGCCATTGACCAAATGGTGGAAATCATAGTCTCAGATCACAAGGAGGATTGGAAGAATACTTTTGAGATCTCACGAGTAGAAAAACAAATGTATAGTTGGCACCTCCGGAAGGACATGTAATTTTTTTTTGGATATTTTAATATATGGTAGTTGTCCCCTAGACATCATCTTGCCTATATATATAATAAATAATTTTGTAATGTGTTTTATGAATATGATTTAAAAATAAAAATAAAAGAAATAAAAATTATATTTTTGTTTTTGTTTTTTTGGTATAAATATGTATGGAGATTTCACTCCAAATAGATATTAGCAAAAGTAGAGTAAATAATAATAATAATAATAATAATAATAATAATAATAATATATTATTTGAGAGACTAAAGTAAGGAGAAGAAGAACATTTAAAAATAATAATAAATAGTTCGTGGAAGCAAAAGTAGAGTAAAAAAAGATAAAAATAATAATATATTTGAGAGACTAAAGTAAGGAGAAGAAGAACATTTAAAAATAAAAATAAATAGTTCATGGAAGCCTCCTCAGGGTGCTTGCCTCCCACTCTTTCTTTCCCTTGGCTCCATTTTCCCCCTTCCATCAAACTGCAAATAAGAGAGATAAGATGAGAAAATCTCTCTTATAACTACACATAAGGATTAGGGAAACTTCAAAGTTTGCCCTAAATCCAAAGGTGGGTATCAAATCCATTCAATGGATGGGATTCACTGCTCACCCTCTTCCCCAAACCCTAAGTTGATCAATTAAAAATATCTTTAGCTGATATAATTCTAATATAAAAAGTTAAGTAGTGGTGGAAGCCTCTTGCTGAGGCCCCCATAACTTAAGTTACTTTTAAAGAGGGAAATAATAAAATAAGTTTAGTTTTGCCTCCATAGTAAATATTAAAGTTACTTTTGCATTCTTTTTAATAGTGCGTGAAATTAGTCAACTCATTTAACCTTATTAGCATATATTATTGCATAGTGTGTAAAAGAAATTAGTGGTAAATTATTATGCATATTATTAACATATTATGGCTTCATAACCTTATTTGAACCAATATTAATGCAGTGTGTTTCTTTCGGATTAATGAGTGTATTGGTTGAACCACTTTTATAAGTGTCTCAAGACTAGTTTTGTATTAAACATTCATTCTATAGAGCATTAGCCAACTTAATTTATATTTAAAGGTCTAGTGTCACATTTAACATTAATACCTAATTTATTTAATTAAGGCCCCCTATCAGTCAAAAAGATTTTTTGAGCTACCTCACTCCAGTTGCTCCCTTGAGCACTTATTGTCAGGTACCAACCTAATCATGATTGTTATTTGCTCTTACATTGGTTAGAGGTTGGTATTAAGTTTTGCCTCTTGTTGTTAGTACCTCTCTCTTAATCCTTACCCTTATTGGCACATACCCTCTAGCATTTCGACCACACATGATGTCAAATAAGACAATAAAGCATGTGTTGGCATGTTGAATTTAATGATGTGACGTTCATTTAAAAAAATAGTTGAGCTTTATTTGATTTTTCTTTAGTTTAATTTTGAGCATTAGGGAAGTTAAAAATGAGATGGTTAGGGCCATATAAGATAGATCACATTTTAAATTCTAGGGTAATGAAATTGAAGATGTTGAGTAGTGAAATGATAAATGGGTATGTGAATGGAACGTGGTTGAAATCCTACTACACATGAGATTGGGAACAAGAAAAGAGTTAAAAGGGGCATAACACATGTAGAATGCTTTGTAAAATATGTAAGATGATGGGGAGTGTAATATAGCAAGAAACTAAGAAGAATATAAAACATGTAAAGTGTTGTATTATTATAGAATATGATAGATTAGGTTAGTTAGGACTATATCTACCACTTAGATAAAAGAAGAGAAGGAATTTAAAAGAAAAGAACAATGAAGTGAGTGAGTTGGAAAAGTTCAAATGGATAGAGCATTTATTACCTACAATTCTATTAAGATGATAAAAAGAGAAACAAACAATAGATTAAGTTTTTCGAACGTCTAATTGTAAGAGAAGAATAGAGTGAGGTGTTGTAGAGCTAGATTTCATAAGATAGATTTTTAGAGAGTGAGGGTTTGTAAGGTGATAAAAGGAAATTAAGTGGTTAGAATCAGTAAGGAGAAGATGGCTCAAATTGATAGCCCATAGATCGTTGATGATACTAGCATTTTGTGGCATGTGTACAAAAAACCCATGGCAAACATATAATGAAGACCCTCAAGGATATTTTTCTAGAATCCTAGCTTCAGTGTTATACACAAAAGATATTAAAAAATGCATTCATTTCAAACTAGTGGAGATTGACCACATCACAGTGGATGCAAAATGAGAGACATGCATGAAAAGAAACCCTAGCATGGGCAAAAGAAAGTATATGCAAAAATATAAGGCCTTGGAGAGAATGAAGATAAATATTTGGCCAGTTTTACCTATGTCCTCTAACACAAATAGATAGATTCAGATTCTATTGAGCTGAGTATAGAGAGAATTTATTTATCTTGATAAACCCCACCAAATTAAAAAATAGGCAATTTAGGTGATAACAGGGTTATTAGACAAAGGAAAACTAACCCTAATTTTTAAACACAAGAAGGCCCTTGATGTGAAACAAGTCATGGAACTAATAAAAGATATACTAAATTGTAGGAACCTACAAGTAAGAAAAATCATGGATGATATGGTGAGGCATGCCACCAAGGGCATAAACTATAAGATATAATACATCAATAGACAAAAATCTACTATCGCAAAGGTGATGCAAATTGGACATGACATAGTGGTGTAATGAATTGAATACAACCTTTGTGAGGCATTGAAAGAACAAGTAATGGACAACCTTTCCAAAACCAAGAAAAGTAAGCATGCATTTTTCTATGGCCCTCTATTGATTTGGTTAGCTTTGTATTCTATACAAGGCATCCTTGGGGTAGAGATCAAACAAACATAGGGTAATAGAAGAACACTAGCAAGTAGGATATTAGAAACATGAAATCATGATGAGCAAGGGTATGTAGATACATATAATTCCTATTTTAAAAACTTGAAACAAACCCTGAAATATAGGGAAAGGTTGTGGAGCCTAGGACCACATTTGACCCTCCCTTCTCTTATGAATCCTTAGAGGCATTACTAGATTCCACAACACAAATCATGTTGAGATACCATAAGGGCCCTAACCTACCTAGATTAAGAACATGTAGAGAGTATTGGGATAAGAAATTTAAGGAGAAGAAAGAGTAGAAAAAAATAAAAATAGAAAAGAAAACTATGGAAGTAGGAAACTCGGTGAAACCAACAATAGTTGAGATAATAAACACTCTTAAGAAGGAAAGGGGAAAAGAAAAAGAGGAGAGAACACCTAGAAGATCTGCTAGGTTGAGCTCTATAAGTTTGGGGATGTCGTACGAGGTAAAATAATTTAAAATAAGGGATTAAAAAATAAAAGAAACATTAAGTTCAAAGAAGAGATATAGAATTCCTCACATTATATGAGTTTAGGAGAAAGGGGAAAGGAAAAGAGGAGGATAAATCTTCAAAGAGGTAAAAAGTTACAAGAAGGTTGAAATTAAAAACATCCTCACCACCTAAATCACCAAACAAATGTACAATAGAGGCCTTACTACAAACAAGCAACCAAAAGAATAAAGCAAAACAAGAACCAACTCATAGAATTAGTAGAAAGCTAAGGACCAGAGAGGCTTGATCCAATATAATGAGTCCTTAGAAGAAGAGAAAACATGGCAATGAAAAGGCCAAGAGGAAGTTAAACAAGAGAAGAAATAACCACAAAGAAGGACTAGACAAACACAAAAAAGGAAATAGAAGGAAAAGTGGTTGTAGAATTACATTAAAAAAAAGTAAAATGAAAATGGGAAGCAAAGAGGAAGTGTGAGACATAAAATCACTATTTAAATCTCTATTGACAAAATAGAAGCCTTTGGAGGTAGCCAAAATATACCCCACTACTACTATAGAGAATAAAGAAAAGCTCCTAAAGGCTATGTTATGCCTCATCTCAATCAACCCATTTTCCATAAAGGAACCGACTCAAGATTTTCTGGAAGAAAAAGTTGGTAAGTGTTGACCTATTTCCCTCTTCCTAAAGTCAAATAGCCTAGTTTTAAAAATGTTGAAAATCTTGTTGAAATTGGTTGAGTGCCTAATGTTCTTTAGGTTTGAGGTGTCTTCCTTGTAAAAAATCCCTAAAATCCTAAGTATAGAACCCTCAAAAATCCCATAATTTTCTAAGTCTTTTTCCTTAGAAGCAAGCCTTAGTCAGAAAATTCTTAGTTTGGCCAACCTTAAGTTTGCTGATCAGCTAAATCGCCGACTAAGGGACCAAGCGAGGGGGGGTTTCTTTACAAAGGCAAGGAAAAGGCAACCTTTATCGGCAAATTTTAAGTTCTGCAAACTTAAAGTTCGTCGATCGGTGAAGTCACTAACAAAGGAAGACAAAGGTGAAGACAAAGCTAAAGGGGAGGAAGGAACAAGTCATTGGCCAAGAGAAAAGTTTGCGAACCAAATGGTTCGCCAATCGGTGAACTCGCCGACTAAAGAACACAAAGAGAGAAAAGATAAAGAGAACAAAAGTAGAGAGGAAGACAAAGTAGTTCGCAAAAGTGGAATTTCTCTAACTAAAGGAAGAAAGCGATAAGAAAAGAAAAAGTAAATACTAAAATGGTTCGCGATGGACAAATTTTGCCAATAAGACAAAATAAAGGTAAAAAATAAAGTGAAGGAAAAAATAATGTGAAAATAAAACATGTAATATAATGTAAAGCTTTAAAATATTTTAAAGTGTTGTAAAAGCTTTATGCAGGAAATTTTGGTGGACAATATCTTTTGAAATGTCAATCTTCTCCAGCCGCCATTATTGCAGGATCAGATTAGCACCAACTGGAGGTTGTTGGGTGAACTTATTGTGCAGGTGGATGAGTCGGCTGCTGGTCTTCAATATAACGGATATTTCTTTTAGCTACTTAATCCCTAGATATTCTCTGGATTTATGTTTTACAGAATAGGTGTACACAGACATTCCTTTTGTAGAAATATCTTTTGACAGGCCCATGGGGTGAATTTATTGTAGTGGTTGACCTAAGTCAATGTAATGGAATGATATAAATAGATGAAAAATCAATGTAACAAGGGTTGGATGCAGAGGCTTATTTTTTTGTGCTCCAAACATAACCCTATCTTGCTATAACCGTGTCTTTTAATCAATACAATACTGGTTATTTTGCCTTTTCATGTTGTTTTTAACTCTGTGTATTCTGGAACTAGTTATTACATGTAAATGTTCATTTCCTTGCAATTCTATTATGTTCTTTACCTTTGTTAGAAGTTGCAAGATTTGTGTGATCCCATCAGTTATGTGAAATTATTCTATGCATTTTGGCTCTATGGGTATTTTTCATTAAACTTGGTGTATCACATTTCCTTTTCAGTTTTCTCCTTCTTCCCCTTTTCCCAGTGGTGTTAGATTAGGTTTAGTCTTACAATTTTCTTTGAATCTTATATTTAGAAAGAGGAACCAACTTTCTCTGGAGGTTAGATCTCATTTGCAGGGTCCCACACCTTGAGATCACTCCCATGTTTCACTTGATTGTTATAGCAAACAAGATTCAACACAAGGTGCAAATCCAAGTGAAAATAGTTTTTGGCACGCCCGATGGGACCCTCTACTCTGAGTAAGAGATGAACTAAGAAAATTTGGTGTTGTTCTTAATTCATGTGTAGTTGTGAAAGCATTCAA
Source organism: Cunninghamia lanceolata (assembly GCA_027924645.1). Taxonomy (NCBI): domain Eukaryota; kingdom Viridiplantae; phylum Streptophyta; class Pinopsida; order Cupressales; family Cupressaceae; genus Cunninghamia; species Cunninghamia lanceolata. Next base: position 424,211 of record BSBN01001787.1, on the reverse strand, counting down.
CAAGCACCATGGTGACTCAGCTGAGTAAATATACCAGTGCAGCCAGTTCAAGCACTTAAGGAACTTCAAACATTAGGATTTGGTGATACTCCTGGTCTAAATTGCTTTTAGAAGCATTTCAATCACTTGGCAACTCTCTGGTATGAGCCTTTTTCTCATAAGGGAAGATATGTTTTCTCTTTTTCCCATATTGTTTGAATGATTTCTATTTTTCATGCTATATTATGTCAAACTATTATGGAAGCTCTAAATATTAGCACCCTCATGATGCTTATTCCCCTCCATCTTGTCAAAATATATGTTGTTAGCCTCCATATCATCCATTTCAGCCCCAAGATACCTCTATCTCTATGTCGTATAGCTCTATTTCAACATAATATCAACATCCTTACAATGCTTACCTCCTACCCACCCCTACTCAATCTTCTTGGCAGTCTAATAATGCGTATTGTCAACCTCAAGAAGATTATCTTGATCCTAGCCAGTGTAGCTACCCTTCTAATCAATTCTAGGATGTTGACAATGTGAATATTGATGCGTTCAATGATCTCATCGACATGTTCCTAGAGTTTAATAAACTTTGGACAATAAGAAAAGAAAAAGAGGGTATAATTAGCCTTAGTGGGATTGTATTCTTAACATTAGAAACATTAATGATCTGAAGGTGATGATCCTAGACTACCAAAGGGACTAGGATGAGTTTCAAGAAATGATAGAGCATGACCGACAACAAGAGGAGCTTGCTTATCAAGCCCATCTTCAACAACAACAGTAGGAGGCGCAAGAAAGGGTTTTTTAGGAAAACCTTGCTATGCAGATTGCAGCTCAAGAAGAATAGATGAGGCAAGTGACTCATTCTATGCCCTCTTTTCATAATTTTAGACCCCTATTTTCTACCACTACAAGTCAACTTACAACAGAGCAGCCTCGACTTCATGAATTCCCAAGTTTTAGAAGCTCTCTCCCTTCACAAGACCTTGTTCTTGTGCCAATCCAGTTTATCACTGCCCAGGAACAAATTTTCCAAGAACTCTGTCCCCTCTAGAAAATTCAAGAAAATATTTTGGCCCCTTTCCCTGACACCATTTCACTTTTCAAAGGTGGGCCTATCATTTACCAGGCTAGTTGGTGGGATTAGCCAAAGGTGGAGGTGGAAGAGAAAGAAACTAATGAGGAACAATTTGTTGTTCCTACGCTCACAAAGGTGGAATTGTTTGAACCTCTTACACCTGTGAGTAATGTTAATTCAACTAAGGGGTTGAATCCTATGGATTTTAGTTCTTTTGAGGCTTTTTCTCATGCATTTGATCAAGTAACAATGATAAAATGCAAAGATTGCATGGGGAGAGCCTTCAACTGCAGAGACAACTTGTGCAGAATCCAATGGAGTTGCAGTTGATTGAGGACATTGAGGAGGAGATTGCTGCAGTGGCTCTAGAAGTTGATGACACCACCCTATTTCATAAACTACCCAATTACATTGAAGATGAAGATGGCATGCAAATGCCAACATTAGTTGTAGTTTTAGAGCCACATAATGTAAAGCACAAAAAACTCACATACTAAAAATAGTAAACCAAAAAGTATTACTCATTCCAAATAAGGAAAGTGATACATTTCATTAATCAAATATCCATAGTTGCACAATAATGGCAAGTTCTCAAATAAAGAAGTACAATTACATACACTAAAAAGGGTGTTACAATACATCTATTTCAATGTTACAAGTACAAGATATTACATCAATTACATTAGTGAGAGTATTTATACAATTACAAATTGGATATGCAATATATACATCATGAATCATACATCATAAGAAGTTCAGTCCTTAACTGCCATGACCCCAATGGTCTTCCGCAAGTTGAGGCCAAGAGTGTGGTTAAGGCATTTTTTCCACCCAACCACGAAGTACTAAACTTCCCCGGGTTTCTTCATAACTTGAAGAAAACACCGACCCTGCACGAGGAGCCTAGCAACCTGGAACGGTAAAGACAGGAGGGAGCTCTTGATGCAATCCTGATACCTATATGCACTCCTAACTCGAATGACATATATCTAGCATGCAGGATGTGACAGAGACATATAACATAAAATCTAGGCTTTTATAATCCATCTATTTCAATGGTACATCTTGCTTTGGCCAAAGCATTTAATAAAAAAGTGGTAATTTAGAAAAAGTAAATTACCGTCTCTGGGAGCCCACATTTGGCATCCTGTCCCGAAAGGTAAGCTTATCACACACAGTACACACAACAAGACTAATCTATTTCCAATTGTATAATAATATAGGCATTTTGTTAGAACAGTTACTATTATGTTCTTGCAGAACAACATGAATACACCTTGCATGCATCTCATACCTCTAACTATGAGCTACATGCATGATACACATAAAACATATACAACTGGTTATATTCCTTATCCCTTATTCACCTACTTATTTCCCAATAAAGAAGGTTTATAATGCCATAACCATTGATTTGTGACAGGGAAATTAAGAAGATAACAATTGTTTAACAATTCCATAAAAGCCAATGAAACACCATTTACTTAGAGGTATTAATCACGTTTAAAATAGTCATTCAAAACACATGGTCTTATTGCTACAGGAAAAAGATCTGCTACAGGAACTGTGTAAAGTCTACTAGAGGAAGTACAACAATATCATATTAATCGAATAATCATTTGTAACAAGGATAATTGTCAACAATTGAGATTTAAGAGGCTACACATGATAATCTTATGAATGCCAAGTATTACACCATTTTCTCAAGAGTTTCATTCTTCGCTTAATAATTAAATAGTAGACCTACTACTGGTTGTAAACTACTACAAGAACTTAAGAATCATGCAATAATCCACTTTTAGGAACATTTAACTACGTCTGAATATAAAAAGAACACAATTTATTAAATGTCCTTATAAAGCCATATAAAACACCAATAAAATAAGGGCATGATTATGTTTATATTTAGCCAACAAATGACAAGAATAAACTCCTACATAAACTTGATAGTCTCCTAAATATCTCTAAAATAGACAAACAAGTGCGATGGAAATTAAGGTGATAAAGACTACTAACCTCACAAGCCAAATAAAACTCTATTTAAATAAAGGCATGGATAATTTTACTACTGCGAGTGAAAAATGACTAAACTGTGACGAGAACATAATAAGCTACAACAAGAACATCTAATAAAGCAATTCAAATGTTGAAGAGGCAGAAATAACAGGATATAGGAATACACTCTTCTACTACAAGATAATACTCTGCAACTACAAGAGAAGTGATAAACGACTATAAGAATAAAGCCTGCTAACAGAAAATGACTAAACTGCGATAGGAATAACAGTAAGGACAGTAATATATCACACAATATTTTAACATAAATCCATTGTGAACAAAGTAAAAGATAATCAATCCAGGGAATGAAATAATAGTTGTAGACTAGGGTTCATCCATCTAGAAAATAATTTAACAGAGGCAGAATGGACAAGAGATAAATAGTCACTAATTAATACATATATAAAAATTAACAAACTGGGTAGAGCTGATTTTTGGATATGTTTTAAATAACTAAGTGACGCACATCATATCAATTTTTTAGAAAAATCCAGTTGGTAAAAATGAAGTTATTGGTGACGCAATAGAGGGTTTTAACAAAGATGAAATGGGTAAGATATATAGTCACTAAATATTACATATATCAAAATTGACAAACTGGGTAGGGCTGATGTTTGGATATGTTTTAAATAACTAAGTGGCGCACATCATATAAAAATTTCATAAAAACTCAGTTTGTAAAAATGAAGTTATTGGTGACGCAACAGAGGGTTTTGACAGAGACGAAATGGGTAAGAGATATACAACAAACTGATTTAACAGAGATGAAATAACACATTCCATATGAAAACATTAAGACATATCACATAGATCAAATTAGCATGCAAGCCTATATACAGATTTAATCAGAGATATAAACCAATCAATAAGGTACTCGGTGGATTGTTGCAACCCTCCAGACTGCTCTTTTTGCTTCCTGTCATTGCTGGTCTCCTCCTTGCAATTGTTGCTTTCCTTTTTGCGGATGATCTCTTCTCCTTTTTCTTTCTGTATATGTTGGTATTCTCCTTATTTTGCCCGCTTCTCTATATTTCTAATTTCATATTGGCGTTACCCAAATGTGAATTCCTTCTTTATTCTCATTAATTGATTATTCTATTTCACATATCATGAGAGTGCCTCATCCGCTAAATGGTTGTAAGCCCCTCTACTTCACACATAGTAGGGATATAACTAGAATAGCTATTATTATTTTATTTTGCACATATATTTGAAATATACAAACATATTTATATTTATTTAAATTATATGCGCACACAAATATATATGTGTGTGTGTGTGTGTGTGTGTGTAAATAATAATAATTATTATATTAAAAGGATGCACAAAAAAAATCAAGATTAGTTTCATAATCAACATTTGAACAACGCCAAGAATTCAGGCACGGTTATATTAAAACACAATGAAACCATTCAATGATGCATTATATCATGATGCAATATGATCTAAGTGAGAATGTGCATGAGAGAGAGTCCACTCCATCCTAACCCTGTCAGGTAGCTAACCACCTCTACCTTAACCACACCCTTGTCTTCAACAACCTATAACTCATGAACTCAAATTTTCCATTAATAGGTTAGTGTCCAAATAGCCGAAGCATTATATTTCATTATTTCAAAATAAAATAATAATCGCTATATTTCCTCATTTCAAAATAAATAATATTCACTTATCTCATCTTTAAAAAAAAAACAATATTTATTTAATCCACACACAATTATCCATAAATAGTTCTACTTATAGTAAGTTCAAAATGCATCAAAATTTGAGATGTGACATCCTTCCCCACTTAGAAAAGACATCATCCTGATGTCTTATTACACAAATATTGAATATTATTGTTTCTCACAACTAATATTGATGTAACAAAATATCATAATTATGCAAATTAAAAGAGTTTCTGCTAAATTCTCAAACGAGTAAAAGATCAATTTATCTCATTAGCATCCTCCCATGTGGCACTATCCACAGAATATTGGTCCTACTTGACCTTATACTGAGCAATACCTTTATTACACATTTACTACACACGTACTATGATAATAAAAGTATCTTACTAATGCCCTTTTACATCTATCAATAATTTGAGTGGGCTCCACCAACACCACTTCTAGGCCTGGTAAAGCATGTCAATCAACACAACCAATACACTTGGCCCAATTGCCAATACAAAACATATAACCGACACATGGTACAACTACCATCCAATTATATACAAGTAACATACAATACTCTTGTCAGAGATAATCAAAATATCATCACAACAATGAAGTTATAAAGAACAATAATCTCACACCAAAGCACACCGAACGAGGCAAATATTAGTCCATCATAGACACATATACATGAATCGGTCATCATAATGTACATTCAATCACATGGAAATCATATCATAATTTCAAGAGATTAGTTCTCCTAATCAACACTAGGTCAAGATCTCAAATATCAAAACAAATCTCCAAAGGTACGCCAACTAGATCAAAACCAACCACCGAGCATACATCTCCATGGAGGCTACTCCACTCCATTCTCCAATTGCCATTGTGACGAGAAGAGGCTCTAGCCAAAAAGTGCAACATATCACAAGCAAGCCTAGTCCATAAAACTTAGGACCACAACTATACTAGGATAACCTCTCAAGCTTTTAAGTAAGTCTAAGGAGACTCACAAATCTACCATATCACCTCTCATGGAAAATTGCAACAAACGAACTCAAGGATCAGGAAGGCTAACTTAAAATGTTATAGGTACCATTACCACATACCTCAACTTTTGACACGATTTTTCTACATTAGATACTTCCTCACGTCCCACTCCTAAAAGAGATGGTGTCTTTAACACTCTAGCTCTACACTACCAAAACTAGGATCAACCAAATAGATTCTTGGAGGGGAGAATCTAACCACACCCTCTAACAGCGTCAACACTTCTATCAATCGAGGCTTAGCAATTTGTTGCTCACTAGGAGCACATCTAAGATGACAACAACATACTATCAAGGAGCAAGACTACTTCACCATTTTTTTTTCTAAGCTAGACCAAAAGGTCAAACAACACAACTCAATCACAAATTCATCATCAACTAGGAAAGATAAGGCTTCTTTGTGACCTAGCACCAAGTATTCATAAAATAGAATACAAAGGACAACAACTTATCCCATCCAGCATCAAGCTAGAAAAGATTCAACTACTAAGGAGAAACTCCTGAAGTAGCCCAATTTCCAAGGTTGGCAACTCAAAAAGAGTAAAGGACAACTATAATACCATAAATATCTATATACATTACGTGCTCATGCACTAACTAATGATCCATCATACCTTACATTATGTCAAAACATGAAGGTAGTTATAGAACTCACATACAAAAGACACCACATCATACATTCTGCCAATGTCGAACACTAAGGGCATGGTATCATGTTCAAGACCAACTGGACGAGACAAGAAAGAACAACCAAAGTTGGTGGACTAAGCCAACATCCAACCAAATGCACTTACTAAAAGTAAGATTAAATCCAAATGATTTTTCTACACATTCATGAATCTACATTTAAGCTCATACAAGAATACATTTCACATCACGTGATTCATAGAAACACAATACCATTTCTCAACGTTTCACATAATATTTGCTTGCATTTATCAACAAACCAAAGAATTTAATCTACCATAGCTCTAGTAACATGTGCAACAAGAGGTAGTATATTTTCCACATTCTACTCCCTAATACAATCCATTAGAGGCCCATCATGGACATGATAGAGAACATAACATGGTACATGACTAGAAATTAAAATATTCAAGCATAGCCATAAATAATAATAAAATATAAAAGTGGAAGAAAAAATCAAATTTCAACAATAAGACATAAATGAGCTCAGTTTCAACAGTAAATCAAACATGACCGTAAAGGTCGCAAGATAAATAAATATCAAACTTGATGGCTATACTCATTCATAAGTAAGAATAAAAATTCAATGCTGGCCCTTACAACATTTAGAAAATTTACCAAAGTAAAAAAAAAAATGAAGTATTAAAGTCCAAAAGTTCCACATTACACAAACTGCGTGACTAATTCTAGCCACTAGAGAGGGAGTACAATGCTACACTACACATTGATTAGAGGTGAGTAAGAGAATAGACTCAATCACATTAAACAAATGAATCTTCTAAGATTCCAATCACATCTATACCATAAGATTATTTCTACTTTAACCATACGAAAATCGCTTAATGATGCCAAGAAACCAAAAGTTGCATACAATTAATACAGAAAGACACACATAGTCATCCACTAGCAACTAGACAACAATCAAGACTAAGTTAAGACAAAATTATGTTCACAACCAAAATATCCAGGCACATCAATCTCTCCAAATGGAAGTGGTTAACACTTCTTACCAAACAAGGATTTACCAAGCATATGAATAAGTTAACATAAATTAAAACACGAGGGAGGATTAGGTTGGGGTTAAGCAATTACCCAACGTTCCTTCCACAAGATGCTAAACTTCTCCACAACATGATGACAAGCATACTAAATGCATACTAAGGAACGGGAAATTCACAACTCAGGTCACAAGATGTAGGGTTTGCTAATTCAGTCAAGATTCTAACACCTCTAACATCACAAGGACTATGCAAATGACCCTTTTCACAACCCCTTTTCTCTTTAACTCTTCAAGTAATGCAATGAAATAATGACACCCAGGTTTCCACATGAATCCTAGGGAAGAATACAATCTAGGAATATAAGTCATTACCCAAATGATCTATTCTAGCAATGCAATGCAACACTATCTATCTTACAACTGCATAATTAATCCATTCCTAGGAACATGCTCTCAATAAGGCAATGCAATATGCATGTCAAGCAAGCATTACCAGTCACTATACAGAGGCAAGCATTATGAGGATATGCTACTTTTGCACACAACAAGGTTCAACAATATTCTTCACATATCAAGCATATGATCAATACATCCTCTTGTTCACATACAATGCATAACTCCTAAAAGAGTAAACCAAGTTCAATCACTCTTGAAACATGGTAATTACTCTCACACAAGGTCCTCATAACTCCACTATCATAGGTGGTCACACAAGCACAAACATGACCCTACAAAGGTCACTCAAGCACTCTCACACACTGCAAGGGCTCATGCCAAACACTCAGGACATCAAGAAGGAAAATACACATAAGCAACTTCTCGATAAAAACTAAGGTTTATCTAATCTGTAATTACTCGCCATACACATGTGAGGAAGACATATCAATAGAGGGCACATGCTACTCACAACATTCAAACACACAAGGACCCACACATGCTCGAACAAACTGAGCAACATAAATACCCCAGAGCTCCCAATGTTGGAACCATGCTCTGATACCAAAATGTAACGCATGAAAAACTCACATACTAAAAATAGTAAACCAAAAAGTATTACTTGTTCCAAATAAGGAAAGTGATACATTTCATTAATCAAATATCCATAGTTGCACAATAATGGCAAGTTCCTAAATAAAGAAGTACAATTACATACACCAAAAAGGGTGTTACAATACATCTATTTCAATGTTACAAGTAAAAGATATTACATCAATTACATTAGTGAGAGTGTTTATACAATTACAAATTGGCTATGCAATATATACATCATGAATCATACATCATAAGAAGCTCAGTCCTCAACTACCATGACCCCAATGGTCTTTCGCAAGTCGAGGCCAAGAGTGTGGTTTTTCCACCAAACCATGAAGTACTGAACTTCCTCGGGTTTCTTCATAACTCGAAGAAAACACCAACCCTGCATGAGGAGCCTAGCAACCTGGAATGGTAAAGGCAGGAGGGAACTCTTGATGCAAGCCTGATACCTATATGCAATCCTAACTCGAATGACATATATCTGGCATGCAGGATGTGGCAAAGACATATAACATAAAATCTAGGGTTTTATAATCCATCTATTTCAATGGTACATCTCACTTTGGCCAAAGCATTTAATAAAAAGTGGTAATTTAGAAAAAGTAAATAACCGTCTCTAGGAGCCCACATTCGACATCCTGTCCCGGAAGGTGAGCTTATCACACATAGTACACACAACAAGAATAATCTATTTCCAATTGTATAATAATACAGACATTTTGTTAGAACAGTTACTATTATGTTCTTGCAGAACAACATGAATACACCTTGCATGCATCTCATAACTCTAACTATGAGCTACATGCATGATACACATAAACATATACAACTGGTTATATTCCGTATCCCTTATTCACCCACTTATTTCCCAATAAAGAAGGTTTATAATGCCATAACCATTGATTTGTGACAGGGAAATTAAGAAGATAACAATTTTTTAACAATTCCATAAAAGCCAATGAAACACCATTTACTCGGAGGTATTAATCATGTTTAAAATAGTCATTCAAAAACACATGGTCTTATTGCTATAGGAAAAAAGATCTGCTACAGGAACTGTGTAAAGTCTACTAGAGGAAGTACAACAGTATCATATTAATCGAATAATAATTTGTAACAAAGATAATTGTCTACAATTGTGATTTAAGAGGCTACACATGATAATCTTATGAATGCCAAGTATTACACCATTTTTGCAAGAGTTTCATTCTTCGCTTAATAATTAAATAATAGACCTACTACTGGATGTAAACTACTACAAGAACTTAAGAATCATGCAATAATCCACTTTTAGGAATATTTAACTACGTCTAAATATAAATTGAACACAATTTATTAAATGTCCTTATAAAGCCATATAAAACACCAATAAAATAAGGGCATGATTATGTTTATATTTAGCCAACAAATGACAAGAATAAACTCCTATAGAAACTTGATAGTCTCCTAAATATCTCTAAAAGAGACAAATAAATGCAATGGAAATTAAGGTGATAAAGACTAATAACCTCACAAGCCAAATAAAACTCTATTTAAATAAAGGCATGGATAAGTTTACTACTGCGAGTGAAGAATGACTAAACTACGACGAGGAACATAATAAGCTACGACAAGAACATCTAATAAAGCAATTCAAATGTTGTAGAGGCAGAAATAACAGGATATAGGAATACACTCTTCTACTACAAGATAACACTCTGCAGCTACATGAGAAGTGATAAACAACTATAAGAATAAAGCATGATGATAGAAAATGATTAAACTGCGATAGGAATAACAGTAAGGACAATAATATATCACACAAGATTTTAACATAAATCCATTGTGAACAGAGTAAAAGATAATCAATCCAGGGAATTAAATAATAGTTGTAGACTAGGGTTCATCCATCTAGAAAATAATTTAACAGAGGCAAAATGGACAAGAGATAATCAATCGCTAATTAATAAATATATAAAAATTGACAAACTGGGTAGGGCTGAGTTTTGCATAAGTTTTTAATTAACTAAGTGATACACATCATATAAAAATTTCAGAAAAACTCAGTTTGTAAAAATGAAGTTATTGGTGACGCAACAGAGGGTTTTGATAGAGATGAAATGGGTAAGAGATATACAGTCACTAAATATTACATATATCAAAATTGACAAACTGGGTAGGGCTGATTTTTGGATATGTTTTACATAACTAAGTGACGCACATCATATAAAAATTTCAGAAAAAACCTAATTTGTAAAAATGAATTTATTGGTGATGCAACAAAGGGTTTTGACAGAGACGAAATGAGTAAGAGATATACAACAGACTGATTTAACAGAGATGAAATAACACATTCCATATGAAAACATTAAGACATATCACAAAGATCCAATTAGCATGCAAGCCTATATACGAATTTAATCAGAGATATAAACCAGTAAATAAGGTACCTGGTGCATTGTTGCAATCCTCCAGACTGCTCTTTTTGCTTCCTATCATTGCTGGTCTCCTCCTTGCAATTGCGGCTTCCCTTTTTGTGTATGATCGCTTCTCCTTTTTCTTTCTTTTGTATTCTCCTTATTTTTCCCACTTCTCTATATTTCTACTTTCATATTGGCATTACCCAAATGTGGATTCCTTCTTTATTCTCATTAATTGATTATTCTATTTCGCATATCATGAGAGTGCTTCATCCACTAAATGGTTGTAACCTCCTCTACTTCACGCATAGTAGGGATATAATTAGAATAGTTATTATTATTTTATTTTGCACATATATTTGAAATATACAAACATATTTATATTTATTTAAATTATATGTACACACAAATATATATATATATATATATATATATATATATATATATATATAATATTATATTAAAAGGATGCACAAAAAAAATCAAGATTACTTTCATAATCAACATTAGAACAACGCCAAGAATTCAGGCACGGTTATATTAAAACACAATGAAACCATTCAATGATGCAATATGATCTAAGTGAGTGTGTGCATGAGAGAGTCCACTCCATCCTAACCCTGTCAGGTAGCTAACCACCTCTACCTTAACCACACCCTTGTCTTCGACAACCTGCAACTCATGAACTCAAATTTTCCATTAATAGGTTAGTGTCAAAATAGCTGAAGCATTATATTTCATTATTTCAAAATAAAATAATATTCACTTATCTCATCTTTTCAAAATAAAATAATATTTATTTAATCCACACACAATTATCCATAAATAGTTCCACTTATAGTAAGTTCAAAATGCATCAAAGTTTGAGACATGACACATAAGGCTGATGAAGACTGTGGTGAGTTACTGGCATGTGCAGAAAAGTGTGGAAATGAGGTTCCAACTAATGAAGAGGGGCATATAGGCAGACCTATACTAAAAAGTGTAGAGATTGATAATACAAGCTTGTTTGAGGAGCTCCCATATTTTATTGAAAATGACAATGTGATGTTTGAGCATGGGCAAGAACAGATTGAAGATTTGTTCTTGATTATCCAACAAGGATATCAACTCCTTGGTGAAAGGGATTTCACCATTGAGCATGTGCAGGGCTCATTTTCTGAGCCTAATTTAGAAAATCATGAGCATCTCATTCATAAGGTGGAGGCAACCATCTTTCCAAATCATGTGCAGAAGCTAGAGCATTCAAACCATCAAAAGGTTGCAGAATTAGAGCATGAACATGAATGCAACAGTGATGGCTTACATACCATTTCAAGGGGATGCCCTATCAGGCATCTGGCCCAGCTAGAGACATATGAGAATTTGTCCCTACCTGTCATGCTTACTTCAGAGCACGAGGTTGAGCTTCAAAAAGGGCTAGATCAACCCATTTATCCACTACCAGATAGCCACATTTCCAATCAATGCAAGTGGATAGTGAGTTTTTCTTTGTCCTTGGAGGAGCATTTCACTACCTGGTTGTATGCCCATCCATTCCCCACCTCTTTTTAATTGCCCACATGCATGAGAAACATTGTAAATTGTTAAGAAATGGTAGCTACTTTCAAGAACTAGTTAATGGCTTTGTTTAAGTTAGTTTTCTGGTTGGTTAGTTTAGGTTTAGGATAGGTTTGTTTCTATTTTAGTTTTTTTTCCTAAGTGTTGTTGCATAGGCTACACTCTCATTAGGAGAATGCATGCCTCAGTTTTCCTCTTTTGGTGTTGTTTTGTTAAGGCAAGTTTTTAGTTGTTCCCAGCATACTGCAGTCCCTTTTAACTCTATGCCCAATGGATGCTTAAGGCCATTGGATTCTTTTGTTTAGCAAGCAAACATCCCTGAGAAGTTGCCAAAATGTTGACCTATTTTCCCATTCCCAGAGTCAAATAGCCAGTTTTAAAAATGTTGAAAATCTTGTCAAAATTGGTTGAGTGCTTAATGTTCTTCAAGTTTGAGGTGTTTTCCTTGTAAAAAATCCCCAAAATCCTAAGTATAGAACCCCCCAAAATCCCATAATTTTCTAAGTCTTTTTCCTTAGAATCAAGCCTTAGTCGATAAATTCTTAGTTTGGCGAATCTTAAGTTTGTCGATCGACAAGTTCGCTGATCAGCTAAATCTCTGACTAAGGGACCAAGTTGGGGGGTTTCTTTACAAAGGCAAGGAAAAGACAGCCTTTATCGACAAATTTTAAGTTCTGCGAACTTAAAGTTCACCGATCAGCGAACTCGTCGACTAAGGAAGACAAAGGTGAAGACAAAGTTAAAGGGGATGAAGGAACAAGTCATCGGCCAAGAGAAAAGTTTGTGAACCAAATGGTTCATCGATCGGCAAGTTCGCCGATCAGTGAGCTCGCCAACTAAAGAACACAAAGAGAGAAAAGATAAAGAGAACAAAGGCAAAGAGGAAGACAAATTAGTTCACGAAAGTGGAATTTCACCCAACTAAAGGTAGAAAGCGATAAGAAAAGAAAAATCAAAGACTAAAATGGTTCACGATGGACAAATTTTGTCGATAAGGCAAAATAAAGGTCAAAAATAAAGTAAAGGGAAAATCAATGTAAAAATAGAATGTGTAATATAATGTAAAGCTTTAAAATATTTTAAGTTAAAATATATTAAAGAGTTGTAAAAGTTTTATGCAGGAAATTTTGGTAGGCAATATATTTTGAAATGTCCAGCTTCTCCAACCACCATTATTGCAGGATCATATCAACACCAGCTGGAGGTTGTTGGGTGAATTTATTATGTAGGTGGTTGAGTGATATGTTGGTCTTCAATACAATAGATATTTCTTTCAGCTACTTCATCCCTAGATATTCTCTACATTTACGTTTTACAGAACAGGTGTACACAGACATTCCTTTTGCAGAAATATCCTCTGACATGCCCATGGGGTGAATTTATTGTAGTGGGTGACCTAAGTCAATGTAATGGAATGATATAAATAGATGAAAAATCAATGTAACAAGGGCTGTACACAGAGGCTTATTTTTTGTGCTCCAAACAGAACCTATCTTGTTGTAACCGTGCCTTTTAATCAATACAATACTGGTTATTTTGCCTTTTAATGCTATTTTTAACTCTATGTATTATGGAACTAGTTATTGCATGTGAATGTTTATTTCCTTGCAATTTTATTATGTTCTTTAACTTTGGTAGAAGCTGAAAGATTTGTGTGATCCCATCAGCTGTGTGAAATTATTCTATGCCTTTTGGCTATGTGGGTGTTCTTCATTAAACCTGGTGTATCACCTTTCCCTTTCAGGTTTCTCCTTCTTCCCCTTTTCCCAGTGGTGTTAGATTAGGTTTAGTCTTACAATTTTCTCTGAATCTTATATTCAGAAAGATGAACCAACCTTCTTTGGAGCTTTGATCTCATTTGCAGGGTCCCACACCTTGAGATCACTCCCATGTTTCACTGGATTGTTGCAGCAAACAGGTTTCAACACATGATGCAAATCGAAGTGACAATAGTAAGATAAAAGGGAAGAAGTGGTACAAAGATGTGACATTCAAAATAGAGGAATCCATTAGGCAAGTCATATTGGAGATGTTATCACTTAGGTATGCACCCTTGTTGAGTTGAAGAAACTCAACTAACTAGTGAAACATGGGACCTTTTCCAGGTTGTGGGTGACCTATGACAGAAAATAACCTCCAGAGAGGGCTGGTTCCCTTGATACTTCACCTAAAACTATGCCTAACTACTATTGTTTGCTGAGGAAAAGGTGAGAAAGGGGCAATGAAGTGAAACTATAAGCCTATACAAGTGATGCACTAGAATTAAAATGACCTATTTTTGTTGTTTGTAACACACAATCCTTCAAAGAAGTGGCTAATTTTTGCACAACTTATAAAGATTTACATCCTATGCATTAATATTTTATAAGGAGGACGCTTGTATTTCACTGTTTAGAAGGAAATGTGAAGTTTTTCACAACTAAATAGCTAGTTTCAAGTATTTCACAATTCACAACCTGCATAAAATGTATGTTTTCTGCCTAGAGGTGTTTGAATGAGACACATTTCAAAGGATTTTCCATAAAACACATAATACACATCCATCATTTACTTAACACCTAGTAGGACATCATCATATGAAGGAAAAATTGATAGTTTTATTGATAAAATAGGTGTTCTTACATCAATAACAGGTCTGAACCATCTTGTATTGCTTGAAAAATGTAGTACAAAATTGTTTTTTCAGTATTGAAAACTGACCGAGTTACAATATTTTTTCTACCTCTAGAACCAGAAAAAATTGAAACAACTAACTCAAAAAACTATCCTAGGGTCCCTATATCTCATCCCAAACATAGGAGAGCATATAGGAGTCGCTTTTGACAAAATTTCAATGCTCAAAAGTTGGTCCACCTACCTTGGACGCCTAAGAAGAGTCATAGTTTTGATTCCTTCCTTGAGACTGGGTCTTTGACTTCTTCATGCTCCTACAATCCTGCCTCAGCTTTCCAAGAAGCTCCTAGAAGCTTGGGAGGTGTTGAAATTGCTCCTTGAAATGCTTCAACTGTTGTCTTAGTCACCAAGCTGCTCAAACTGCCTCAACCCTCTCATGAATACCCTCAAATCCACTTTGTTGATGTATAGGACATGTGCCCTTGCTATTGGGATGAAACAAGACTCCTTAGGGGCGTGTAAGGCAAGAAATCTACCCTTTTGGGCTCTAAACTGCTCCAAACTGCTCATTTATATCCTCAAACTACTCTCTTTCCATTATAGTTCCTGCCATGAGTCTTTGGCATCCAATTTTAGGCTTAAAATGCTCTTGGGTTGAGTAAAAGTCTTTAAATATGATTAAGGAAAAAACCATTTTCTCATTTATGCCTTAGTTGAAATACATACTGTGTATTTCAACCTTTGTCTATTTTGTATGGTTCTTCAGGTGCTGCAACCTCTTGGTACCTTCAGATACATGTTGATGAGCACATAACATCTTATCAATGTTTCTCCAGTATCCTGTCAATATTTGAACAATACTTGTCAATGTCTCTTCATGTACTCTTGCATAATTAATGACTTTGTTCCTTCTTTCATACCCATTATCTTGTACCTTTATTGCCTTTGAAGGTTGGCACAGTGCTTCTTTAGATAGCTATCCTCCATATTCTTTTAAGCTTGAGATCTTTGTAACAATCCTCTAATAAACACTGTCTTTTCATTGTCTAGCATCTTTTATTCACCATACACACTAATATCCACTTCAAACTTTGCAGCATACATTCAAACAAACCTTAGATTACTAGCAAAGTCTTTAATGTTCTTGACAGTGGTTAAAACTAATTGTGTTTTCATTGATATCTTAGACTTGCTTAGGCTTTTGACAAGCAAACTCACTCTACCTCTAGAAACTTCTTGGAGTCCTAGTTCTATCTTGAAACACTTTCCTTCATGATCCGCCAAGACTTGTATTTGCATGTTTAATCCCTTTCACTGTCTTCATAGGCCTCTCTGTCACTACCAACTGTCCTGTGGAAAATTGTGTACAACCCTTATACCTTGCAGGGGTCTTTGGTGATCCTCTAATGTTGGGATAGAGAAGTTGGGGCTTTAAAAAAGGAGTAATTGAAGCATCCCTTTATCTATGTGCAGTCTTTGTGCATTACATCCTTGATTTGGAGAAAACCTTTCATAGTATAGAAGACTCTTAACAGAGCACTGTTCCAATACATGTTTTTATCTCTCTAAACTGTATCTCCACCCTCTATACCACTATGTCTTGTGACTTTGTCACTGTATCATTCCAACTGACCCATTTATAGTGCTCTTGAAGGCATTCATTCAAGTTTGTGCCTCTTCTAACAAACCTTATATGATCTTCTTATATATTTTTCCCACTGTCCTGGCAGTGTCTACATGTCGTTGTATATTGTCCACTATTAGCAGGGTCTTTGCATACTATCTTTTGGAACAAGGTCTTTGCATACTGTCTTTTGGAATAGTGAACTGCTCCTTATGCATCTGTCCCTTCATGCAATGTGGCCATTATTTGACGAAGACATCACAAAATCCCATTCATAGGTCTACAAACTCTCATGCATAGGTCTACATGTAAGATTTTCAAAATTCTATCTTAGTTACAGTCCTCAGACCTTGTCATGATTGTCTCAGAGTCTACATGACTATATCAACTTTTAAATCTCTTTTTGTTGGTACAGGTCTCTCAAAACAAGGTTAAAAATCATTGTGAACTCTTTGTGGTAGTGTGAGGGCTTCCTTGAATCTCTAAAACTTAACAAAGGGTTCTCCCTTTTCCTCAAATACCTTGTGAACCTTTTAGACTTCCATCACTATCATGTGGCTCTCATAGCCTTCATCTGCACTATTGCAAGATCACTATCAATATAGTGGTCACTGTCAATGCAAGATTTTTGTTCATTGTTCTCTTCTATATTCTCAATGTTTTTGTAACATCTCACAATGTCTTTAGTAGGATCAACAATATCTTCATAAAGTTTGATAATGTGTGAACAATGCCATATTGACCTTCAATGTGCCCTCTATAGTTGGGTCTATTCATTTGACACCTTCTCCATACATCTTCACAGACCTTCACAAGACTCCAATGTTTATTTATAAGTTATAGTCTGTAATTCTAGATTCTTTTGCTTTGACAGTCCTTCCAATAAAACCATATGTGTGAAATCAAGCTAAATGACTTTGAAACTCAAGAAAGCCTCACAAAACTAGCTATAGGGTTATCTCACAAGAATACATAACTTCATATCTAAAACTAGGTTCTTTAGGGTTTTGACAAACCTTGTAGAAGTTATCTCCTTCTCTAGTCTTCAATCCAACAACACCTATAATAATCATCCACAACTTCCTCTTAAAAGAGTGTTGCCTTCTAGGGCAAAAGACCCTAACATAACTTCTACCGTCAGATCTGCGACCTAATGATGAATAGTACAGATTGACTATGAAATTACAATATTTTACAAGGTAATTTTCTAATAAAATTCTCTTTGGGGGCACTGGCCCTGAACCCCCATAAGGAAGTGCTAGGAAGTTGTTGCCGCCCCCCCTGGACCCCCCGACAATAATAGTGGGGGGCAAGCCCCCCTACACCCCCCGTTGGGTATAAGGATCCAAAATGAGGTTGAAACAAGACCACTACTTGGTGAATACTTCATCCCTTATGAATGATTCACAAACAATATTAGGAGTAAATAAATACATACGATTTACAAGGTCGATGGCACCTTAATCCTAATATGGAATTCACTAGTAAGGAGTTTTCACACTACCTACAAGAACATGGAATTAAAAGATAGTTGACCACTACTTACATGCCTCAACAAAATGGTGTTGCAGAGACATAAAATCATCCTATTGTGGAAATGGTTTGATGTATGTTAAAGGATGAAGATCTTTCTCCTGCATTATGGGCTGAAGCGGTTCAAACAACTATGTACTTGTTGAATTGAGCACCCACCAAAGTGCTTAAAAATATCACACCTGAGGAAGCAAGGACTAGGAAGAATCCCTCTATATCACATCTTAGAGTGTTTGGGTATACAACTTTCATGCATGTTCCCAAGGTACAAATGACAAGAATGGATGACAAGTCTTTGAAATACATTTTTATTGGTTATAGTTAAGAATCGAAAGGATAAAGACTTATGGATGTACTAACAAAGAAGGTGTACATTAGTAGGGATGTTTTTTATGAGAAAATATGATGCAACACCTCTTCCTCAACATCACTTGTCAATTCTCAAACATAGAGACTTCTTGAACTTAAAGATGAGGAACTTGATGAAGAAGCACAAGAAGAGGCTTTGCTTCCATTGGATTAGTTTCCCCCTCTTTTGCCACCTCAATCCTCATCTCTTGTGCATAAAAATATTCCTGACTAGTATCAGGCTACAATGAAGGATGTAAAAGATGATGTAGTTGTAAATACATCTAACACTTCTAAAAATTGTAGCAAATCTCATGAGGAGGTAATCTTGGCTCTTATGTGTATAGTTATTTAGGGTTCAAAACCAGAAATAGTGCAACGGGCTCTTGAGTCACCACCTTGGAAAGATGACATGGATGCAAAATATTAGACATTACTAAAGAACAATACATGGGAACTTGCTGATCTTCCACCAGGGAAGAAATCTATTGGATGCAAATGGGTTTTTAGAATAAAATATAAGGTAGACAGTAGCATTGACAAGTACAAGTCCTAACTTGTGGCTAAGGGATATACATAGAAGGAAGGTATTGACTATGATGAAACTTTTACCCCTATAAAAAATATTAAGACTATTTGTATGGATTTGGCAATGGCAACACAATTTTGATGCAAAGTTCATCAAATGGATGTCATGAATGCCTTTCTTAATGGATATCTCAAAGAAGAAGTCTACATGACTCAACTTGAGGGGTACATTGCACCTGGCCAGCAACACAAAGTGTACAAACTTGTGAAATACCTTTACAGTCTTAACAAGCTCCTTGAGCCTGTTAAATCAAGATCGATGAGCATCTCCATCAACATGGATTCACTAGGAATATATATGATCCAAATTTCTACCTCAAAGAGCAAGTGGGGAGATTGTAATCTTGATTGTATATCGTCAATCTGGTCATCACAGGGAGTTCTCCACAGATGATTTATGCAACAAAGAAAAATCTCAAATGATCATTTGATAGGAAAGATCTTGGGCTCCCACATTATTATCTTAGACTTGAAGTGTGGCAATAGAAGAATTAGATCTATGTCTCTCAAATGAAATATGACAAGACGTTGCTCGAGAAATTCAGAATGGAGGATTGCAAGCCTATGTTGACCCCCATAGAGACAAGATTGAAACATTCTCATAATGATCTATCACCTCAAGTGAATGCTACTCTTTATCATCAGTTGATTGGGAGCCTCATGTACCTCACTTATACCAGGCCCAACATTAGCTATGTTGTCAGCTATCTTTCTAGATTTATGTAGGAACCCAAGGTTATTCATTAGAAAGTAGCAAAGCATGTTTTGAGATACATTTTTGGTATAATGGAATATGGTCTAGCATATCAACAAACTATAGATTTTTCTTTGTATGAATACATGAATGAAAACTATGTAGGTTATGTGGATGATAGGAAGTCTACTTCAAGATTTATTTTCTTTTTTGGATTTGATCTGATAGCTTGGGGGAGAAGAAAGTAAACCATTGTTGCTCGCTTTTCCATAAAGGAAAAATATTACATCATAGGTGGAGTTGTTTATGAGTTGATATGGTTACATCACATTTTGACAGGCATGGGTGTGCCTGAGATAGACCCTACCACTTTGTTTTACAATAATAAGAATGTGTTGAAGCTTGTTCACAATCCAATATTTTTTAGCACAAAAAACACATTGATGTTCAGTGTTGTACCATATATGTGAATGTGTTCAACAACAAAATGTCCATCTCAAGTTTTGTTTGACTCAAGAGCTCAACATGCTAACATATTTACCAAATCTCTTACAGATGTGCAGTTTGAAGATTTTCAAACTTTCTTTCTTCTTTCTCTTGAGCATATGATGTAATAAGGGGGTATTGTTGGCATATTATATTACATCTTTGTCATTTTATTATGTTAATAATATTTTCATATTATTAAACATCATGTAAATTATAATGATTTCAAATAGTTATAAGTTAGCTGGTTGGGTATGCTCGACCCGGTTGGTTATTTACCAACCTTATTTGAATATATCAAATAGTTATAAGTTAGTTGGTTGGGTATGCTCGACCCAGTTGGTTATTTACCAACCTTATTTGAATTTATTTTTGCTATCATTCAATATCAATTTTCTCATTGATCTTCCCAAAACTATTACACTCACCTCAAGATTCCCTTACCTCAAGATTCCCTTTTACTCTCCATTTGGAGCTTGTCCACTTACGAACTAGGTCAATGTTGGGCTAGAACACCCGAAATTTTTTCCATCTAAAGCACTATCCATTTTGATGATTAGCCTATTAATAGTTTTATCAATGATCTTCAAATAAATGCCTTCCTTAGATGTGCTCAAAGAAAACCCTTCCACACTAGGAGTTTGAGTACTAGGTGACAAGAAAATTTACCCATGATTTTGGGCCTAGATTGTCTACAAAACCATTTTTTTCTTAATCGACCCTCCAATTGATGGTGGTGAAGAACCACAAGGGATCATGTTAGTTGTGGAGGGAGCCCCACCATTTTGGATGCCATCTATAGAAGTTGAACTTTCCTACATAAACCTTTCAATTCTCATTTCAAATGATAAATGTTGAAGTACCAATTGCCAAAGTGATAGCTCACAACATTATTACTATGTTTGATGTGGGCAAGATGTTGGACATATAGGGCTTCATTGATTCAGATTAGGCATGCAACTTAGATAGTAGGAGGTCCGCTAGTGGTTATGTGTCTTCTCTATTTGGGGGATTTATCATTAGATGTGTAAAATGTAACCAATCGTTATTTTATCTAAGTCCAAAGTAAAGTACATGGATTCTACACATGCTTGTAAAGAGGTGGTTTGGTTGTAGAGTTGTGTTTAAGTTTTGGTTTTGATTATAGAGTTGTGAGAATTGGTTGTGATAATATGTTATCCCTCAAATTCGACAAATTCCAGATAACTCTTTGGTTGCATTTTATGAATAATTAATAGGTCAGTTAAGGTTGAGATGGGATCAAACAATGAAGGAAATCAAGTAAAGGCAACCAAATAACCATAACTTGATGAATGCGGGCTTGGTTACTCAATGGCTCTAATCATTTTATGAGATTACATTATATTAATTTTTTTATTAATTAAATTAATTTCTATGATAAAAAATTATAATTAATTCATTTATGAATCAATTAAAAAACTTTATGTAAGGTCATAAATGCACTTTAAAGTGTTATATTGCTAGTGCATTGGGGGGGTTATTTTAGTCAAGTCAATAGTTTTCCTAATAATTTTACCACAAGTCGTAATGTCAAGTAATATTAATTGTATTGTAAATGGGGTAAAATTATTAATAATTCATGTTTATGTGATAGGGAAAATAATTAAAAGTGGGTAAGTTGTGGTGACAGGTTGAGGTAAATTAATTCTTTTTAGAATTAATTGATGTGCAAAATGTAAAGTGGTTAGTATTTTTCATTGGAAAATTCTTGAGGATGAAAGACGAGAAAAGTCATGAAGGTGGGAAAATAATTTGAAAAGGGGAATTTAGGTAAAAAGAAGTTATATGTAGTTACCCAACTACTTATGGGTAAAATCTTTAAAAGGACAATTTTTCATTGTACGAGTGTTCTTTTTTTTTAATCTTTTTTTGTGGGAGAAAAAGACAGGCTTGTAAGGGGAATGGTTGGAGACTTTGTGCTCTCGATAGTTTAATATTCAAAAGGAATTGTTGCTCTTATACATTATTATTTCTTTTTGAAATTAATTGTTCTTATGTTCAATTAATTATCTATCTGTTTCCCTTTATTTGTTCTTTAATAAATTTAATTTGGAAGACTTTGTGCTTTTGTTGCTTATCCATTTATTTTCTCTCCTTGAAATTTGTATTGTGTTTCTTATGTTCACAGTCAAATTTCCCCCTTTTCTATATTTTTCCTTTCCTCCCTTTCGTGTTTTCTAGTTAAAAGTACCCAAAATCAATTAAAAGAAAAATTATATAAGGGAGTCGCCCCTTTCAAATGCAAAGAAAGATCATCCTTTCAATGGTGATCTATCTAATGTTTCAAGGTTTTGTCACTTTCATTAGCTAAATTTACAAAGAATTATAGTGAAATGTTTGGTAACAGTTTTGGTGACTCTATTAGGGAACGAAATGCTGGTGCATTTCTTTTCTGAGAAATCTAAGGATACCTCCCCTAGAATGGAGGTTGGTGGCTCTATTAAGGATGAATTCCAAAAGATTCTTACAAAGTATCCTGAGATATTGATAGATTGGATTCCTGTAAGCAATGAAGATGAAGCAAGTATCATCCTATTTATCCCTCCCTTCAAGACAAATCAAACCATTGAGGTAGTGGGTGATCTGATAAAGGAGGTGTAGTTCTTGAGAAACTTCTATGGTGTTGTCTTGATTAAAAAGAAAGAAAAACTTCCACCCCAAGACCCAAACAAGGAGGAGCATGTGCATAAAAAAGAAAAAATTAGTTGCACTGAATATGAGGACGAAGAAGATCTTGAAGCCAAAACAAATAATGATGAGAAAGAAGAAAATATAGAAACTTTTCAACTTCTTGAAGTTCAAGCTCTGAGTTTGCCATTGGAAGCATCCAAAGAAGATTTGATTCAGCCAATCCCAGTTGAAAGGCCACAAGAACTGTCATTAAGCAAATATTTTGGAGGTATGGGCAAAATTGTTGACATTACAATTACATTTGTGGAGGAAAATATGTCTGCCATATATCCTTTTATAGACACAAATAATGTTGATATTCCAATAATCCATGAGAATAATGGGTGTCTCATGTATTCTATTATAAAAGAAAATAACTTTTGTATCCCTACAATTTGTGTCAAACTTTTGAATTCATATTCATTTTCCCACCCATGCCTCATGTCTTCCCTATGGATGCAATGAATATCACGTTCTTGTTGCTACTCATATCCTAACAAAAAATTCCTCCATTTTGCCAAAAGTTGACTTGAAAAGGCTCATAGTTCATTCAACCTATAAATGGCCACATTTAGTTTGTTGTCTTTTCCTCCTTCCCATTGTACATAGTCCTTTTTTTTCTTTAGTTTTGATTTGTTTGTGCTTTTGTTTCATGTGTTGTGTGTTCTCAATAAGTTGCAACAACATTGTGGCATTTTCCCTTTCTTGCGGTTAGTTTCGACTCTCATAAGTGGTCTCTAGTTGTGAGCTTTTCCACATACAGATTTTAGCTTTGTGACATTTCAACTTTGAATTGCACAAAATATTTCCTTGATCACTTTTAGCATTGAATTTAATTTCAATGGTTGATTATGCTAAAATTTAAAAGTTCAACCCTCACATTGTTTCAACCAGCATGATTAAAGAGTTCCTTCTTCTCCATTAACTCCTAGTTCCAACATTGTTTTCAAGTTGCAGGGAATTCCATGGTTGTAGAGTACACACAAAGTGGATTGTTGAAGATGCATAGGAAACTTTCAAGAAAATAAACTTAGCAAATGTAAGACTGAGCTCCACAACCATTCTCAGCATCCTTCCCATCCAGCTTTTAATGGATATCAATCACAACATATCAGAAGGGAAATTTTTGCTTGATATTATAGTTGGAAATGCTCTGGTAGGAATGTATGAAAAGTATGAATGCTTAGACATGACATGCAAGTTCTTTGCCTCAAAGAGCCATTATATCATGGGGTATGATGATTATATGTGAATGCATAATCATACACTCTCAAGTTGAAATTAAATAGTTCTCAAAGGTAGCTTAGATCATCCAATTGAATAACAAGTTAAGAAAAAGATTGATTGGGAAGCATTCAAAGAGAGAAATGGAGGAAGGGATTTCAAGAGAAAATTAGTACAGTCAAGAACACAACAGATCACCTTTGATATAGAATAGGGGTTGATACCAATGAACCCTTTATAAGGAGCAACTTTTCACTAGTGCTTGTTATTGGGCATGAGGTTATGTTGTGTATGTCTTCATCAATGATGATTTTGTAGAAAGTACAAATGCAAATAAAATGAGTCCCTATTTCAACCTCAAGTTACATATTTTTCTAGACCTAAATTGATGGGAAAGGGCTAAATTTGGATTATGGGAAAATATTGGACGTTATTGGATATCCTTCTTGGTTCCTCCTAGAGATTGTTTAAGATGTGATATCGAGGAGGTTGAATCTTGAAGAAGTGTGTAAAAAATTATGAACAACCTTCACAAATTTTATACTATATCCCTCGATCATTGTAGTTTACTACTAGGAACTTGTTAGTTTTGTTTGAGGAAATAGGAGGAGAACCATCAAAAGTATCTATACTTAGTTGAACTATAAAAAATTTCTATGCACATGTCTTAGAGAGTCATGCCCCACCTATTCAATCTTGGCAGAAGATGAGAACCAACTCCAAGATGCTACATGAGAATGTAGAGTCAAGACTTCAACTTTAGTACTCTATGGGTAAAATTATTTCCTTTATTCAATGTGTAGGCTTTGAGAATCCACAAGGAATGTGTGGACATCTTTTCAAAGGTGCATGGCATTTGGTTGAATCCAAAAAGTCATAGTGAAAAGGCATGTGTAAGACAGACTAAATGTTTAGTAGATTCACGTGTTGGAGGTCCAAAGAGTCTAGCAGTTGAAGCAAATTGTAACTAAATATAATGGAAAAATTACTAAAAGATTGTCCATTTCATCTTAGAGCATATGAATTCATTTTGACAAATTATGAATATGCACATATATTTGTGCCTTCTTATAGCAATGCAACAATCAAAATATTTTATGAAGATGCTAAATTATACCAAGTTTGATATTATGGTCATTGTGAAAATATGCTTGGCATAATATTTCGGGACCAAAATGCCTCGTCAATGAGAATCCAGGATATCATGGCCACTTTTATATCATCTTTGATTCCTACAAAGCATATAATATGGAGAAACTTCTTAGGCAACCTCAATGTATTCAAGAGTAGATGTAACCGGATTTAATGCGAGAATCAAATTAGAGTATTAACAAGATATGATGAATAAGTTTGACAAAATACATCTATGGATGAACACCTGCAACTCATATAAGATGCCATGACAACTATTATCTCTTGAAATATACACAATGAGATAATATTTTATTATAATGTCACTACTCTAATGTTTGTAAAAAAAATGTTTTGAAGTGTCCTTCTGGGAGTTAATTGTATTTTACTTCATAAATCTTTTATGAACTCCCAAAAGTGAAAAAGAAATGGTTAAAATTTAGTTATCAGGGGTGGGGTTATAAATACAACCATTTCCAATGTAAAGGGGTTCTTTTTCTATTTCAACTTGGCTCGGAGAAAACAAGAGACTTTTGATTCTTTCACTTTTGACAGAGAAAAAAAATCTTTGTATTTCCTTTTAAAAATTAATAAAGGGATAATAGTGATGGTCTATGGGTTTGTTTATTGTCTTCTTTATGCTATTTTTCTTTCTTATGTTGGAATTAGAATCATTATTCTTAAGATTCTTAGTCAGGTGATTGTAACATTTGTCATCCTTCATTATAAAACTACTTCGTGTAATTTGAGGTTGATATAAAATAGTTTTTCTCAATCCGTGTGTTGTAAAAACTATCAAGATTTGTTCTCTCTTTAGTTAGATCATATTCTTGCATTCAAATCCTCTTTACATTGATACATCCAAATAATTTTTTTCGTGGAGATAAATCAGGGAATTTATCTTTGTGTATATTTTGAATTCTTTTCTTGGGAAATCTGAAAGTTGTATCTTCCTACCAGTCAACTAGGGTTTTCCCTTTTCTTTAAATCTTTTAAGTTTTAGATAGGTTACCTTTCTTGCTTTTTGGTAAAAAGCACACCTCTATAAAATTAATTATCACATGAGGGAGCTGCTCCTCTCAAACATAGAGGAAGGTTGTTTGTCTTATTACAACCTCTCCAACTATTGGAACAATAGTCATGGATCATTAGACGAGTCACATAACAAATTCTACAGTGACGAATCTCTTTACCAACAAATTTTTGGTGACTCTATTGGGGAGCAAAGTGTCAATGTGTTTTGTTCCTTAGAAATATGAAGGTACCTCTCATGGAATTGAGGATGGTGACTCTATCTAAAAGTTGAATCTGGTATAATGGATTGGTATCAAGAAATTCATAGACATAACCTACAGTTGTCTAAATCAACAATTGGCAATGATAGTGATGAAGATGATGAAGATTATTCTTTCTCTACATCCTCATCTCAAGAAAATTAGATTCTTGATGACACTAAGCAAGTTCAATTTTTGAGAAGCTTCTATGGTGGCATGCAATTTGCTTCTAATGAGGTTCACCCTTCTTTGCTTCAAACATTGCAAAAGATTGAACAAAAAGATGAGAAAGAGACTCATTTTATTTCTCATGGTCATGAGTCCCTATTGGAGGAAAGTCATACATCAAAAGATAAAGAAATTCATATTGAGATATATTATTTTCATGATGAGGACAACAATGAGGAGACAAAATGTTATCCTACAGATGAACCGATATTTGACGAATTGTCTTGTGATCAAAGAGCTGAAAGAGTTTCACCAAAACTTGCATGTACCAAAGAAGTTATTAAACCCACCTTTGATAGTACATGTCAACTTAGGAAAGGTCAAAAGGAAAAAGTGATGGAGATAGAAAGAAAAGATTATGCTAGAGCTTATCATATACATGCTGATGGCAGTGATAATGAACACACAATATTTTTGAATGATCAAAGAAATGGTACTTCCTCAACCTCTTTAGAGAATGTTATCCATCGTTTCACTCAGTTAGAAAATGTGACAACAAATTCTACTTCAGCATCCATAACCTTTGAACAAACTTTCCATGATGCTACTGATTAACAATAATATGTGAATGAATATTTCCTCATGTATTCTTCTTCTCCTCAAGTGGAAGCACTTCCTTTTGAAACTATTGAAGAATATTTGGTCAGCAATGTGCCTAAAACAAAGATTGAAAATTAGTTTGGTATCAAAAAACATGAAGATAAATCACCAAATATTCTCCTAACATGCATGCAACCAGAGCTAGAAGAGAATGACAAAGAAAGAATGCCTCATGAAGAGTCTCATGATATTTTCATCCCAAGTTGGTGTCTTGATTCTTTTGATGATGATTTCCTTTATGGACAAGATGTTGTCCTTTCCCCTTTATCGTTTGTTGAAGAAGACTACTCAACTATTGAAACTAAAGGTACACATTTATCTTCTTCTTCTTCATTTTTAGATAAAGACATTTTTTAAGTTAATTGCAATAGAGAGAAATGAATTTTCTTTTATCAAGGAAGATCCAATGTTTCTTAAAGTCGTTGTCCATGAAATGATTTCACAACCCAAATCGGTTAAGGATTTGAATCATGGTATCAAAAATTACTCTACACATGATGATGATGATATAGTCAATCCTCAGGAAGGTGAGTGCAAATCTTTACTTACACCCACTTTAGCAATCATTGAAAATCTCTCAATCAGTGATCTAACTGCAAACAAGACTCAAAATCAGTCTTAAAACAAGAAACATGAAGATGAAATTTTGAATACTCTCACTATAGATATGCAACTAGAGAACAAAGACATTAAATGTGAAATTGTATAAAGAAAGGTTAGAAGCAAACTTGTTCCTGAATCTACTTGTTTGAATGATTCCATTACATTATGGTCACAATGCTCTAGTTCTTTAAATGTTGATAATGATGTTGAAGGAGGTGGTGCGAGTAATGTTTATAATGGTGATAAAGGAGATAAAAGTTCTTTTTTTAGAGAGAGTATAGATGAAATTGGAATTATTCAAAGGATTGATGAAGAACTACATGTTTCAACTTCTTCTCCTTCACTACATCCAAGGGACAAAAATATTCTTTCTTCTTCATCAGTTACAGAAGAGGTTTCTCCTACTGATAAAATGTATAATGTAGATCTGTTACTTTCTCATCCTCATGAATCACTCTTGGATAAAGGGAATTCTAAGTTAGTTTTGGTAAAGGAGGAATTTTATTTTACATGAGATGATCCAATGATGAGGGAAGATGTTATTCATAAGATAGGTTCACAACCTTGTGGATTTATTATTACATTAGGTGAGGGTTTATTTTATGGTGGAGGTATATTTCTTCTCTCTCTGATAGGTATAGATGAAAGATGATGAGGTATAAACAACCTCATTTCTTTGATGGAACAAATAACCCTTTTTGCAATGCCCAATTCCTTAGCCTTGCCAATTTGTTTGTTTTTATAAGCAATATTTATCTATTTTTAATAAAATGTTGTACAAATCTTTATTTCCTAAATTGATTGAAATTAGCTTTTAAATGTTGATACAATAGAATATAGAGTTGGGTAATTGTGCAGGGTTAATGCATTGGCTACAAGAGAAGTGGACTTCATGCAGCTGAGGTCGAGTGCGCCGGAAGTTGAGGGCACCAGAAATTTTAGGCGTGCATTAATTGAAGTCTCTTTTTAAGTTTTGTTATTTCTATCGGTTACCCAAGACATTATGGCCCCACTTAGAGCCGTTATATGTTTTAAAAGACATCAATAGTTAAAGATTTTTCTTTTCAGTTATAAGACTTCTTCAAATGGCATTTTCCCACCATTTGAAATTTAGGAGTTCAAATGTAGCTTAGTTTTAATTTGTTGCTCAAAACATGGATATAAATATCATACTATGGATGGATGAAAATCAATCCCTTAGTTTTTGAAAAAAATCAGAGCTGTGACGTACTGCAATTTTCTCCATGAATGCAAATAGTTTTGTTTTGAGTAATTTCTTTTGAAATATAAAGATCTGAATAGAGTTACCATGTTGCTGTGGAAATGATTGAATGTGACCTAAGTTAAAGACAAATTTCTCCCAAGAGATAGCCACTCGTGGGACTGTAGAATAGATAAGTACTTTCATTTCTGTGGATGTTTCATTTAGCTGAAGTTATTTTATGTTTAGTTTTCTGTTGTGAACTTGCAGGGTGTGTTGTTTAAATGTTTTTAGAGCATTTGTTTTGGTTAAACTGTTATTCACTATTGTTTTAGAACTCTGTGTTGTTTAAATGATTTTGGCACATCTGCTTTAGTTTGAACTACTATTTTCTGATAATCAAAAGTTAGAATGTTTTGTGCAGTATAGAATTTGTCACCGTTCAAGATCTAAATAGAGTTACCTTTCTGCATTTCTAGTATAGATTTTATTTGCTTTCTAATATAGATTTTATATGCTTTCTAGTATAGATTTTATATGATTTTTAGTATAAAATTCAAATGCTTTCTATAGAAGGATATAACTGTTGTTTCATTTCATATGATGTTTCAATCTTTTAAAGGAACTAGAAAATTGTTTCTCAATGAGATATCCAAACTCCGTATTGCATACAGCCTCGGACACTACCTCGGTCAATAAACTGATAATTTTCAACTAAAGTGTTAGGACCTCACGACAGTCTGTCACTTTTTGGTGCCGTTGCCGGGGAATCACGTGATTCTTTTCTAAGTGTTATTAGGGAAATGCTTAGAAATCTCTTGTAGTAAACACCCAAAAATTGTCACCAAACCTCTCTTTCTGCATGGTTAAGAAACGAGGGCCACACGGAAGATTTATACCAAAAACCCCCCAATAGCAATTCCAATCATAAATAGGCAGGAAGAAGTCTCGTCTGAAGAACTAAGTTTCAAATTGATCGATTAGGATCAACCTGAGACCTCCCAAAATACCCCAAAAGTTTTACCAGCTGACCCAATCTTTGAAGAGATAGTCATTCAGCCAACCAACCTAGTCTTTAAGGAAGAGAACATTCCTTTTGACATTATGGCTAATAATCTCCATAATGATGATATTCCAAGAAGACTGGCAGCACGAACCTTTACCTACCCTATTGCTCTCAATGAAGATGATGATGCACCAATGAAAAACATTTTACCATCCATCTTGCCGATTTTCAGGGGACTTTCTTCTGAAGATCCTGACCAATTCCTCGTCAAGTTCAAAGTCTTGTGTCAAACATATGACTACAAGAATGATAACCAGAAACTTAAACTTTTTTCCCTCTACTCTGAGAGACACTGCAATGCGTTGGTTCATGAGACTAGTTTCTGGGTCAATAGCTACGTGGGATGAAATGGAAACTATATTTTTAGACAAATACTAGAGTTATTGCAGAGTTAGCGATAGGAAAGAGGAATTGTTCAAACTAAGACAAAAAGAAGATGAGAACCTCGAAGATTACCTTGATAGGTTTATCTTTCTAACCAAACGATGTGGTGAAGAAGCCATAAGTCTAGTAATTCTAACTTGACTATATTTCTTAAAGGACTTGATGAAGATGCTAGGAGGAGCTTAAATTTAATGGGAAAGGGAGATGTGTCCCAACTTGAACTGGGTGATATCTCTGAGTTATGCTGAAATTTTTCCCATACTCGAGGAGGTATATGAAAATCTAGCCTTTTAAGGAGCTCAAATGAAATAGGAAAACTGCGAGAGGAAATAGCAAATCTGAAGACTGACATTCGTGTTCAGTTGAACACCACTTTGGATGGAATACAAGCTAAAACATGTAATCCTGAGACTTTATCCATCTATTTCCCTAGGTGATGAAACAAGAATCTATTAAGAGAATGTCCTTTGGATAAGGCTAACATTTGCCAAATTTATGAAAAGAGTCATGCCACTGATCAATGTGAGATTCTGAATGAAATTAAGAATTCTAAAAAATGACTGTCTCACACTGAGGAGGAAATCAATTTTGTAGGTCAGAGACCTGGAGGAAATCTCTCCTATGGTCAAAACTCCAACCCTACATGGCGACCTCCAAACACTTGGAACAATACATAGTGGACAACTCCTTGGCCTTCAGCACCACCTGGTTGGGGATCTTACCCACCTTGGGGACCACCTGAATGGATGAACCAAGCTTGGGGAAATCCCCAATGGCCAAATCAGCAATGGCATCCTCATAATCAACCCCCACAATGGAACCAACCACCAAATCAATTCTACAATGGTCCAAGATGAATGCCAAATCCGTAAGAGAACCTTCTCACTACTCCTCAGAACCCTCAACAGAATGAACAAGTTAATCAACCACCATTACCGGTACAACCTATTCCTAATCCTAAGAACACATGTCAAAATACCTCAGTATATGTTGTTGATCATGATAACATGGTAGGGGTTAATGCTATCTATTGTGGAAACCTTCAATTGTGCTCAGGAAAAACACTTAATCACCTACCATTGTTGAAGTTACAGAAGAACCAGATGAGGAACTTAACATAGAATTAAAGACTCTTCTTGTACCTATAGAGCGCAACCCCAAGAGAAATCAGGAGGAATTATCCCCAACACAATCTCGAACAACTTCACCACCTACCATAGAACAGTCTCAAGAAGAGGTTGCCAAGTGACCATCAACTACTCTAGAAAAAGATCCTATACCAAGAAAGAAAACCCAAGCACTTTTTCTAGAACGTCTTAAAGCAAATGTTCATAGGAACCCACTAGAAGTATCATTGCCTAACGAAACTGCTTTGATGCAAGAAATTAAAGAACTCCATATCGAGATTCCCTTGTTACAAGTGATTAAAGAAATTCCTGAACTGAACCAACTAGTTAAACAGTTGTGCATTAAAACACCAGGAAGGAAACTGAAACAGATTAATACAGTGCACATCAATGGATATCTAGCTAACCTTTTGGCTGGAAAAAACCTTAACCCCAAAATATGACGACCTAGGTAGTCCACTTATAACAATAACAATTAATGAGGTAGCAATACCTAATGTATTGGTGGACCTGGGAGCAGCCATTAACGTAATGACAGTGGATGTTATGGAAAAACTTGGACTCACTAATTTACGCTTCACAACTACCATATTACAAATGGAAAATCGAGCCATAGCCATTCCCAAAGGTGTCTTAGAAAATGTCCCTGTCAAGGTTGATGATTGGGAATATCCAGTAGACTTCCAAATTCTCCAGTCCCTCACACCCAAAGATAGTTACCCGGTAATACTGGGTAGGCCATGGTTAGCTACAATTGTAGCCAAGATTGATTGCAGAGCAGGTGGAATGATCATTTCACATGGTTCTAATAGAAAACATTTGAGTCTATATCCTCCTACTCAACCTATAGAACATAACCAAGTCTAGGTTGATGAATCAGACGAATCTGACAAACAAGAGAATCTAGCTTCACTCACTATGCTGGTTATTAAACAACATGGCGAAGAATTGGAAGATGAATTAGAAAACATCCAAGATCTTTCCATAGACTCAGGCGATGAAGAGATTTTAGAAGTGGAAGAAATTTTGGGACATCCAATCCACATTGACGACAAAGAACATGATTATACCAACTTCACAACTTGACCTTGTCCCCTGGTGAATATCATTTTGAAAATAGATCACTTCTTTGAAGATATTGCCAGACTCCATAGAACCATACCACATAGCTGTCCGCTCAACACTTTAACAAAGGAAGTTCACACTGTCACTTCCAATTACCCTGGAACTAAGACTATCATGTTATTACCAAGAAAGACTTTAAATATCAATAGTTGGTTGATAGAATCCGATGAGCTCAAATTATTCGATGTTTTGATGAATAGGTCCAAAGATTTTGCTTGGGACTATATAGATATGAGAGGAATTCACCCAAGTGTTTGTACCCACCACATCTATTGCGAAGACGTTACACTGGTCTGTCAACCACAACGAAGACTCAATCCTGCTCTCAAAGATATTGTCAAAATTGAAATCGAGAAACTTTTACAAGTAGGATTTATATATCTTATCTTGGACAACAAATGGGTTTCACCTTTGGTAGTAGTGCCAAAGAAAAATGGGAAATGGAGAGTGTGTGTTAAATATCGAGAGCTCAACAAAGCAACCTACAGAGATTATTTTCCACTACCCTTCATAGATCAAGTTTTGGATAATCTAGCAGGAAGTATTTTTCATTTCTGGATGGGTTTAGTAGATATAACCAAATACAAGTGGCAATGGAGGACCAGGACAAAACTACTTTCACCTATCCTTGGAGAACATTTGCATATCGGGTTCTTCCCTTTGGGCTTTGTAATGCTCCTGCCACATTCCAAAGAGTCATTCTGGCTATCTTTGCTAAACTTGTAAATGATTGTGTAGAAGTCTATATGGTTGACTTCATAATCTATGGTTCCACTTTTGATGAAGGCCTCAAAAATTTGGATAGAGTATTGCAACAATGTGAAGATCATCAACTGTCTTTGAGCCATGAGAAGTGTCTAATAATGGTAGAACAAGGTATAGTGCTGGGACATCATATCTCAGCTGAAGGGATAAAGGTTGACCCTAAGAAGATTGAAGTCATACAACAACTAGAAACCCCAAAGAATCAAACTGATGTTAGAAGTTTCTTAGGACATGCTGGATATTACCGGAGGTTCACAGAAAACTTCAGTAAGATTGCAGCTCCCATTTTCTCTCTTCTTCAGAAAGATGTGGATTTTGCCTAGATAGAAGAATGTCAAAAATCCTTTGACATTATTAAAGGAAAGCTTGTCTCAGCTCCAGTCCTACGAGGACATAACTGGAAACTTCCCTTCCATATTTATGTTGATGCTTCTAATGATGCTATTGGAGCAGTGTTAGGTCAAGAAGATGAGAATGGAGGGAAATATGCTATATATTTCATCAGTAAAGACTTGAGCCCCACTAAACGAAATTACACCACCACGAAGAAAGAATTCCTAGCAATAGTTCATGCAATAAACAAATTCTGGCATTACATTACAGGATACAAAGTGATTGTGTTCACAGACCATTCAACTATCAAATACCTGATGAAGAAACCCGTAGTGAATGGAAGAATAATCAGATGGTTATTATTTCTCCAAGAATTCAACGTGACCATAATGGATAAACCTAGGAAATTCAACATAGTTGCAGATTTTCTATCCCAAATAAAACAAGATAATGGAGATTGTACCCCTGTGCAAGATGAATTTCCTGATGAAAATTTATTCACTATCTCCATTAAAACACCCTGGTTCACAGACATTACCAATTACTTAGCCATTACAGAGCTTCCCCTAGATTTTACATCAAAACAAAAGAAATACCTCATTCAGGAAAGTGCTCACTTCAAATGGATTAATGGCATGTTATTCCGATATGGGCCGAACCTGGTCCTGCGACGTTGTGTCAGACCAAATGAAACATACGGCATCCTCAGAGCTTGCCATGACAATCCATCTGGCAGGCACTACTCTGCCAAAAGGACTTCCCATAAAATCTTAGGTGTAGGATACTATTGGCCCTCTATGCACAAGGATGTAAAGAACTATGTTCACCGTTGTGATGAATGCCAATGAGTGGGAAGACCTACGACCTCCAACGAAATGCCTCTGCAACCTCAGGTGGTTTTTGAACCATTTAAAAAGTGGGGAGTGGATTTCATTGGTCCTATAGATCCTCCTTCACAAGGGAAAGAGTATATTCTGGTCTACATAGACTATCTTACCAAATAGGCAGAAGTCCAAGCTCTGAAAGTTGCTAGAGAAGAACATGTTGCAGACTTTCTATATAACTAAATTTTTCTTAGATTTGGAGCCTTGAGGTCAATTATCACAGACCAAGGACCTCAATTTATGTCCAAGGTTTTATTAGCTTTCACTGATCATTTCTAGGTAAACCATAAGAAGTCATCACCGTATTGCCCACAAGAAAATGGTCAAGTAGAAGTCACTAATAGGGAGCTCGAAAACATCCTAACAAAAATAGTTTCATCAGGCAGAAAAGACTGGGCCAAAAAATTGCCTGAGCTTGTTTGGGCTTATAATACAACTTGGAAATCGACCACCGGAATTACTCCTTACGAATTGGTTTTTGGGAAGAAGCCTCTTCTGCGCATTGAATTTGAACTCCAAACTCTTAAAACAGTAATGGAGTTAGATCTAGACCTTGATCGGGCTCAAGTAGAGAGAGTCTTGCAACTTAGTGAACTAGATGAACTCCGCTTGTAATCCATTCATCAAACTGAGCTAGTTCAATAACAATGAAAGGCCTGGCATGATAAAAACATCAAGGAAAGAGAATTCCATGAAGGAGATTAGGTGTTGTTGTTTGATTCTCGATACAAGGACTAGAAAGGCATACTCAGAACTCATTGGCTGGGTCCATACGAGATTTCTGAGGTATTTCCAAATGGAGCAGTACAACTCAAACCCATTGATGGTGATTCTCAAACTCTCTTAGTCAATGGACATCGACTTGGGATCTACCATAAACCCGTCAACAAAGAAGAGTTTACTCGATTGGTAGAAATGCACAGAGAAACTCAATGTGTTGATTTTGCTTCGGCAAAAACAATACCATAAGCTATGTAATAAAAAAATAAAATAAATAAAAATAAATAATTTTTTTTTGAGTGTGTGTATATGCATTTAGGAACAATTATTCATATATCCATCTTTGTACTTGCCTAATTTCATCTCTGTTTCTCAGGGTTTCATCTTTAAAGAAGTATTACAAATTCTGATGCATCTCCCGGTGATGCTTCAGAACTTGTTGTTTGAATAGATCCATACCCTCACTTTCTTCCTGCATTCTGGCTGTATCTTTCAGTAATGCTCTAGAACTTTGTTCCTACATTTTGGCTGTATCTTTCAGTAATGCTCCAGAACTTTGTTCCTGGATTTCGACTGCATCTTTCAACGATGCTCTAGAACTTTGTTCCTGCATTCTAGCTGCATCTTTTTGCAATGCTCTAGAACTTTGTTCCTGCATTCTAGCTGCATCTTTCAGCGATGCTCCGGAACTTTGTTCCTGCATTCCGACTGCATCTTTCAACCATGCTCCAGAACTTTTTTCCTGCATTTCAGCTGCATCTTTCAATGATTCTCTAGAACTTTGTTCCTACATTCCGGCTACATCTTTCAATGATGCTTCGAAACTTTGTTCCTGCATTCCGGATGCATCTTTCAGCGATGCTCTGGAACTTTGTTCCTGCATTCCAGATGCATCTTTCAGTGATACTCTAGACCTTTGTTCCTGCATTCTAGCTGCATCTTTCAGCGATGCTCCAGAACTTTGTTCATGCATTTCGACTGCAGCTTTCAGCGATGCTATGGAACTTTGTTCCTGCATTCCGACTACATCTTTCATAGATGCTCTAGAACTTTGTTCCTTCATCCGGCTGCATCTTGCGACGGTGCTCTGGAATTTTGTTCGTATCTTCCATATCTATTCTTTTGATATCTTCTTCCACCATTGTGAACTTGTAATTTCTGTCTGTGAAAATGTTCCTACTATCTGCAAGCACACCATTATCACCTCGCAATCCACCACAAAAACCATCATGAGTTTGTCATTCCTGACCATAATAAATAAGTGTTATTATGACAACTTCTCGTCATAATAAATTCAGCCACCCCATCATCATATCATAATAAATTCATTCCATTCAAACCAATTAGTACCGCCACCTAGGATGCTATTACGTCAGCAAACACAAGCGACTTTCAAATCAATAACAGAACGGAAGGTAAGTACATCTTTTATTTTAAATAGATCATTTATTGTAAATAAAAGTAGATAAATTGGCATGAACCCCCTTTTCTTTTCCAAATTTGGCAAATGTGTGAACTATTTCTTCACTAGAGAATGTGGAGGCTCATTCACTCTATCCCATGCATTGTCATAATTAATTGTTGAAAAGCCAAGTACCTTGAATCAACATTACTGAAGTACAAGTGGCCTCAAAACCTACATTTCTTTTAATTTCCCTATCAGTTTCTTGAGCAGTTTTATCACTTTGGGTGCCACGATATTTCAGAAGTCATTGACCAGTATTAGCATTAAGAAATAGAATGGGAGGAGCCAAACGCAAGACTGAACCAGCTTCACCAAATAAATTGCTAGCACTGGGGAATATTTCAGAGTTGTTTTAGAGGGTAGGCTGGCTAGACTTTATAAAGAAATTTGAGGGACACCATGCGCAGCTGGTTAAGGAATTTGCCGAGAACTTTGCAGACGGGCAGTCAATTGTGCACGGGAAGAAATTGAAGGTAAGTCCCTGAATTATCTCCAACTTATCTGGTATTAGAAATGAAGGTATTAATTTGTTTGAAACCACAAACATTTCCTATCAGAAAATGATAGAACGTTTTGCATAGGAAGGGGAACCTCACCTGTTACTAGTTGTAAACACCCGGGGACAAAACAAGGGATTTCACAGAATGTCCATTGCAGAACCATGACGAATAGTAGTTGCATGGATCATTAAGTACTTCACCTGTGAAGGACAATGTGCCACTGTAGTTGGTCCCCCCTTTCAGTTGCTCATTTATTTGTGCCATGGGTTAGAAAATCTTGAATTAAGGGTTAATATTCCTACCTTCCTCCATGATTCCCTTGTTAGTATGATAGAATGCTTCAAGATAGGGTCTGGGCCTTTGAAGAATCATGGTCTTATACATTTAATTTGCAAATATTATTTTCATAAGAAAAGAAAACTAGATGCAAAATGGCAAAAATTTCTGTAAAAGTTTGAGAACCCTGAACCTCTGAGTCAATTTGAGGAAGGTGAGCCATTTGGTAGGGCAACGCAAAATGTGAGAGAACTCTCCCCTGTACCTTAAGGTGATAGACAAGCTCTGGGCAGCGAGGCACTGAAAAATCCAACAAATCCCCTAGACCTTGAAGAAAAGCCTAAGCAACATAATGTGCCAGAAACCCCAGAAAAATGAGAAAATGTGGATTTAGTAGACTCAAAGGAGGAATGTATTTAGCCCCGAAAAAAGAAGAAGAGGCCCAAAATGAAACTGCAAAAACCTCCTCCTCTGAGAAGGAGCAAATGGTTAGCTATTGAATCTAGCTATGCTACAACCTATGAATTACCCTCAGTTCCCAAGAAAAAGAGATAGGAAAGGGAGCCCTATGAAAAAATAACCCAACCCAACGAGACTGTATCCCAGACATGTGAAAATGTAACTCAAACTTTGGAGAACAGTAAACCCCTTGAATCCAGACAAGAAATTGACCCATCTAAAGAAGACAAAAAAGAGAGGAGAAAAAGAACAAGAGGGAATCAGTCAACAAATGCCCAATTATGTCCTAATTGAAGAAGAGGAGGGTCAAGAATATGAGATTGTTGAAACAATTTCTTCATCTCAGCAGCCAGTAAATATTTAGGGAATTGATACATTGCCTAAGGGGAGATAATTGTCTCCCTTAAATAATTTTGGTGACATAGGACAAGGTCCATTAGAAGCAATTAATGAAAGACATGCGTCTGGTAGTGAAACATAAGTTTTTATTTCCCCCTTTCTATTGATGCAGAGGATAACAAAAGTGAATATATGACACAGGAAATAGAGGAACTAGAAGCAGAAATTATGTAGTTGAAAAATAAATACAATTGAATGAAGAATAGTTAAGCAGATAGTGGCAGGAGATAGAGAAATAGAAAGAGCTTCTTGAACAAAGGGATCAAACCATTAGAGAACTGCAATCCTGATTGCAACAAGTTGAAGAAAGAGATAAGCATTGTCTGGATAGTCTATCTGAAAAAGATAGACAAATTAAGGATCTAACCTTCAACTTGGAATAGTGCCTGAAGACATTTGCAGAGGAGCAAGAAAAACAAAAATTAGAAATAAATAAAGTTGTAAGTAGAACTGTTGAACTGGAGCAAGATTTACAAGAAATTAATATTAGGCCAACTATGGAATCAAAGGAGGTTCAAACTGAACCAACTAAGATGGAATGGTTTCATATCCACATTCCTCCCATGTTAACCAAGTGGATGGAGCAATGCTATTTCTCAAGGCAATCTAGAGATGAAAAAGCTAGACTTAAGAAAGAAATATTATTGTTGAAAGAATCTTATGATAGATTGTATCAGGCTAAGATGGATGCATGTCAAATTGGAGAGTTATTACTGGCCTGTAGGAAACCATCTAGATTGTATTCTATGTTCCTTAATGAACAACTGTTAAGGTGGAAGCTCCTAAGAATCTCTTGCAATTCACCACGACCCTGATGACCAGCAATTCGTTGAAGCATTTAACGAAGCATCTCCTATGCAGAAAAATTTGTTATGTGAGTTTTTCATTCATAATCTGTTTCTCGAAAAGCATAATGATTTCTTCATCAATCTGTTTGTGGGGGAAGTTCAGTTAAGGGCATTCTTGTCAAATATGCAAAATCAAATTCAATAGCAGGACAGAACTAGAGAATATCTTCATGCAGAGAGAACTATGGGACTACACATGAGATACCCCAATCGGAAGCCTTTTGCTTTCAAAGCCTAGTTTAGAAGAATTAAGAGTTATGAACATATGAAAGAGAAATACAATTAAAGTATTAGGATCTGCTTTAAGGATTTCAATATTAATGGACCACAGTTAATTACCAAAGCTTGGAATGCATGTGAAGAAAGGTATACCCCCTTGCCTATGTATTTAAAAAGGAGAGAGATGATTTCCCCTACTAACCTTAGATGGTCATACAAAAGAGCTAAGGAATTGACATAGATTCTTCAACAACTAAAAACTAAGAGGATAGGTATGAGATACAGGCCTCCACTACTTTTACAGCCACCCCTTGTAGTCTTAGTGGTTACAGAACAAGATCCTAGGGACCTACATACCTGGCAGCTGAGAATCAAACTACACAAAGGCTTTCTGAAGGTCCCTTACCATATTGATGAGAAGGCAGATGAAATATATGATCTGAGTTCAAAGTTTGAAGAATTAAATAGGAAAAGAGAGGTAGAAAGACAAAGGATGCATCAGAGAGCAGGAGGACCTACTCAAGGTTGGGAAGGGGAGCGTGATGAGGTATAAACAACCTCATTTCTTTGATGGAACAAATA
This sequence comes from Cunninghamia lanceolata, assembly GCA_027924645.1. Classification (NCBI taxonomy): domain Eukaryota; kingdom Viridiplantae; phylum Streptophyta; class Pinopsida; order Cupressales; family Cupressaceae; genus Cunninghamia; species Cunninghamia lanceolata. Next base: position 383,709 of record BSBN01001787.1, on the reverse strand, counting down.
ACCCTTTTTGCATTGCCCAATTCCTTAGCCTTGCCAATTTGTTTGTTTTTATAAGCAATGTTTATCTATTTTTAATAAAATGTTGTAAAAATCTTTATTTCCTAAATTGATTGAAATTAGCTTTTAAATGTTGATATAATGGCATGTAGAGTTGGGTAATTGTGCAAGGTTAATGCATTGCCTACAGGAGAAGTGGACTTCATGCAGCTAAGGTTGAGTGTGCCGAAAGTTGAGGGCGCCAGAAATTTTAAGCGTGCATTAATTGACGTCTTTTTTTAAGTTATGTTATTTTTGTCAGTTACCCAAGACATTATGGCTCCACTTAGAGCCATTATATGTTTTAAAAGACATCAGTTGTTAAAGATTCTATTTTTCAGTTATAAGACTTCTTCAAATGGCATTTTCTTGCCATTTGAAATTCAGGAGTTTGAATGTAGTTCAATTTTAATTTGTTGCTCAAAACATGGATATAAATATCATACTATGGATGGATGAAAATCAATCCCTTAGTTTTTGAAAAAAATCAGAGCTGTGTACTACAATTTTCTCCATGAATGCAAATAGTGTTGTTCTGAGTAATTTATTTTGAAATATAAAGATTTGAATAAGTTACCATGTTGTTGTGGAAATGATTGAATGTGACCTAAGTTAAAGACAAATTTCTCCCAAGAGTTGGTCACTCGCGGGACTATAGAATAGATAAGTACTTTCATTTCTGTGGATGTTTCATTCAGCTGAAGTTATTTTATGTTTAGTTTTCTATTGTGAACCTGCAGGGCGTGTTGTTTAAATGTTTCCGGAGCATCTATTTTGGTTAAACTATTATTCACTATTGTTTTAGAACTCTGTGTTGTTTAAATATTTCCAGTACATCTACTTTAGTTTGAACTACTGTTTTCTAATAGTCGAAAGTTAGAATGTTTTGTGCAGTATAGAATTTGCAACCGTTCAAGATCAAAGTAGAGTTATCTTTCTACATTTCTAGTATAGATTTTATATCCTTTCTAGTATAGATTTTATGTGCTTTCTAGTTAGAGTTTATATGCTTTTTAGTATAAAATTCAAATGCTTTCTTGTAGAAGGATATAACTGTTGTTTCATTTCATATGTTGTTTCAATCTTTTAAAGGAACTAGAAAACTATTTCTCAATGAGATATCCAAACTCCCTATTGCATACAACCTCGGACACTACCCTGGTCGATAAACTGATAATTTTCAACTAAAGTGTTAGGACCTCACGACAACCTGTTGTGATTAAATTTTTGAACTATAATAGAAACTACCTAAATATTCAATACTCCATTGAAAATAAGATAAATACAATAAAACAAAGATATACCTTGCTGAACCGATCTACCTCGTGTCTTCCATTGTTGCCTATCTCTTCAATGATCTTGTGGATTATGATTGAGCTCTCAAAAGTATACTTCCTTCTTGTTTTAAGATGACAAAGAGAGAATTCCTTTGTGGAGGATTATGCAATGTAAATGGTTTCTACAATGTGACACTAAAATGAATGATGGAGACTATGATATGAAGCCATGGATGATGATTATGCAATGAGGATAATGAGATGAAGCTAAAGGCAGGCTTGATAACTATGGTGGAATTTTTGCAGCATGTATGTACTAAGCTCTTATGAATATATCTGATCCAAATGAGGGAGAGATACCTTCCTTTTATAGGCTTAGGAGAGGCCAAGTCCATGTGTCAATAGATCCACGATTGGAGGAGTTTGTCTGTGACATGTACGGTTGAGATGGAGTTGGTTGGGATGAGGGAGATAATCATGGGAAATGTTCCGACTACATTTACAAGGTAGATGAATATGTGGATCCATAAGCCACATGTCATTGTGCTCACAAAGACCTGTGAGTTGAAAGTGGAAGACTATGAGCAGATTGTGGAAGGACTCTTGATTTGTTGGAATGTGAGAGATAAACTAGGATTTGAAAAATAAGTGTCTTTGACCATGGAGATGATTGAGAAATAATAGGACACATGTGGAGAAGAAATGGGGATGATTAGAGGATAAATAGGACATGTGGGTGAGGATAATTATATAATTAACTATTAAAAATATTTAATTATGTGTGCAACATGATTAGATGTCCAATATGACATGGAGGAATGACATGGATTAGTGACATGGAATTTAACCATAGGACTTTGACTAAGAGGATGCAATTAAATAATTTAAGATTATTTAATTAGATATGACATTAGAAGAATTAGGATACTTAATTAAATAAATTGATTTTTATTTAATTATTTGGAATAATGAACCAATTAAATAAATTAGGATATTTATTTAATTGATAGAGGAATAAGAATAAAATAAATATTAAAATATTTATTTAATTCCACCCGAGCCATTTTTAGGTGTATACATTTTGGCCCTGTTTGATGCAATGTGTTTTATCACGTTGTTTCAAAGAATAAAAATTTTCTGACTATGATACATGCCCCAGTTTGCCCCTGGTATAGGTTTGATGACGATAGGATGCCCCCTCGGGAGATTGGTCGGGTTGGACAGGATGACGAACAATCTCACGATTAAGAAGAATGATAAAGGATGGCTAAAAAAATGGAGGATGCAATATAAGGGATGGATGAAAGAGTTGAATGACATGTTATGCAAGGTAAAATGATAATACACACAAGCAAGCAAGTATACACAAATGATGCAAAAACAAACAAGTTATTGCCCCTGTCAAGCTGTAAACCAATGATTAATTGATAATGATTGATGATGATAGTGTTGTCATTGTGGGGAATGATATATCCCTAGATCAACACAAAGATGTGGGAAATTACATATCTCATTGATGATGATGATTGATTGATTGATTAATTTGGTTTACGACAAGATTAGGATCAAGACTATTGATTGCGATTTAGATAATTTGACAAGATTGATTGACACGATTGGTATGATTTAAGGGTGACTTGCATTTGGATCATCGTTTGATTTGATTGAATTTATGATTGGTGATGATTATGATGCCTCCTTGAGAGGACAATTGGTGCACTCTCAAAACGAAAAGAGAGAAAGGGTGAGTAGATAAAGAGATGTAGATAAAGAAAGGACTTGGATCTTAATCCACTTGGAAAATGATACATATGAAATGCTTATAAGTGAAATGAAATGCAACCCTAATATATATGAATGAGATTTTGTCATCTTGTATGCAAGTATTTGAAGTATTTTTCATCATTGAGCTTTTAAAACGTTGTAAGAAAATACAAGCATCTAGGTATATTTAAACCATAATGACCTGAGTATCTCTTACATGGATTTTGATTTAGCAAGTTAATACAAGCATCTAGTCAAAATTGAACCTAGATGACCTGAGTATTTCTTGCATGTATCAATAGACAAGGATTGCATGTTTTCATGCTTAGACCCATAACGTCCTCGATGATCTTTTGTTGATCATGTCATTAGATAAAGTCGTCACATTACTAAAGATTGATCCACAAACAATAAACAAAGTAAAATAATCATGCCCCCATCATAGCTGCTCTAGTTTTTAGACATCCTTGAGTAGCATAGGAAACATGATAACAAAAATCAAGACTCTGAGACTTAAACGTATAACAAGCATCAAATCTTCTTGCCATAAATATGTTTTCTTGCAACGAAAATAGATATAATCATCATGATAGTTTAGGCACATTGTTGTCTGATATAGGTCAAGTTCTTGTGTCGAGCATTTTGTTGAACATGTGCATTTGTAATGTTGCATGTTGTCCAGAGATAATATTGCAATCCGGTTTGTTATCCTCTAAGGGACTAACCTAGTGCCTCGGGGGCTCATCGATGATGGCCTTGCCTACGTGATGATGCATAGGCAACATAGTTCAGGGTGTGGACTATGTAGATCTAAGACCTAGGTGATGGGAATTATGTGGAATTGGATGGATGAAAGGATGGGTGATAAGGGATGGAATGGATTGGAAGCCTCGGGGGCTCATCAATGATGGCCTTTCCTACGTGATAGCTAAGAGGTGACGTAGTTCAACAATGATAGTGATGATGAAGTTGCGATAGATGACAAGATGGATGAAGGATTAGATGGATAACCTGATTTGACAAGGTGGTAAAGTCAAGTGAGTAACAAGCCATGATAGGTATCTTTATTTCATTTTATGATGGATGCGATAAGAAAGGAAGGCTTAGGACTGAAATCCTAAAAGATGGAGGAAGCAGGTTTGTCTTAGACATATTTTTGATTCCCTTGCATTGGGGTTTGTAGAATTAGACGATTGGATAAAAGGATAGGTGATGAGGGATGGAATGGATGTACGTGTAAGAGAGTAAGGATGTGATCTCCAAGGACTATGTCGCATAGGATTAACTTATCCTCTTCTAGGTGTAAGGCTTGGGATTTGACATGACAAAGCTTATGACGAAGGAGGATGATAAGATTGGTTTGAAAGGGATAGGGTATGTCAAGGGATATCAAAAACATTTGTCAACATTGTGCCCCCGATTTTTATCAAGATCAAAAGGAGGAAGAGAGGATGGAAGGATAACAATATGATAGGTATATGTAGGATAAGGATGATAGGATGGAAAATGATAGGGTCGATGAGACAATGTGCTCCCAAGGGTAAGTGACATAGAAGATCAACCTACACATGATGCTTGTTTGCCAGGTTTTCATCATGGTACTTATCCAAAGTGCCACCGAGGGTGGTTTTCACCACTGGATGAAGGGATTTTTTTCTTTACTTTTTTTTAAGATATGATAGGTGGAATATGGACGAGAGGGTCTCAAGTGTCTAGTTTCATGAAAGGCGGTAGTCATACTAGGGATGGATGTTATCACATGGACTATGTCAGGTCTCATTATGCTCATAGATGTTGGTATGGGATTTCATGAGAGTGAGATGAAGTAGGTGGATGATGGATTATGGAAGGAATTATAGTGGATTATGATGTGGATTACGAAGGACTTATGCAAAAGGATGGATGGAAGGCTTATGCAAAAGCATGGACCATAGGGAGGTGTGGAGTGAAATATGTAGGATAATGGGTGAAAGATGGGGAGATGGAAGTATGTGGGAATGTTGTGAAATGAAAGGGAATCATGACCAATAAACATTGAAGATTTTGATGGGAAGGTGGTGTAGGAAACAATGGCAATGTTGGCTTAGGAGATGGGTGACGTAGTAACTTAGGTACCCACATAGACTTAGTATTTTTATGCTTTTTGTTTTGCTTGTGGGATTTTTGGAATTTTTGAATGGAATGGGATTTTTAGATGGAAGGGGATTGTTGGGATTTTTTAGATGTGGATGCTTCATTTAAATTTCGTTCTTTTTGCTTAGGTACCCAAACCATTTTAGTTTTTGTCTTCACTTTTGGAGGTATGGGCTTAGATAGCATTTTAGATGGATTTTGCTTTGAAATTTGGCATTTGTATCCTAAGGCGTTAGGACTCTTAGGATTTTTGGCTTTATAAAAGGAGACATCCGAATGTTTATTTTTGAATTCCATGGGTATGGTGGAATGAGTGGAAACTTCATGTTTAGACAATATGTGCATTTGTTGGCCATGATTCGAAATGTGAGGGAATGTGTAGATGGATGGATTTGGCATTGGAAGAAGTGATGGTAAAATGGATGGAGGGATGTTAGGAGTTGGAAGTAGCGGAGGTAAATTGGATGGTGGAAGGTGTATGGTCACATGCTTTTGACATTTGTATGATAATGGAGGTGGAATGGCAACATATGTTTTGGGTATATGATAGGGTTTGTGATGGGAAGTGGTGGATTTAGGAGGAATGGAGGAAGTACCAACATATTTAGATTGCTCACCTTGGGGTGTGTATCCAAGGCCATATGAGCAAGGAGGGACATTGACATGGAAGGGCTCCAAAATACCTTGTTCGTGAAGGCCTAAGCCTTTACCCTAGTAGTTCATCTTTTGGAGCATGCGATGCACTATGGGACTAGGTGTAGTTTGGGAATTAGTCTTGAGTTCTTTATTGGATGGAGAAGCGGTGGACAATGGTTGTTATTGTTCCAAGGAGGAACATTCGTGAATGAAGGTAGATAGACCAAGTGGATATGTTGGATTTGTAATGGAGTTAATAGTGGATGATGTGGAAGGATCATTAGGATCTTGATTGTGCTCATTAGGATCCAAGTTATTTGTTTGATCTTCTATACTTGCTTGAGCGACAAGTGTCTCATCATGACAAGTGGATGGTATAAAATCATGGATAGGTGGAGAAGTTTCTAGGAAGGCCATGAAATGGGGTGAATGTTCAAGTAGGTCAACAAGACTTGCATTAGATGGAGCATGTAGGGCTTGGGTATCTTGCTCATGAATGGTTGTGGAGGTATGAATAGGATCAAGGTTTTCATGGATAAGTTCTTCATCATGGATATCATCTTGATCATGGAAAAGATATATGGTATGGATGGGTGGAGTGAAAGTGATTCGATCTTGATTAGAAGGGGGACTCGATGTTACCACCTACTTAGGATTATGCCCTTGACATATCTCTTGACTTTGGGTGGAAATGGAAGTGGAAGACTCTTGTGTTGACTTGATAGGCTCTTGATGGTTATAGACATGAGAGCATGAGAGAGGGTAACTTGGATTTAATGGGGGAGACTCTTGAATAGGGTCGAGGGGTTTTGGGTGACATGATTGGTTTGTAGGAATGGACATGGTGTTGGAAGGTTCTTGGATATTTTCAAGGATATGGATTTTAAGGCAGGCAAGTGGTTTACTCCTTGCTAATAGCCATTGGATCACATCCTTCATGAGTATATGGGTGGATGAACAATATAAGGGATGGAGAATAATGGTAGATGGTGTAGGCTTATGATTAAGGTTAGGGTTGCTTGTGCTAGATGGGGATGAAATTGGATGAGTGGATTTGGATTTTTCTATAGGTTTTTTTTTGCTTTTAGATTTTGCAAAGAATCTTTGGAGAAAACCGTTCTAGGATTCTTTGGTGGATGGATTAGAGCTTGGGAAGTTTGATGGTGGTGTTGGTGTAGGACTAGTATACTCATGTTGGGAAGGATTTGGTTCACATGGATCACCTTTTTCCCTATATTTGTCAAACTTGGGCACTTCAAAACTAGAGGGGAAAGGCATCATAACCAAGCTTTTATCAAATGGATAAGGAGATATATCCTCTAATGAATATTGTTTTGTAAAAGATCCAGTTTGTAAATCCACAAATTGTTGTTGTAAAGCTTGGATTTGTTGCATGAGTGCTTCTAATGGATTTGTCACAGCCTTAGCTTTCGTATTTTTAGGCTCTTTAGTTTTATTTGTTTGCCTTGTTTCTCTCAAATTTTCTATTTCAAAATTGGAAGGTAACTTAACTCCTTGTTGTGCTAGCATAAGGAAGTACTTTTGGGGATCCATTGTGATGACCTTATCCATCAATTTTTGGAATTTGGGGTTTTGTTGAGCATTAATAATTTCTTCTTGCGGGATTTCTTCTTCTCCATCACTAGAAGAATATTGGCTATCGTTTAAGGAACCCATTTATTTTCTTCTCTTGACTTGTGATCCTGTTTCAACCATACAAAGATTTGATGTGGGTGGGGTTGAATGTGATACTTGTAGATTTTGGTGATGCTTTTGGTAAGATGTGGTTGAGGTATGGTTGATTGGATTTGGAAGTTTTTGTGATAATATTTTCTAAGGTTTTCTCTTGATCTATTTGGTCAAACAAAATGGTCTTGAGCTATGATGGTATAGCAATCAAAGTGTTGATATAAAGGAAGTCAAATAGGGATAATTGGTAACCACTATTTATGTAGACTAGACCTTTATCAAGATGCTCTAGTATAGTTTCGAGGTAGAGGATGATTGATCTTGATAGGAAACTAACTAGGTTGTTTGATTTAGAGGATCTCAATAATACCTTAATGGGAATCTTAGTTTTGGTTTGATTTTGGGATGACTAAGTATGACAAGGTAAATGAAATGTTTTGGAAATGGGTATGTAATGAATTTTTATGGTTTAATTGACTACACAAATTGATTTTGTGTTGAAATGGGTACCTGAAAATGATTTTGTTTTTCTCTCAAAATGTCGTGAACAAGCCACTATCACAGATGCGCAGGTTTAAATGCGCAGAAACAGAGGTCAAATGCACAACTATGTGGGTTAAATGTGTAGTTCTAAATGCAAGTTTCTGGTGTTTGGATGCCTAGTTTTATGTATGCGCTTAAAGAACTGTTAAATGCGTAGCAAAAAAAGAGTTAAATGCGCAGCAGGATTTATTTGCATAGAAAGAACTGTTAAATGTGCTACAAAAAGTCTCAAATGCACAGTTTTGTTTTTCTGAAATGTTTGATCAATGTTTCTTGTTTTGAAGCACATTTTTCTAAGCAACCTAAGTGTTTTTGTTGATGATTTTGTTTCAGTTTGTTGCAAGAAAACCCAGCAGACAAGAAGATCTCATGGTGTTATACAAACTTTTGATAAACATTTTACAAACAAGTACAATTCCCATGGTTGGCAAGGACAATATTTATTGAATCCTAACTTGGATTTCTCCAGCCACTTAAATCAAGGTGGACAGTTAGCAAGTTGGTATCACTGGCTACCCCTTGCACGGCACTCACTTCTCTGGCATACCAAGTTACAATTCCTCTGAAGATTTGAATTTTTTGTCTCTACACATGATTAGTGAATATGTTAGGTAGCTTCAGAGGTCTGACCTCCTGCATCAACAAATAGAAGGTTTTAGGCCTCTAAAAATAGTTGGTCCTTAGTAAGGGCATTCGTTCAGGTGGTTATATGTGAGGTGATTCACTCCATTTAGGAGGCTTCCCAATCTGTAGAGGTTAGGTTCTACAGGTTTTAACGCACCACAAGGGTATTGTAGGAAACATTTGTTGGTATAACACAACAACACTTATTGTTTATGACTTTCATCACAAACACATTTATTTATAGCGGCTTGAAAGTGGCTTGGCTTTAGCTCATTACCGCTTGAGGTCGCCCCACTTAGAAGAGACTCAATCCCAAGGGTAGGCCTCTTCTAAAGGTTAAACAAATGAAATGATGGGTTTGGCATTTTGGTCACCCAAGATGGGGAGAGCTTAGGCCTATCACCATTTTACAAACACAGTAGACACTGGTTCATTAACCTTCTAGAGTTAATCTAAATGTGATTTTAATCTACCAAGCACAAAAATTGACATGATAGCATAAAATGAGTTGATTTTAACCTCCTAATCAAACTATGTGAAGATTGTTGTTGAAGATTTGATCAAGTTACTTTCCCCTACTTATGCTAGATGTGGATTTGTAAATGTCATATTTGCTTGACAGATTTGTTCAATTTTAACTACCTATTTTGGGACTATGTGAAATTTGTATGCAATTTGTATGAACAATGATATGATTTACTCCTAATTAGAAACTAGATGAAGATTTGTATGCAAGATGCAACTAACAATGCCTAAACCAGCTCTTAAACCTACAAGAACATTCTATCAATAGCCTCCATTGATGATTGATAATACCTGCAACCAAAGTTAGTATCAAAATTTTTACAAAAATCAATACAAATCTCTGACAGGAATCAGATGCGCCGAAACAAACAATGGATGGGTAGGAAGATAAATTAAATGCACAGAAATACAGATGCGCAGAAAGAACTTGCAAATACGCAGAAAGAAGCCTTAAATGCGCAAGAAGAATAAAAGTGCAGAAAGAACTTGCAAATACGCATAAAGAAGTCTTAAATGTGCAGAAAGAATAAAAGCACAGAAAGAAGTTTCATGTGCATCAAACTGCTCTTTTCATCATGGATGCGCAAGACTGGAAATTGAATGTGCCAGAACAACCTGTCACGACTGCAACTTCACCAAAAACTCAAAATAAAGATTAAAAATGAGGCAGTGGCCCCACGGTGGGCACCAAAATGTGATTGAATTTCTTAACTACAATAGAAACTACCTAAATATTCAATACTCCAATGAAAATAAGATAAATGCAATAAAACAAAGATATACCTTGCTGAACCGATCTACCTCGTGTCTTCCATTGTTGCCTATCTCTTTAATGATCTTGTGGATTATGATTGAGCTCTCAGAAGTATACTTCCTTGTTGTTTTAAGATGACAAAGATAGAATGGCTTTGTGGAGGATTATGCAATGTGAATGGTTTCTACAATGCGACACTAAAATGAATGATGGAGACTATGATATGAAGCGATGGATGATGATTATGCAATGAGGATAATGAGATGAAGCCAAAGGCACGCTTGATAACTATGGTGTAATTTTTGCAACATGTATGTACTAAGCTCTTGTGAATATATCTGATCCAAAAGAGGGAGAGATACCTTCCTTTTATAGGATTAGGCGAGGCCAAGTCCATGTGTCAATAGATCCACGATTGGAGGAATTTGTCTGTGACATGTACGGTTGAGATGGAGTTGGTTGGGATGAGGGAGATAATCATGGGAAATGTTCCTACTATGTTTACAAGGTAAAGGAATATGTGGATCCATAAGCTACATGTTATTGTGCTCACAAAGACCCGTGAGTTAAAAGTGGAAGACTATGAGCAGATTGTGGAAGGACTCTTGATTTATTGGAATGTGAGAGATAAACTAGGATTTGAAAGACAAGATGATTGAGAAAAATAGGACACATGTGGAGAAGAAATGGGGATGATTAGAGGATAAATAGGACATGTGCGTGAGGATAATTATATAATTAAATATTAAAAATATTTAATTATGTGTGCAACATGATTAGGTGTCCAATATGACATGGAGGAATGAAATGGAATTTAACCATAGGACTTTGACTAAGAGGATGCAATTAAATAATTTAAGATTATTTAATTAGATATGACATTAGAAGAATTAGGATAATTAAATAAATTGATTTATATTTAATTATTTGGAATAATGAACCAATTAAATAAATTAGGATATTTATTTAATTGATAGAGGAATAAGAATAAAATAAATATTAAAATATTTATTTAATTCCACACGAGCCATTTTTAGGTGTATACACTTGTCAAAAGAACTTCTACAAGTCAATCACAAAGTATAGATTTTTTGTCCTCTTCACTCTTTACATCATCCTTGGATAAGACATTGTCTAAGTTTCTTGCAGCAAAAGAAGAGAGAGATTTTGTAATCACAGATGACCATATGCTAATGCAAGACAATGTTTAAAAATCAGATTCATCATTCACACTTGCAGGGATGTCCTCACTTCTAAGTTTATATAAGGGATGTTCAAATCAAGGCTTGATTTCCTCTAATCATAACAATCAAAAGTATATTCAAATAGACAATATTGGCTTGCTCAATACGATGCAAGGGGACATGATCAACACGACACCGATCAATGCCAATATGATTAAATAAAACTTAGAAACTTATGATGAGAAATGGTTGTTTGGCGTACTATTCAAGGAGTCCTCACACTTTACATATTTTAATTTTGTTGTCATTACAAAATGGCTACTGCTTTCGCATGTGCTTCACGGGAGTAAATATCTTTTCCACACAGGTTCATATTTTTCTGTCTATCAACAGGTTCACATGATCATCCTAGAGAGGTTTGAGGTAGGAGTCACCTACCATGTACATAAGTTAATTAGGTGTTTTTACGTGTCTATTTTCCTTTTAGTTTTAGTGTCTCCTTTGTTGTTCATCTCATTTTTGTTTTGCTAGTTTCTCTTTGTTTTCCCTATAAGCTATCCTATTCTCTCTTGGTCCTCTATTTTCCCAATGGATTAAACACTAATTTTTGACCAAATATTCTAGGTTCTCTTTGTGTCCTTTGCAGTCCTTATCCCTAGTTAGAGCCAACTGTTAACCTCATTTTGATACCGTAAAATTTAAACTTTTGGTGTCAAATTAGCAAGGATCGCCATGTGTCAAACACTTCTGTCGAGTTAGTTTTAGTCGCAAACACCCTAATCACCCTGAAGCATCAAGTTGTTCGCCCAACTGAAGTCATAAATTTGCACCCATATTCGTAAAATGTTAGCATCGTGTGTTTTCCACGCTAGTCGTCGTAATCGTTCATCTCAAAAGATGTCACATTTGATCATTTTTTTGTAATTTAATTGTATCAAACTTAAAACTTATGCATGAGTTCGAAATAGAATTGTCCATCTGTTCAGTTGAAACCCTGGAAGCAATTGCGCAGTACGACTAGTTATGGAAATAATTAAATCTAAAAATATGTAAGAGATGGGATGAAATTGTTTTACAGGGATGTTCTTTACTTCATTAAACACAATGTGGCAAGTTTTCAAGGTGAAACTCCTTTCCGTTTGGGAGATATTAAAATAATAATTTTTTTCCAGCAATTTACGAAAATAAGATTCATAAAAGTTGGAGCGAAACAATATTATAAGAAATTTTATGGGATTATTTTTAATATGGCCAAGTTGCAAGCGAAAATATTATGCCAATAGAAAGTTATGGATTATCCTCTTTTCACCGTGTTTGCATATTTTGGTGGAACTTCTCCAGTTTAAAAACTCAAGAATAGCTTGAATTACATTATTTTTCAAAGGCTTCAAGGTTTGTTGAATTTTAAAATCTCCAAAATTCATTGTTTTTAGAGCTTTCTTTGGTTCAAAAAGGTCTTCAATCCCTTTGAATCCCCGACATTACACTTGACGACACTTTTTCAAATTCAAAAACTCGTACAATCCCAAAAATACATTGTTTGTTGAAGGTTTTGTGGTTCAATGAACTCTTGAACCCCTGAAATATACTTTGGGTCAGAGTTTTTATAGCTCATTGAACTTTTTTAGAGAGTTCACAAGTTTGTGAACTCTCCAAACCCCCAATAGTGGTTCAAACAATCTTTGAACCCCTGAAACCTCACTATTCATCGATGTTTTCATTATGTTTTGAACCATTCGAGAGTTCAAAACTTCAAAACTTCTCCACATCTTCAACAGTATGAAGTGTAGATTTTTGCCAAATATTACAGTTTCATTTATGCATTGGCAGACATGTCTGTAGAATGTTGAAGTATATACAAGGCGCGTGAACTATTAAAATGAATGATTTGTAGGTGTAAAACCAAATTCCACGCTCATTGCTAGCATTTTCCATGGCTGCTAGGTTGCATGGAATGCCATGGTTGTAGAGTACACACAAAGTGGATTGTTGAAGAGGTGTATGAAACTTTCAAGTAAATACACTTAGTAAATGTAAGGCTGAGCTCCTCAACCATTCTTAGCATCCTTCATGTGCAACTTTGAGTGGATATCAATCACAACATAATGGAAGGGGAATTTTTGCTTGATATTATAGTTGGAAATGCTCTAGTAGGAATATATGAAAAGTGTGGATGCTTAGATAGGGCACACGAGCTATTTTCCTCAAAAATCCATTATCTCATGGGGTATAATGATTATAGGTGAATGCACAATCATACACTCTCAAGTTGAAATTAAATAGTTCTCAGAGGTAGCTTAGATCATTCAATTGAATAATGAAGTAAGAAAAAGATTGATTGGGAAGCATTAAGCATTCAAAGAAAGAAATGGAGGAAGGGTCTTTGGGAACACATTAATACAACCAAAAACACAACAAATCACCTTTAATATAGAATAAGGGTTGATTCTAAAAAACTCTTTATAAGGAGCAACTTTTCGCCAGTGCTTGCTATTGGGTCTCAAGTTTATGTTGTGTATGTGATGCAGGGACTTCTGAAGGTCATAACTTTTGACTCAGATATGGGTTTTCTACAAAATTTTATAGGTGGATGCATTATGAGGTTTTTTAAAACTTTCACTTTTTCGAGGCTTGAAACTTTCATCTTGGCCCTCAAAATGGTAATTTAGTGTTTTTTTCTAGTTTTTTCAAAAGTTGCTTTTGTAATAACTCGAAACTCATGTTTCAAATTTAGAATATTGGTTGGCCTTTCATCCTACCTTAGTTTTAGGAAGCTTTTGGGAAAAAATTGGATTCTCAAGATATGATTGTAAAATTACCTAAAATGGCAAAATATGACAATTGTCGAAATCTGCCAAAAAAGGTAATTTTTTGTTTTCTTGGATATAAGAGAGTTTTCTCTCATTGTAGTAGCAGAGTTGATGAATAGAAGTTTTTTTTTATGTTCTAGCTTCCAAATCTTTGGCTCTCATATGTTTAATGGCACAAATCTATTGAGTGTATGTTGTGTGCTACATCAATATGTCTTCATCGATGATGATTTTGTAGGAAGAATAAATGAAAATTGAAGCAAATTGTAACTAAATATAATGAAAAACTTACTACAATATTTTCTATTTCATCTAGATCTGAATTCATTTTATCAAATTGTGAATATGTACATATCCGTTTGCCTTCTTATAGCAACGTGACAATCAAAATATTTTATGAAGATGCTAAATTATACCAAGGTTGATATTATGGTCATTGTGAAAATAGCTTGGCATAATATTTTGGGACCAAAATGCCTCGTCAATGAGAATCCAAGATATCGTGGCCACTTTTCTATCATCTTTGATTCCTGCAAGGCATAGAATATGGAGAAATTTCTTGGGTAACATCAATGTATTCAAGAGTAGATGTAACTAGATTTAACGCAAGAATGCAGAGGCAGAGTATTGACAAGATATGATAAATAAGTTTGACAAAATACATCTACAGATGAACACCTAAAACTCATACATGATGACATGACAACTATTAGCTCATGAAATTTACACAATGAGCTAATATTTTATTATAAATTCATTATTCTAATGTTTGTAACAAAATTTGTTCTCAAGTGTACTTTTGGGAGTTAATTATATTTCACTTCATAAATCTTTTATGAACTCCCAAAAGTGAAAAATAAATGGTTAAAAGTTAGTTATCAAGGAGGGGCCTATAAATACAGTCATTTCCAATGTAAAGGGGTTATTTTTTCTATTTCAACTTGGCTGGGGGAAAACAAGAGACTTTTGATAGAGAAAAATAAATCTTTGTATTTCCTTTTAGAAATTAATAAAGAGATAATAGTGTTGGTCTTTGAGCCTATTTATTATCTTCTTTATGTTATTTTTCTTTGTTCTCTTGGAATTATAGTCATTATTCTTAAGATTCTCTATTAGGTGATTGGAACATTTGTCATCCTTCATTATAAAATTGCTTCATGTAATCTAAGGCTGATATAGAATAGTTTTTCTCAATTTGTGTTTTATAAAAACTACCAAGATTTGTTCTTGTTGGGATAAGTTGTCATTAACTTTGTAATCCTAACATTTTTCATGTGTCTCCAAAGTTCTTGGAAAGTGTTCTCCAACACATAAGGACTTGAGAGATAAATTATTATTTAATTATATCACTTGAACATGTTGTAATTATCTCCTATGAGGTAGGGCCCAATTTGGGCACCCACTTTGGATGTGGAGCCCATGGAGACTTGGATTTGACTTCTTAAAGTCTATGTTAACTTGGTGATACTTCCTAGGAGGTGGGAGCTATTTTGGGCACTCACTTTGGACTTGTTTCCAATGAAGACTAAGAGTTTGCTTTTTTGTTTGCATGAGTGGATAATGTTGGTACACTTTACATGAATATGATGTGGGAGTTATCAGTGGAGTTAGAGATGCATGATATTGGAATATTGCTTGCATGGACTTGCATGGACTTGCATGTTGTTGCATGTACTTGCATGTTGTTGCATGTTACTTGCATGGACTTTCATGTTGTTGCATGTCACTTGTATGTGCTTGAATGTTGTTGTATGTCACTTATATGAACTTGCATGTAATTGCATGTTACTTGCATGTCACTTGAATGTGCATGCATGTTGTTGCATGTCACTTATATGAACTTGCATGTAATTGCATGTTGTTGCATGTCACTTGAATGTGCTTGCATGTTGTGGCATGTCACTTGCATGTTGTTGCATATCAGTTGCATGGACTTGCATGTTGTTGCATGTCACTTATATGGTGTTGCGTGTATCTTGCATGACACTCTAACTCAGGATCAATTTTGGATAACTCTTGCATGATGCTTCAGATGGTTGCATGACTCTTGCATGTTACAAAACAAGTTGTTACAAAATAATATTGTGGACATCAATCATGCATGTTGTTTGCATGACATTAATGTGTGTTGGAGCACTTCAGTTAACTGAAATGGATTGGGACAACTTGGGTGCCCAATCTTGAGACTTTCAGTTATGTTTTTTATTGTGACATGATACTTCAGTTGACTAAGCTTGAATGGGACAACTTGGGCGCCCATGTTTGAGACTTGCAGTTAACATGGTGATTTCTACTATGTAGCTTTGGAGTTCACTATATTGGGCACTTGGATTTTGCAAGAGGATTTGTCTCATGTTATTGGATACAGTTTATTGTATTTTGAAATCCATGGCTTCTATATAATGATGCCTTGAGAAATTAATTATAGGTTTTTGAAGTTGAAGGAGTAACGAAATGTTGCCAAAATCCAGAGAGGAATTATTGTATTTTTCAAACCATTTCAAAGTTAATACAATCATTGGATCTCTTTGGGTGTGGAGTTTCTTCTTGCAAGGGTTTCCCCACGTAAATCTTGTGTCACATGTTATGCATAATTTCTTCACACCTTATTGATTAAATTGGATAAACACTAATACATCTAAATTGGATAATCTTGAAAGTAATTTTCAGATTTGCAACACCACACATGATTAATTTTTAGATTTGAAAACAAATAAAAGCAATATAGCTGCAATTTTACCTTGTTCACACTTGCTTTTTCTCAACAATTCTTTCTTAAGTTAGATCATATTCTTTCATTCAAATCCTCTTTACACCGTTACATCCAAATAAATATTTTTCATGGAGATAAATAATTTTTTTTCATAGAAAATCTGAAACTTGTATCTTCCTACCAGTCAACCTAGGGTTTTCCTTTTTCTTTAAATATTTTAAGTTTTAGATAAGTTACCTTTCCTTCTTTCTAGTGAAAATTACACCCCCAAAAAATTAAATTATCATACGAGGGAGTTGCCCCTCTCAAATGTAGAGGAAGGTTGTTTGTTTGGTTACAACCTCTCCAACAATTGGAACAATAGTCATTGCTCATTGGGTGTGTCACATAACAAATTATGCAGTGACAAATTTGTTTACCAACATAGGTACTTAGGTGTAGTCGGATTGGATGCAGGATTGAAGGAAGTTGAATGTATTGTAATCTTTTTGTAGATAATACAAACTTGTCCTCTTTTCTAGTGGAGTTTTTTCACATGAAAGAGTTTTCTCCACGTAAATCTTTGTGTTAAGTGTATGGTTGTTGAGTATTGATAATTTTCTTTATTGTTGTTTCATATTAGTTTAAATCTTCATTGATATTCTACAGTTTAATTTTAGATTTGTAACAATATTTTAGATTTCCATATTGTAGAATTTTTCTTCATTTCTAACATTTGGTATCAGATCCTAGCCGACTTTGTTTCTTAGGTGGAAGAGTGAAGGTTTTATTTGCTATAGTGGGAGTTGAAGTTAAATATGTTTTATATATTTGTGTGTGTGGAAGCCATGGTTGCATTTACATCTCATATAGATATTGAGAAATTCAATTGAACAAACTACGAGTTGTGGAAGCTGAAAATGGAGGATCTCCATGAAGAGAGGGATCAATGGTTGGCTGCAAAAAAAACTAATAAAATTGACCAAGATGAGTGGGATAAGATGGATAAGAAAGCATGGGGAACAATCTGGCTTTGTCTTATAGACTTTGTCCTGCTAAATGTCTCTAAAGAAAAGACCGCATATTCTTTATGGAAATGGTTGGGTGAGATCTACCAAGCCAAAATTCTGGTAAATAAACTTAATTTGAAAAGAATTTTTTCCTCTGAAAATGAAGGAAGGTGATTCAATTGCTAAGCATTTAAATGATTTTAATTTAATTTTGAGGCAATTAACCTTTGTTGATGGTAATATTGAGGAATAAGACAAATGTATTATGTTTCTTTATTCTTTGCCTAAGTCATGGGAGAATTTCATTCTTGCTTATAGCACTAATCTCAAAGATCCCATGTTGGATGGTCTCATCGCAACTCTATTGTCATAGGAAATGAGGAAGAAGGCTATGGATAGCGTGGTGGATTCTCTCAGTATCAGAACAAGGTCCAAGGAAAGAGGTGGATCTAAAGGAGAATGGAAGGGGCCTAAAGACAAATCAAAGGGCGGGTCTAAAACTCTGGGAAAGAAGAATAGAATTAAGTGTTTGAATTGTAGTAAGAGGGGACATGTCAAGAAGGAATATAGAAACAAAAAGAGACAATGGGATTCCTCTATAGAAAAGTCCTCTGATGCAAGTAATGAAGTTTTACTTTCTACATGTAATGTTATTTCTAATGAACATTGGTTGGTTGAGTCAGGATGTTCTTATTACATGGCTCTTCATAAGGAGTGGTTCTCCACATATGAAGAATATGATGGAGGTAATGTCTACCTTGGGGACAATACTACATATCTAATAGTTCAAAAAGGAAAGGTACAATTATGTTTCAATGATGGGAGGTTTAAAACCCTCCCTGGTGTTTTACATATTCCTAGATTGGTTAGAAATTTTATTTCTATTTCAAAGTTGAATGATTTGGGAATACATGTAATTTTTAATAAGCATGGTTGTAGACTAGTGAGAGGGAGATTGGTGGTAGCAAGAGGGATAGGATTGAGAACTCTATTTATATTAGATGCCACTACTATTTGTAAATCCACCTATGTGATAGAAACAAATGAAAATACATGTATGTTGTGGCACCGCAGATTGGGCCACATAAGTGAAAATATTTTAAAAACTATTTTGAATAAATATTTGTTGGATGGTTTCTCCTATTCTGATGAGCACTTTAATTTCTATGAGCATTATGTGTATGGTAAATAAAATAGAGCATTATTTCTTTTAGAAAGTAATAAAGAGAAGAATAAATTAAAAATTATTCATACAAATGTGTTTGGCCCTATGGATAATGATTCTTTTGAAAAATCTTGTTATTTTGTTACCTTCATTGATGATGTTTCCAGATTTACATGGGTTTACTTTATGAGACATAAATCTAAAGTTTTCACTAAGTTTAAGGAATTTAAAGTCTTAGTAGAGAACCAATCAGGACTTAAGATAAAAGTATTGAGATCTAACAATGGAGGGTGATATTATTCTAAGGAATTTGATAAGTTTTGCAAGCATGTAAGTATCATAAGGCAAAAGACTATTCCATATACACCATGTAACAAAATGGTGTTGCGAAAAGGATGAACCGAATGATTATGGAAAGAGCCAGAAGTATGTTGAGAAATGCACAGTTGGATAAATGTTTTTGGGCAGAAGCTATGAGTACTACTTGTTACTTGATAAATAAATCTCCTTGTAAGGTTTTGGATTCGATACCTTATGAAGTGTGGACAGGTAAGAAACCTTCTGTTTCACATTTAAGGGCTTTTGGATGTGAGGGTTTTGTTCATGTGCCTAAAGAAAAGTGTTCTAAGTTGGATTTAAAAGTACAAAAATACATATTCATTAGATATGGTGAGAATGAACTAAAGGTTATAAGCTTTGGCACCCTCTAACCAAGAAAGTTGTTTATTCTAGAGATGTAATTTTCAAGGAACTTAGAGCTATTTCTGATCCTAAACAACCAAAAGATGAAGGAAAAGGATAGTGCATTTTGATTTGAATAGAGAAAATGCATATCAAGAAGAAAAAAATGATGGATTTGAGGATGGAGAGGAAGAAGAGGGTTCAAGTGAGAATTCTGAGCAGAATGACTCTGAGATTATAGAAGAAGTTGAGCATGTAGAAGAAAAAAAGGAAGAATCCCTTACTCCACCCTTGAGAAGATCCATAAGACAAATAAATTCAGTTGACAGGTATAGCCCACCAGATTTCCATTGTGTAATTACTTTATTGAATATTGATGATGAACCTGGATCCTACAGGGAATCTATTCTTATAGATGATAGTGATTCTTGGCAACTAGCCATGCAGGAGGAGATGATGGCTTTACACTCTTGTGATACGTGGGATTTTGTTCATCTTCCCAAAGGAAGGAAGGTCATTGGATACAAGTGAGTCTACAAAAAGAAATTTGGAGTAGACGGTTCATTGGAAAAGTACAAAGCTAGATTAGTAGCCAAGGGATACTCCTAGAGAGAGGGAGTTAATTTCAGTGAAATTTTCTCTCATGTTGCTCAATTATCTTCTAATAGATTTCTTTTATCCATAGTTGTTGCTTATAATTTTGAAATTGAGAAAATAGATGTTAAGAGTGCATTTTTGCATGCAAATATGGAAGAGGAAATGTATATGCAACAACCTAAAGGTTTTGAGGTAAAAGGGAAAGAACACTTGGTTTATAGATTAAAACTATCTCTTTATGATTTGAAACAATTGCCCCAGATGTGGTAACAAAAATTTGATTCTTTATGTTGAAATTAGGTTTTGTGAGAAGCAAAGATGATCACTGTATTTACATTAGATGTATTGATGATCAAATATTGATTGTTGCCTTGTATGCAGATGACATGTTGTTTTTCAATAACAACAAGGTTATGATTAGTGAGCTGAAAGCTCAACTTTAAGGTGCATTTGAGATGAAGGATCTTAGGGTAGCAAGGTACATATTGGAAATGGAAATTAGGAGGGAACGTGAGAACAAAAAGCTTTGGTTGTCACAAAGTATGTGAATACTATTTTGCATAGATTTATTATGCATGCATGACTATAAGCCAATTTTAGGATCTCTTCACTAGTTGGCAACAAGCTTACATTAGATATGTGTTTCAAGTGTGAAGATGGTTTTGAGGATATGTCTAATTTGTCATATCATAGTGCAGTAGGAAGTTTAATGTATGCAATAGTGTGCACTAGGCCAAATATTGCCCAAGTAGTGGAAGTATTAAGCAGGTTTATGCCTAATCTTAGTAGAGAGCATTAGGATTATGCAAAGATGGTGATAAGATATTTGCATGGCAATTTTGATTACTGTTTGGTTTATTCTGGTACTAACAATGTGGATAAGACATTGGACATACAAGGTTTTGTTGTTGCAGATTGGGCAAGTGACTTAGTTAGTCGAAGGTCCACTAGTGGCTATGTTTACTCTGTTTAGAGTAGTGAGTTGGATGAGTAAGAGGTACTCCACAATTTCTTTATCCACCATCAAAGTAGAGTATATGGTTGCTACCCATGTCTCTAAGGAGGTAATATGGTTACAGGTTTTGATTGCAAGACAATTCAAATTAGTTGTGATAGCAGTATGTTTAGCTAAGAATCCTATGTATCATGCTTGGACTAAGCATGTGGATGTTCAATGCCACTTTGTTTGAGAATGTTGCAAATGGAAAGATTGAGTTGAAAAAGATTGACACTAAGGAGAATGTTGTGGATTATCTTACCAAACCTATGAACACAGAAAAATTCACTTGGTGTAGGGAGACCATGGGTTTTGTTTCTTGTACTTAGTTTATTTAAGTTTTCTAATGGATGTATTTACAATGTATGATGTCAAGTGGAAGAATATTAGGATTAATGTGCCATTAACCTTGTAAATCCTATTTATTTAATTAATCATATAATATTGTTTTGTAAATGTATTCATAAGGGATGTAGGATCCACTAACTGCAATAATTATTTAATTACAGTGACTGTAATATTTTATTTATTTTATCTTGATATAGTAAACAAATAAATACGAGGAGTCCAAGTTCATTAAATGACTTATGATGGGTGTAAGAGCATATTCTATTATTGGAGTCTTACATGTAAGAAATCAGCTTTTATTGGATCGGTATGACAGAGCATCTTATGACAACCTGTAAGGTGTAAGAGGCTATTTTTAGCTCGTTTGTTGACTATTCCTCATGACCGCACGAGATATTATCCTCCTTGAGCACATTATTCAATGTGGAGGTTATGATAGATGTAAGACACTAAAATTAGTTGGATTCCCAAGTTGACTGCCATATTCTAGAAACTTCCTCTGTATGCTTGCATTTTTCTATTTAACAGAAGCTAGAGGAGAGTTGAGTATGAGAGTTAAATGTTTACAAGTACACAGGTGTAGTCAAATTAGATGTAGGATTGAAGGAAGTTGAATGTATTGTAATCTCTTTGTAGATAATACAAACTTGTACTCTTTTCTGGTGGAGTTTTTTACCTGAAAAGGTTTTCTCCACGTAAACCTCTGTGTTATGTGTATGGCTCTTGAGTAATGTTGATTTTCTTTGTTGTTGTTTCACATTAGTTTAAATCTCCATTGATATTCTATAGTTTAATTTCAGATTTGTCACAATATTTTAGATTTTCATATTGTAGCGGTTTCTTTCATTTCTAATAGATATGAAGGTGTAGGAAAAACATGCAAGAAAGGAAGGAGGAACCGAATGTTGGAATGATAGAAAGAAACCCTACAACCTTGAGAAGTTCTGCAAATGGAAGGAAATATATGCAAGAAAAGGAGATAGGACCAGATGTGGAAAAGTCTGTTTCACCAAGGAATTTTTGCAAAATGGAAGGGAAGGTGAAAGGAAAAAATGTGGAAGAAGAATGACAGTCTGGAGGTTAGAAGAAATTGGATGAAGTCTGGACAAACTCTAGAAGTCCACAAAAGAGAGGAGAACTGAAGGAGAATGAAGGGAGAAGATTTGCAAAATTGCGAAAAGGAATGGGAGGACTGGATATTGGGAAATGAAGTTCAAAATCCAACGGCCTAGGAATTTTCTGCAATAAGGGTCGGGAGAGATGCGGGGAAAGAGGTGAGATCCGGTGATGAAATTATCCAATTCTCCATGGGAACTTCATAAACAGGATGGAAAGTGAAATGGAGAAATGAGGAGAAGAGATGGGGTAGAGAAGTTGGAAGGTGAGAGGAAAATGGAAGAAGTTTGTCAGAATTCTGCAAAATGCTAAGTAGAGGAAATAGGTAGGGAAAAAAGAAAATTGAAAAAATATGGAAGGGAACTGGATGACTGAAAGTGGGAACTCAAAAATATGAAGTATGGTAGTCCAACAGGATTCCGCAAACTGGAAGAAATGAGAAGAATAAAAAGATTAAGGACCCAATAGAGTTTTACGTAAATTTTATGCAGAAAAGGATGTGAAAACTAGATGGTAGATCAAAGGGAAATGTCTAGTACACTGAAACTCTACAACTTCGTAGAAAACATCAAAAATAACTTAAAACTCCCAACACTTAGAATTTTCTTGGATTTTTTGGAACCTCAACATATGATAGGAACATGGAAAAGGCAATACATAAATATAAGATAAAAATGACCAAGAGAAGGCCCGTTGAAGGAAATCTTAGATCAGTTATCAGTAATGGGTAAAACACTTCCAAGGCAACAAAGGGACACTAAAGTGGGAAATTTTCACATTTTGGGTAGGTGCCAATGGTAGGTAGCATTATGCCACAAGAAATACCTTAAATCTCTTATTGGTGATACTCCTACAAAGGCTTAGACTCTGCAAGTTTATTGTAATCATTGATTACTGAATAATACATTAAATTTCTTTAGAGTGTGGGGTCTTTCTCTCGAAAAGGGTTTTTCCCACGTAAATCATTGTGTTATGGTATATTGCTTTTGTGTTAATTACCTTGTAACTATATGATTAATTTAATTTTTTGCACATGCCTCCTCCCATAAATTAGTGTGGAAAGTGAATGTTACATCCCCAATGTATGGTTTAGCTTAATCTTGCTTTTGAGTGGTAATCAGGATGATTAATCATAGTTTAATGATTAGATGCTTGTGGAAAATATCAGATTTAATCATTGATTATGTGGTTACTGACTAATGTTAGTTAGACATGAGATTACATATTGATATGGTTATATAATTATCATGATTTATGAATCAGATGGTGACACACTAATCATGATTTGTGATGGTGAGTGTGCACAGGAAAAGAATCTTCATTCGAAGATGGAAGGAGAGTATCATCTGAGAGGAAGAAATAGATGTCGAGAAAAGGGTTAAATTGCCATCTGAGTATCAAACTTTGTCCTTCAACCATGTCATGGTAATGAACAGCTAACATGAAGGACATCATATATTGCCATCATATGATGTTATCATGACATCATGAGCCATGCTTATATGAAGAAGTACAAAGAAGAGTAATGAACAACTAGCAAGAAGGACAACAACAAGTACAAGATCTATCAGTGTAAAAGATACAACTACAGGTTGATTAAGAAGGAACAACATATAGACATAGCATCCTTTTGTTAAAATGGAATAGCATATAACAGGGAACAGCCATGAATAATAAAGCTACAGGAGGTGGCATACACAAGAAATAGTTCAGAATGTTCATGTCATGTAGAAGGACAAGAAGCATAAACATTGGAGTATACTACTACTTCAAATGTATCAGAAGCAAAGAAGAAGAAAATACATTGTTCACAAAATGCCATTTCTTTCATACATCAAGCTACAGGAGATACATCTGCAAATAACAAATGAGGAGTTTTTGTGTGCCTTTATTTAATACATATGCAAAATGAAGAATACCCAATTTGTATTGTCACCAGAATATAACATTTTTTGCAAACCCTTATCATTATCTTTGCATATGAATTCATAGCCAGAGGGAGAGTGGGAGAGGTCTCTCAACACAGATAAAACCCATATGGATTTTATACAAAAAAATTTGCAGATATAGAATAATGGAGAAGCCGAACTCTAAGACAAAGAACACACTCATAAATTGAAAAATACCTTTCATGGCTTTTTCCAATAGCAGATTTATAGAAAATGATACATCAATAAGAAAGAGCTATAGGACGTAGCCAAAAGAGGTTGTTTTCCAAACAAAAAATGCAAACCCATATCATTTTTCAAAAACCTTGTGATTTTCTTCATGCCTGCAAGGGTTTTGTCTTTTCTTTTGTTTTGCCAAATGAACCAATCGAAGGTGACACAAGCTATATTTTTGTGGGTCGTTTTCTTTCGTTAAGAAATGAAGAAAAGAAGATACAGGAAATACATGCCATAGCAAAAAAGAAAGTGTTTTATTTCAAAAATGTAAACCTTCAACATTTTTTCAAAACCCTTGTGTTTTCATGTCTGCCAAAGAAAGAAATCGACAAAAGAAGATGCAATATTCATGGCCGCAGCTAGAAGAAGAACTTTTCCTTCAAAAATATCATAGACCCATATCTTTTTTTTGAAACCCTTATCAGTATAAAAGATACAGTAAAAAAGAAATCCCAGTGATAAAGCAAAATGGAACCTTACCTTCTATTTTGCAATGGAGAATGAGCTATAGGCCCCCGAGCTTATGTATTTTAAAAACTCTCAAAAGTGTAGGAGGTAGTCGCCCAACAAACAAGGAATACAGAGGGACAAACAAATCATAGTGAGAAGATAGTATGAATTCATACAAATGAACAGAAATGACTGCATGGTCGCGGCCTACTACAGAAACCAGTCAAGAAAACCCAAGTAATAAGTCTTCAAAATCATCACAAAGAGTTTATCTTCATTCTTATGCCAGAAAATGCAGAGTAAATCCACCAAGAAAGCCCAAAAGTTGCAAAGAAAGGAAAGAGAATACCATCAAACCCTAGTCGAGCATGGATTCAACACAATGAGAGCTCAAGTGAATGACAAGCATCAAAATGATGAGTTAGGTTTTGAAACTTCCTTTTGGTCTGTTATACCTAATCAAAATTTTTGCTTTATTAAGGCATTTTGAACAAGTCTAGAAAAATTTTCGTCAAAAAGTCAAAAAACCAAAATTTCTCAAAATAGACGTCAAATTAGCTTGTTTGGGTTTCTTGAGATATGGATGCTGGCAAAAATTTCTAAAAATAGAATCTCTGACTCAGGTGTCGCGCTTGATTCTCATTGGTCGATTTTGCTTCACGATCAGCGTGGTCCAGACAGAATCTGCAAATGACCAAGTTTTCTCTACTGCATCATTTCTACTTTTTTAGAAGGCGAAGCATGAGCTCTAAAGTCGTCAATGGAGGAAGTTCATCTGCTAGAGCTTGTTTTCAGGTTTTCAACATTGTTCCGATGAAGCAGAATCGACGAACAGTCGTCGACCCGATGAAGCATGCAAAACGGAGTAGGATGGATCCAAGGTGAGGTGAAAATCTAGAAATCATGAAATTTGACTAAGTCTAGAGATTTCAAGTGCCCCAGGTGACTTGGGGTGCTCAGTCCCACCAAAGATAGAATTTTTATGCATTTTTCAAGAAAATGCGAGAATTGTGTCCATCGGTCAGTTCCAGGGGGCATAAAAGTAGTCATTTCGATCATCAGATCTTGAAAACTTGGAATATTCATCAAATGTACCCAATCTATGCAATTCATTCACCATTTAGTGGCGGTTGATCGATGAATCGTCAAAATCGACATCATGAAGTAGTTATCAGCACGTAAAATAGAGCAAATTACAGATAAAGTTTGGAAAATTAGAAAAATGGTTAAGTATGGAGAAACCAGGTGCCCCAGGTGACTTGGGGCACCCAACCTCTCTAGTGTTAGATTTTTTTTCACGTTTTTTGAGAAACATAAAAAATGCTTCCGTCATCCTATTTCCAGTTGGTAAAACTTGGTCAAATGTCAGTCAAAGATGGGATTTCATCACAGATATGTTCAGGCTGCTTAGATCATCCTCCATCCTACCTCGACAGTCATCTAGAAGACCGAAATCAAAGATCAAACAGGAGCTGTGGGCACGAAAATTGAGAAATGGCAATAAATTTGAAATTTTTAGAAATTTTTCTAAGGCATGGAAAACTAGGCGCCCCAGGTGACTTGGGGCGCCCAAACTCATCATACTTAGAAAATTTTTGAGTCTTTTCTAGAAAACGTGAATCTCCCTCCGTTAGCCCAGTCTGATTCAGAACAGGTCAGTTTGGCACGTTTCCTGAGGCAGATAGAAAGTACAGTCAGCTCAGTTTTCATCAGGCCTGCATATCTGTCAGATCATCAGACTCAGTTTTGTCCCAGCAGATAGAAATCAATAGCCAAACAGGGGCCATCAGCCACTGGAACGTGCACGCAAATCAAAAAATTGAAAAAAGTTGCAATTTTCAAAAAAATGGCTAAGGCATGAGGATCCAGGCGCCCCAAGTGACTTGGGGTGCCCAACTTCACCAGAGATAGAAAATTTCCTGATTTGCTAGTGTTTTCTGGTAGTTGTTTCCAGATCTTCGCTCGTTGGTAGTTTTTCAAGAGGTCAAACTTGGTCAAACGACGCCAGATCATCAGTCAGAGGCTAGGGATGTAATCTTAGTTGATGGCTCTCCAGAATAACATGATCAGTTAGTTTTTTTAGTCAATGGTGACATTTTGCCATCTTGATGAAGTCAGAGACAGGCCATACTTGAGTCAAAACGAGTGAAGAAGTGTCAAAAACGAAGAAAAATTGGCTAACACTTCTTTTAACTCGCGTGTTCAATGACATCATCAAAAGAAGATATTTTTCATCATCTTACACATGAAGCTATAGGCTGCTACAAAATAGGGATTCTACCTATTCGAAGACATCCACCTGGATTTATGCTTTAAAAGTTTCTTTCTTCATGGATGAGAGTGAAGTTTTATTCTCTCACAAATAAAGCTGCTTTTTCGCCCTAAAGATCTATAAAGACAAACATTTGGCTTCTTTATTTCATTATCTTTTGTAGGTTGCTTTCAGAGGAAAGATTTTTATTTTTCTTTCAATGAAGATTCGAAAACCCAAACGAAGTGCTTTTTCAGCGTTCTTTATAGTTTCAGGCTGAGGAAGCAGGGAGGCTTGCTTTTTCAGGGTCCTTGTTTCAAGGGGATTGTTTTTTAGAAATTGGACTAAAGCTTTTTTAGTTTTCATCGAGATGGGTCCATCCAGTATTTCATCCTCTTGAAGATTGGGAGTTTCATTTTTTTTGAGAATCTATTTTTTTCCCGCTTTTTTGGGAAAGCCTCTGCTTTTTCAAAATCCGACGATCTAGGTTGCTTCAAAACATAATTATCTACAAAACCCATGTGCCAACTTTTTTTGCTCACACTCTGTTTTTTTCTAAAAATTAGAAAGTAATTTTCAGCCATTTGTCCAAGATTCTTCCGACATAGGCGTGTTCACAATCAATTTTCAAATCTTTCAATATGCAGTACTCTCCAACACAAATCAGGCCCAAGACGATATTGGTTCACGATTACCTGAGAACTTGTGAAACAGACTTGCATAAAGTACTTCCAGGGATCAATTTACATTCTTTGGAAGATGCAGGAAATAATGCTATCAGGAATCTAAGACACTCCGGTTTGCTTGCAACAGCATCCTTTCCCATCACAGTGCAAAGTATCAAATTTGTAATTGCATGCATGATGCATTACAATTCAGTCACAAGAGAAATCCAATCAAGAGATGGATGTGTGCTCTGTAGCCTGAGGCTGAACGTCATTGAGAAGTGTTTTACAATACCAATCTGGAGGGAAAATTTAACTGTTTCAATTGAAGAATGCAAGAGGGTTTGGAATAATGATAAAGAAAAATACCAGAAAAAGATTGGTCAGATGTGGTTAAAAGAGAAGCAGAATGTCATGCCAAAGAAAGTTGGACGTGGAGAATCCAAGGAGGAACATGCAATAATGATTACTCTGCTGAGCCGAATCACAGGTCAAGCAGATGCTAACAAGTTCCAGCCTTGGATGTTTTACATCATGTCCCAGATTGTTGATGGAACCGAATTCTATGACTGGTCGGCACTCATCAGTGATAATCTCCACCAACAAATACTTGATTTTCAAAGGGCTCATGAATTCCACATGATGTCATACCTTGTGTATTTGATGGCTTTTCAAGGTCAATTCAGAGGTTTGAATGTTGTTGGAACTCTGGGTATTCAGCATGTTTATCACCATTTCCCACATTTAGAAATCTCCCAGGTTGAACGACATTACAAGCAAGTGAATGATGCATTCCTGATGCATGCAGTGCGAGACTTAGATAATGAGTTCCATATATGGTTTTTAGTAAATGCTAGAATAGCAATGGAAGAATGGGTTAATTGGTTTATCCAATTTCCCACTTTTTCCTACATCAGAGTATATGGCTTCTCAGGAGAGCCAGCCATGTTACCGAGATATCCGACAGATGAAATAGCATTTATGGAATTTTTGAGGCAAGCCTATGAAGTTCATACATTTTTGTGTAGCAGACGCAAGGCAACTTTCAATTTTCCACTTGGGATGAGTATTTACAGATGCAGATCTGGAGCAGATGCCAAGGCAATCGGTAATGAATCATCCAGTTATGGTCTCAAGTTTTTTGACAAGAGGTCTCTATATGATCCTCATGGTGTTTTTGCATCACATCTTAATCAAAATTGTACACACAAGCATGTAGTTGAAGACTTATGGGCTAATTGTGTTGATGAGTTTGAAGTGCGAGAATGCAGTTATAGCAGGTTCACTCTTCAGCAGATGTCTGATATCCTATCAGAAGATATAGAAGGTTTGACAGAGAGTGGTGAAGTTCTACTTCCCACGTATTTCAGGGACCAAATTGAGCAACAACCGTTGCCATTTGTTAATTGGTCAGTAAAGGAGAGCATTTCCATTGAAGAAAGATCAAGTCGAGTGGTTAAAAACAGTTTGATATTCTTGAAGAATAAGCAGAAGGATGATATTCTGGTAGCAGAGCCACTAGTTGTACAACCATCAGAACCTTCCACTTCCAAGCCAAAACGAAGGGTTAAAGCTATGAGTATTCTTCCAGAAGGAACAAAAATGGCTAAGTTAAAGAGGAAAAATGATGAGTCTCCAGCTCATGTCTAGCAGGAACAACCAGCAGTTGAATCAGAAGTTCATGTTGAACCAACATTGCATGTTGAAGTGTTACCTTCAGATCACGTTTCTCCTTCACCGAACACTTCTCCTATCCACATAGATTCAGAGCTAGATTCACCGGTTTGTAACTCTGATGCACATATTGATTCATCAGGAGCTAATGATGTTAGAACCAAGTTTCAAAGAGAAGAAGGCTCATCCTAGCTTGAAAACATTCTGGGAAGGAAGAGGAGAAAACCCTCATATCAGCTAGATTTAACAGAACTCAAAAGCATCTACCAAGACACGGCAGACAAGAAGCTGAAGAAGGAGGTTCGCATTGAAAAGAACGTGGATGGAGAAATAACCCTTGAAACTGCAACACCACCAGAAGATAGAAGTGCTGGTGATATCGAGGTTGATGACTTCACAGTTGTTAAAGCTAACCTTGGTAGAAGTACCCGCCATACAAATGTAAATCTCTTCAAGGTTGCAGCGGATAATTTGAAGGAAAGGGTGTTGAAAGATTCAGAAGACAAAGCAGCTCTCAAAGCTAAAGTTAGGCAGTTGCGGTAGTATATTTCCAACCTTTTCCATGGTGCATCACAGGCTGATTTATTGCTTCACCGAATCTTGAATCACCCGCCAATCAGCGGCAGTTCAGTCAATTGGTCCTCTATGGGAGGCACATGAATAGTTGGGTGGAAGAATTTGTGACTAAAGCAAGAGTTGTACTTTCAAAGTTTTATCAATTATAGTACAATGCTCATGATTTACGCCAAGGCATCCAGGGGTTGTAGCAGACCTTTTTAGAAAATAGACTAGTGTTTGAGATCATTATCTCCGACTTGAAGATTGCACTTGATTCTGTTGATTCAGCCGATGATAAGAAGACAGTTTCTACTTGGAAAGCGCAATATCTTTTCACAGTAAAAACTTATGACAGTATAATTTTAGAGTTGACAGAATGGAAAGAAAAGGTGGTCAACGTTCTCAAGTTTGTCAAATCTTTTGTTTCTCAAATCCCGTGTTCATATGAAAAAGAAGATGGTACCCTGTATGATCTCAGGGAAGTGCAAGAAGAGTTCCAGACTCTCTTTCGTAGCAATTTTAATGATGATATCAGTGCTGACAAGATGAGTCATTTTGCCGCAATGACAATGAACTTTGATAAGGCTGTGGGTGAAGTTCATGAATTTCTTTAGATGGTTGCCAACGGTGAAGAAATGTTAGAGAATCAGAATATCATTCTAGAGAATATCAGTGTTCCTCGCAAAGATGCAGTCACTCGCTTTTTAGAAGATATTGTTTCTTAGAATATCAATGGATGACATCACCAAAAAGTAAGAATGTTGATGAGGATGCATTTCAAAAGAAAGTAGCTTTAAATCAGATGCTTTTTGTTTTAAAGCATTTTCTTTCATCCTAAGCTCATCTATTCTATTTTTAGAAAGAAATCACTTTGTGTTAGTTGGAGTTTTCTTTGCTTTAAAGCAAATTGTTTTAAAGTGTTTGTTTATTATATCTTTGTCTTAGAATAGTAATAAAGCTTACGAGTTGGCAAGTTAGGGTTAATCAAGGAGATTTTAGGGTTCCCTACTCCTTTGATTTTTAGTATAAATAAGAGCAGTCTTTCTCATTGTCTGGGAATGGTAATTGTGATAGCAAATTTACTGTGCCTATTCTAGCCTACAAATCTTGATATTCCAAGTGTCTGTTCACTTTGTGTAATTTGTTCTTCGGTGTTTGATCGCTTGTTGTATGCCTGCCTTTTGCTACAGTATTGTTGTCCTAGAGTTGTACCAACTTTGTGATATTGAATAGAAGTCTCATGCCTATTTTTCTATGATATTCTATCTTGATTCATCAAGTTTTCATCATCAGATGTGTGGTTTTTGTAGCTTTCATTTCAGCTTTCATCATTAAAGTACTATAAGTCTTGTGATGTAAATCTGGGAGAAAATTGCTTAAGTTTTTGTTAAAACAATCATTTCTTGTCCACTTTTAATTTCCTTTGCTCTAAATTTACTTAGGAGATTAAAAGCGTCATTAGTCTATGCTTAGTTGTAGTGGAAGTTTTAGAAAAGGAAAAAACCTCTTCTGCAGCGTTTAGAGTTTTATAACCTTGTGCTCGCAGTTGAGAATAAAAAAGAAGATAGGAAAAATTTGGTTTTATTTATCTTTTCAGCGAACATTAGCAAAAAGGGAACCCCCCTTCCAATAGGAGAGCAGTTTATCTGTACATAGTTGTCTGTTTCCAACTCGCATTCCAGAGGTGTGAATTGAAATGCCAACAGTTTTATAGTGCCCACCGTGGGCCACGAGGCATAAAACTTCAAGCAAGCTTAGGCTTATGTCGCGGGAATGACTCTCTAGCATCCTTCTACTCTAGTTCAATAACCAAATCTTACACCACCTGTTATTCAACCAAATCTTGTACGAGTGGAAGGAGAGAAAACATACATCATTAGCACCCTGAGGAGTTTCATATTTGCACAAAAGGAAAGTCCTGATTAGTGGAGAAACGTGGCTGCTATCCTTGACGAAGAACACAAAGTGAATCTTGTGGCAGGAAGACCCGTATTACCACCTCCTGCATGGCAGTAGATAATCCTAGCTCACAGGATTTATTCAAGAATTGGAAAGGGCGGTGCTATGGATCCTTTCTTCCATGATCTTGGTCTTACATAAGTTGGAGAGGCATCCAACATAGTTCCTGAAGTTCGAACGGTTCCTGAATTCAAGCAGGAAGAACCACAAGAAGAACCAGTAATTCAGCCTAGAGCAATGGGTGATCCAAATAACAACAATCACAATGATGCAAATTAGAGGTGACCACCACCATTACCTTAGGGTAATAACATTGGACCTTTGGCCCTGCAAGCACATCATGATTTACCAAAGGGGTCAAAGAAGCACTTTACTTGGTTCCATGGTGATGGAACTCAACATCCTGATGAACACATCTCTGCATTCACAACAGCTTGTGCTGTTTTGCATGTATCACATGAAGATGTTGTTGTGTGTCTCTTCGTTGAGACTCTCGTGGGCAATGTTGCCGACTGGTTCAATCATCTAGAACCAGGCATCATTACAAGTTGGGCAACTATGAGCGAGAAATTCTTGTCAAGGTTCAAGCTTGCCGAAGACGGTCACAGATTGTTCGCCCAACTCTCAAATTCAAAGATGGAAAACAATGAACCAATGAGGGAGTTTGTGGCAAGGTTTAATCACTTGGTTACATGTCTTTCTCATACACTTAATCCATCTCTGCAAACTCTGTTGAGCAGTTTCATTAATGCTCTTCCTTCTGAGATAACCTTCTTTTTGAGATTGGCTAATGAAACAGAATTATCCAATGCACAAGAAAATGCCATCAAGTTAGAGGATGACATGATTACCTTTGGCAAGATGAAGATAGATTCAATCAGGCCTATTGTTTAGAGTTCTATGGATCCACTGCTACATAAGGTAGTAAATGAAGTGACTATCATGAAGAGACAGTTGCCTACTCAGGGGCAACCTGCACAACAGACATATCAGTCACCGCAATAATACCAACTACAGCAACAGTACCAACCACAGCAACCATATCAACCTAAGAGGAATAATTTTTAGCCTTTTAATAATTATAGACCCAGGTTGCCAGTACCACCACCAAGACAAGCAGTTGATGCTGCTCAAAATGCAGTGTTTTGTTCCTTTCATGAGACTGATGCACATATTGGAGCCACATGTCCTGAAAATTTAAGAATGAATCAAATCATGGGATATGCTGATGCTGCACCCATTTCAAATGTTGTCCCTTCCCCAAGTGCGAATGTTGTCTTACCACAGACGGACAACTTCGATGGTGACTCTACTACGAGATACTTCCAGAATGAACCCGTTATAATAAAGGAAGAACAAGAGGATTTTTGTCAATATTCTCTTGCAGTGAATCATGAAAATCTTTTGACACTTGTGTTTACATGTGCTCAGCATTTCAAAGCACAGAAAGAAGAAGGGGATAAGCAAAGATCAAAAGAAAAGGGGAAGGAAGCAGCTTCCACTTCTAATGCTCAACCATCACATGAAAATGTCAAGGATACTCAAGATTCGTCTTTAGTGAATTTTGATATAGTGGATTCCATGATGAAGACAAAGGTGTAGATTTCTCAGCTAGAGTATCTTCAGGACCATCCAGAACAGTTGGATAGAATCGTTAAGTATGTCAAGAAAGAGACTGTCTCACAACCCACATTGCTTGAATCTTCTGTTCCAACAGGAGAGAAGCCGAAGCCTTTCTATATCTCTTTATATATAGGAGGCTATAAGTTGAGCAATTGTATCATTGATTCAGGAGCCTCGGACAACGTCATGCCTTTGCAGGTGATGAACACTTTGGGACTCTCATGCACCAAATGTATGACAAGTGTTATTCGCTTGAGTCTAAGTCAGTGCCGTTAGTTGGACAATTGAAGGATGCTCAAGTACGTTTGGCAGCTTACCTCGAGAAGAAAATAATGATGACTATCTTGGTAGCTGACATTCCAACCAGTTATGGGATGCTGCTAAGTAGAAGTTTCTACAAAGATCTTGCAGGGGAAATACAATTGGATTGGTCATCTGCAACCATTCCATTAAAGAAAGGTAGTTTCAAATTGGAACCAGAAATAAAGTCTCGATTCACAGTGGTAAAATCTCAGGATCCTCAAGCACAAGTGCTATATCAAGAAACAGGTCCTGGTACATATGTTATGCTATCAGAAATAACTAAAGAAAATCAGGAAGTTGTCTATGTGGTTGACGAATCAGAGGAAGAATCTGAAGAAATGTACAACTTACAAACTTTCTTTGAGGAAGAAGAAGTGCGACAACCTTCTCAAGTACAAAATTATGATGATTCATATTTGTTCCTCTTGTCTTTTGAAGGTTGGTTAGAAGAACTTGTGTCAGGTACATCCAAAGAAGAGACCAAAGAAGCACTGCAATTGGAACAAGAACACCCTCTCCATTTTGAAGATGATTTCTTCCTGGAAAATTTTTTCAAAGCCAAAGATCATATGGAAGATTCATTATCAAATCTAAATTGTTTTCTGCATCAGTGGGAAAGTGATTCTTCAACAAAAGATACTACAGATTTTTCTTTACAATATAGCTCGTCTTCACTTGTGTCTCAAGAATCCTTCATACACACGAGTGAAGAGGACAATGTTGAATCCATCTATGAACCTGTACAAGAAAGACTTTACTGATACTATGCAACCAGTGTGGAATGCAACATATGAAGTCTATGGAGATGAAGAGTTCATGGAATATTCATTCCTAGTCACTAAAGAGGATGATATTGAAAAGTCAGGAATTCTTGACAAATGCTTTGTGAGATACGCCATATGTGAGATTGATCAAGAAGATGAAGAAGAAGTATATAGCTCAGATGGATCTCTCTTTGATTCCACTTACTTACCAGAAGAAGAAAGATACATGAATGCTGAAGATGAAATGATGCTGGATATTTGCATTGAAGAAGGTTACTCTACAGAGGGTGACGAGATTCAAGATAATGAATGGGAAAGTGAGCTGTCAAGTGAAGATGTTATCGATAATGATCAAGAGTTCAAGCATTCAGATCTTGATGATTCATCAGACTCTGGAGAGTGGATGGACGCAAACACAACCAATGAAGAAGAAGAAGCCCCTAAAGCACTGGAAAAATGGGCAACGACAGTTGTGGATCCTATAAGCCAAGAATCATTAATGAGAGTCGTGTATGAACAACTTGCACCTTTTCCAGAAGATGATGCATTTACCGAGTACAAAGTTGCGTGTGTACAAGATATAAATGAAACTCATATTCAATATGTCGTGATAACCATTCCCACAGATATACTTTCGCCACAAGACATTCCTATATATCTTCAGAAAGAGGTTTTGTACCTTCATCTGTTGTAGAGGTTGCTTTCTTTAGAAGAAGATGCTCCACCTGATCTATGGCGTATCAACCAGTTCCTCAGGAACTTCTTGTGGCCTGAACATGAATACCCTCCTGAACCGTGGCTCTTTGAGGAGATGTTGCAGAGAAAGAAGAGTTTTGTGCTACCAAGACAATCTACACAGCTAAGGAGAGATGATTCATACTTTTCTGAGTCAGTTGACGGTTTTATGTGACAATCTTGTTCTTCTCATCCTCTCTCAGGAGAAAGAGCGCGTAAAAACACTTTCTGTTCTCATAATGTGTTTCCCCTTTCTGTGTTGTCATCGTTATGTTGTAATGTCTTTCCCCTTTTTGTAATATGACAGTTGTGTTCTTTGTGTTCTGGAAAGTTCCAACTTTTAGGTGATTTTAGGAAGACCGGTTTTAGGTGATATAGGGAACAATCTTGTTCTAGGTGATTAGGAAAGTGACCTGACTCTATTGCCCAACTGATAAGGCACTGGTCCAAGCTTGAAAAATCTAGAGATTCTCGGTTCTCCTATGCCATAAGTATCTGCCATGATCCCCAGACAGAGCCAATTATTGTACCCAATCAAAAATTTTGCTTCATTAAAGCATTTTGAACAAGTCTAGAAAATTTTTCGTCAAAAAGTGAAAAAAGCAAATTTTCTAAAAATAGATGTCAAATTAGGTTTTCTAGGTTTCTTGAGATATGGATGCTAGCAAAACTTTCTAAAAATAGAATTTCTGACTCAGGTGTCGCGTTTGATTCTCATTGGTCAATTTTGCTTCACGATCAGCGTAGTCCAGACGGAATCTGCAAATGACCAAGTTTTCTCTACTGGGTCATTTCTACTTTTTTAGAAGGTGAAGCATGAGCTCTAAAGTCGTCAATGGAGGAAGTTCATCTGCCAGAGCTCATTTTTAGGTTTTCAACGCTATTCTGATGACGCAGAATTGACGAACAGTCGTCGACTCGACGAAGCACGCAAAACAGAGCAGGATGGATCCAAAGTGAGGTGAAAATCTAGAAATCACGAAATTTAACTAAGTCTGGAGATTCCAAGTGCCCTAGGTGACTTGGGGTGCTCAGTCCCACTAGAGATAGAATTCTTACATGTTTTTCAAGAAAATGCGAGAACTGTGTCCATTGTTCAGTTCCAGGGGGCATAAAAGTAGTCATTTCAATCATCAGATCCTGAAAAGTTAGAAAATTCATCAAATGTACCCAGTCTATGTAGTTCATTCACCATTTAGTGGCGGTTGATCGACGAATCATCGAAATCGACATCAGGAAGCAGTTGTTGACATGCAAAACGGAGCAAATTATAGATAAAGTTTAGAAAATCAGAAAAATGGTTAGTATGGAGAAACCAGGCACCCCAGGTGACTTGTGGTGCCCAACCTCTCCAGTGTTAGATTTTTTTTCACTTTTTTTAGAAACATAAAAAATGCTTTCATCAGCCTGTTTCCAATTGGTCAAACTTGGTCAAACGTCAGTCAAAGCCAGGATTTCATCACAGATATGTTCAGGCTACTCAGATCATCCTCTGTCATGCCTCGACAGTCATCCGGAAGACTGAAATCAAAGATCAAATAGGAGCTGTGGGCACATAAATCGAGAAATGGCAATAAATTTGAAATTTTCAAAAAAATTTCTAAGGCATGGCAAACTAGGCGCCCCAGGTGACTTGGGGCGCCCAAACTCATCATACTTAGAAAATTTTTGAGTCTTTTCTGGAAAACATGAATCTCCCTCCATCAGCCTGGTCTTATTTAGAACAAGTCAGTTTGGCACGTTTCCCGAGGCAGATAGAAAGTACAGTCAGCTCAATTTTCATCAGGCCCGCATATCTGTTAGATCATCAGACTCAGATTTGTCCCAGCAGATAGAAATTGACAGCCAAACAGGGGCCATCAGCCACCGAAATGCGCACGCAAATCAAAAAATTGAAAAAGTTGCAATTTTTAGAAAAATGGCTAAGGCATGAGGATCCAGGCGCCCTAGGTGACTTGGGGCTCCCAACTTCACCAGATATAGAAAATTTCCTGATCTGCCAGTGTTTTTCAGTAGTTGTTTCCAGATCTTCACCCGTTGGTAGTTTTTCAAGAGGTCAAACTTAGTCAAATGATGCCAGATCATCAGTCGGAGGCTAGGGATGGAATCTCAGTTGATGGCTCCCCAGAATAACAGAATTAGTCAATTTTTTTTAGTCAACGGTGACATTTTTCCATCTTGTTGAAGTCGGAGACATGCCTTACTTGAGCCAAAACGAGTGCAGAAGTGTCGAAAAAGAAGAAAAATTGGCTAACACTTCTTTTAACTCGCGTGTTCAATGACATCATCAAAAGAAGATATTTTTCGTCATCTTACACATGAAGCCATAGGCAGCTACAAAATAGGGATTCTTCCTATTCAAAGACATCCACTTGGATTTATGCTTTAAAAGTTGCTTTCTTCATGGATGAGAGTGAAGTATTATTCTCTCACAAATCAAGCTATTTTTTTGCCCTAAAGATCTATAAAGACAAGCATTTGGCTTCTTTATTTCATTATCTTTTACAAGTTGCATCCAGAGGAAAGATTTTTATTTTTCTTTCAACGAAGATTTGAAGACCCAAACGAAGTGCTTTTTCAGCATTCTTCATAGTTTCGGGTTGAGGAAGCAGGGAGGCTCGCTTTTTCAGGGTCTTTGTTTCAAGGGGATCATTTTTCAGAAATTGGACTGAAGCTTTTTCAATTTTCATTGAGATGGGTCCATCCAGTATTTCATCCTCTTGAAGATTGGGAGTTTTGTTTTTTTCCTGCTTTTTCAGGAAAGCCTCTGCTTTTTCAAAATCCGACGATTTGGGTTGCTTCAAAACATAATTATCTACAAAACCCATGTGCCAGTTTTTTTTGCTCACACTCTACTTTTTTCTAAAAATCAGCAACTAATTTTCAACCATTTGTCCAAGATTTTTCTGACATAGGTGTGTTCATAGTCAATTTTCAAATCTTTCAATATGCAGTACTCTCCAACACAAATCAGGCCCAACACGGCGTTGGTTCACGATTACCTAAGAAATTGTGAAACAGACTTGCATAAAGTACTTCCAGTGATCAATTTACATTCTTTTGAAGATGTAGGAAATAATGCTATCAGGAATCTAGGACACTCTGGTTTGCTTGCAGCAACATCCTTTCCCATCACAGTGCAAAGTATCAAATTTGTAATTGCATGCATGACGCATTACAATTCGGTCACAAGAGAAATCCAATCAAGAGATGGACATGTGCTCTGTAGCCTGAGGCTGAATGACATTGAGAAGTGTTTTACAATACCAATCTGGAGGGAAAACTTAATTGTTTCAATTGAAGAATGCAAGAGGGTTTGGAATAATGATAAAGAAAAATACCAGAAAAAGATTGGTCAAATGTGGTTAAAAGAGAACTAGAATGTCATGCCAAAGAACGTTGGATGTGGAGAATTCAAGGAGGAACATGCAATAATGATTACTCTGCTGAGCCGAATCACAGGTCAAGCAGATGCTAACAAGTTCTAGCCTTGGATGTTTTACATCATGTCCCAGATTGTTGATGGAACCAAATTCTATGACTGGTCGACACTCATCAGTGATAGTCTCCACCAACAAATACTTGATTTTCAAAGGGCTCATGAATTCCACATGATGTCATACCTTGTGTATTTGATGGCTTTTCAAGGTCACTTCAGAGGTTTGAATATTGTTGGAACTCTGGGTATTCAGCATGTTTATCACCATTTCCCATAGTTAGAAATCTCCCAAGCTAAATGACATTACAGGAGGGTGAATGATGCATTCTTGATGCATGCAATGCGAGACTTAGATAATGAGTTGCATATATGGTTTTCAGCAGATGCTAGAATAGCAATGGTAGAATGGGCTGATTAGTTTATCCAGTTTCCCACTTTTTCCTACATCAAAGTATATGGCTTCTCAGGAGAGCTAGCCATGTTGCTGAGATATCCAAAAGATGAAATAGCATTTATGGAATTTTTGAGGCAAGCCTATGAATTTCATACATTTTTGTGTAGCAGACGCAAGGCAGCTTTCAATTTTCCACTTGGGATGAGTATTTACAGATGAAGATCTGGAGCAGATGCCAAGGCAATCGGTAATGAATCATCCAGATATGGTCTCAAGTTTTTCAACAAGAGGTATTCATATGATCCTCGTGGTGTTTTTGCATCACATCTTTGTCAAAATTGTACACACAAGCATGCAATTGAAGACTTCTGGGCTAATTGTGCTGATGAGTTTGAAGTGCGAGAATGCAGTTATAGTAGGTTCACTCTTCAGTAGATGTCTGATATCCTATCAGAAGATATAGAAGGTTTGATAGAGAGTGGTGAAGTTCTACTTCCCACGTATTTCAGGGACCAAATTGAGCAACAACCATTGCCACCTGTTAATTGGTCAATAAAGGAGAGCACTTCCATTGAAGAAAGATCGAGTCGTGTGGTTAAAAATAGTTTGATATTCTTGAAAAATAAGCAGAAGGATGATATTCTGGTAGTAGAGCCGCCAGTTGTACAACCATCAAAACCTTCCACTTCCAAGCCAAAACGAAGGGTTAAAGCTATGAGTGTTCTTCCAGAAGGAACGAAAATGGCTAAGTTAAAGAGGAAAAAGAATGAGTCTCCAACTCATGTCTAGTAGGAACAACCAGCAGTTGAATCAGAAGTTTCTGTTGAACCAATGCTGCATGTTGAAGCGTTACCTTCAGATCATGTTTCTCCACCTTCTTCATCGAATACTTCTCCTATCCACATAGATTTAGAGCTAGATTCGTCGGTTCGTAACTCAGATGCACACATTGATTCATTAGGAGCTAATGATGTTAGAATTGAGTTTCAAAGAGAAGAAGGTTCATCCTAGCTTGAAAACATTCTAGGAAGGAAGAGGAGAAAACCCTCATATCAACTAGATTTAACAGAACTCAAAAGCATCTACCAAGACAAAGCAGACAAGAAGCTGAAGAAGCAAGTTCGCATTGAAAAGAACGCGGATGGAGAAATAATCCTTGAAACTGCAATACTACCAGAAGATAGAAGTGTTGATGATATCGAGGTTGATGACTTCATGGTTGTTAAAGCTAACCTTAGTAGAAGTACCTACCATACAGATGTAAATCTCTTCGAGGTTGCAGCGAATAATTTGAAGGAAAGGGTGTTGAAAGATGGAGAAGACAAAGTAGCTCTCAAAGCTAAAGTTAGGCAGCCGCAAAAGTATATTTCCAACCTTTTCCATGGTGCATCACAGGTTGATTTATTGCTTCCATCGAATCTTGAATCACCCGCCAATCAGCGGCAGTTTAGTCAGTTGGTCCTCTATGGGAGGCACATGAATAGTTGGGTGGAAGAATTTGTGACTAAAGGAAGAGTTGTATTTTCAGAGTTTTATCAATTAAAGTACAATGCTCATGATTTACACCAAGGCATCCAGGGGTTGCAGCAGACCATGGCAGAAAATAGACCGGTGTTTCAGATCATTATCTCTGACTTGAAGATTGCACTTGATTCTATTGATTCAGTCGATGATAAGAAGATAGTTTCTACTTGGAAAGCACAATATCTTTTCATAGTAAAAACTTATGACAGTATAATTTCAGAGTTGACAGAATGGAAAGAAAAGGTGGTCAACATCCTCAAGTTCGTCAGATCATTTATTTCTCAGATCCTGTGTTCATATGAAAAAGAAGATGGTACCATGTATTATCTTAGGGAAGTGTAAGCAGAGTTCCAGACTCTCATCCACAGCAATTTTAATGATGATATCAGTGCCGGCAAGATGAGTCATTTTGCTGCAATGACAGTGAACTTTGATAAGGCTGTGGGTGAAGTTCATGAATTTCTTCAGATGGTTGCCAACGGTGAAGAAATGTTAGAGAATCAGAATATCATTCTAGAGAGTATCAGTGTTCCTGGCAAAGATGCAGTCACTCATTTTTTAGAAGATATTGTTTCCCAGAATATCAATAGATGACATCACCAAAAAACAAGAATGTTGATGAGGATGCATTTCAAAAGAAAGCAACTTTAAATCAGATGCTTTTTGTTTTAAAGCATTTTCTTTCATCCTAAGCTCATCCATTCTATTTTTAAAAAGAAATCACTTTGTGTTAGTTGGAGTTTTCTTTGCTTTAAAGAAAATTTCTTTAAAGCGTTTGTTTATTGTATCGTTGTTTCAGAATAGTAATAAAGCTTGCGAGTTGGCAAGTTAGGGTTAATCAAGGAGATTTTAGGGTTCCCTACTCCTTTGATTTTTAGTATAAATAAGAGCAATCTTGCTCATTGTATGGGAATGGTAATTGTGATAGCAAATTTGTTGTGCCTATTCTAGCCTACAAATCTTGATATTCCAAGTGTCTGTTCACTTTGTGTAATCTATTCTCTGGTGTTTGATCGCTTGTTGTATGCCTGCCTTTTGCTACAATATTATTGTCCTGGAGTTGTACCAACTTTGTGATATTGAATAGAAGTCTCATGCCTATTTTGCTCTGATATTCTATCTTGATTCATCAAGTTTTCGTCGTCAGATGTGTGGCTTTTGTAGATTTCATTTTAGCTTTCATCATTAAAGTACTATAAGTCTTGTGATGTAAATTTGGGAGAAAATTGCTTATGTTTTTGTTAAAATTATCATTTCTTGTCCACTTTTAATTTCCTTTGCTCTGAATTTACTTAGGAGATTAAAAGCGTCGTTAGTCTATGCTTAGTTGTAGTGGAAGTTTTAGAAAAGGAACAAACCTCTTCTGCAGCGTTTAGAATTTTATAACCTTGTGCTCGCAGCTAAGAATCAAAAAGAAGATAGGAAAAATTTAGTTTTATTTATCTTTTCAATGAACATCAACAAAAAGGGAACTCCCCCTTCTAATAGGAGAGAAGTTTATCTATGCATAGCTATCCATTTCCAACTCGCATTGTAGAGGTGTGAATTGAAACGCCAACATGGTCGATGGTGGCTTCATCTTTTCTCATTTTTCTTTTGACTTTCCAAAAAGATAAATCATTACCTTATCTCATGTCGTGGTCAAGACTTGTTAAGTCTTAAGACCTAATGATCAAGCCAAAGGGGCCCGTGAGGCCAAGATCCCTTTTGTTCTTTCATTGATATTCTTTGCAAAGTCAAATGTAAAAATCATGTCGAAGTAAGGCTTAAGCCTTTTTCTTTTCTTCCTTAAGGATCGACAGCATGAAGACAAGGCCAAATGTCTTATATTCATTTTTGCCAAAGGACATGATTATTAAAGTCAGCGAAGGTAATTATTCAAAGGTATGAAGAAAGGCAGAAAAGGGGATAAGGTAATAATTGCATTATGAAGTCAAAGAATATGCATGGATTTACATTGGGTAAATATCATGATAGTATGCATTATGAAGGAGTGATAAGGTATCCAAATATTTTCAAAGGTGGTGAAGGGTATATGATATTGTTTTCTTGCATGAAAATATAAGGATTTTTTGTATAGATGCATGGTATATGAGTTGATATGCATGGAGTGATAAGGTGGTATATTTTTTATACCTTGTATGCACTTATGATACATGATGTGTTCTTCTTCTATGCATGGAGTAATAAAGTTATATACATATGTATGATGTATGATTGTATGGAGAAATAAGGTGTTGTTTTGCATGAGATGATCTATTTTTGCATGGGAGACATAAGGAGAGGGATATTTTCTATTTTTTTGCATGCATGATGATCCAGTCCTCTTGGCATCATTGTTAATGCAATCATATAAATTATGTAAATCAAAAGGGAGAAATAAGGTGTTGTTTTCTTTTCACCCATTCTTGCATGTTTTTAGAACTCAAAATAAATGTAAACAAGTAATAAAGTAATATTTTATAAATTACTTTATTATTTTGTCACAAGTTGTAAAATCATAGAGATAAGGCAAAGTGTAACTCATAATAAAGTAATTATCTCATAATTACTTTATTCCTTGCACACATCATTTGCAATGCAAAATCATGCAAAATTGGAGGAGTTGAGTAAACTAAAGACTT
The DNA here is from genome assembly GCA_027924645.1 of Cunninghamia lanceolata. Classification (NCBI taxonomy): domain Eukaryota; kingdom Viridiplantae; phylum Streptophyta; class Pinopsida; order Cupressales; family Cupressaceae; genus Cunninghamia; species Cunninghamia lanceolata. The sequence continues at coordinate 340,000 of BSBN01001787.1, read as the reverse complement.
TGGAGTCCTTTTTGCATGGTTTGGAGGACAAATTGGAGAATTTTGGTCAACTTTTTGGTCAAACACATAGAGAGGATCAGTTTGGAGCTATTTTTGCTCATTTTGGGACAATTTTGTCCCTTATTTTTAGGGATTTCATTGTTTGCTTGTGGATCAATTTTGGAGAGCTTATTTTTAGAGGTAGTTGACTGCAGTTGACCCTTCTAGGTCTCTTGAAGAGAGCAGATTATATATTGTATGAAAAACTTATGTTTTTCTAGTTCTTGCCTTTTTGCTCTTTACACTTTGAGAGAGAAAGAAGGTTTTGTAACTCACTTTTGCAGATTTATAGAGATTACGACAGGTTACATGTTCTATAATTTGTCTTTTTATGCAATTATTTCATTTATTTTTCCGCTAAATCAAATGTCTACCTTTCCATTAATGCAGCTTTTGCGAATGATTTGATGAGATTTTATTGTGTTTAAATATCAAAAGCCTTTAAATTCATTGTCTCATTTATTCTTGCATGTGTTAGATAGCTTTGAAAATCATAGGTCTTAGGCTGTACAATTGGAGAAATTTCCTTTTTGTTGTGAAAATTTCTTTTCCTTCAAGAAGAAAATCTTTTCAGCCTCCCTTAGAATTATTTTTGTGGTCAAATTGCTGAAAGTGGTTTTGTGTGGATAGATTTTCTGAGATCTATTGTGAGTTAGATTGCAAAGTTTTCAATCAATTTTAGGTGCATCACCATATTTTATATTACAGTTTTAGTGCTTTTAGAAGATCCTTTTTACCCTTTTCCTTATCAAAGTCATAGATCCAATTGAATATTTTAAGGGAACCAACCCATAATCTAGAGGTTCAAACTTGCCATAGGTCACCCACAGCCTGAGTTTGATCCCATGTTACACAGGATTGCCAAGCCTCACAACTCTGCATAACGGGTGTAATCCTACTCGTCAATAGTTTTTGGCACGCCCGGTGGGACTTTGAACTAATTTTCTGTCATGCCCACATTTCCCATACGGTCACAACACGCATCACCCGTGTCATGTCCACATGTGTCATGTGGTCATGACATGAAATATAAAAAAAAATTCCCACGCTTCCCTAGAAACCCCCTCGCATGCGTAAGCATGCTCGGTGGCGTACGCTTAAGGTGAAAACAAAACAGTTGTCGGTGGGGTACTAAGTACATGTACGCACTCCCAGACGTAAGAAGGCCATCAAGGGGGTCTTCGCGGTGCGGTTAGCGTCGCTACAAGGTTTGAACTTTCAAGGCTCCTAAACCCTAAATTCTGGAAGATTCTAGCAGCATAAGACCTCACGGGCGTGAGTGGGATTTATTACACAAACACTACTCTTAATACGTGGAATAAACTTTGCAATTGAGTGCGTAGGTTTTGCTAACAAACCACAGATACTGGAGATCATCCCACACCTTATGTTGTAATCCCTTGTGAAGCCGATCTGGTTCCACGAGGAACCAAGATCAACTCTGTGTATGGTGTAATGTTGTAATGTTAATTTGCATGAGGTTGAATGGGTTAGGTCTACCCTCTTTTAAATTGAATTATGATTTGTGTTGTAAGAATTGTCTTTGAATTTCATTTTTAAATTTTAATTTTTGGAGACCCTTTTCTTGTGTTTTAACTTGACCCTGGGTGTTCTAACTAGGTTAAAATTGACCCTGGGTTATACCCCATGGGTCTAGAGTCCCTTTTGACTTGGGTAACCCTTGGTAAATCTTCGTATGGTCACCTTAACTTCACATTGAAGTTAAGTGACGAATTTGGAGGCATGGGAGGGATAGGATGAGTGGTACCAACACTCAAGCCCATCCCTTTTCAATTCCCAAGGCTAGAGATGACTCCAAGATCCACCAATTGTGGAGGACTTGACTTCAAGTCTCTCTCAGAATTGGTGAGAGTCCCCATGGAGTTGTGTAGTCCTTCATGAGAGGAAAGGAGGAAGGCACATGTGTCACTCTTTCCCTCTTTAACTCCCCTTTTCTCTCCCATGTGTTGGAGAGAGGACATGTGGTAAGGGGTAAGGAAGACTTTGGGGATGGGTGAGTGACATGTGTCAACACCCATCCCTTGGGACACAATAGTAGTGGGGAGGAAGAGTGAGGAGGTGACAAGTGTCACCTCCCCATTCCTCTAAGCTTATGGATTGGGCTTATTTTAATCCCACTTGGGATAGGGAGAATGGTTGTTGAATTTTTGAGAATTTTTATTATTGGAAATTGTTTTTGGGAGAAAAAGCTAGAGGGGGTTTGGTGGCTTATGTTGGAGGAGATTTTAGAGGAGCTCTACATCAACTTCTTCCATATTAGGGCTTTAAAGGTTGGTTTTCAAGGCTAAGGCCTTCCCCTTGTATTTCAATTTTGCTTGCTTGATAAATGTGTGAGAGGTATTTTGCTTGTGTTTTAACTTATTATTGTGGGGAATGTTTAGTAGGGTGTTAAAAGAGCCTCTCCCATTTGGGAGAAAATGCTCATCAAGTGTGGGGTAGGGGAGGAGTGATCCTCCTTGAGTTCATTACCTTGTCTTGGGATGTTGAAAGCCTTGAGGGCATTTTATGTGATTTTGAGTAAATTGTTATATAGCTTGAGAGCCAAAATATGAACTCCTTTGGAAATTTTGTTAACATGTTAGGCTTGAGGCCATGAGAAAAGAATTATGTTGAAATATTTTGAAGGAGTGGCACTCTAGAGTTGAGTGTGTCCACTCTCCTACCCCTTTTGAAACTCACTTGGGTTGAGTTTGTGTGTGTGTAAATATCCATGGGTGAATGTTGTGTTTTGGGATGTTGTTTTACCTTGTTGTGAAATAGATTTGAATTCCCTAGGTGTGTGGATGACCTCCCTAGCTCAGGGGTGACCCTCTTGCGGGTCTACGGTAGGGAGGAGAGTAGGATGTGTGGTGTTTCTTTCCCTTGTGTGTTATGCAGGTTTTCAAGGAGCTTAGTGTGAAGTTGAAGAAGCTTTCTTGACTTGGAAAATATTTTATTTTCCTTTACTCTTAAGGCTCTTGAGAAGAGCTTGGTCTTACTTAAGAATTTCATCCTTGTTGGTTTTCAAAGAGAACATCTCTCTCTTGTTGTAAAAATTTGTCTTCTTAGGTTGTGAGAAAATCTCCTTCATTGGATTGGTAGTTCTAGTTGTTAAATTAAATATTACCATTTTGAAATGAGGAAGGAAGGAAAATTTTGTTTTTAAAAGGATATTGATGTTGTATTTTTCCTAATACTTCTAGTTGCAAAGTTAAGATTTAGTTGTTGTAGTAAATTAAGAGAGTTATAATTTGATGATTTAGATCTTACCATATAAGTTAGTAAGAATTGTAGAAAAGTTGTTTATAAGTCAATTCATTGTATAACAATATGGAAATATCAATTTGATAAATATGAAGTTGTAATTTTGTTACTAAGAGAAGAAATGAAATTTGGTTATAGTTATGCATTTGAGTTTAATTGTAATTAATTATATGCTTACTATATTTAAATTGAGTTATTGACTTGAATTAGGATTGATTTAAGAGAGGGATAGATTTACTAATCCATGTGTAATGGTAGAAAAAAAAAGAAATTTTAATTTTGTCATTTGAAGTGCATTTGAAAATATGAATTATATAAAAAAATCAAATTTATACTGATTTAATTGATTCTGCTTTACAAAATTTAATTGACAGAAATATATATATATTTTGTAATTAAACAGTTAAAGGTTTTAATAATGAAACTGTGAGTTGTGTTGATTTGAGAAAATTGCTGTGTAAATAAATTTACATATATATATAAATATATATATATATATATTTAAAATTTAATAATAAAAACACAAAGGAGAAATAAAATTACAGTTCGTAGGTTTTAGATTTGAAACACAGACAGATATAAAAAAAATTTAAAGTATGGTGGTGGGGGGGTTTGAACCCCCCCACCGTTTTATATTACAATGGGTGTGGGGAGGGGGCAGAGCCCCCACCCACACCCCACGCTGTGTGGAGTGTGGGTGGGGGCTCTGCCCCCTCCCCATAGCCCTGCCATCTCTAAACCCCCACTGACCTCCTTTGCTGCGACTCCCATCCCGCGGCTTCCCCGTGACCTTCGCTCAGAGTCCCCACTCCCCTCTCACCCCTGTGGCCGTCCCTACACCACCACCATTGTCCCTCTCCTCTCACTCTCCCAACCTCTGCCCACATCCATTGGAGCCGCCTCTCTGTGCCTCCGTCACCCTACCAGCGCCGCCGCCCTCCAATGTTTCTGCCCTATCAAAACAAAAAAAAAGTTAGGGCTTAGCCAATGAGCCAAACCATATAGATTTTAGGGCAGCCTATTTAAAATAAAATAAAATGTATAGGTTTTATAAAGAAAACCTAATTTGATAACTCAATAAAATATATATATATATATATATATATATATATATATATATATATATATATATATATATATATATATATATATATTAACGATTTTGTATAAGGGAAGTCATTTAAAAATAATAATAATAATAATAGGGTTTCAATTTTGGCAATAATATATAAATATAACAATTAAATTAATAAGGATATATATATATATATATATAAATTCTAACTATAGGAAAATTGTGTTTCGGGGTCTAATAATTTTCACAAATGAAATGCCAAGAAAACGAAAAAAGAAGAAGAAATATACCTATTTTTTTTAATAAAATAAAACTTAGAAATATAAATGCAAATAAGCATACACACACACACACACACACACACATATATATATATATATATATATATATATATATATATATATATATATATATATATATATATATATATATATATATATATATATATATATTTATGTACATATGTACATATGTACATATATGTACATATATACATATATACATAACTATATATATATATATATGCTTATTTGCATCTATATAGATATGTATATCTTTATAAATAAAATTAAGCCATCATATGTATTTCATATGTGGCCATAGTAAACTCGACCTATAGATTGAGAAAACGTCCAATTGAGAAAAATGAGAGAAAAAGAGAAAGAAAGATAAAAGTGAAAACAAAGAGGAGAAAATGCGCAACCCTTTCCGAAACCGGGCTAAGAGAACTAATTAAGAATTAACTTTCCGTTAATCTTGATTGGGGGCGATTTAATTAACAAAGTTAATGCAAATGTTGAATGAAACTTAGAACGGAACCCTAGTGGACATCACCAAATGAAGTGAGTAAGTCCTGTTTACGTGATCTGATCTACCAAGAAATTAGGAATAATGAAAGGGATGCAGAGATAACTCTGATTGATAGAGAATGGATCTACCAAGAAACTAGGAATAATGTAAAGGATGCAGTGATAACTCTGATTGATAGAGAATGTGAAAGAGAGCAAATTGAAATTAAATTTCAGAGAAACGAGAAGGAGAACAAATGTGCAGGCTTTGTTGAAAATGCTAAAATTAAAAGGAGAAGAAATTAATATTAAATTTCAGAAAGCGTGAAGGAGAAGAGATGATCGGGCTTTGTTGAAAAATGTTCCATTAATGTGATCAACTATAATTTCATTGCAATTAGGGAGTTGTAAGAAATTTGTTAACCTTATCAAGAAACCTCATGATCAAGATTAGTGTTAATATAATAAAACCCACTCACGCCCGTGAGGCATTATGCTGTCAAAATTTTCCAGAATTTAGGGTTTAGTTAGGTTAGTAAGTTAAACCCTACAAGCGACGTTAACCACGTCGCGATAACCCCCTTGTTGGCCTTCTTGCGGAGGGTATGCACACGTGTGTGTATTACCCCGCTTTCAACTATTTTGTTTATGCACCGAGCACGCTTACGCATGCGAGGGGGTTTCTAGGGAAGCGTGGAAATTTTTTTGATACTTTGTGTCATGACCACATGACAAATGTGGACATGACACGTGTGATGCGTGTTGTGACCGCATGGGAAATGTGGGCATGACAAATTCCTTCTAGTATGTTGTTCTCTTTATTGGTTATTTGTGTGTTGTACAAAAGGTGTATGGGAATGGCTGATAAGACTACCTTAATCATCATAATTTTCCCTGATAGGGTCAACCATTTGTCCTTCCATGAGGCAGCTTTCTATCGACATTTTTCAATTGTCTTTTCTTACTCTCTTTGAAGACAAGTGTCAAGTATAGGTATTACAACAAATAATAATAAAGGTTTAATATGAAGTAGTATGGCTTGAAACTTCATTAAATTCCCACCACCGGTGCGATTAATAAAATAAAAAATATCAAAAGGTTAACTTACATGTAAATGATATTGGAATGGGTATTTTTTCAAACAAATCAAGTAACCATTAATGTAAACCAATATAATAGCCTCCAAATGATTTTGTAAGTTCTATTACCAATATCCACCAGGTGTTAGATTTGTATTATAGAATTGAATTGTATTTGTCAATCATCATTTATCTAATGGTGGAAACTCACTGGAGAGTGTCAGAGTAGAAGTAATTAAGTGATTATCATTTGTTTTGAGCAAAGTTTCTAAATTGTTTAATAACCTTTAGCCACCATGCTAATAAAGTAAAAATATAAAATAGTGACACGGAGTTTTGATATGACATTACTGTGACAATTAATGTGCTACTACTCCTTACATTTTAAACAAGGATTGGAGAAATTATTATTTTTTAATACATTCCAATAGGTTTACTAGAAGAGTTTAGATAAAATAAAATTAAAAAGGAAAAAATGTTGTTTGTTACTAAAGCTAATCGGAGAAGGTATATTTTCTCAACTTTAAAGTCTGTGCATTAATTTATGTTTCAAATGTCACCAATGGTTTTTGTTTTATGCTTTTAAATTTTTTTGGTTCAACTTGAATAGTAATACTAAACAAATACTTTTATAAATATTGACATTAGTGTAAATTGTGCAACATTCCTTCTTTTTGCAAGACCCAAGAATCATAAATAAAATTATTTTTAGAGTTGGTCATCATCTGTCAGGAGTTGGCATTGTTGGATTTAAACTAAATGGATGGCATTACAAATGGACAATTAACTTGAGTAGGGAAGAAAGTGTTATACTAATTATTAGAATCCAAGTGTGGAATATTATTTGTAGTGCATTTGATTTTGAAATTGAGTTCTAGTCCACCTAAATTATACTTTATTAGCCTTGGTGCTATCCAATAATTGAGCTTTGTTGCATTGATGAGGGGCATTTCTCTAGATGCAACTTATTGACACTATGCTTGAGTATATGTTGAAAGAAATATCCAAATATTTCTTACAAATAGGCTAGTTTTGGATTATACCGAGTTATTTGTGGAAAGTAAACCCTATCAATGATTAAGGAAATAAAATAAATTATTAATAAATGAGAATTTGTGAAGTTGTAAACAAAATTGAAAGAAAAGTCCCAAACTACTTTTATCAATGTACATTGTACTATAGACTGATGTTACCTCTAATTTAATAATAATAAAATTTTGTTATCAGATAATGTGAAATATTTATATATTTGTTCAGTCAAATGAGGGTTAGGACCCTCTCCCTTTTCATCAATATCATACCAAAAATTCACATAAGTTTCCACCTTGTGAACAGGGGGCATTGATAGCACAGAAGAGGGCATGTTATAGGGCTATAGCTAAATACATAACAAGATTTTAACAACCCCCAAAAAAGTAGAAACATATTTAAAGGGTAGTAGTATAGTAGTATATTTCAGTTGACAAGTACTCATCCTTTGGCTTAATTAAATTTGAAACGTTATATGTAGGTCTCATCCATGCCCTTGACTAGTATTGCTCTACAAAGGACGAATTTTGTAGCTTTTATTGCCTTGCCTATGTTGAACCTTTCCTACCTCACATCTTGTTTGAATGGCTTCATGAGACCTAGAACATCCATCTCGAGTTTGTAGAAATTTATTCTACCCATAAGTCATTCTTGAATCACAACTACCTCATGAACTAAAGAAAACTGTCTTGCCCCAATCTCCCTAATAGTCCCCATAGATGCTCGACCATAAAATTCCATCCTAGTTACCAGTAGAAGGAAGCCTAGGGTCCAATTGAAATTATCAGCTACTAAATCCAAGTTCTTTTTGTGTTTCTACCATATATAATTCTTCCCAAGTTCTTTTGTCATCTCTTTGTCTCTTGTGATCAACATAATGTTTGAGATAAATTGGGAGGAGATTTTCATGTTCACACAATGTTGCACAATTTTCTCAATGAAATTCCATCCTAGAATTTCTTTAATTGCTTTGATGATGCCATAGTCATCACCCTACAAGAATAACACTCATCAAATTCATTGGTATGTGATGCTTTCAATGAAATCCACCTAACATGTATCACCTTCAAGAGTTACCACCATGTTCATTTCTATAAAATGTGATGACAAATAACTAGGGTGAAAAGGAATGAGGTGGGGTGGAGGTAGATAGATGTCGCCTTCAAATAATACCTCATCACATGTATGCTTGCATAATTAATGTATTGATATGAAATAAATATGTGGAGTGAATGAATCATGGAAAGAGATTTGCCTATCTTATATATTTGAGTAAAGTATTATGGTACATATTTAGTTTGCCTACATATACAACCATTAGTAAATTCTCCATGCAATTTCTGTCCTCTTAATGATTTGATAGAAAGTCACATTATATTGATACAACCATTAACACATGTTGCTAGTGGACCATTAAATTATTGAGAATATTATTTAGTTGGTGATAATACAATATGTTCTAGTTCTTGTATTCTTCCATGTCTAATTCTTTTCCTCCATATTGCTTCTGCATGCTTACAGCACATCTAGGTCCTTGCTTGGAGCATCACCCATCAAACCTCTTGGGATTTGGATTATTTTGTGTCTAATTCTTTTAAGGGATACCTCGATGAGGTCTACCCAAATTTGTAGCTAGATAGGTCTAGTCAAACTAAAAATATAACATTGCAACATAATAATTTAAATGCTCTTGCAAAATCTAATTAGGTTAATTGAGTCCAAGTCACTAAGACTTTAACCCAATTGGAGTAATAACACTATACAATTTATCTAACGTAGGACTATGGATACTCATTATGTAGCTCCCCAAATGATAATTCGTATTAATAAGGGTTGTAGAGAAACCCATATCCTTGCCTAGATATTGTTGGTTCCCAAAACCGCTCGTCCACAATCCTAAAGTATTTCTCCACCTCCTAGGCAAGGGGTGTCATCAAGAAGGTGAGAAAGGCTCATGCATAGATCGAGGATGGTTAAGGCCAACTAATGAGAATGGGTATACTCTCCTACACTTTGAGATCAATTAGACCTAGGAGGGTGTTCCTAGAGGCATCAAAAGAAACACTAATAAACAATCACATCCATACCCAACATACACTTTACCCCTATATTTGTCATTAGGACAAGACAAATTGGCTACATAAAACCTCTAATTAAGTTGATTATTGTACCCTACAAATGCACCAATAAATATTAACAACATAATACCCCTTGAGATGAATCCATTTAACATCCCTTACATAATTTACAAGGTATAGGCATGCATGAACATGATTCACAAATAGTTTAAACAATTTTAAAATGCATGATTAATCCTTGGTTGTGACAATGAATCATGATCAACATGAGGAACCTAATCTACTCCTAAAACTACCTAGGACAGAGGATGATTAAAAGAGGGTGTTGGCCCTTCACTAATCTAGACCGATGCATACTCCATTGGGCAACAAAGTCATGCACATCAAAGAGGGAAGAGATACATCAAGAAAAACATCAACATAACTAGATACATATTTGCATACAAATCAAAGATTAAATCCCATACAATGAACATACTTCATAATCTAGAAAAGAATTGCAATAACCCATGTGAAATGAATAAGAAACATTACAAAAGCTTTGCAATGCATTAGATGTTGTCACACATACATCAAATTCTTATTTACACTCGTACTAGCAAATGTGGTAGGAGAAAATACATAATTATGAATATATATCCCTCAATCATTACAAACTCCCATGGAGATATACCATTACATGCATATGTGCTTTACAAATCCTTCCTACTCTCTACCAGATCCATTCCTTCATTTATAGCCCAGACTAGCTTTGCTTGATACCCTAAAATCACTTCAGGCACTTGCATACACAAATTGGCTCAGCGACCCCCCACAATAACATCTTTTTCATCAATATATAACATTTCATTTCTACTACTATAGTTTGGGTAGGAATCGTCTACCCCACCTATCTCTATACTCGTTGCATTAAGCCACCTACCTCCCACCTACCTATAATCCATCTTCATTATGCATTAATGGTGTGCAAGCGTCATACAAATATTAGAAGAGAGGAATACGTGAAAAAAATTGCATCGAAACATGTTGTTGGCATTAAAAATGTCTTGTCAAGGAATTGGTGGCTTGTTGAACCTTTTAAAAACTTTCAATGATTTTGGAGGTTTGCAAACCTTTGAAATTGCCAAAAACCATTTCCACGCATATTCTTTTGGTCCTTCGACACTTTGGCAAAGTTGAAAACCCTTTTGGCTTTGTTTGTGAACCCACGAACTTGTTGAACATCATCTTTTCTTTGCTCTTTGTTTGTCTTTTGGCGATTCGGCAAGTTCATGAACTGGTGATTTTGCTAAAACATTCTTCATTTCATTTCTCTTTCCTTTTTGCCTTCCTCATTCTTCCTTTTCGACGATTCACTAAGTTCACAAACTGACAAACTTGTTGAAACATTCTTCTTCTCTCCTCTTCTTTTCTCCTTTTGGGCCTTTTGAGAATCTATGAACCATTTTGCAGGGTTGTGATTTTGTGAACCTGCAGAAATGTTGAAACATTTTTTCCTTGCCAATTTTCCTTCTTTCTTGCCTTTTCATGTTTCTTTCTCCTTCAGTGTTTAGGCTGAACGTGAACCCACAAACCTTTTTGGTCAGTTCATGAGTTCACAAACCTACCTAAAAGTTGAAACACTATGCTTTTCGAGCATTTGGCGGGTTCACAAACTTGTGAACATGTCAAAAGGCAATCACCAAAAGGATTTTGTGAAGGACATTTGAGGTTTTCTCAATTGTGCCAAACATCTAATGATTAAGGGGTAAACATGTGAACACCAGGGGCATAATTTAACACAAGGGGAGCCCATATTAACAAAAAATATACAAGTTTTAGGCACATAAAATATCGGCACCAACAGATACCACATTGTGGTTTGATAAGTCTACCTTATTATAAATGATATAATTTTCTTTATAAATAGAATTCCTAGAGTCATGCAAGAATTGGTTCATTTTTACTATAGAATTTTGTAATTTCCACCTCTTAATATATGTAGGTTGACTATTGATAATCTTTTTGCTTCTTTCATGATTCAATGTAGATGGATATAATGTAGTCAAACTATAACAAACATCAATTTTCTCTATTAGTCAACTTGTACATGAATTTTAGAAAATTTCCCATGTAAATACCAACCATACTTGATTGGACCACCTAGCATGATATCACCATTTCATCTCATTGCTTAAAATTAAACCTTTTATTAAAGCCAAATGTGGTTTGTCACAAAGAGATGACACTATAATAATCTCTCATATCTTACACAAGAATTTAATTTTATATTTTAATAAAAGTTATTTTTGTAAGGCATGTTGCATTGTTAAGAAGTGCAGAAGCAGTGGAAATTTCCAATGAGAGAAATTTGTTATATATCACTTGACAATTTACTTGGGATAAAAAATAATATAACTAGGAGTTTTCTAGAAAAGTCACTAAAAATACTAATCGTCTAATCAATTTTTGTACATATTAAAATGTTACTTGAGTTTTCTTTGCAGTACCATGCTTTGTTCTAAAGCTTTTGTCTCTAAGGAAGGTAGAATTAGAAGCACCTTTTCTTCATTGTTAGGAGCATGATTAACATGTAACATCAAACCTTTATAGTTGAGTATTGGTAAATATACCTCCAATAAAGCAGATCAACATTCCTCCTCAACACAACCTACCATTGTGAACCAATGCACCACCTGTAATATTGGGAGTTGTAACTTTTGATGAGAACACAATGTGACCTCAAGAATCAATTAGATTTATCAACTACTCATTACCCATTCTCTCCTCCTTGAAGTACTCATAGACTCCTCTACCATCTCCTAGTATAAAGACATTTTAATTGACCTGATACTGATGTCACATTCAACTTCATCTAGACTAGTACCAATCATCCTAACATCTCTTGCAACTTCTTGACCCATGATACCAATTGTTAGTACCAGAAAATTTGCAATGTGGACTTCCTTATTACGGCCCACAACAAAATTTCATGCTAAACCCACTAGATTAGTTAAACATGACAAGATTAACATCCTTAAAATCAAAGTTAACTCAATGAAGTGACCACATAAGCTTTATTTTATATTTTTTTGATAGCTAATTCTAAAAGGTTTGCTTATGTTGTCATTTTAAAGATACAAAGGGGAAGAAGAAATAAATAGGCAGATACATATCTCAATGTTTTAGTATAGAGTTTTTTCCACCTTACTCTCACTCACTATTGAAAATGTTTGTTGCTAATTTTGAATATATCCGCACAAAAACCCAACGACATTATTCAAATTTGAATGTTTGTTGCTAATTTTGAATATATCCGCACGAAAACCCAACGACATTATTCAAATTCAAATTTGAATAAGAAGCTTAATGTCTCGAGACTCCCTCTTTCAATATTTTCAAAGATTTCTCTGCTCTGCTCTTACATGGTATTTCTCTCTCTGCTCGTAAATTTTCTTGAATTTGTTTCTCTGCTCTAGAATTTCTTGCTCTAGAATTTGAGGATATAGAGTATCAGCTAGCACTTTTTTTGGTTGTGGTTCACCAGCGCATCAGGCAACCCATGTTACCGCTCAACCTCCAGTCTGTGAAGGCATTTCATTCCTATATACATATAGACATCAGAGCCAAAAGCAGAAGTGCCCCTTATTCCTATCATTGCCAGGCACCTCACCCACCCAATTTCACATCTGAGTGACCGCCTAGCGAATCTAATTGAACAGAAAGATCCCTGCATCCTCACTAGCACCTTGTATTTCTCTGCTCTTAAGTGGGAGGGTATGGAGTATTGGCCAGCACTTTTTTGGTTGTGGTTCAGTAGGGCATCATGCAACCCTTGTTATCGCTCATCCTCAAGTTTGTGAAGGCGTTTCATTCCTATATACATATAGACATCAGAGCTAGAATCAGAAGTGCCCCTTATTCCTATCATTGGCAGGCACCTTGCCCGCCCAGTTTCACATCCGGGTGGCCGCCTAGCGGTTCCAATTGAAGAGAAAGATCCAGTGGGTGGAACATCCCTACATCCTCACTATCACCTTGTATTTCTCTGCTCTTGGATGGGAGGGTATAGAGTATTGGCCAACACTTTTTTTGGTTGTGGTTCACCAGGGCATCACGCAACCCATGTTACCGCTCAGCCTTTAGTCTGTGAAGGTGTTTCATTCCTATATACATATAGACATCAGAGCTAGAAGCAGAAGTGCCCCTTTTTCCTATCATTTCCAGGCACCTTGCCCGCCCAGTTTCACATCCGGGTGATCGCCTAGCGGATCCAATTGAAGAGAAAGATCCAGTGGGTGGGAGATCCCTGCATCCTCACTAGCACCTTGTATTTCTTTGCTATTTCTCTCTGCTCTTACATTGAAGAAATAAAATTTGAATGAAGAGATTCATAACAACACTTCAAAGAGTTGTGTGCCTAGACACAACCTTGCTTGGGGAAGACATTCCTCGGGCATCAACAACAAGATACCAGTATTGTCTGCATGTGGGGTTAAAACAATTACTCATAACAAACATAGTAGCACATAGAAACAATATAATCCATCAAAAAGAAGGGTACTCCTTGATTTCAAGGAAGTAGACCAACATGATGGAATATTGGAAATTGTAATTGAACATAAACATGGATGTTTTCATGGGTATCCAGAGCAAGGTTTTCATATTGGTTTTCCATATTGTCATAGTTCTGGAAACTGCCACTGGCCGCTATTCTTTGAGAATCCAATATTTTGTCCAACCCAAAGGTCAGAGTCAAGTGGCATGTCTATTGCAGGCTTAAAACATCATGCACAAGATAGAAAGTTACGTGCCTTTAAACCTACCTTATAGATGACCAAAAAGGAGAAGGTATTATTTAACTCTTATCTCCCAATTTCTTTCTATTTGTGTTTTTTTGCTTCATTGTTTCAATCATATTTTTCTCATTAAGACATACAATGCATAGAGCTTTCTCATGGAGAATTTAATGTATTTAGGAAGAGGAGGAGAGGAAACGGATTGAAAATATAAAGATGCAGAGGTAGAGAAGAACTGCAGGAAGGACAAATTCAACAACACCCAACACTGAATTCTCAAAGCAACAACTATGGAAGGATGCAAAAACTGGTGAGTTATTCTTTATATGAAAAGACCAAGCTTCTAATAATTTAACTACTGCACATGATCTCCCTTGGCCAATCACAAATATTTCCAATGGAACAATCAAACGATTAAGCTCACACAAATCAAAGGTATCTGAGGATGCACTCAGTCAATCTGTTTCTCCTAGGGTGGCACTCAAAAAGAAAAGTTCCATTGCCTCCAAACAAGTGCGATCAGTTGTTCAAGCAAACCAAATTGCATCCTTCACAAAGAATAACAGCAAGCAAGTTGATCCTACTAAGATGGACATGCATGGTAAGCTAGAAACTAAGAATAACGCATTGTTTGTCTCTCCCAAAAATGTTGAAAAAGTTTTCACTGGTAAAGATGAATTTTATGATTTGGAAATAGAAAAGAAAAAAAATAACAATACGTCTAATGTCAAGAAGAATAAGAAACAATTGAGACCTGTGATAGTAGTTACAACTTGATACTATTTTTTTTCCAACTGATCAATGGAAGCAGAAAATGGGTCCTCTACCCTTAGTAGCATTCTATGAGACCATTGTCAAATCATTCATGTGCCTTCTGAACTTCCTTATTTTACATATATGCCAAACAGGGAAGCCACAAAATAAATGTCTCAATCTGATCTTCAGTATTTTTTGGCAGATCTCTGTACCCTCTTCAAACTGGTATCTGCTGAGAAAATCCTAATATTGAATATTATGATTTTGCAACTGTCTTTACAAAAATAGTTCCAAAGAAATTTTAGCAGCCTGTTTTGTGCCAGTCCAACACTTATTGCATCCCAAGAAGCCAAGATTTGTGTGCCTAGTAGCTTACATTCAGGACAATGGCAAGAAAAATACCACCGACAAAATTCACTTTAAATAAATTTGATGGATCTCCATCCTCTTGTTTTTTAAGCACACTAAAGGGAGTATACTGAAAATTCCCATATTGCTTTCATCTATATGAGAGCATTCACAACTCTAAAAAGTTGAAAGATCTGCACATGGATGTTTTCGCTGCACTGTTGCAAGTGTAGACACCCAAATTTGTCCCAACTTTGTCCATGTCTAGCAACACCTTGTTAAATCATTATTCATAAGCCAATTAATTAAATAAATTTTATTTATTTAATTAAAATCCCATTCTTATTCTCCTTAGCCAATTAATTAAATAAATTTTATTTATTTAATTAATTTCCACATCATATCTTATCCCATTCTACTTATTTATCCTATTAATTAAATAAATTTTATTTATTTAATTAATATCCAACTCATATCCCAACTAATTCAAATATTTTATTTGAATTAACTACTCACCTTTCATCACATTCCAACACTTGTCCATCTCCCCTTAATCATGTGTTGTCATACAACTTTCATTTAAAATTCTTCACATGCACAACTAATTGGATCTAAATTTAGTAACTTTCAATCCTAGCCATTCACATAGCCTTTGAATCTCCACCGTCGATTGATCTTGGATGAGCCCTATATAAACACCCTCTCACTCCATATGAGACATCCAGCAATCATATCTAGCAATCATATAGCACCTACATTATCATCTTGAGCATCTTGAGCATCTGAGCATTCATTGAGCTTTTATCATCCATCATGGCAGCTTTCAGCATTGCAATTGTTCATTGTTGAAGAAGCAGTCCACATCTCTCAAACAAGGAATTGCACGGTCTAGGTGATGTTATGCGTGAATTGCATTGTTCTTTGATTTCATTTAGATTAGATTCCTTGATGATGGTAGGGTTAGGGTTTCATGACTATGTCTGATTTGCTAAACCTGACTTTCACCTATCACATTTTGGCACACCTGGTGGGACTCACGTCCTTGATTGACTTCATTTTTCAGAGTTGTTTCTTTGAAGATCAGATTTTGCAGGTGCTTACAGTACATTCCGGTCGCTTTTGAACGAAAATCTGCCGCCTCCGGGAACGCTGTGTCGCTTATACGTTGGAACCGGCCGCATTTACCTCTCTAGATCGCTTTTAAACAGACAGTCGTCGCCTCCGGTATAATTTGTATCGCTTTTGTTTTAACAGGGCTTGCCTGTGATTTTAGCACTGTTTGCGGTTGCTTTTTAGACTGTATTTATCACTTTTGACCTAACAGTGGCCGCTTTTGACATATTCAGATCACTTTTGACCTAACAGTGGCCACTTTTGCAAATGTTCGCATCGCTTTTGATCTAACAGTAGTCGCTTTTACACTGATGTGAATCACTTATGAACTGAGAGTGATCGCCTATGCAGGTTAGGGTTTAGACTGTGTTTTTGCAGATACAGGTCGCTTTTGTCTTGCAACCGGTCGCTTCTAGGTATAGCTGGATCACGTATGAGTCTACAGAGGCCGCATTTGAATTAATTGGAATCGCTTATGAACTGACAGTGCTCGCCTGTTAGACTAGGGTTTTGTCTGTCGACTGTGTTTTTGCAGATATAGTTTGCATTTAGCCCTCAATTGATTGCGTCAGGTTTATGCGCATCGCTTATGAGCTGACAGGTGTCATATACTGTATTTGCCGCATCGCATATGATCTGCAGTATCTCACCTATGGTAAAATGAAGATCGCTTTTGATCAGTAGTGAATCGCATCTGGTAAATTTTGTTGTTTTCAAATCTGTTTCAGTTCCAGTTTGATTTTTTGGCTATTAATTGGGTATTTGCGCTGCATCTTATCGATTTGTCCAAGAAAAGGAGGTTATCAAACTACTGACATATCTGTTGCAGGTTCGATCGGTCCAAGATTTGTGGTTTTTCACTAAATTAGGCATATTTGGGCTTGGTGCTTAAAATGAATCATTGTTTGCTCCGTGCTTGATTTATCTTTTTGATTGCTTGCATGTGCGTGATTGTAACCCAAATTTAATGACAAAAGTATCCTCTCCCCTTGCCTATCAAATGGATCTTGGGTGTAAGAGAACTTGTCATTATCTTTAGAGGGCCTGCCTTCCCGGTGTGAGCAGGGATACGACCCAAGCGGTAACGGGCTAAAGCCAAGTCCTTCCGAACCGCTATATAAGAAAAGTGTTTGTGTCGAAAGCCACAAACAACAGGTGTTGTTGCGTTATACCGACAGCCAACCTCCCCCAAAACCCTCCAAGGCGCAACCCTTGGAGGCTGGGAGACTCCATAACGGAGAGTAGCGCTACCGCATGTATAGCCACCTGAACGGATGCCCTTATTAGCAACTTTGTGTAGTAGCCAAAAACCTTCTATCTGTTGATGCAAAAGGTGGGACCTTTGAAGCGGCCCTGGTTCACGTGGTTCTTAGTAGAGATAGCAGGGACAATCCTAAGGTTTGGTGTGGGGACAAGCCTTATAGGAAGCCTGGAACTTGGTATGCGTGAGAAGTGAGTGCCGTGGAGGGGAGCCGGTGCTACCAAGATCCTGAAGCTATCCGCTTTGAATAAGCACGGCTAGGGGATTCAACGGATACTGTCCTATCCTAGCCCAGGTTGTATCAGTTTGTGCTTGTTGTGAGTGTGAGTGACTGTTATCACTATTTTCTTGCTGAAAAACTACAAAATTAGACATCTTTTGGACAAACACAGTCGTTTTTGAACTGAAACTGCTCGCACAGATCACAAACATCGCTTCTGAACTATAGTAATCTGCTTTTTGTCTGAACTGTGTCACTTTTAAACAACAGCTGCCCGCATATTACCTGAACTGCATCACTTTCAAACCACACTTGATCACCTTTTTCCTGAACAGAATCGCTTTCAAACCACAGTTGATCACCTTTTGCCTGAACAGAATCACCTTTAAACCACAACTGATCGCCTTTTGTCTGAACAGAATCGCATCTGAATCACAGCCAATCGCATCTTGCCTGAGCCAAATCGCCTTTAAGCCACAGTTAGTCACCTCCTGTCTGAATAGGTTCGCCTTTGAACAACATACTGTCACCTTTAGGAAAATCTAAGTCACCTTTGATCAACAGGAAATTGCCTTTGAACCAACAGTCGTTGCCTCTGGCATAGCATTCGCTTCTGGTTAACACTGTCATTCTCTATTGAGCCTAAACCAGATCACATCTGAGCTATCATTGATCGCCTTTAGCATCCTTTGAGTCGCATTTGAGCTATCATCAGTCACCTGTAGTCAAAATACCTGCAAATCCTAGTGTCTCAGCTGAATTAGCCACAGGTCCAGCTTGCTTAAATCTTAAACATCAGATTTCAGACTTCTCTTTGATCAACAGTAAATACCTGGACTTTGCCTCCTATTTTTGAGCTTATCGATCAATCACAACTCATGAGCTTTCCATCTTTTTGAGACCCCAACCAGCAACCCAGATATCAACCCAATCATTTCAATCAGCAAACATCCTTCAGCTTTAGCTTCAGCCAACAACATCCTTCAGCTTTAGCTTCAGCAAACATCATTTTTTAGCTTTAGCTTGAACAAACATCATCCTTTAGCTTTAGCCCCAACAAACATCAGCAGCAAACAATCTTTCCCTTGAGTGTTTGAGCTATCCTCTAGGGACAACCAACAACAACAACAACTCAGCCAAAACAAATCAACCAAGCGAATTAGCCAAACCAGCAAACCAAAACAGCAACCAATCAACCAACCAGCCAACTATCATCTTTTGGGTCTCAAAACTTTGACAAGCTCAACTTCATCATCAACATCATGCCTCAAACTAGGAGTCAATATCGAGTTGAAATAGAAGCCAAATTAAAAGCTGAAATGGAAGCCAAATTGCAAGCTGAGATGAAATAATTCACAACACCTCTTAAGGACGCAACTCAATTCACAACTGGTATGCCTCCTCATATGTTTATACCTCAAGGATACACTATTGGTGAGTCATCTTCACAATGAATGCAACCTACACCATCCTTGGAAACTTTCGAAGAACAATCTCAAGACGACTCATCAGAATTCCAAGATACCTATCTATGGGACCAAGTTGAGAAACTCATGATATCTGAGCCTGATCGTTGCTTTCTCCAACTTGCTCACATGGGTGCTAAACTACCAAAAGACTTTGACATATCCGCTATTAGAGAGCAAGATCCCAACACTACTATTGTTGTTGCGAATGGACCATCTACTATAGTTACATCATCTCCTATTACATCGCAAACATCATCCTCATTGCCTATTGTTGCTTCATTTGAGCCACCATGATCAGAGCATACTTTAGAACCATTGATAGTGCCCACCAATGTGCTCCCTCTCATGTCACAAAATCTCAACATTCCACCTTTCCATGTTCCTCAACATATCTCTCCTTCTACCATGACTGTTTCCATGCCTCAAGTAACACAAGCTGTCCATGTAACACAAGCGCAAATACTTCGAGCATCACAAGCTATTCCCATGTCTTATAGTGTGCAAACCTCTCAAACCACTCCAACAACACATGTTGTCCATGCTTCACACCCATTACAATCTACTACATCTCATACAAATACCATATCCCATATACCAACTGCTAATACCTCCATGCTATCATATAATCCCAACGTTAGTCTCATTGACATGAGTGATCCCCCCATTTCTCAAGTCAATCTGAACAATAAGATCGCTTATGTTGATCAACTTACATCCATGTCGTCATATTCTTCCAATCCTTCACACACCATCAATCCATCCTATGCTACCTAAAGCTTCCCTATTATCACCCAACACATGACACATACTAATCCTCATGTTGTCCACAATACAAATCCAAATGTTTCTGTCGTATCTACCAATCCCTCTGTCACTTACCGTGTCATGAATTCAATACCAACTTCCCAACCATTTGCTACTATCAATCCACTATCCACTTCCCATGTGATGCACACCCAATTGCCGCTTGTGTCTCAAGGACAGCAATCCTCCAACACATACGTGTCACATACCAATCCTCTGACATACATTGTGGGTACACAACCGCAACAAATAGTCACAACTCCATATATCCCACAACTGCAACCACAATATATCTCCTACCATACTCCACCCCCTTCGCAACAATAGCAATTATCTTCAGCAGATGTTCAACAGATGATCGATGAAAGGGTAGGACAAGGCAAGAAACCTTTTTCTCTCGAAAACATATGTGCCTGTCCATTTGACAAGTCTCTTAATATGATACCTTTTCTGCCACATTTTGAAATCCCACAATTTGATAAATACAAAGGGAAAGGGAATCCGGAAGACCATCTTCGAGCCTTTTTTGTGGCATGTCTTGATGTCTCTTATGACGATACGTATCTTTCGAGACTATTTCCTCGAAGCTTAGCAGGACAAGCTCTTGAATGGTTTTCTCATTTACCCCCGGGCATCAAATCTTTTGTAGAATTAGCAAACAAATTTCAATCACACTTTGCCTTCAACATTGAACATGAGGTAAACATGAATGACCTTGTCAATACCAAACAGCGCAACGGTGAACCCTTTTCTTCTTTTACCCAACAATGGCGTAATATGGCTAGCAAATTATCATGGGAAATACCTGAGAAACAACAGCTTGACATCTTTGTTCAAAATCTTCATCCTGAGCTATCATTCCAATTACAATTGCAAAGTGCTAGCACCTTTGACGAACTAGTTTCCAAAGGAGTTATTATTGAACGAGCCTTAATTGCCAAGGGCACTATCAAGATCTTCCATGACAACAAAGATTCTCCCCAAAATTCTAATGATAAGTCTCGCTTTTGGAACAAGAACAAGAATGTTGTAAATGACGGTATTGTAGACGTGAAGAATATTCAAACTATGAGAGCTCCCATCAACATTCAAGCAGCTTCTACACCAAGACATCCTTTTCCACAACGAAGAAACCAACGCCAAACTTCCAATCCATGCCGACAATTTACACCATTAGTGGAACCCATGGAAGTTGTTCTTCGAAAGCTACTTCAAGCAGGAGATATTATTCTACCTGATGCACCACCAAATGGCGAACCACTCTTTCGATCTCCTTGGTACAAAGAAAATGAGTATTGTGATTACCATCGAGTTAAAGGACACAAAACAAATGGTTGTATGCGCTTAAAACATGTTATCCAAGACTGCATTGATCAAGGTTTAATCAACGTCACACCTTCAACGTCTCAACCTGCCCAACAATCAACATCAAACTATGATCTGGAGACTTTCAAGAATCCGCTTCCATCTCATGATCAGATGAATAACCTTCAGGCTGCAAATGCTGTTCTGTATAACTATGCATCATCTACCATTGGCCGCATTGACCATGCTCGCATTTCTACCATTACTGTCCAAGGGAGAGCACCTGATTGTACCGTAACCACGCGAAGAGGTCGAGTTACTATTTAAGGAGCACCTCCACATCCTCCTCGATCTCTCTCTGACTATAACCTCTTGGATCACCTTGGCAAAACACCCGCACACATATCTATTCTTGAGCTGCTCCGCATATCCCCCGCACATAAAGCTATTCTTGACAAAGCCTTATAAGAGTCTTCGGTGCCTAATAATATTAATATCACACAATTCTAATCTATGGTCGCTAGCATTGTAGCTCCTTGTCACTTAACCTTTTCCGACAAAGATCTTCAGCCCTCCATTCATCCTTCACATAACGAAGCCCTCCATATTGAGGTATTTGTTAAACAACGCCGTATCAAACGAGTCTTGATAGATGGGGGAGCTGGTCTTAATATATGTTCTTTGAAGCTTATCAAGCAATTGGGATATTCTGAGAAAGATGTTGACACTTCCAAGGTTATTACCATCAGAGCATATGATGACGCTGAAAGAGATACTGAAGGGATTATCTTATTGCCTATTCAAGTTGGGCCGGTCATTACAGACACTCACTGTCAAGTCCTTGATATTGATCTTCCTTACAACATCATCCTTGGTCGCCCTTGGATCCATACCCTTAAAGCAGTTCCCTCTACATACCACCAATGTCTTAAATTTCCACATAAGGGTGTTGAGGTTACCATTCAAGCTGATCCCAATCCATTTGAGTTTTGCCGTGCCTTTCAAGCTAAATATCAAAGTCTAAATCGCATTCCTATCAACACCGAGGCATATCCGTCTTCATCCTATATAAACCCATCCTATCTTCTCAAGCCCTCATCTAGCAAAGTCGCTTCCAACCTTCATATCAAATATACCGAACATGGCCCTGGTGAATACAAATTACAAGAGTCCTATTGCGTTGGTACCCTTCCATTATCTCCTAAATCCCACGGTAAGCCCTCTACATCCAAGCCAACTTCATCCTCCGCTGTTATCAAAGCTCCCCCTATAGTATTCATTAAAGGTGGTTTCTTGGATGATGAAGACATTGATGATATAAACTCTTGGATATTCTTTGATGAAAATGACCAAGTCCAACTTGAAGTAGAGCGATACAACAATGGGTTTCGTATCATAAAGAACATGGGCTATAAAGGACATGGCAACTTGGGATCACAGGAACAAGGACCTACTGAGCCCATTATTGTGTCTAAGAAGTTTAATAAGCAAGGCCTTGGTTACCAACCGGAGGTACCGCGACCCAAAGACATTAAGTGTATTTCTGATATTGATGTTGGACCTTCTTCGGTAGGAGAGACTTCTAAATCGGATACTATCGATGACTCCTCCCTTCATATCACCACCCTCTTTCAAGAACATTCCATCTTCATGTTTTCTGCAACCTCTTCTAGTCATCACGATTCCTCCATTAGCCTTTCACTCGTATATCCTGACCTCATCGATTGGGACCAACAGGGGGCACCGATATTAGATACATTTGAAAATGACGAAGCCATTGCAGAATTCATGGGTTTGAGACAAGGTATTCCACTGGGTGATCATAAAGCAGGTTTCATGATGGATTTACCTAAACTAGCATATTTTGGCAGAAGTATCAAATCCTTCAGTCGCAAAAGTGAAATAAATAAAATTCAACAAAATAGGTCACTAGGTGAAAACCGAAAAGCGCCTCTTGACCATGGAAAAGTAAAAATAAAGGACGTATCCGAAGGTGAAAACCTCTCTGAGGCGCTTGAGGATGGGGGATTTGATCTTCCTGTTGCCACTGATTACCATGAGAAATCAACTGTGCTAGTTGAAAAATCACAAGACATGAACTTGGGAACAGAGCAGAACCCGAAGATCACTTTTTTGGCAGCATCATTATCAGAGCAAGAACGAAGAAACTTTACAGCATTTTTTATGAGAAGAGCTATAAATTTTGCATGGACTTATGCAGACATGCCAGGTCTAGATCCTTCACTTGTGGTACATCATTTAGCAGTATCTCCTGATGCAAAGCCTGTCAAACAAAAATTGCGCAAAATGCATCCACGAGTTGCCTTATTGGTCAAAGCAAAAATTCAGAAGCTGTTAGAAGCAAAATTTATTAAGCCTATTGATTATCCAGAATGGGTTTCCAATTTGGTACCTGTAGCAAAACCAGATGGACGAGTTCGCTGCTGCACAGACTTTAGAGATCTTAACAAAGCATGTCCTAAGGACGATATTCCACTACCAAGCATAGATAACATTGTAGATCTTACAGCAGGACATGAAATGCTATCTTTGATGGATGGATTTTCAGGATATAATCAAATCCGAATAGCAGAGGAAGACCAAGATAAAACATCTTTTATTTGTCCATGGGGCACATATTGCTGGGTTATAATGCCTTTTGGTCTTAAAAATGCTGGAGCTACCTATCAACGAGCCATGACAGTTATTTTTCATGACCTTTTTCATACTATCATGGAAGACTATGTTGATGACATCTTGGGAAAATCTAAGACAAGAGAAGGACATCTACAAGTATTGGCACAAATCTTTGATCAATTAGAAAAATACCAAGTCAGATTAAATCCAAAGAAGTGTGTATTTGGTGTAACATCGAGAAAACTGTTGGGATATATTGTGTCTCGACGAGGGATAGAAGTGGACCCAGCTAAGGTAAAAGCTATCATAGAAATGCCTCCACCAACGAATCTCAAACAGCTCCGCAGTTTACAAGGTAGGCTACAATCTATCCGCAAATTTATCTCACAACTAGCAGATAAATGTCATCCTTTTCAACATCTTCTTCATAAGAGTGAACCTTTTAAGTGGGATGAAAAGTGTCAACAGGCTTTTGACAAGATAAAGGAATACTTGGCAACACCTCCTGTGTTAGTACCTCCGATACCTGATCGTCCATTACTGCTCTATATATCATCAAACACCGCAGCATTGGGTGCACTCCTAGCTCAACATGATGATTCAGGAAAGGAACAAGCCATTTACTACATTAGCAGAACCCTTGTGGGATATGAACTCAATTACTCATTCATGGAAAAAGCTTGTTTAGCATTAGTGTTTGCTTCCCAAAAGTTGCGACACTATATGTTGAACCAAACAACAAAGCTCATCTCTAATGTGGATCCCCTCAAGTATCTCCTTTCAAAAGCCCTTCTCACAGGGAGATTAGCAAAATGGGTTATGATCTTAAGTGAATTTGACATACAATATGTGAACCACAAAGCTATCAAAGGACAAGTTACTGCTGATCAATTAGCTGAAGCACCCATCACAGACATTCAGCCAATATATCCAGAATTCCCTGATGAAGGATTGTTTAATTTGAATTCTCCAGCACGATGGCAACTATACTTTGATGGATCATACACACAACATGGATCAGGAGCAGGTATCTTGTTTGTCACTCCCCAAGGAGATTGCATACCTAAATCATACAGAATAGCATTCCCATGTACCAACAACATAGCTGAGTATGAAGCTTTAATCACAGTTTTGCGCATGGCAGTGCAATGGGCAATCAAGCAGTTACGAGTCTTTGGTGATTCTCAGCTAGTTATCAAACAGGTCTTAGATGAATATCAAACAAAAGACGAGAAGCTTCTTCCATACAAGCTAATGGTGGATGATTTCAAGAAATATTTTGAGGATATTACCTTTGAGCAAATTCCCAGACTACAAAACAGAGCAGCAGATGCCATGGCTATGATTGGATCTCTTTTAGACATGCCATCTAACACCTATAAATGTGAATTCTTGGTTGAACAGCTTTTGATCCCAGCATTTGAAGTTCCACAGTCTGAGCTTATATGTGAAATTGTTGGTCCCAACTCATCGTGGTACAAGGATATAACGAGTATCTCCATAATCAAACCTTTCCACTCCCACTATCCAACACCCAGCGCAAAACCTTTATCCGTCGAGCCTCTCGTTACACTATCTTAGGAGACACCCTTTATCGCCGGAGTCTTGATGGTATCCTTCTTAGATGTCTTGATTCTGAGGAAGCAAAAACGGCCTTACGTGAAGTACATGAAGGTGTCTGCGGTTCGCATTCCGCTGGCCCTGGCCTTGTTAAGAAACTTCTACGAGTAGGATACTATTGGCCAACTATGGAAAAAGATGCACAACAATTTGCAAGGAGATGTCTACAATGTCATAAACATGGAGATCTAATACATGCACCAGCACATGAGCTTCAGCCTATTATCACTCCATGGCCTTTTTCGCAATGGGGACTTGATCTTGTAGGTAAAATCCATCCTACGTCATCCAATGGTCATAAGTTCATTATTACTGCCATTGAGTATTTCACGAAGTGGGTAGAAGCCATACCAATGACCTATATCACAGGTAAACAAATAGCCAAATTCATCTTACATTATATTATCTGTCGTTATGGAGTTCCTCAAGCTATTGTCACCGACAATGGTCGCCCTTTCAAGAACCAAGAGGTTAGAGATCTTTGCAACAAGTTCCATATTCAACATAGATTCTCTACGCCTTATTATCCTCAGAGCAATGGTCAAGCTGAAGCCTCTAATAAAACAATCATCAAGATCCTTAAAAAGACTGTTAACGAAGCTAGTCAAGATTGGCATCTACAACTGCATCCTGCATTATGGGCATATAGAACAAGCATCAGAACTCCCACTGGAGCCACACCCTATGCTCTCGTCTATGGCACTGAAGCTATTTTGCCTATCGAGGTTGAGATCCCCTCTTTGCGCATATCCTTGCAACATACTATCTCAGATGAAGAGTATCGAGTATCCAGACTCCATGATCTTGAGCTATTAGATGAACGTCGCCTTACAGCATTGAACCATCTTCAGGTCTATCAAAATCAGCTACGCCGCAGCTACAACAAAAAGATTAGAGAACGCAGATTTCAAGTTGGCGACCTTGTCCTTACAGAAAACCAAAGGAATCAACAACATCGAGAGAAACAGGGCAAGTTTGAACCCAATTGGCTTGGTCCTTTCATTATCACAGTAGTCTATGGATCAAGTGCATACACTCTTTCAACACCTAAAGGCGTTCCCTTGGATGAACCAGTCAACAGCGTTCATCTCAAGAAGTTTTATCCATAAATCTCAGCTATCCCAAAAAAAATATATATATATACGATAAATAATCTGTCCTCTAGTGAAAACCTGGTAAACATGTGCCTTGGATAAGTACCATAGTGAAAACCTAGCAAACAGGCGCTATGTGTAGTGACCAGCTTCCCTCATCTGCTTGGTTTGTTTGATCATATTTCCCTGTTTCATCTTGTCTAAGCCATAATCCCAATCCACATCGCAATGCCACACATAGCCTTTCGTCTTCGTCTTCGTCTTTGCCAAGGCTAGCTATCATATTTGAGACATTGTCGCGATACCTATATCTTTTGGCACCTTAGCATCTTGGCCACATCCTTTCCGCATTGTCGCTTCTGCATAATAAACCTCATCCCTCACTGGGGGCATTTGTTGAGTCTTATTTGGAAGTGGATACTATTATCTCTAGCTCATAACACATCCAACAACTCAGCTTACAACATAGCAAACCTTATCAACTTCAGCCATGGCACTTATCCAACGGCAAATGTGACCTAACGATTTGCAACCAGGACCCATATCTTTGCAATCTATCCACCTTCATCCAACAATCGCAACAAACATCGCTTGATCAAACATCCAACCAATTAGCGACAACAATCAGAACTACATCCAGCTCTATCGTTGACGCCTTGATCCCGTGGATACAGGGTATGTAGGCAATCTGAGATGCGAAGGAAGCACTCTGATTCAAGCTAAGATGATAGCCCCTTTCATCATTCATCTTTCATCTTTCTTCTAAACATCCTTCAATCTTTCAGCTCGCATTCTTCTATCTTTCATCACTTACATCATCAATAAAACCCAGAACTACATATTCATCATGTCTCATCTTCATCGTAAATGTGCTTTGATCCCGTGGATACAGGGTATGTAGGCAGTCTGGAATACGAAGGAAGTGTCCAGTACTCAAGCACAGATGATCCACCATCTTCTTCATCTCCATTCCTCATCCGTCTTCTTCTCTTTGATTAGCTCAAACAGGAAGCAAACCATGTGTATATTGAAAGCTCAAGCACTTTCACCAATCAACAGTACGCCAGAAGCTATTTGTCCGCATGCCTTAAGCCAACATTTGCTATAGCAGTTTATCAACAACTTTAGCCTTCAACAGGATGTAGCTTTCCTCTTAACAAGGCGCCAGCTTGATCTATCCCAGAGCACCCAAAATTTGGCAAGAGAATGTGATGACAGTATCTTTTGATTTATCTTTTGTCCCTTTCTATGCCTAATCAAGATTGCCTTGATCTAGTTTGGTATGTTGCGATGAAGTAAGGATTGGGGCATGGTCATATAGCTTTCGTATGCCGTGTTTACAGGATGATCTTATTCTCTTCCTATGCGTATTGGTATCTTGTACGTGTTGGGATTAGAATCTTACATATCAGTATCTCTAGCATCTGAGAAGCTAAACAGTCTCTTATGCATTTGAGACTATTCTATGTTAAGACTAACTCCATACATATAACCAGCAAGCTATCCTTATGTGTAGTGGAGATAAGCTCAAACCATTGTTTGTAGCGTCAAAGTCCAACACTAGTTGTTATTCGTATCTTGTGCATGTTGGCTCAACATCTTGACCTCATGCTTTCAGACACGATTGTAACACGCTAGTTGCGCATTGGATACCTCGACACCTTGGTCTCTTATACCCTGGTGCATAACATCCATATGCTATATCAAACATAAGGACTGCATTTCTTTTTATTCTGAGCAATTACTTGAAAGTTGCCCATCATCATCCTATCTATTCATCCTATCCATCCCTTCCATCATACTTAGCCAAGATCAATCATTTTCATCATCCTTTGTCCACATTCCCACTCCTGCAAAACAAGTGTGTTAGACATACATAAGTCCATCATATATACCTTTCATTACCATCTATCTATATGCATAAATCTATCCATATCATTACCATTTACATATTCACACATTTTCCATCCATTAACATTTGCATAAAAACCAATATATAATCCATACAACATGCATAGCCATCATCATATCCACATAAGAACCATTACAACATCATATAGATCACCAAAACCACCACATATATATATATATACATGTGTGTCAAAATACAAGTGTCTACAATACAAGCTGAGCCCTGATGGACTAAATGTACAAAATCGGCTCTAGGCCTCATCATGATACAATATAAACAAAAGTAGCCCTAGTGACTACTGGTAGCTCCCTCGCCCTGACCACCACCACCACTGGGTCCTATCCCTGGTCCTCTGTCTCTTGATGGCCCCACCACTGAGGCTACTGATCAAGATCCACCTGTCCTCCATGAACTCGAAGCCCCTGACCTGCTCCTGAAACTCAGCTGCCT
The DNA here is from genome assembly GCA_027924645.1 of Cunninghamia lanceolata. Classification (NCBI taxonomy): domain Eukaryota; kingdom Viridiplantae; phylum Streptophyta; class Pinopsida; order Cupressales; family Cupressaceae; genus Cunninghamia; species Cunninghamia lanceolata. The sequence goes on along the minus strand of BSBN01001787.1, from coordinate 310,881 downwards.
CTGCTCTGCTGGCACAGCTCCATAGTACAAGCCTCTATAATACTCAGCCTCACCCTGCACTCTTCGAAGCTCTGCCTGTACCCCTATGAACTGTGTAGCCAAGTACATCATAGCTCCATCAGTCCCCAAGGCAGCCACTGCTCTGTCTCGCTCACTGGTCATCCTCTGCAACTGCTGCACCGCCCTATCTCTCTCAGCCTACATACTATCTCTCTCAGCTCGCAACCCATCCCTCTCTGCTCTCATAGCCTGCTCCTGCTGTATTGCAGTGTCTTGCTCTAGTCTCATCATCTGCTCATGCTGTCTAGCCGCATCTCTCTCTCCTGTCACTCTAGCTAGAGCACCGTCATCCTGTCCATCTCCCCCCTGTGCTCTCAACTGTAGCTGAGCCTGATATGTCTGTGCCTGTGCTCTCGCATGTCGTAGACTAATCACTGCCTGATGCCTATCCATCTCCACTCTCCTCAGCCTCATCTGCGCTCGCTGCCTCCATCTCCTCTCCTCTCTGATCCGTCTCCACAGCTGCTGAATACCAACGTCATCACCTACTCCAATCTGTGCCTAAGGCTGGGCTAGTATAACAGGCTAACTTGGCACCTGCTCTGGCATCTGTATCCCTGGGGCTGCTGGCACAATAGCCTGTGCTGGTGGAGCTCGTCGTCGTCTCCTCCAAACTGGTCTCTCCATCCCAATCTCTCCAATCTCCCCATCTCGTGTCAACCGAGTCGGCCTCGCTGTCGCCCAGTATACATCATACTTTGGTAATGTGCCTGGATCTTCAGGACCCTGTCCCCACTGCCATGCTACTGGCTGCAATCCATCTCTCTTTGCCAAAGCTGTGTCAACCACAACCTCTAGACCCCAATCAAATACCTCCTGTCTCGTCCTCCCAAAAATGGCATCACCTACTGGTACTGCCTGTGCCTCTCCGAACTATCTCAAGGCTCTCTCTGGCAAATAGCGCTCTATAATATACACGCCGCGTCCAAAAATGTATCTCGCCTATCTAGCATAGACAAGCTCCGCATCCTCCTCATTCCACTGCTCACATCCTAGCCATGGCCTCCATACAAATCTATCCACCTCATCCAATCTCCTCCGCCAGTATACCACACCTCGGCGCTGTCGATATGTCAACGCTCCTCTATACATCTGTGCAAATGGCTCTCCTGCTGCTCTAGCCACCCATCCCTCTGGTCTCATCACTGGAATGTGCTCATACGCCCACACATGTAACACTGTCACTCCTGCCGACATACTAGCTCCAAACATATAAGCGCAATCATGCAGGTAATGATAGAGCTGTCCCAACACACACTCTGCCCATGCATATCTCGTGCCATATGAAAACATGCCCTCCATCGCTGTCCCCCATCCTACGGGAAAACCTCTGGCTCTCCTATCACCCACTAGCCATCTAATGATAGCCACTACTACCCGCTGTAACCTGTCACAGAGCTCCTCCATCCTCCCCATCGGAATCTCTGAACCCTCTACTCCGATGTCTGGTGTCCCAAATAATCTCCTAAATGCAGCTGGACCCATCTCTGGATCATAATCCACACGATCCCCATCTATCAGAATCCTCAAAATCTGGAACACATCCTCTAAAGTGATGGTCGCCTCTCCTGTCAGTAACAAGAATGAATTGTGCTTGCTCATCCATCGCTCCACCATCGCTGTCATCAGCCCTCGATGTGCCTGAACTGGCTCTAATCGGGATACATGCTCCAAGCCCAGGATCTCTAACACCAGTAGCTCCTCTGCATCTAACCATCTCACCAGCCGTAAATCTCTCGGATGTGGCTCTCACGATAGCAATGGCGGTAGCACATCCTGCATCATCCATTTACCCTTGTCAGTCCATTCCGTTAGCCCTCCATATCAAAATCTGCTTATCTATTTGCTATTTTACACTACATCTACCATAAGCGGTCCACTTTACCACATGCGCTAATTTCCTGCTCAATAGCGACTGGCTTTACCTTATGCGCTTCTATTTTGTCTAAAGGCGAGCTATTTCTACTCATGCGCTACCTGTTTGCATATAAGCGACCTAGATTACTATAAGCGCTAATCTTTAGTTTATAGGCGTGTTATATACTATATGCGAGTCTTTTCTGCCTACCCACGAGCTTAATCCTCTATGCGCCTAGCTTTTTACCATATGCAAGCCTGATTACCATTCGCGACCATTCTAGCCTTATGCGCGCACGGTTTACTTTATGCGAGCTATTTCTATCCATAAGCGAGCCAAACTACTGTATGCGCGCGATATTTGCCCGTAAGCGATGCATTTTGCTCTTTACACGCTTTTCGCCTATGTTTTTCCCGCCGATGGGATGCGATGCATTTTTGCATAAGCGACCTACCCGCGCCCATAAGTGACCACAACTACTGCAAGCACTCTTTATTGCTACATAAGCGACCTACACGTGCTATTTCCTAACCTAGTCGCTTTTGGTGACATGTGTGCATTAATTACACTTTTAGGCTATTAATTACACGCTTTTGGGAAAAGTTTTGAAACATATCGGTGCGCCTGCTCCCTCTGGTAGCCCATGTGTCCTCACCCGCTCCGCACGATGATCCCTGCGTGGAATAACCATCCTGCTAGCTCTACAACTCTCACTCTCAGGAGCTCTGGATTTCTCTAGTTTCTGAGTACAAATGAGCACAAATGAGTCTATTTTCCATTGAAGAACCTACTTATAGCCCTTTCTCCAACCCTAATTCTTCCATGCCATAGCCTCTTTTCTGCCATCCAACCCCCATTTTCTTCGTGTCTGCCTTCTTTTTCGCCTTTTCTTCTATCGAGAGCCAACCCAGCCCTTCCTGGTTAGCCTGGCTTACCTCTCGAGGGGGCATCACCTGCCAGTTACACTAGGGCATAACTTGTTTATCGAATGCATATCGTATCTTCTTTGACACAATGCTCTATCGAACATTGTATCAAAGAGGGGCAAAATGTAGACACCCAAATTTGTCCCAACTTTGTCCATGTCTAGCAACACCTTGTTAAATCATTATTCATAAGCCAATTAATTAAATAAATTTTATTTATTTAATTAAAATCCCATTCTTATTCTCCTTAGCCAATTAATTAAATAAATTTTATTTATTTAATTAATTTCCACATCATATCTTATCCCATTCTACTTATTTATCCTATTAATTAAATAAATTTTATTTATTTAATTAATATCCAACTCATATCCCAACTAATTCAAATATTTTATTTGAATTAACTACTCACCTTTCATCACATTCCAACACTTGTCCATCTCCCCTTAATCATGTGGTCATACAACTTTCATTTAAAATTCTTCACATGCACAACTAATTGGATCTAAATTTAGTAACTTTCAATCCTAGCCATTCACATAGCCTCTGAATCTCCACCGTCGATTGATCTTGGCTGAGCCCTATATAAACACCCTCTCACTCCATATGAGACATCCAGCAATCATATCCAGCAATCATATAGCACCTACATTATCATCTTGAGCATCTTGAGCATCTGAGCATTCATTGAGCTTTTATCATCCATCATGGCCGCTTTCAGCATTGCAATTGTTCATTGTTGAAGAAGCAGTCCACATCTCTCAAACAAGGAATCGCACGGTCTAGGTGATGTTATGCGTGAATTGCATTATTCTTTGATTTCATTTAGATTAGATTCCTTGATGATGGTAGGGTTAGGGTTTCATGACTATGCCTGATTTGCTAAACCTGACTTTCACCTATCACAGCAAGGCCTCCATTTTTAGCACACCCTCGGAGTTACTAGCCAAGCATGCAGACTTTTGTGTAGACATGCCAATTGCACTTCCTAAAGAACTCCAAAGAATTTCTTACCAAGCCCATATAGTGCATATCTGCAATCATCTCATTTCACGATTTGTGTTCCTTCTGTGCATGTCTAACAGGGCAGTCACAGCTGCAACAAACTAAAGTGTCTCTTTACCTTGTCTGATGTGCGTACACCCTACACACATTTTAGTCTATAATACCATTTTTGGTAAAGGGTTTGTAACCATATCCTAGTAGCCATCATATCTACACATTTGCAATTCATGTCAAACACTGCATCTCCCATTTTAACATCTAATCCTGACTAATTCCATGAGCATGAATTGCTTTGAGTTATTCTAAGGTAGCAGGTTCTGCAGATTCTCTGGGTGTTGTGGCCTGTCAAAGATGGCTAGGTTTGTCTTTGAACTGTCTAGCTTCCCTAACAACCCATTCTTTCTTTTGGAGAACCCTCCAACTACTACACCATGTGTTATCCTCTCAAGCACAGTACACTTTTTTGCAGTTTCCAATTTGGTGCAGGCAAAGGTTAAACCTAAAATGTTTGCCAATTTCAAAAACTCCATCTTGGACACTGATAGAGGATTCCTTAGATACCATCAAGCAAATTACAGCAGCCCCAAATTCATACCAATTATAGGTTCTTTCCAATATCTAAAAGTCCAAAATAGGTTAAATTATGTGTGTCTTCATACATGATCATCTCTGTAACACAACTACTTGACCCTCCCAAAGACCTCAATCATCATCAACAACCTATATGCATTACATATGACCAGTAATTATAAGAGTATTTTTCACTGCAAAAAGGCACCCTTTAGCCAATAGAATAGAATGCATAATCCTAAGGTAGCACAATGAATAATGTTGCTTTCCAAAGAGTTTACCTTGGCGTCCCTTTCCCCGTGATTTTACAACCATAATTTACTCTTAACCATGACATCTTGAGTAACCATAGACAAGGTAGTTTTAAAAGACATTGTAGTTTTAAAAGGCATTCTTAGCAAGCCATATTTCTAGTTTGACACTATTCCATAACACAATATTTCTAGTTCAATAATGTAGTTGATAAAATCAGCTTCATCTAGTAAAGAAGAATCAAACATAAGGCAAAGTTTGTTATCAGCAATATTTCCTACCACCATCTTTCAAGAGTACTATCGTTGAAATTGTTGGCTTGCAAACATTCAACAACCTCTCCATTTTGAACACTTTCCAGCTTTCATGGATGCCATTAATCATGACTTAGCAACAGAGACTCAGAAGGATGGGATGTTTAATCTATCTTATGTTTTTATGTAGTAGAGGGGTCACTTATAAGAGAGGGATATTCACGAGGAGGCTTCTAGATCATGCTTGACTAAGGAAAAAGAGACACACCAATCTGTTGTGTTATCTCAGTGTGAATGAATTCAGAAATTTTGGATGACATCTACTGCACAATTGGTCATGAAATCACCAGCTTCTAGATCATACCTTGCCGAGGAAAAAGACACACACCAATGCTCTATGTCATCTCAGTGTGAATGAATCAAAAATTTTGGATGATACCCACTGCGCAATTGGCCATGAAATCAGCTATACTGCTAACTTTATGGTAGTAGCGTGTGAAACTTATCCATTCAAATTTTGGAATAAAGGGAAATCCCTCTAGATGACTTCTTAGACACCAATTTGTCCATTAGAGTTTTTTGATTTCATAGCCCTTATGATCTATGAATTGCTCTCTACTTTGACAATGTTATGCTTATTCTTCTATGCAAATCTAAGAGCTTCCACTAGGACAATAGATTCTGGCATGATTTTAGTTTTCTGTGTAAATGGCATGTAACTGTAATACTACTATAGGGAAAACCAAATCTAGGTCTCCTAAGCAACAGGGCAGTGAAGGAGGAGATTGTCAGGGCTCTTCTCACAAACCATACAAAAAATGCAATGAGAAGATCTAAGGAATTCAATATGCAGCAATGTATCTTGAGTCATCTTTTGAAGTCCCTTAGCCACAACTGACCTAAATTGAGCCTGCTGACCATGCATGAGGTTAGCAAGATCAGTTGAGCATATCCATTTTGAATTCCTTTGTGGGGAAAACCAAGTCTAGGTTTCCAAAGCAAAGGGGAAGTGAAGAAGGAGATGGTTAAGGCTCTCTTCATTGACAAGACAAAAAAATAATGAGATGGTCTGAGGAACCCATTAGCCAGCAATGTATCTTGAGTTGTTTTATTTCTTCTATAGGTCAACCACAAGAAGGAGTTTTACTTTTACTTAGGAATGACTTATTTCTCTTGCCACCTCCCCCCTCCATTCCTCTCTCGTTGTCTTTCCCCCTATCTGTTGGAAAGTCATGGATAGGATTAAGAGGATTAAGTAGGAGCTTATAGCTAGCATCTATTAAATACATCTTGGGTGGATATCCAACCCATTTTAGATTGTCCGTCTCATTTGACACTAGAAGAAATTGGGTTGTTTCAAATATTGTGAATTGTTGTAAGGATTTCATGTTTGGATGAAGGCCGAACCTTGTAAGATCCTACCCTTTCCTTTCAAGACCTAATCTCTCTTATGTTCTGATCCTGCCCTTGGCTAAGTCTGGTTTTGTAAGTACCTATTTTTGCACATCATAACTTGGGTTGATAGTTTTGTGTCCAACGATGATTAAACACATATTCTAAGCCATTATAGCATATAAAAGTGATAGTTGGTCTTGATTCCCAGAACATCTCCCATCAGTCAAGTCCCCTAGGTCTTCCTTGCAAGCTTCCTATATGGCATTAACTTCATCTTTGTGCATGACATTCATCTTTTGGACTAGGGTTTAGAGCAGGGACTTAATTTTTTTGTTTGATGATTGTCTTTTCTACCTTATTTTTTGAGCCATGATGATACTGACCCTTTTTTATAGGTAGTGGTTTCGAAATCGCTGTGTTGATTTTGATTGTCTTTTTTGCCTTATGTTTTGAGCCATGATGAAACAACCCCTTTTTACAAGTGGCATTTGCAAAATTGCCAAGCTGGTTTCACCTATGCCCCAACAGTTTTGTAACCACTACAATAGTTTTGAAATTGCCTATTTGCTAAAAGCGATGGTTTTGCCCCATTTGCTAAAAATTATATTTGAAGGGTCATGAATGTGAATTTTCTTGAATTTTTGATACCTGACATTTTGTTCTGCCTTCTTTGAGCACGTTTTCACTACCTCCTCCCCCCTTTCTATATATTTATGCTTTTCAAACAAATGAGGGCAGATTGAGTCATTTTTTAGTGATCCATTCTTCATTGTTTTTAAGAAGAGCAGCCAAGTACTCTACTTCTCACGTCTCACAGTGCACTGCATTTATCCTTCCATCACCATTTTGCAACCCATTCTTTGTAGGTGTTTCAATCTAGTCATCAGTTACAACCAATCAACACTTTTATGGCAATTACTTTGTAATGAAGACAACTAAAAATATTGGGTTTCTTTTTTCTGGGTTGCCCAAGTTGGAGGTCTATTTAAGACCTTGGGTACACTCCCTTTTACAAAATTGAACTGTGGATAGAAAATCATAATTGTAGAATTTATTCCAAAATATTAAAATTCTATTTTTCTAGAAACTACAAAACTCTGATTTTAGTTTTATCATTCTATTTTCTTTTACTTTTAGAGGTGTGTGTATGTAGCTTATAGCACTTGAAATTGTAGGTTTGATTGAAGTTTAAGTTAGACAATTTATGTTAAACCCTAAAGTGCAAAATTTACATGCCATATGCTGAATTTTAACATGGTATCAAAGTGAAGAATCTAAAATCTTGCAAAGTTTACATAGATAGAAACGACTACTGCTCGTAAGAGGGAGTTGTCAAAGGGTTTTAGTGGGTGTGATGCCCTTGTTTCTCTAGTGATTGGAGTGATGATTTATACTTGTGATATGTTGCTGATTTAATTTAATTTTAGTTGATTTGTTCAGCATCAGCATGTTCCAATCATTGAAGACATGATTGCTTTCAGTCTCAGAAAGTGTGACTACCTAGAGGGAGCTTCAAATTTTACTCTTTAGAGATGTAGGTTGCAAATATTGCTAGAAGTAGATCTTTGAGTCTTTGTGGAAATTGTGTTGACACCTCCAATTGATCCTACTTAATTGTATGATCTACCAAGAAAATGGCCAAGACAAGGCAAATCATCTTGGATTTTGTGAAGGATCATTTGATTCCTCTTATTGCTGAAAATAAATCAGCAAAGGAGACAGTTGATGCCTTGAACACTCTTTATCAGAGAGTGAACATCTCTTGGAAGATGTTTCTAAAGAACAAACTATAATATCTCAAATAGGATATTAACTGAAATTTTTGACTTTAGGGTTCTAATTTTTGCCCTAATTTCTGATTTTCAAATTCTAATCCAAAACCCTAATTTGTGCTGCTCTGATTTTCTGAATCAGACTTATGTAAACACTTATAACAACCATTCAATCATGCCAAAACATCATAATAATCATGCTAACACGTGCCAATATCATAGTTGAATTACACAATGAATCAACACATGACTGGAAATCCAGATCAGAAGTCTGCTATTATAAATCAGAATTATGAAATCTGTAATTACATCAAAATATCATAGGCAAACAAGCCAAATATGCCCAACTATAAACCCTAGGGTTAATACATACCAAACAATGCAAAACCTCCAAAAAAAGATGGAATCACCCTCCATGGTGTGGTGCTCAAGTTAGGGCTTGAAACCCTAGTGCAATGATCTTCAAACACACAAGGAAGCTGCTACAAATGATGCACTCAGGTCTGCTAGGGTCTGCTCCTCCAAAATGATGACATATGATGACCAAAGATGCCACAACAACCCTCCAAATCAATTACAAGTGATGGCACTCCAAAGGTAGGGAAAAACCCTAAGCAATGATGATCAATAAGCACCAAAATCACTCCACAAACTAGGGTGAACAGGTTTGATCTGCTGCTGCTATAAATCTGAAGATGTTATCAAACCCTAACTCCTCAAAAACACCAAAATTTCCCTCTAAAGCAAGTCACTCCTCTCCTAGAAGGTGGCTCTCAAATTCTAGGGTGAAACCCTAGCCAACAATGCAACAAACTCGCGAAAAGATGAAGCCCTCAAGTCTTACTACAAATCTAATTTGGAATTCTACTCTTCTCCTCTGCCAAATAGCAATGAAGCCCAAATAGATCCCTCTCATGGAATCTCCAATGGATGTGCTGGGTTTTCGCCCAACTCACCTTGAAACACAAGGGTTTTCGTCCTTGGTTCCGTAGCTCAACTTTCGTTGCAGCCAAAAGACTAAAAACTCAAGAAAAGTGAAGTATGAATGATATGATCAAATGCCACCAATTCACCTTATATTTAAAAAAGTATTCATCCTCCCTTCTAGCCGACCTAGGCATGAGTTTATTTTTTTAATTTAAAGTTCTCTTTATCCTCCAATTAGGCCGCCCTATTTGAGCACCCAATTCAAATTAAAGATTTTAATTGTTATATTATATTTCCTCTCCTTCTCAAGTCATCCTCCTTAAGGGCACCCAAAATTGAATTAATATTATTTTAATGTCTTCAAACTTGCCCCTCTCTCATGGGCGCTCACATCAGACCAATCTTAGTTTGTAAATTGCAACTTAATCTTCTCCAAGGTGCCAACATAAGGAATGATGTCACATGTTATCTTCTCCAAGGGTTAATCAAGATCAAGTGAAATGAGATCTATCATTCCTTACACCAAGCTGCCATCAAATGACAATTTCCACACTTATTTTCCATCCCTAGATGGTTCGTTCCACTTGAGGGTAATTTTATTTATTTCAAATAAATACATCAAAATCATTAGAAAATATGACAATTCATTTTCTACACTCAATTTGCCCACCAAAAATCCTGAAATGTGAAAATTGGCCTCTTAGGTCTTCTTCTGTGATCACTCTAAAATGGGGACATTATACAAACTCAATGTCACACACAAGTGAAAAAAACACAGTAGCCACCTACTTGATTAAGATCACAGAACTTCATGATCAGGTTACAATGATTGGGGTTAAGGTGGAGCAAAATGAGTTGGTACCCATAGCTTTAAATGGATTCTCTCTATCCTAGGAACTATTTTCTTAGGGTGTTTGTGCTCATGAGAAGCTTCCCACCTTCGAGAAGCCTGGGGATAATTTCATCTAGGAGGAGACCAAACTTGAGATTGTTTCAACTAGAGCAAAAGAGAGTTAGAACCTAGCCCTCATTGGGAAGATGAGGGAAGGTGGTAACAAAGGATGACCCAGGAAGGGTCAAGAGGGTAGGGAGGAAAAATTAAATTCTTTGGAGTAGGGGAAGAAAGACTTGAGTCATGTGAAGTGTTTCAAGTGCCACAAGATGGGCCACTATGCATCTTAGTCTCATGAGAAGAAAGAAAAGCAACAAAAAGAGTTTGCAGGGAGTGCAAAAAAATGCTATTGAAGTGGATTAGTTAGCATTCAAACTTTAGACATCTTTCTCCATGGTGTTGTGTCTATCCACTAACATTGTTTCTGTTGTAGGGTGGTATGTGGACAGGGTAGCATCTACACATATGAATTTCAATAAGAAGGTGTTTAACAAATTTAAAGAATGAAAGGATGGCATACAAGTGGAGTTGGGCAATGATGCTACTTGTCCAATTAGTGGATTAGACCTTGTCTCCTTTTGTATGCCTTGAGGTGATGGTATTGAGCTAGATGATGTCTTGAATATTCTTGGTTTGACAAAGAGTCTTATTTTAGTTTCTTGCTTGACATATCTATAGTGTAAAATTGACTTTGATGGCCAGCAAGTGATTAATAGAAAACTTAGCTTTGAAATTGGTTAAATTTTGGCTTGATGAGTTTTAGATGGTGACCTTTACAAGCTACTTGTTGATCCCGTCAATCAAATATTGCAATATGCCATGATGGAGGAGTGTCCTATCTTTATGGAGGCAATTTTATGAACCTAATGTGGAATCATTAATTAATTTGATTAATTTTTGTCACTTAGTTGGTGTTGCTAGGCACAACAATAGAATGTGAAAAACCCTAGAACATCAGCATAATGTAAATATGTAGAGTATATTTTGTTTTCCTTTGTTGAGCACTGGAAATTCTGTAAATTATGATTATTTTGTTGTAATTTTAGGCGCTTGTGTAGGATGTTCCTAGGAGTAGCTTTTTAGGAGCTTTTATGAGGTTAATTTAGGCACAATTTTTTAGTATATTTGTATTTTTTGTTTTGGCTTTATTTTCTGGGCGCATTGTAGGCTATTTTAAGGTGCTTACATTGTAATAAAGGAAACTAAAACTATAGGGTTGCTTATTTATGGGTTGCCAAGTTGGAGGTCTATTTAAGACCCTGGGCACTCTCTTTTACAAAACTGAACTATAGATGGAAAATTAAAACTATAGAATTTATTCTAGAATAATAAAATTTAATTTTTCCAGCAACTACAAAATTTTGATTTTAGTTTTATCATTTTAATTTATTGTACATTTAGAAGTGTGTGTGTAGGTTATAGCATTCGAAATTGACATTTTTTTTTGGTGAGGGTAACTTAGGAAATTTTAGCCTAGCTTGAGCCAAGTAGGCCACAACCGGGGGCCTCTTCCCATGGCATTATCACTGTTCAAACCTGTGAGCTCAATGGCCCAGTAGGGGCACAAAGCCTGCAAGCTCAATGGACTAGTGGGGGTTTGAACTTTGGTTGCAACAACATTATCCTTTATTAACCATTGCACCACACTTTCATCGGCTCAAAATTGTAATTTTGATTGAAGTTTGAGTTAGATAATTTATGTCAAACCTTGGAGTGCAGAATTTGCATATCACGTGCTAAATTTTAAACATTCCCAAGGTCCCAATCAATCTATCCAAACATTGCCCCATCATAATGGGCAGCCTCCTCACAATTACAACTCATTGTTTAAAACATCAAGTACATTGAACAAAACATTTACAGCATTCTAAGGCCTTGCTATTTTCTGTCCTATCATTGTGGCAGCCCCTATGCACTTGGAATTTATTGCTTGACATTGTTGCAACCTGCAACACTTTGAATGTTCACAATCTCATTAAACTTGTAGCTTTCTAGGAGTTGTCTATTCTCTATCCCGCATTGTGGCAGCCGTCAAAACATTGATATTCATCATTGTGGTCTTCCAAGATTCACTCTTTGCTCTCCTACATTATTATAGCCTTCTATAAACATCTCTTACGTTGCTCCCTGCACCATTTTAGCATATACAAACATAGTAGGACAGCCTTTAGTAGTTAGAAAACATTGCTCAAGTATTATAAACACTTCCAAAAACACAAAAACAAGATTTACCATGCAACAATACATATTGAAAACATCAATTTGAATTTGACATACATCCAACAATCCTTACTCATAGCAAATCAACATTCACATTCAAGCATTGCAGACAAACAAACAAATTTGCACCTTCAATTAAACTACTTGGTGAACTTTCTTGGCCAAATAGGGTCTTGTTGAGAGTTTCCATTCTTTGTGATTTCTCATATGCACCCTTTGGGTGCTGATCTTGAATCTCCTTTTCAAGATATCAAGTGAATGTTGAGGGCTTGCTTTGGCATGACCCCAAGAAGTTGCATCGTGCGCATATGCCCTCTTTGGTGCTATGTGCCCATTTTGGTTCATATTTAATTGGTGAACCCGATGTGAACAACAACATTCTTTTTTATTGCATCCTTTTGATTATGCTTCCTTTCTCTTGCTCTAACATGCCTGAGTTCAAGAGACCATAGTTGCCACTCAAGAATTTAAAATTCTCTCATTTTAAGTGGGAGGATTTCCTAGATGGCTACACTCTTAGACTTGGGGGCATAATCCCTACCTCTTCAAGGAACAACCCATTTGAACAACAATCTTTGAAATATGATCCCTGAACATCAAATAAATCAAAAGCATTCTAACTGCATATCTAGACATGGTCAAAATCAACATCTAAATCGATTGCATCCTTATGACAACTTCTATGCTAAAGATAAGAAACCTTGTGCTTATTAGCATGTCATTCCTCCTTACTAGCCCTACCAGTTAGCCTATCCCATGTATCCCACTACTCCTCAATACAACCATATGCACCCCTATCATGATTTAAGTGCATGGATTCATCTTGATTATCTTAGGGAACCCATGGATAATGTAGTTAGGCATACCATCCTCCCTAGACCCTTACTTGCCTTGCCCAAGTATAAGGGAGAGGGAGATCAAGCCCCACATCAAGGCTTACGTGACTATAGTTTGTGAACTGCTCCCCTTAGATGTCATAGTGAGTAAAATATTTCCCAAGATGTTAGAGGGCATTGCTCTGGATTGGTATCACATATTACACAGAGGGTTAATCCACATATTCAAGCAACTAGTCGATGAATTTATTAAAGCCTTCAACATGAACAAGATTCTAATGATGGGTATCCGAGAGTTCTTCCACATTAGATCGGAGCCCAATGTATATGTTGCCCACTTCATCTCTAGATGGATACAAGTTTTTATGCCTCAGCTAGTGCTCCATACATGGATCCTAGGGTACTTTGTGACCTCTTCCTCCATTTCTTGAGTTTAGACATTTGAGAAGAGATCTAGAGATTACATTACAAGACATAAAAAATCTATTGACAATGCCTTACAAATCGACTCGCCACTCGGCAGCCATAAATAGTGGAAGGAAAACATATGATGCCAATGACAAATTGGGGCATATCAACCTTAGATCCCATAGGGACACTCATCTCCCTCAAAACAATGTCAACATTCAAGACAAATTTGACCAAAATGTGGATGTAGACAATATCAACTATTCCTAATTAAGGTGATATAACAATAGACAAAATTAGAATGTCAATAGATATAGTAGCTTGCCACATGACTATGATCCTAAGAACTACTACATGTTTCATAAGCTTGGGGGCAGAAAACTTCAACATGCAGATAATACAATAGAATCATCCTATGCCTACTAGAAGGTCAACAAGCATTATTCATCTACACATTCTTGCACCCACATAACAAAGAACATAGGCCTAAAATTCATTAGCACACCTTTGATCAAAACATGTTAGGCCTAGTAGAACTTGACATAAATCAAGAAATCTATGCCACCTATGGATTTAGGCAACTAGACCCAACTCTTGGCAAGCCTTATCATTCAACTTTCTCTCACATTGTGGACCTTCTTAGGATCTCACACTCATAGGAGTGCTCTCCTTAATGCCATAGGTATGCACCATCTAGTGTAGGCTACTTTAGCCTCTCCAGTCAATCACATTGACCTTGAGCTTCATTCTCTTGGTTCTACACACAAGTATGTTGCTTTTACCTTTGATTTTAGATAGTTGCCTTTCAATGATGACATTGCTAGTTGAGGTGATCCTGCCCTTTTCCTATAGCTCCAAGTTTACGACAATGACATTATGTGTGTCATGATTGATGATGGGGTTGCAATTAATGTAGTCTTTATTCGTCATAAGATCCTACCCATAGAATTCTTTGTCATAGCTATAAACCGGTCCAAACCTAATTTTGGGATGGACTTGGATTCATAGGATGAAGGTTATCCCCTCTACCCTTTTTTAGTTGGTCCATCTTCTCTATCTTGGTCAAGTTCATGCTACCAAGGGGGATCCTAATTTGTTTAGCACTTATAGAGCTAAGTAGGCTAGGAAGAAAGTCAATTCTACCCAAATCCATGAGCCCTTGACCAGTCAAATTGGAGCTAGTACGAGTCAATCTAGAGTTAATGTTAATTAAGCAAATGTCTTTGACAGTGAAGTTATTATTAAGTCTGAACCCAAAGGTAAAACCATGAATTTGAGACTCTTTTGCAGAGTTCTAACACAATTGCTATCGTTTCGTCTAGGATCACCACAAAAATTATCAAGTTGCTAGAAGAGGACCAGTCTATTGTTTTTCCTTTTGATCCTCATTTGTTAACAAGCTATGCACCTATAAGCCTTGCTGCTCCTGATACTTGTGTAGTTGGAACTCTTAACATTTGAACATCCTCCCTTGAGGAGACTAGTCACCTTGTTCCTATGATTTTTACATTAGACCAGGAAGAGTATCCTAAAGAGATGACATTCCCTACACAAAAATTTGTTCCTCAAGTATTTGAACCTAGGTGGCTTAACCCTAGGCCTAGTTTGTTAGACCCATGCGACTTTAACAGATAATTTTTCTGACACACACCTTCTTGTCTATTCATACTAAAGGCAAGAATGAACATATGCATTTAATTCTAGCTGCACATTATGGTTGGAGAAAAAAATTACATGGTAGTTTACTTTACTTTTTAGCATTTGTCTTATAGAGTCCTAGGCGGTCTCCTTGCTTTACACTATTTCTAACTATGTGGTTTCCTAGTTCAAACCCCTTGAGCATACCTTGATAATTAAAATAGCTTGGTGTTGCGCAAATTATTGATTTGAGTCTATGCTAACTCTGTTTCCACTTTCCCCAATCAGGCATTAGGTCTACAACTTATCCTAGAAAGCTAGCTAACACATCTCCCAACTCACCTTAATATGAGTTGATCCTAAAGATCTAAGCCTATTGTGGGCCACATTGACAGAATGAGTATCAATAGCCATGCAAGTCAAAAACAAAATATCTCTCTTACCTTCTTTGTTCTTTGGATATGAGCCCTCACATATTATTGGTTGCATGGGGCTAGAGAAAGGGGGATCAAATAAAATGCAAAATCAGAATGCAATGGTCAAGCTCAAAATAAAAAAGCAAGCAAATGCAATGAAAATTTTAAAGTTAAAGAAAGTAAAACTAAAATCAAAGCAAAGAAACTTGGTGCATTCCTTATCAACCACAACTTCTTTATGTAGATCCTCTTATTGAGTTTTCCCCTCCACGATGTGTTTAGTTTTTTTATTTTGGATTGGATTGGAAAGCTAAATGTCTAATAATCCCATCTTCTAGAGCAGTTTGAACCTACACCAATCCTTTGCCCATTGTGGAGCTTGCAATCCATTGCTCTTGCTCCTTGCATGTTACCTTTCCCCTTGCTATAGAACCTTGACTCATGTCAAAACAAGAATATTGTCTAATTCCCTGGCAAGACAAGCATCATATGGCATATTACATTTAAAAGGAAAAAATAATACATTTGTTTTATCTGATCTAGGAATTGCATAGCTGCATATATATCTCACAAATAGCATAACATAAAATCATAATAAACACATATTTGCATGGACAAAAAGAGAAACATCATAATAAACCACATCTTCTAGTGCAATGGTCACAATTAGAAATTGTCTATAGGCATATGTCTAGGAGAACCTTAAAGTTTCTACTTGTTTGGTCCCTTTCCCTCCCTCTTGGGGATGTTTCAGTAGCTCCACACATTCTTTTTTTGTAGGCCCTATCATCCTTAGACCTATTTCCAACCATTTCCTATAGTTCGACAATTTTTTCTTGTCATAGTAATATTTAAATAGGTTCTCTTATCTATTAGTATGTTAGAAAATATTGCTCAAGCATTATAAATACTTTAAAAACATGCAAACAATTTTTACTTCAACAATACATATTGGAAACATCACATTGAATTTAATGAATATACAACAATCCTTACTCATTACAAATCAACATTCACATTCAAGCATTGAAAACAAAAAATTAAAAACTACTGAGCGAACTTTTTCGGTCAAATACAACATTGTTGAGAGTTCCCATTCTCTAGGATTTCTACTACATACCATTCAAGTGTTGACCTTGAGTCTCCTTTTTAAGATATCAAGTGAACTTTGATGACTTACTTTGGTATCACCTCAAGAAGCCACATATGCCCTCTTTGGTGTTGTGTGCCAATTTTGGTGCATACATAATTGGTGAACCCCACATGAGCAACGTCCTTTTGATCATGCTTCCTTTCTCTTCCTCCAACATGGTTGGATTTGGGAGACCATACTTGCTAACCGAGAATTCAAAGTTCTCTCATTTTAAATGGGAATATCTCCTAGATGGCTAAACTTCTAGACTTAGGTGCATAAGCCCCACCTTTTCAAGGATGAACCCATTTGATCAACTTGAAAGGACTCCTTTATCCATGGAGGTTCATTACACATCGCCCTATGTCTCTCCTATCCATGGAACCGACAAGCTTCAAAACATGATCCTTGAACATCAAATAAATCAAAATGATTATAACCAAATATCTATAAATGGTCAAAATCAACATCTAAACCAATTGCCACCTTATTACAACTTCTATGCTAAAGATGAGGAACCTTGTGCTTATCAGTATGTCATTCCTCCTCTTCACCAACCTTACTAGTTAGCCTATCCCACATATCCCACTACTCCTTGATACAACCATATGCATCCCTCTCATGATTTGAGTGCAGGGACTTATCTTGATTATCGTAGGGAACCATTGGATCATGTAGTTAGGCATGTCATCCTCTTTAGACCCTTGCCTGAGTTGCCTAAGTATAAGGGAGGGGGAGATCCAAATGCAAAGAACACAACAAAATCATCCAATGCCTCTCAAAGTCAAAAACTATTATTTGTGGACACATTCTTAGACCCACATGATAGAGAACATAGGCCTAAAATTCATTAGTAGATCACAACATGTTAGGCCTAGTAGAACTTGAGATAGACCAAGAAATCTATGCCACCTTTGGATATAGATAATCTGACCCACTCTTTGCGAGCCTTATGATTTGATTTTCTCTCACATCCTCAACCTATTTATAATCTCTCCCACAAATAGGAGTGCTCCTTAGTGCCATCTAGTGAGGCTACTTAAGCCTCTCAAGTAAACCATGTTGACTTTGACCTTCATGCTCCTGGTTCTATGCATAAAGATATTGCTTTTACCTCTAATTTTAGACTATTACCTTCTAATGGTGACATTACTAGGTGAGGCAATTCCACCCTTTACTTGTAGGTCTAGGTTTACAACAACTACATTAAACATGACATGATTTATGATAGAGTTGTATTTAATGTAGTCTCTCTCTCCCTCTTCCAAAGGATGGGCTATGATGAATCCCACGTTACTCACACTAGGGACACCCTTAGAGGCTATGATAACCTTAAGACTCTTGCCATTAGGAATATTAATCTTCCTGTCACCATCGATCCTAAGACCCTACCCACAAAAGTCTGTCATAGATAGAAAAATTGGTTACAACATGATTCTAGGGAAAACATGGATTCATAGGATGAACGCTATCGTCTCTACCGTATTTGAAGGGGTTTGTTTTCTACACCTTTGTTAGGTTCATGTTCCTAATGGGGGTCTTGATCCTTTTAGCTCTTATAGAGTTGAGCAGGCTAGGAAAAAAAGTTGAGGCTACCCAAACCCATGAGCCCTCCACTAGTCAAACTAGAGCTAGTACGAGCCAATTTGGAGTTAATGTTAGTCAATCTAATGTCCTAAGTCTAAATCCAAAGATGAAACCAAGAAACTTGAGACTCCTAGAAGAGATATGGTTGCTATAGTTTCTTCCAAGACCATGACCGAAAATATTAATCTTCTAGAAGAGGATCAATCTGTTGTTTCTCCTTTCACTCTTCATTTGATGAGCACCTATGCAACTATAAGCCTTTCTGCTCTAGATACTTTTGCAGTTGGAACTCTTAACATTTGAAAATCCTCCCCAATAGGAGGCTAGTCATCTCATTCCTATGATTCTTGCCTCAAATTAGGAAGAGGATCCTAATGAGATGAGATTGCCTATTCAAAAATTGTTCCTTAGTCTTTGACCCTGGGTGGCTTAATCCAAGCCTAGTTGGTTAGACTTGTGTGACTTTAACAGATGATTTATTCGTTGCATACTTTCTTATCTGTGCATGATGGAGGTAAAAATGAACATATGCATTTCATTCTAACTACAAATTATGGTTGGAACTTAGAATTGCATGGCAGTTTACTTTAGCTTTCAATATTTGTCTTATAGAGTCTTAGATGCTCTTGTAATGTTCCCTTTTCCGAATTAAATCAAATTAGAGAACCCGAAGCCTATTTTTATTTCCCATAGGATAGAGGGGGATTTAAAAGGGGAATAATATAGTAATAATTTATTAAGTTGTCCAATAAGGTACTTTAAGTTATAACTTCGGAAAAAGGACACTTAATTTATTATTATTGAATGGGGCCAAAAATAAATATTGGATACATGGCCAAAAAGGTAATTAATAATTGTAAGTTTGGAAAAAGGTGAATATTCAATTAAAAGAAATATTAAGTAGGTCTAGGGTTTGGATTGAAATGTGATTAAAAAGGAACTGATGGAAAAAGAAGAGGCATTCTATTCATTATCAAAATCAAAACCCTTATTTGCAAAGCTTGGACAATTTGTTCATCTTTTTCTAGAGGATGAAAACTTTCCTGTTTCCAGGGGATTAAAGGACAAAAACCCTCTAGTTTCTAGAGATTAAAGGGATGAAAACCCTTCGATTCTCCTATTGGTCATTCCACCTAGGAATCATATTGTGCTCAGATTTAAGATTTTCTATTTTTTTACCGCTATAGTACATACACTACAGTAAATTTGTACTGCTACAGTACCTGCGCTACAGTAAATCTAGACTTCTATAGTACCCTCGCTACAATACTCACAATACGGTAAATCTGGACTGATATAGTGTGTAATGTTCCTTAGTAGTAATAACTAAAATTTTATTGCAACTTAGCTAAGAATACTTGCAATAATTAGCCTACTCAAATGAAATTGAACAAGTACACAAATGCTTAATGAAACCCAACTTCAAATGCTTTATTTTGTTGATGAAAATGATGCAATTACAAATCAAGGATTCATTGTCCACTGTGACAGTCATGTACTGAAATGAAATCAGACCTTTAACTTATTACAATTGACTACAAATATGGGATCTATTGATAGCCCAATAATGGAATATGGTTGCCAAATGGATGCCAAGTAATTCCAACGCTCAATGAGCCTTGTAACACCTTCAAATGGTACTGTATACTGGCTTTTATGACTGATGCAAGTGACTAGAAACATTCTATACAACTAGCAACAAGCGTGACACAAGATTTATCACCAAATCTTCTCCAAAAGTCCAGTGATAGGCTTCTAGACTTTAGTGAATTGGCTGAAATGATCTTCAAGGGTTCTTAATCAATGATTGATGTCAAACTCACTGATTGTAGCCCTTTGATTGGCTATAGCAGCTTCTTCAATGACTGTAGTAAGGGTGTAATGGCTGGGAAGTGTTCAAATATCCAAGATCCTTGATACAAACCCTTCAACAATGATCTCCAATACTCTCTATCTCTCCTAATACTTGCAAGTTTGAATTCAATGGTGAAATTAGAAGCAATATCACCTCATAATTCATAGGGGGTCATCTCCCTATTGGCAAGGGCACATCTCCTTGCAAGAAAGCATAAAAATCAGAATCTTCAAGCTTGAAATGAATAGAAAAAACATACCAAATCAGTCATGTCCTCAAATGAAATGATGTCCTCTATTTATTCTTCTCCTCTACTGATTGGACTTGTGTATTGATAGATGTGATTCTCCTTGGGTAAATATAATTGCATTCTCATTGATTTATCCTCTCATGATGACTTCTTCTCTTGGACAAATATCCTCATGTCTAGGCGAATGGGATTGTATTGGCATTAAATGCTTTTCTTCTATCATGCATCGATCCTATGTCTTCCACTTGTCTTGGCAAATACCTTTCGCTCTATCTTTTCCTTGGTGAATGTATCATGCTTGGCCGAACCTCCATCATGGGCGAATGATATTGAATGCATTTGAAAGCCCCATATGATTATTTGGCTTGGGCAAATACCTCTATCTTGGGCGAAGTTCCTCATCCTAGGAAAATATGTCATGTCTTTGGCAAATGTAACATGTCTATGAGGCTGAATCCTTTCCTTGAGGCCGTTGGCACCTCTTTCAATGCAAATAGATCTCCTTTAGTGCTATTTGCACCTCTATGCAAGTCTCCCTTAATCATTCCTTGGGCGAATTATCTTTGAATCCTTTATCTTGGCCAATTAAATGCTAGTCGATGCTCTTGGAGGTAGAATATCACATGATCCAATGAATTCCTTATCCCATGTGAATGCCTTTTTGAAATGAACATTTGAAATTTGAACTCTATTTCCCTTCGAGTCAATTGGTGAAGTGCCATGATGCATAGCTTGGACCTATCACATATTTGAACCCTTTTTGCTTATCTTGGACCCATCTTAACCTTCATAGGAATCGATTATGGAAAATGTAATTAAAGATTTCATTTTGCCCTCCATTATAGGTCCTACCCCCTCTAAGTATGAGAATTTGCAATTCCCACACTATGAAGTGCTAAAATAATACTTGGCTTAAAAATGGGGACATTACAAGTCTTCTCTCCCCAAGATTGCTTGTCCAAGCAATCATCAATGGATACCAGGATCCCAAACCCATCTCTCCTTTCCACATGAACTCACATATATTATCTCAAAGATGTTGATGTAGATGATCCTGAGACCTCTTCCACTGTCAAATGAAGTGAACACATCTATGCACAAATTCCTCACCCAAATGATGAAGCAATTCCTCCACTCAAAAATGTAGAAGCCACTATCAAACACTGACCCGTCCAAACTAAAAATGAAGATTGATATCAAGAACCTTTGGTGAATGATAAATACAATCATGAATGAGAGTGAATCCATCCATATTATCTCGTTGTAGTAACTCAAAACAACAACATACCAACTGAAAATGTCACTGAAAATGATATAGAAGGTGTGATCCAAAGTGTATGCAAACACAACATTGCCATCGGCCTTTTCTTTTGCCACGATATCCCATTTTCCTACATTGAAAAATGTCCTCAACTCTGTTGTACTAAAACTGAACCCACAAATGTTCAGTGATAATTTATCACTAGTAATCCATGAAACCCTCAAATATGCATCACCAAGAAAGTGAAGTGGGTGGTCAAGAGGAATCCAAGCATCCTTCAAGACTGATTGGTCTTCAAAAATGTCTTCATATGTGCCTCCAAAGGTTGCTCCATGATGATCAATGGTTTCCTTAGCCTTATCGTGCCAAAATTTATACTTCTCTTATATCTCTTTCCCATCTCTAAAGTTCTGATATGAAAAATCAGAATGTATAGTGCCCTACTTTTCCATAGGATAATCATCTCCAAAGCTCCAATTTGTCATGCCAACATTAGTAGGACATAAACAATTTTCCTCCAACAGTGTTAGCAAGTTCATATCATCAAAATTTAGAGTCATATAGCTGTTGTTCTCAAACAAATCAGAAGTTATAACATTCAAATGTCCACCTTCAATTATGCCCCTAATCATAGACTTGGTTGTCCTATGGTGAGGTAAAGTGTACCTGAGAGCTACTTGTTACAAATCTGAAACCATCTTACCAAATCCCATAATGACGAAAGGATAGTGACACCTCAATGTGCTATCCATGCCAAACCATTCTTCAATATTATTATATCTCCAAGGAATATGTAGAATCTCTAGAGTATCCTTCATCAATGAAATCATTCCTATTAAGCAGCTGGTATAAAACTGGACAACGAACTCATAACTAAAAATTAAGTCCAAATGAATGTCAATGTCATCACTAACACTCAATGGTGAGTGAACATTATCCATAGGCCCTTTTTCCAAGATGTATACATGATCCACACCTCTACAAAGCTCCCAATCATCCGCTGTCCTCCAAGTGTTATGAAGGATCTCTATGTGTGATGTAATCAAACAATCATCTCCTATCAATGTGTCAATGTATATTCATTCACATGTAAATGTTTCTCTAGTGTGCATTATCAAATTTTGGAATATCAAAGAGTCACTAGATAGATAGGACTCATCCAATGCTCTATGAATGATCAATGACCAACACAAATCTTCATCTCTCATATCTCTATCCATAGGCATATCACTAGTGGTTACTCCACACGATATCTTCTCCATATTACCAACCAAGTCTACCATGTGAATCTTCAAATGGATTCCAAAAAGAGATGATAACAAGTTCTCATGAGACCATCCATGTGAACAAACCAATAGCAAATCTGATTGCTTTACTTGACGAACCTCCATACAAGGCTTATTCCTCATATGCCACATGTCTTGAATCTTTCTTGTCTCAATCATGCCATGGTGTATCAAATAAAAAATCTTAAGCCTTGAATAATTCATATACTCAACATATGTGATGACCAATAAAGTGCCAAAGGTAGGAAGAGTCATCCCACTCTTATTATCATGAACAGTAACTACCCCCGATTGATTTTGCAAGAGTGAAGTACTGATGTCCCAAATCAGAAAATCAGAATGAAATTCAAACCTTTTTATAATGCCTTTATCTCTCTCAAACGCCTTATTCATTATTGCATGCTTGTCTTCAAATACCGGTCCCATATGAACCTCTTCACATGCCTCAAGGTTGAATTTGTTGGCTATCACATCATGAAGTAATGGAAGCAAGAAACTGTTATTATGAATCAGAAAATTAGACCTCATATCATACTCAATTGTGTTACCTTTTGCCAATTCAATCATATCCCCTATCAAGGATGAATAGCCATCAACAAGGGCTGATCCATATGATGTTACCCAATGACAATCATGTGTATCATGTGCTTCATGGCTGCAAACAAAACCTTCATAGGTGTAGTCCTTCTTTGCCAAAATCAAAACCTCATCGAATTTTTGCAAAACTAGAGTTGAACTGCCTCTAAAGTCTAGAGCATTCCAACATGATGCTGACATCACTTTATGAATATCATCAAAAAGAGCTAGAGCTGCAACATTATGATTATCATTCACCTTTGGATGCTTTCCCAAATGATGTGATGCATGAAACTCAATATCTTCATGAAGAGTAGTTATTGGGCCATCATGAGTGTGCTTTTTCAATTCAACCTGCTCTTCATTGTACTCTATCAAGGAATCCGTATCATCATTTGCCTTTATATCTTTATTTGAATTACTCGTGCCATCCTCTTGTTCTTTGGTTGAAGCCTCAAGTAATCTTGCCTCTTTGTCCTCAAGGCTTATCTCAATACAAGTCTCTTCTCGTGCACCCTCTTTATGAAGTGGATCACATACCTTGTGGCTATTCTTGGTGGCAATCATCATGTCTTCTCTTTCCAAGTAAACTGAAATTTCTAATTTGCTCTCAAATGTGCCACTTGCATTACTTGCTTTCTTATCATCATGAAGAAAAGATGAAACAATGTTAGCATTCTCATAAGAACTTATACCTTTATCTGATTTATCTTCAACTTGTGCATTATTTTCATCATAAAACTCTTCATCTTCCAATTGTACAATTTCTATGCCACTGGTATAAGCATGCTTTTCAAATTCCTCATGAAGACTTTTGACCACTCTTTCATATTCAATCTCATGAATTTGAACGGAACTCTTGATCTTTTCCTTCTTAGAGCTGATTGTGCTTGTTCTTCTAGCTTGTACATTCTTCTGATTAAACTTGTTACCAGTCAAAGCTTGAAACATCCTTTCTATATTGATACTTGTTTGTCGTATGCTTGCATTTGTCCGTTGTTGGTGTGCTTCCATTCTACATTAGCTATCTGTCATTCTTTTTTGACTATCAATCATTTCTCTCATCACATCCTTATCAAACGGAAATGAACTCATGGACGCAAACCCCATCGAAAACCCTCCAGGCTAGCAAGATTGTAGCTTTGATACCACTGTAATGTTCCTTAGTAGTAATAAATAAAATTTTATTGCAACTTAGCTACGAATACTTGCAATAATTAGCCTACTCAAATGAAATTGAACAAGTACACAAATGCTCAATGAAACCCAACTTCAAATGCTTTATTCTGTTGATGAAAATGATACAATTACAAATCAAGGATTCGCTGTCCACTGTGACAGTCGTACTGAAATAAAATAAGACCTTCAACTTATTACAATTGACTACAAATATGGGATCTATTGATAGCCCAATAATGGAATATGGTTGCCAAATGGATGCCAAGTAATTCCAACGCTCCATGAGCCTTGTAACACCTTCAAATGGTACTATATAGTAGCTGTTATGACTTATGCAAGTGACTGGAAACACTGTATACAACCAGCAACAAGTGTGACACAAGATTTATCACCAAATCTTCTCCAAAAGTCCAGCGATAGGCTTCTAGACTTTAGTGAATGGGCTGAAATGATCTTCAAGGGTTCTTATTCAATGATTGATGTCAAACTCACTGATTGTAGCCCTTTGATTGACTGTAGCAGCTTCTTCAATGACTGTAGTAAGGGTGTAATGGCTGGGAAGTGTTCAAATATCCAAGATCCTTGATACAAACCCTTCAACAATGATCTCCAATACTCTCTACCTCTCCTAATACCTGCAAGTTTGAATTCAATGGTGAAATTAGAATCAATATCACCTCATAATTCATAGGGGGTATCTCCCTATTGGCAAGGGCACATCTCCTTGCAAGAAAGCATGAAAATTAGAATCTTCAAGCCTGAAATGAATAGAAAAAACATACCAAATCAGTCATGTCCTCAAATGAAATGATGTCCTCTATTTATTCTTCTCATCTCATGGCCGATTGGACTTGTGTATTGATAGATGTGATTCTCCTTGGGTAAATATAATTGCATTATCATTGATTTATCCTTTCATGGTGACTTCTTCTCTTGGATGAATATCCTCATGTCTAGGCGAATGGGATTGTATTGGCATTAAATGCTTTTCTTCTATCATGCATCAATCCTATGTCTTCCACTTGTCTTGGCAAATACCTTTCGCTCTATCTTTTCCTTGGTGAATGTATCATGCTTGGCCGAACCTCCATCATGAGCGAACGATATTGAATGCATTTGAAAGCCCCATATGATTATTTGGCTTAGGCGAATACCTCTATCTTGGGCGAAGTTCCTCATCCTAGGCAAATATGTCATGTCTTTGGCAAATGTAACATGTCTATGATGCCGAATCCTTTCCTTGAGGCCGTTGGCACCTCTTTCAATGCAAATAGATCTCCTTTAGTGCTATTTGCACCTCTATGCAAGTCTCCCTTAATCATTCCTTGGGCAAATTATCTTTGAATCCTATGTCTTGGCCAATTAAATGCTAGTCGATGCTCTTGGAGGTAGAATATCACATGATCCAATGAATTCCTTATCCCATGCGAATGCCTTTTTGAAATGAACATTTAAAATTTGAACTTTATTTCCCTCCAAGTCAATTGGTGAAGTGCCATGATGCATAGCTTGGACCTATCACATATTTGAACCCTTTTTTCTTAGCTTAGACCCATCTTAACCTTCATAGGAATCGATTATGGAAAATGTAATTAAAGATTTCATTTTCCCCTCCATTATAGGTCCTACCCCCTCTAAGTATGAGAATTTACAATTCCCACACTATGAAGTGCTAAAATAATACTTGTCTCAAAAATGGGGACATTACACAGTGAAATCAATACTGCTATAGTGAAATTCATACAACAATTAAGAGGTGTTGGACACTGAAAAACTAGTCATAAAATTCATGATTCATGCCATACAAATCAGCCTCGAGACCATATAGCTACAATAGTTAATAAAGCTTCAGAAATCAGGCTTTATTTAGTTTCTTTGAAATTATAATCATTCCAAAAATAGTAAATCTGGACTGCTACAGTGAAATCAATACCACTATAGTGAAACCCATACAACAATTAAGAGGTGTTTGGCACTGAAAAACTAGTCATAAAATTCATAATTCACACCGTACAAATCAGCCTCGAGGCCATATAGCTACAATAGTTGATAAAACTTCAGAAATCAGGCTTTATTTAGTTTCTTTGAAATTATAATCATTCTGAAAATTGATTGTAAGCATTCTACTTAGGCAGAAAAATAAATATAGAAGGGGTTTCATTGAAATTCTAAATTCATTCTGAGCATTAATTATAGTCATTTTTTTTAATGAAGAATAAATACAAGGGTTTCAAAGGAATTATTTTGCATAAATAAATCAGAAATTTACCTGTTACCATTCATATTCTTTGTTATTCCGTATTTTGTGCAAATTGGAAAACAAAACAAAAAATCATTGGTTTATCAAATATCTAGAAAAGGCATTTTTCAACTCTCCTTGCTTTGCACTATTTCAGACTGTGTTTTCCTATTCAAAACCCCTTGAGCATAGCTTGATTATTCTACTAGCTTGGTGTTGGGTAAATTATTGGCTTGAGTCCATTCTCACTCTATTTCCACTTTCCCCAATTTGGCATTCAGGATTACAGCCTATCCTAGAAAGCTAGCTAACACATATCCTATCTCTTGCCTTAATATAAGCTGATCCCAAAGATCTCAACCTGTTGTGAGCCTCATATGAGTTGATCCCAAAGATCTCAACCTATTGTGAGTTGTGTTGACAAAAGGAGCATCAATAGCGATGCATGTGAAAAATAAAATCTCTCTTGCCTTCTATGTGCTTTAGTGATGAGCCCTCATAGCTTATTGGTTGTGTAGGGGTAGAGAAAGGGGGATCAAACAAAAAGTGCAAAAATGCAAAATTCAAAAGCTTAAAATTTCAAAGCAATTTCTTCAAAATGCAAAATCAAAATGTAGTGCTCAAGCTCAAAATCCAAAAGCAAGCAAATGCAATGCAAATCTTATAGTCTAGGCCAACAAAAATAAAAGTAATGCAAAGAAAGTTTATGCATTCCTTATCAACCACAATTGCTTTAGGTTTATCTTCTTACTGAGTTTTCCCCTCCTTGGTTTGTTTAGTTGGTTATCTTGGATTGGGTTGGAAAGTTGATGATGTCTAATTTCCTCATCCTCTAGAGTAGTCTGAACCTAAGTCAATCCTTTGCCCTCCATCGAGCTTGCACTCCATTGCTTTTGTTCCTTGCATCTTACATTTCGCCTTTTCTGTAGAAAACTTGAAACATGTCAAATAAGAGTAGTAACTAATTCTCTAGCAAGACTAGCATCATATAGCATAGTAAATTTAATAGGAAAAAATAATACATTTGTTGTATTTGATCTAGGCATCACATAGCTACATATAGATCTCATAAATAACATAGCATAAAATTATAATAAACATATATGTGCATAGGCAGAAAGAAAAACATCATAACAAATCACATCTCATAGCATAATGGTAAAAACTAGAACTTGTCTACAGGCATATGTCTGTCAAAACATGTCATATCTAATCAGTTGCTTGCCATAGTCCAAATTTGGCTGCATAGGGTGCCTTAACCTAATTTGCTTGTCTAGGATAACTTTGAGTGCCTACTTGTTTGGACCCTTATCCCTCCCTCTTGCTAATGTTTCAAAAGCTCCCAATGTTCTTTTTGGCAAGTCCTATCATCCTTGGAACTGTTTTTAGCCAGTTCTTGCAGTTCTATAGTTTTTGCTTGTCATAGCACCATTTTAGCAGCCTCTCCCATCTAGGATTGCCTATAGTAGCACCCTATCAATCATGACACATTTGCTATAATCATTGCATTTACATTTCAGCATCTTTTTGTAACATAGCAATTCCATTTTCAGTGGCTTAATAATTTTTTGTAATATAACAACATTGCAATTCTTGCTTGACAATTTTTCAGTTTGTAATTTTATAACATTTCAACATTCCTCATCATACACAACATTTCTTATCAAATGGTAAAATGGATTAACAATACTATCTTTAGACAATGTTTCTTGTTAGGCTAACCCTTTTGTAGGTTTTCTGCACATGCGATCGACTTTAAGCATACACCTCAACCTCAATCTTGCATGAATAGTAAGTTTTTTCATCTTTCATTTCAAGTAAAACACTTTGCAAATATTTCCATGCTACTACACTTGAATCTATCTTTGTCATTTTGTAGGAATTAGAGTTGGAGGGCCACACATAGTATAGGTACTATCTCTTTGTCTTGGCTGGCATGGTATGTTCTCCCATCCCTCATTTTATAGTGGTTTTTCTTAAAAGTTTATTATGCTACATTTGAATATAGTTTTGTTGCTTTTACAGAACCTCAACAATTGAGGCGAAACAGGCGAAGCACCCTTGATCCTAGCTTAGCTTTGGAAAGTGACACTTGCACTTTCATTGCACTTCATCTATTTTGAGGGAGCAATATATAAGTACCCACTTTTGCACGTCATAACTTAGGCCAATAGTTCCATGTCTAATGATGATTAAATACCTGTCCTAAGCCATTATAGCATATAAAAGTGACCACTAGTCTTGATTACCAAAACATCTCTCATTGGTCGAGTCCCCTAGGTCTTCCTTAGCAAGTTTCTCATTCGACGTTAAATTCATCTTTGTGCATGACATTCTAGCTGAGGGCAACCATCATCTAAAGTATAGTTAGGTTAGGGTACGGGGTAGCAACTTGAAATTTCTTTGTGGTCAATGATTGTCTTTTTTGCCTTATTTTTTGAGCCATGATAAAATCACCCCTTTTACAGAGGATGCTTGTGAAACTATCCCATCAATTTTGATTGTCTTTTTTCCCTTATTTTTTTAACCACGATGAAACTGCCCCTTTTTTATAGGTGATAGTTGTGAAACTGTTGCACCAATTTTGATTGTCTTTTTTTCTTTATGTTTTTGTGCCATGAAGAAACTGCCCCTTTTATAGGTGGCAATTACACCACATCAATTTCGCAACCACTACGATAGATTCAGTTGTATTCGGGTGGTCTTGAAAGTGCCCTGTTTGTTTTGTAATTGCTTGTCTGCTAAGAGTGGCAATTTTGCTTGATTTTCTACAAATTTCTAGAATTTTTTAGGCTTGGAATTTCCTTTACCTTCTTTGAGTGCGTTCTTGTCCCCATTTTCTATATATTTATGCTTTGTAAACAAATTAGGGGAGATTGAGCCATTTTTTAGTGATCGATTATTCATTTTTTTAAGAAGAGTTGTCAAGTACTCTGTCTCTCGTATCTTGCAACCCATTGTGCTTATTGATCTTTCACCACCATTTTGCAACTTATTCTTTGTAGGTGTTTCAATCTAATCATCAACTACAACCAATCTACATTGGTTTACATTCTAGTCATGTAGCTTGTACTTGTAATGTCCCCAATTTGTGAAGTATTCAAAGAAGAAGAAATTCAAATATTTAATTTGAAATGGGCATCCAAAATTATCTATGCTAGGTCGGCCTTGTGAGGAGAAGTCAGGTTCCTTAAGAAAAATAATAATAAAATAAGGAGAAACCAATCTCTAAGTCAGCCTAGAGCAGAGTAGGTCGACCAAAGAAGAAAAATCACTTAAAGCATGTTGGCCTAAATTGAGGTGAGCACCAATCCTTGCTTGGGTTGGCCCAATCTAGAGGAAGAAATAAAATTTAAATTATTTGAGCGCTAAGATTTGTTAAGGTTGGCCCTCTTTGAATTTTAGGCACCAATATTTAATTAAGTCAGCTAGATTCAAGTGAGCGCCTATCTTGAAGGAAGTGAAGGAGGTTGGCCTAGGAAATTAAGAAAAAAAGAAATTAAAAAAAAAATTGTCTTGAGGTCGGCCATAAATTGTAATAAGGCGAATTTCATGTATAAATAGAGGAGGTTGTGAGTCATTTGATCATGCATTAGACTTGGTTTTTATTTCAGTTTAGTCTGCACTTTTGAGTAGCCTATTCCAAGGACGAAAACCCTTGAAAAAAGAGGTGAGTTGGATGAAAACCCAATCTCCTGTTGGGAAGACTTCATGACATAAGTCTGATTGCACTTCATTGGAGAGTTTGAAGGTTTGTTGAGCATTCACGATTCATCTTTCATAGCAGAGTTGTTGAAGACATTGATTGAAGACTTTATTGAAGATCTTTGTGGAGTTTGAAGACATTTTTCATAGCAGATTTGGTTGAAGATATTGTTGAAGACTTTGCATCAACTAGGAGTGCTACTATTGAAGATATTGAAGTTCATTCACACTACATTTGAGCGTCACCCTTGAGGAGTCTTCACAGATTACAAATCAGATCTTAGAGCAGTTGCTTTCAGAGTTGCAGATTAGTTATAACAGCAGTCTCAAACCCTAGCCGCCACCATTGTTTGAGTGCCCATACATTTTGCTAAGGTGCATGGAGCTGTAGGAGGAATTTGCCATTGTTTGAAGGCTGTATTTTTTATTGTTTGGCAACATAGTCATCATTATCAAGGCTGATCTACATTCATGGAGCATCATTAAGGGTGCGTTGGAATTGTTGAGGGAGATCGCCACTTGTTAGGTGTGTGAATTGGTCTTTGGCATCACTTTGATCATCATTGGGAGGCCTTACAGCTAGCAGCCCATAGACAGTAGTTTGGCATCATATATATCATTCTTGAAGACACTTTGCCATCATTCCACATCAGCAATCAGCATATCAGCCAAGACAAACTACAAATATTAGTGTCAGGGATCCATCCTTTGAAGGCCTCATTGATAGCTATCATCATCAACATTAAAGGCCGAATTGTGTATGAAGAGGTTTGCCCACTTTGTTGTTCGTTTGGTATCATTCTTGGTATGTTGAATCCAACCTTAAATTCTGATTTGTAACAACAATTTGTTGGCCATGTTGGGCCAAGGGTTTTGATGTAATGTCATCCATACAATTACTATTGTGTAGCAGCAGACTGTTAATTCAGAAAAATCATACTTGTCTCATCTATATGTTGCATCTTGATGTCATATATTGTTGAATGGGTTCATGATTGAAGTCATCATCACAAGGATTTTTTTTTTATTTGTAAGCGTTGGAGGTCACAAGGGGGACCTCCTCCCCATCAACATATCCACTTAACCAACTTAATCAACTTAGAAGCCACATAGAAACCACATGTTACTTGGGGGATTCGAACTTGGATCCCCATCATGAGAACCTTTGGCCTTTGCCATTCAAGCACAACCTCGTTCACATCATCATAAGGATTTATTATTGCTATGTTATTTTGAGCAATTTGTATGCATATGTGTTTGCTATCCATCACTATTTGAATCAGAAAAAGAGAAATCAGACATAGGACTTGAGAAGGAAATTGAAGTGCAGATATAAAAATTAGAATTCAGTCCTAGGGTTTCATGTTTTAAAATTGCAAATTCAGAAATCTTGGTTAAAACCTAGTTTGGGACATTACCCAAGAGTTTTGATGTAATGTCATCCATACAATTACTATTGTGTAGCAGTAGACTGTTAATTCAGAAAAATCATCCTTGTCTCATCTATATGTTGCATCCTGATGTCATACATTGTTAAATGGATTCATGATTGAAGTCATCATCATAAAGATTCATTATTGCCATGTTATTTTGAACAACTTGTATGCATATGTGTTCAATGCACATCATTGTTTGAATCAGAAAAAGAGAAATCAGATCTAGGGAATGAAAAGGAAATTGAAGTGTAGATAATAAAATCATAAATCAATCCTAGGGTTTCATGTTTGAAATTTGAAATTCAGAAATTTGGAGAAAATCCTAGAACAAGACATTACAATGGTATCAGAGCTTGGATCCTGCCAGCCTGGAGGGTTTGGAAAAATCTATCCTATTAGCATTCATGAGCATAAGATCTGAAGTCAAGTCCTCCTACACTTGGATGTGACTTGACTCGATTTTATCCTTGCATGTTATGTGGAAAGGATTTGACCTCACTAGGGGATTATAAATCAGCTTGGTTGCATATCTATTTGGGTATTAATTATGGCATCATTCATTGAAAAAGATGTGGGAAAGAAGCTTCGTGGAGCAGGTAGTAGACTTGAAAATCCATCTCAGCCAAAAGATGCACTTCTTAGCACCTTGGAGGAAGTAGAGGAATGACTTCACATGGTGGATCAATCACCCTCTCTGTCAACGATATCTGCCTTAGTCCTGGAAAAATATTCCTTGGTTAAGAAAAGGTTGTTAAGACACCATGATAAGGAGATAAGACTTCTTGTTACTTCATGTGTGAGTGAAATCATAAGGATTTCAGCACCTTAAGCTCCTTATAGCTATAAGTTGATAACACATTGAAAGAGGTAATTTGGTTGATGGTGGATAGCTTCCAGGATCTTGGTGATATCACATGTTCTCACTTTTCACAAAGGATTACTATACTAGAAGTCTTTACAAAGGCTAGATTGAATAATATTATGTTGGATTTGGAATTGAAGGTTTGGATTGACATAATGTTTCTCCATTTCTTTGACACTGTCAGAAAAGAACATGCTGATAATGCTATTGCAGCCATGCAAGACATCATGGTTTCGACTATTGATGAGAGTGATAAGGTGCCACAATAACTTCTTTTTATTCTATGGGATAACATGAAGAAGGATGACCATGTCAAAAGGACTTAGCTAAAAGAGGGATTGTTTGGTGTAAAAAAAAGTTGAAACCTCTCTTGATTAATGAAGAGGAGTTTATGGCAGAACTTATGGATGAAGAATCACTTGATTGTGAATTGCATAAAGAAGACAAAAATCAATTAACATGCAGCCCTAAAGAGGATATGGACACAAGTTCACTTCAGCCCTGTGAGGACAAGATTGAAGAAGATTTATCTGTCAAGGCTACAAATGAAGAGCACATGCCACTTCAAGATAACTACAAGATTGACAAAGAGGCACTTGATGAAGAGCACACGACATTTCAAGATGAATGCAAGATTGAAGAAGAGTCACCTATTGAAGTTACAAATGATGAGTACATGAAGATTGAAGAAGGTAGCACCATGGAGTTTGACAAACCAGCCATGTTAGATCAGCTACATGAGGGTATGGGCTCGTGTGATGTTTCATCAATTGAGCCTAGCATTGCTTCATCACCTTCACATCCTTTTGGCAAGGAATCAAATTGTGGTTTGGGTCTCCTTGAGTCAGATCTTGCTCATACCTGTGTGAGCAATTCAAAAATTTCATTATGTGGTGAACAAGGTGAATTTGATAGGACTGATTTGACATTGCAAGACATGGAGAATCATTTGATGGTTAAGGAGGATTTAGCGGTGCACTCTCTTTTTGGATCGGCCACTGTTGAAGGACATGATCCTACCCACTACTTTGGTGGTAACCCTTTGATGGAATATGATGGTCTAGTTTTTACACACGGGTATGATGGAGAAGAGGCTATGGAAGAAGCTGATTTGGTGATGCATGACTATGTGGACCAATCAAAAAATGTATTTCAAAATGATGGTTTAGAGTCATATAGTTTGAAGGATCAGCTGAAAGTCACAGAGGATATGATTGTTGCAGCCTTGGTACATTTTGATGACACACTCATAGGATCGTTGAAGTCCTCTACTGGAAGGCCCAAATTGAGAAGAGACAAAAAGGCATTGAAGGAGTAACTTCTCTTGCAGATTTGTAGGTAGTCAAATAAGCTTTGGTGCCAATGAAATCTAATTTCTTGCAATTACTTTCAGATAGGGATCACATTTTCAAGATTGTCGGAGTGTATGCTAATGCTTTGAAAAGGAAAGAGGATGAAGTTGATAAGCTCATCTTGGAGCTTAGGGATACCAAGGAGGCATTGGAGAATACACAGATGGCTCTTGAAGAAGCAGAAGGTCAACTTTATTGTAATGTCCCCATTTTTGGAGTGATCACTACCAGAGGAAAGGAGGACTTGCCTACACACTTAGGAGGATTTGGAGGGCACATTGAGGTTTGAAGGTATTCTCCTAACGTTGATGATATGACTCCTTCATTTACTATCATAATTATACCTTGGAGTGAACCTGGAAGAGTCACAAATATGGAGATTTGTTAGTGGGAGTGTGGAGACTTGTCATAATCTTGCCAAGAGATAATATTGTTTCATGTGGATGCCACTTTGATTTATGAATAAGTGATATAATGTTTTCATTCATGCCTAGAGATGGATAAGTTTGAGGTCTCATTCTACACACCACCTTTATGAAGGTTCACTTGATGTTTGGGTGCCTAACGGAGATACAACTAGCATTATTCCATACCATCCTTGGCGGCACTTGAAGGAGAAATAAATGATAGTAAATTCATATCTTTAATTTGAATTTACTTGGGCGCTCAAGAGATACTAATGTTGGTCGGCCCTCTTGGAGGGAAAAGCAATAATAAAAAAGGAAAATATTCCTCTAGGTTGGCCAAGAGGAAAAGATGACTTGAATCATGTATAAATACAAGGACAAATGTGGCATTCAAAACATCATTCGACATTCATTCATTCATTGGGTGTTTATCTCTTAGCATAAGGATCTTGGGAAGAAAACCTGAAGCATCCCAGGAGGAGTTGGACGAATACCTAGCTCATCCATTGGAGGATTCCGTGACGGGGATCTACTTGTGCTTCATTGCTTGTTGGGCAGATTTTCATATCAGATTTGGAGATCACTCTTGAGAGCTTCTCTTGGCATGGCTTGGTGCATATTGACTAGGGCTTACCCTAGGTTTGGAGCGCTACATCTTGGAGGAGGAGCGACTTCACTTGGAGGCAACTTGGGTGATGTCATTGTTGATTAGGGTTTGATTTACAATAGATTTTGGAGTAGCAAAGTTTCAGACCTAATTCGCCCTTGTTGGAGGATTTTCCATTGGTGGTTGTGGTGTCATTTGCATAGAGTTTTGCCCTAATTGTGGAGCATCATTGGAGGAGTATTTTGGGAGGTTTGTTGGCTTCTTTGGCATCACTTTCTAGGGCAACAAACCCTAGCAGACCTAAGCGCATCATTTGGAGGAGACTTCTTGGTGTTTGATGTTACATTATCTTAGGGTTTCAAGCCCTAATTGGAGTGCCACACCTTGGAGATCATTTGCCGTCAATTAGAGATCATTTTGCTTATGTTTTGGTATGCAGAACCTTAGGGTTTATATCTGATTTGTAGCTGGGCATGTTTGGCTTGATTGCCCATGACATTTGATGTATTTGAAGACTTCATAAGATCTGATTTATAGCAGAAGACTTCTGATTTACATTTTCAATCATTGTGGTTGTGAATTGAAGTGGTTTCATTGTGTATTTCATTGTGAAATTCAAGTATATGATTGACTATCATGTTGACAATGTTTATATGATGATTTGATATGTTTTATGGGTTGTTATAAGTGTTTGTTTAAGTCTGATTTGAAAAGCAGAAGTTTAGAAAATAAGGGTTTAAGCAGTAAATCAGAATTCAGAAATTAGGAAAGCTCAGAAATCCAAACTTGAAGAAAATATCCCCATTTGGGATATTACATTTATGTTGTCAAACAATTCAGGAAGAAAAAAAGAGAGGAAATGGTTGAGAAAATCAAACAAGTGATTGAAGAGATTGATAGAATTCAAGAGGAGTTTAATCTAGCTCATATCGCCAGGAAATCAGGATGTGGAAGTTTAGATCAGCAGGAAGATTGGACGAGCATGAGGATAATGACAGTATTCAGTTTTTTGATAACCCATTGTTTGAGATGGATCCTGAAATAACTTTTGATAATCCACTCTTTGAGTCAGTTTATGGAGTATCTCTTGACTTTGATAATACAAGAGAGATGTGGGATCCAGATGTGGAGTGTAACCATGAGGTGGAACATGTTGAAATGACTGTTGGCCAACCCAGGATTGTTGGTGGTTTGCTTCCTACAGTGAACCTTATTGGATTGGATCATCATGGTTTGATGGTTGTCTTTGTGGGTCTACCACAAGGAAAGGAGTAGTATTGTGGTTTGGAGACCATGGGTGTCGAAGCCTCAAGCATCATCGAATACACTCTAAATGGAGTCCACACGAAGATCAGAGTAGTGCAGCGTCAAAATGGTGGAATTTCTTTTGGGGTTAGTGTCTATGCAAAGGATTATCTTTGTGGGTTATTGGTGACAGAGGACGATTGAAGAAGCATACCTTGGAGCAATGCTAATACTATTGATATCTCTTTTTGCAATCATCTCATAAGTTCATTTGAAATTCTGCAAATAGATTGGAGGGAGATTTTGAGCAAATTTCATAATTCTTCTGTGTTAGTAACTCTTGGAAGAATGTTGTCAACCACTACTCGTGTAGATAGAGATTTGAGTGATGCAGATATGGTTTGGACTTTGATCATTCATGGAGCACTTGGAGAGTTTGCATGTGATGAGTCTCAACATGTTGATAACTCTTTGGCAGAGTTTGTAGTTGCCCTACTGCAGAGAATTTTTATGGTGACACTTGCCTTTTGTCGACATGCACTTGGGAGAATGGGATTGTAGCTGAACCATGACACTAGGTATGGAGGCATTGCTATGATAATTAAATTTGAGTCACTAATGTTGGTGTTTCAGCTAGACTGTGGTGTAGAGTTTGGAAGTAAGCATGATGGCATGAGGTTCCAGCCCTAGCCTAGGAGTACTACTTCATACTTGGATATGAGTTGGTTGTTCTATTACATGGAACATGGATTTCTTGCATAACTCTTGGATGACTACGGTTGTTCATGAGTTTGGAGGAGAGTTGTATCTTCTTCTCATCATTGGAGAATGGCATAGGGTTGATACTCTATCACCCTATGGCCTTGGCAGTGTTATTTGTATCCACATAGGTCTTATTTTCAGCCATGAGGTTGTTGTTGTTGCTGTAATGTCCCCATTCTCGGGTTCTCTTGCAATGCAGTTGGAGCTGACTTTCCAAGTTTGTGATAGCTTGATCATAGGAGTATTTCAATGTCACCAATGTGCTGATGTGATCAAGGGGAGCTGTATGACACTTTCTGGACAGATTTCAGACTTGTCTATACTTACTATTTATAGTAAGTGCTTGCATGGCGACAATCTTTCTAGGTTTTTCTAGGTTTGTTCTCTTCGGTCCTTGGAGAACACTGCTATTTATAGTAAGCAATAGCCTAGCACTATTCTTAGTGATTTGGTAGTCAATTGTTGGCTATCTCAGGTGTGCATCGAGCTTAGAGTTGTTAGGGGTTTTGTGGTGATGCTTTCAAAAGCATTTTCAGACTCTGTGCCGCACTTGCTATTTTTAGATAGTCACCTGACAACCTCTGTTTTAATTGTCCTGAGTCTTCTTTTACATGTTGGTATGGTCAGAGTTGTTCGATCAGTGCATTTCTATGCTTTCCGTAGCTTGGGACTATTATCTGGCAATTTAATTAATATTTCACTAAGGTTGCCTAAGGTTGGGAATTATTATCAGCAACTTAGTGTAATATTAATTATAAAGTAGCATTCCCTTCTTGCAGTGGATCATTTTCTATGGCATTGAGCTCAGTTGGTGTTTAGGACTACAGTGATGCTTTCAGATGTTTTTTCGGCTTCCCGGATTGCTCTCCAAACTTCTTGGAGAAGCCGTCTATTTTTAGAAAGTCACCCAGAGAGCTCCATTCTTCATCCCAAACATCATGGAGGGTGATGGTATGATTTATTTTGTAGTTCATTTAAGTTTGGGATTTTCCGTAAATTTGGTGAGTTATTAAGCCATTTAATTAATATATTTGCTTAAGTTATCTAAAGTTGGGATTATTAAAAGATAACTTAAGTATAATAGCTCTTTGGAAAGGTAATTAAGTGTTTTAAAAGATAGACACTTAAAAAAGGGCCTTACACATGAAATATTAATATAATTTCAAAAAAGGTCTTTTGGAGAGGTGAAATATGAAGAGGTAAAAAGAAAATAATATTCTATTTCCCTCAAAAGGTTATAAAAAGAGGATGAGAGCTCATTTGGAAGGTTATGCTTTGGATTTGATATTGTTATGCCGCTGGATTGAACCTAGAGTTCTTCCATTATCTCTTGAGGATGAAAACCCTCTTGCAAATTCTCGAGGACGAAAACCCTCTTGTAGATTAGGTGTGGTTTTATTCAGAAACTACCATTGTGCTAAAGGTGAAGCTATTGGAGCAATTTCATATAGAGTTTGCCTTTGTGCTGAATGGATTTTGCTGTGACTTGCATTTGTTTCTCTTTTGCTAGATTGATGCCCTTGTCTTGAGGTTTTGCAGTGGAGTTTGGTGTGTGGAGTTTGATAGTAATTTTGGCATTGGATTTTGGGTTGAAGTCATATGTTCTTTCCTTGAAAATCTTATGGATAATAATCTACATACCTAGGCACCATTGATAGTTGATGAGTTTGTCATG
The DNA here is from genome assembly GCA_027924645.1 of Cunninghamia lanceolata. Taxonomy (NCBI): domain Eukaryota; kingdom Viridiplantae; phylum Streptophyta; class Pinopsida; order Cupressales; family Cupressaceae; genus Cunninghamia; species Cunninghamia lanceolata. Next base: position 272,036 of record BSBN01001787.1, on the reverse strand, counting down.
AGATTGGAGGTGGAGAATCTATGATTTGAGACTGATGTAAGGTTTTGTTCATTGCTATCATAATATTTTCAGACCTGCAACAAAGCTATAGCAGTGTCAAAAGGGACTTCAATAAGAACTTCTTCCATAGTTTCTTGTATGGTATATTTTGGTGTTCATATTGATCAATTAGCATGTTTCCTTTCATCATTTATGTGATTTGCATGAGCTAACTTGTTTCATCAGTTCAATTAAGTTGGAAATCAGGGTTACTGAATGTTATTGCAGCCTATATTTATATTGTGACTATTTAATTTAGTTGCAAGGGTTACTGAATAAGTGGAAGTTCTCAATTGCTAGTTTTGGTTTTGAATGCTAAGTCAGAAGCACTTGTATGCTCTCACCTTGCCCACATCGGGATTTGGGTGATCAGAAGATTGTGGAAGAATCATTGTTGTAATTAAATCTCAGTATTGTTATCTGGATTTCAAAAAAAATTAGGGCAGCTTATTACATAGCTAGACAACCACTACGCCAAAAGCTCAGACTGGTGGTGAATGGTGCCCCCCATTGTTAAGGGCCAGTGGAAGGGCACATCTCCTAACTGTTGTTAGACAGTACACGAGGAGAACTTGGGCCACGAGCGTTGGTGGGACACATCACCCTTCGATGGGGCACATCACCCACCGCCAGCCTACGGGACATTATAGTTTGCTTGCCTTGAAGAGTCTCGACCTTGAGACCTCAGCGCTGATACCAAACTAGACAAGCACTACGCCAAAAGCCCAGATTGGTGGTGAATGGCACACCTCAGTGTTAAGGGCCAGCAGAAGGGCACATCTCCTAACCATTTCTGGATAGTACACGAGGAGACCTTGGGCCACGAGCGTTGGTGGGGCACATCACCGTTCAGTAGGGCACATCACCCACTGCTAGTCTATGGGACATTACAATAACTCTTGGAGGACAGCAGTTGTTTGCAAGTTTGGAGGAGAGTTACATCTTATTCTCATCATTGGAGAATGGCATAGGGTTGATACTCTATCACCCTATGGCCTTGACAGTGTTATTTGCATCCACATAGGTCTGATTTTCAGCCATGAGGTTGTTGTTCTGTTCTATACCAGCAACTTAGGAGGAGTTGATATACATTTTCTTGTACCTATGTTGGGTACTCTTCACATACATGGGTGATCTACATGAATGGGAGAGTTGTTTGGTGTTGCTAGCACTCTGAGTTGCTTTCATCTTTTCATGTTTGTCGTATGTGATGACATCGTGATTTGGGATCTAGGTGATGGCATGCTTGGCACATCACTTCATTGGGATCTTGATGAGTTGCTTCACAACTCACGAAGAGTTGGTGTTGATTTTGATAGAGTAGAGCAGCGGAAGCTTGGAGACATGTGGTTGTGTCTCAGAGTTCACATTCTTCATCAATTATTGACAGGCTTGGTTCACTTCAGGGTTTCAGATTGGTCTAGTATGGAGGCTTTGATGGATTTTACATTCATGGATGGAGCTTTTGGAGACTTGGAGACTTGGGTGCTTGTGGTTGATAGCATTACATTCTTTGGAGGATGGGGTCGAGTTAAGTTCGAGTGTGTATGGCTTCTACTACTGGAGTTCATTTCCTAGGGCATTCTTCATATTCTTCTTGGGAATTGCAGCCATAGGTTAAGGTTTTGTGTGACCATAGTGCATTTGATTGGATGGAGATACCTATCAATTGACACTATCTCATGGGATGCATGCTTGCTATTGCTTGAGGACAAGAAATCTTGGGAAGGGAGGACTATAATGTCCCCAATTTGTGAAGTATTCAAAGAAGAAAAATTCAAATATTTAATTTGAAATGGGCATCAAAATTATCTATGCTAGGTCGGCCTTGTGAGGAGAAGTCAGCTTCCTTGGAAAAAAAATAATAAAATAAGGAGAAACCAATCTCTAAGTCAGCCTAGAGCATAGTAGGTCGACCAAAGAAGAAAAATCACTTAAAGCATGTCGGCCTAAATTGAGGTGAGCGCCAATCCTTGCTCGGGTCAGCCCAAACTAGAGGAAGAAATAAAATTTAAATTATTTGAGCACTAAGATTTGTTTAAGGTCGGCCCTCTTTGAATTTTAGGTGCCAAGATTTAATTAAGTTGGCTAGATTCAAGTGAGTTCCTATCTTGAAGGAAGTGAAGGAGGTTAACCTAGGAAATTAAGAAAAAAAGAAAATAAAAAAAAATTGTCTTGGGATCAGCCAGCAATTGTAATAAGGCAAATTTCATGTATAAATAGAGGAGGTTGGGAGTCATTTGATCATGCATTAGACTTGGTTTTTATTTCAGTTTGATCTGCACTTTTGAGCAGCCTATTCCAAGGACAAAAACCCTTGACAACGAGGTGAGTTGGACGAAAACCCAATCTCATCTTGGGAAGACTTCATGATGGAATTCTAATTGCACTTCACTGGAGAGTTTGAAGGTTTGTTGAGCATTCATGATTCATCTTTCATAGTAGAGTTGTTGAAGACATTGATTGAAGACTTTATTGAAGATCTTTGTGGAGTTTGAAGACATTTTTCATAGCAGAGTTGGTTGAAGATATTGTTGAAGACTTTGTATCAACTAGGAGCACTACTATTGAAGATATTGAAGTTCATTCACATTACATTTGAGCATCACCCTTGAGGAGTCTTCGCAGATTACAAATTAGATCTTAGAGCGGTTGCTTTCAGACTTACAGATCAGTTATAACAGCAGTCTCAAACCCTAGCCACCACCATTGTTTGAGTGCCCATACATTGTGTTAAGGTATGTGGAGCTATAGGAGGAATTCACCATTGTTTGAGGGTTGTATTTGATTGTTTGGCAGCATTGTCATCATTATCAAAGGCTGATCTACATTCATGGAGCATCATTAAGGGTGCGTTGGAATTGTTGAGGGAGATCGCCACTTGTTAGGTGTGTGAATTGGTCTTTGGCATCACTTTGATTGTCATTGGGAGGCCATACAGCTAGCAGCCCATAGACAATAGTTTGGTATCATATATATCATTCTTGAAGACACTTTACCATCATTCCACATCAGCGATCAACATATCATCCAAGGCAAACAGCAAATATTAGTGTCATGGATCCATCCTTTGAAGACCTCATTGATAGCTATCATCATCAACATTGAAGGCCGAATTGTGTATGAAGAGGTTTGCCCACTTTGTTGTTCATTTGGTAACATTCTTGGTATATTGAATCCAACCTTCAATTCTGATTTGTAACAGCAATTTGTTGGCCATGTTGGGCCAAGGGTTTTGATGTAATGTCATCCATACAATTACTATTGTGTAGTAGCAGACTGTTAATTCAGAAAAAACATACTTGTCTCATCTATATGTTGCATCTTGATGTCATATATTGTTGAATGGGTTCATGATTGAAGTGATCATCAGAAGGATTCATTATTGCTATGTTATTTTGAGCAATTTGTATGTATATGTGTTCTCTGTCCATCATTGTGAATCAGAAAAAGAGAAATCAGATCTAGGGATTAAAAAGGAAATTGAAGTGTAGATAATAAAATCATAAATCAGTCTTAGGGTTTCATGTTTGAAATTTGAAATTCAGAAATTTGGAGGAAAACCTATAAGGAGACATTACAATACTCTACATTTCAGTGATCTCTTACTACCCTTGTCATTTGCTTGCTATCTCACCTTTGAGAGCCTTATATCTTAGTCCCCTCTATTTAGTTAATCGTCCATGATCAACTATTTACAAACATTATACAAAAATGGTGTTTTCTCCTAAGGACATTAGCATTATTGTTTTTCTTCAACTTGCTCTTGATCTCCATCATTTTGTTGATAGGTCAAGACTTAGTTAGGATTAATTTACTTTTATTTCAATTCTTAGATTAGTTCATTTGATTTTAGTAGATTAGTTTATTAGATTAGTAGATTGTAAATAGTTAGATTATTTCATGTATTAGATTAGTTTCATTTTATTTTTGTACTTCTTTTTATGTAATCGACGGACTCTACACTTCTGTTGGCACACAGACATGATTAAAATCAATTAAAGGGGACTCTAAACATCCCCCTGTGGCTATAAAACATTATGGCCTCCCTACACAAGGCACCTTAAACATTATTTCAGATCTTTGAAGTTCCCAATCAAGCTATCCAAATGTCGCTCCATCATATAGGGCAGCCTCCTCACAATTACAACTCATTGCTTAAAACATCAAGCACATTGAATAAAACATTTATGGCCTTCTAAGGCCTTGCTATTTGTTGTCCTATCATTGTGGCAGCCCCATGCACTTGGGATTTATTGCGTGACATTGTTGCAACCTTCAACACTTTGAATCTTCACAATCTCATTAAATTTGTAGCCTTCTAAATCTTGTCCATTCACTGTCCTGCATTGTGGTAGCCTTCAATATATGTCATTCATCATTGTGGCCCTTCTTTGTTATTTTACATTATTACAGCCTTCTATAAACATCTCTTACATTTCTCACTGAAAGATTTCAACATATAATACATACAAACATATTAGGACAGCCTTTAGTATGTTAGAAAACATTGCTTAAGCATTATAAACACTTCAAGAACAGGCAATGCAAAAATACAAATTGAAAATATCACATTGAATTTAATGAATATCCAACAATCCTTAATCATAGCAAAGCAACATTCACATTCAAGCATTGGACAAAAATGAACAAATCTGCAGCTTCAATTAAACTACCTAGTGAACTTTTTTCGTCAAACAGGGTCTTGCTAAGAGTTTCCTTCCTCTAGGATTCTCTTATGTACCCTTCGAGGGTTGATCTTGAGTCTCTTTCTTGAATATCAAGTGAATTCCAACAACTTGCTCTGGCATGACCCAAAGAGGCTGTGCATGCTCTCTTTGGTGTGTAAATAATTGGTGAACCTGATGTGAGCAACAATATCCTTCCGATTGCATCCTTTTGATCATGCTTCCTTTCAATTCCTCCAACATGCTTGGATTTGGAAGACCATACTTGTAATGTGCCATTCTTAGTGTGCTATGATATTTTTATGTGCTTTTCAATTATACAATGAAACTGATCTAATCTTTACCAAGTACAATGTCTCTAACACATAAACTATGAACTAACAAGATGTAACTATAACATGAAATGCTTATAATGATAGTAGCCAGATCTTGTTGGTACAGTAACAGACTTGCAAATCTTGAACTACATTAATACCAAGGCTTCAAGATTGCCGATTACAATGCCTAGGCGGCTATTATAAAATTCAGAGAGAATGATATACAATACATACCAAGGAAAGTGCCAAATGAAGTCCTAACTTGCTATAAATGTGGTGCAGGAGCACCTAGATGTTTAAGTTTTGGTTAGTGTTCAAGTTGTCTTGTTTTGTTCTATAAGGTCTTGGAGACCATTTATATGTTGTCATAAGGCTTGAAAGCCATATTTGTAATGGACTTTGTCCAAATGTCAAAAAGAATCTTTTGTTATGTTGTAGGTCCTAGTTAGGACAATCATGTTGTCTTAGGTAGGTTACAAGAGTCATTTAAGTTTTAATGTTTATATAGGATAGTCTTGAAAAAGTCATTAAATTTGCATGTTGTAAGCCTTTTAAGGCATGTCATAGGTTGGAAGGGAATTTTTACATCTTGTCCAAGGTCATCAAAAGGTTTGAAAGCACTCTAATCATAAAACAGTTGGTAGAAGACAAGTTTCCAAAAATAGTTTCAAAGACTGCAGTTTTAAAACAAGAAAGCATCGATGGTTTTGGGCAGTTTTGATCGACCCCTGCCATTCCATGCATACGTAAGGCTTATTCTAAGCCAAGGAAGGTCTCTATGGTAGAGAACATTGAATAGATTGAGAAGAAATAACAAAGGAATGCTATTTTTTTGCTTTTTCCTTTTTTTTTGATTTTCTTTACTGTTACCAGGTCGTACCCGCGACTGTACGGCTTCATTATTGCCCAAGTTCATATTGGATGGAAAGTAGGAAGTGTTAGCTTGGATTTGAGTCTTGGTTGGAATCTTGACATTGATCCAGAGGAGAGATATCATTGGTTCTTCCAAAACTATTTTTAAACTGCTTTTATCATCCATTAAATTGTTGTTTTCTGCATTGACCCATACTGGTACAGCTGAGTGGTGGATGGTATTGGTGATGGTTGTTTAGAGTGTTGATTTACCTATCCTTTGCATTTGGTTTGGCCCCTTGACACCATTGATTAGCTCTACATTTCTCTTTTGTCTGAAAGAGGTTTGAAAACCTAGTTTAGGGTTTTGTTTGAATACCCGATGGATTTCTGCCCATTCCATTGATCTTTGTCTGCCCTAATCAATGGAATGGGTTGTATGATAGTTGGTTCAAGGTCTTGAGTGGATTGTGGAGGCAGGGGGATGGTCTAATGTGAGTAAGACATGTTAATCAACTCTGCAGAACCTTGTGTTTGGGATGGAGTAGAGGATAGCAGCAGATAGATGATTGTCTTTGACTATGTTTGATGGTCAGTCAGTGAAATGCCATGCATGGTGTTAACATAAAGGGTTCCTGATCTTGCAAATGACCCTATGATAAGAGGAGGGAAGAGATCTCTCTGAGATATCAATCTATTGTGCCTTGTGCTGCCCTGACAGTCACCTCTGAAGACAGTCACCTCAAGGAAGAAACAAGGTAAATTCGGTGTGTTTTTGCTTTGCCAAAGAAGGCATTAGATATGAATGCATGTTATAGATGAGAATGAGTTTGTGGGGGAGATTATTCCAAGGAGGTTTGAGTGACTGTCTTGGTGCAGCCAAGTTATGACAGTCCATGAGACTGTTGTCCTGCTTAGTGGGTTGTATAGAAACTTAGAGGGAGTCTTGGTTGGAGTCAGGAGTCTTGGTGAGATGAATTATGAAGTCCCTCACCTTTGGTCCATGAACATGTGTAGTTGTGAATAAGGACCCTACTTTGTTAGAAGCCTAATTTCTATCAGGAAAATAGTGAATTTGGAGTTATTGCATTGAAGGTCAGAAATATCCTTCAACTGAGATAGGTTGTCAACTATCCTAGATGCTCTGCATCATTTGTGGTATCAGAGCCACTAGTAGATCCTTGAGGGTGTTGTGGATCTTGTGAAGAAGATAGGGGGTTTGTGAAATTTGTGAAGATGCCTCCCAAAAATTAGATGGCAAGAGAGAGTTCTGAGTTGAGAGAAGCCTTAGAGGCAAGAGAGAAAGAGTTGAGGGACAGAAGAGAGCAGGATGCTACAAGGGACAGAGAGTTGAGGCAAGTGAGAAGAGAGAATGCAACAATCTTGGCTAGATTGGAAGCATTGGAGAAGAATCCTAGAAAGGATGAACAAGATGGTTCAGAAGGAGATGAGGATGCTGATGAAAATCCTCCTGAGGATGAGTTAGATGCTGAAGAGAAGAAGTTTGTGATATTGCTGAAGGCAGTCCAAGGAAGTGGAACAAAGGCAAACATCGAGTTACCTATCTATCAGGGGAAGACGAATAGTGAAGAGGTAATAAGGTGGATAGATACCCTGGAAAATTTTTTTGAGTATGAGGAGATGAGTGATGAAAAGAAGATCAAGTTTGCAAAAACAAAACTGAGAGGAACAACACTTACCTGGTGGAGTAGTGTGTAGATAGAAAGAGTGGCTAGAGGTGCATCAAAAATCACTTCTTGGGGTAGGATGAAGGATATGATGAAGGACCAATTCCTTCCATTTGATTACTCCATTCATACAAAGAGGATGAGGTAGAATCTGAAACAAAAGGACATGGATGTTATGTCCTATACTGAGCAATTTCATAAGCTTAGTATTAGAGGGGGATCGGAAGATGAAGAAGAGAAAGTGGCAAGGTACCTTAATGGGCTTAGGTATAACTTGCAGGATGAGATTGGTTTGTCAGTACCAAAATCACTTGGAGAGTGTTTTCAGTTAGCCATCAGGGCTGAAGAGAGAGTGAAGAGGAAGCAAGAAAGGCAAGGAGGTTATGGAAGAGGAAACAGAGGTAGGGGCAGCCCTACTACTAAAGTTCAGAACAACAATGAGAAAGGTAAGGAGATGTCTACAGAACAAAGAGGTGGATATAGAGGTGGAGGTAGATTTGGATCAGGTAGAGGAGTGTTCACAGGTAGATGTTATCACTACAATGAGGTGGGCACACGTCTTTCAACTGTCCTAAGAAGGATGGTGTTGACAAGACCAAGGATAGAAGAGTTCACTTGGCACAAGAGGAGGAGAAGCCAAAAGAACCAGAAATGTCATCAGGGTCTCCAATGGTGGATGGAGAGATGCTCATGGTGGAAAGAGGCAAGATGCAGCAACCACCATAGGTATCTATTTTCAGAACTAATTGTTTACGCCATGGATAGATATGCAAGTTGATTGTAGATTCAGGTTCTCATGATAATCTAGTTTCTTGGGAAATGGTGAATAAGTTGGGGTTCAAGACTTTTGATCATCCCAGTCCTTACCATGTCACTTGGGTGAGTCAAGAGCAACAAGCAATAGTCACTAAGAAGGCTTATGTTGATTTTACAATTGGTCCATACCAGGACTATGTTTTGTGTGATGTTATTCCTATGACATGTGGGCATGTAATCTTGGGTAGACCATGGCAGTATTTGAGGACTATTCATGATGGGTATACTAATACCTATGTAGTGCACAAAGATGGTAAGAAGTTCAAATTGATTCCTTTACCTTGTGAGGAGAAGAAGGAACAGGTTACAATTTGCTTTGGAGAGAAATTGAAGTTGAATGTGCAGGTTTAGGGTGATTGCACACAGCAGAAACAGTTGCAACAGAGTAAGGTGGATGACAGTCCTAAAAAGCAGCAGGCTTAGGACTTGAGTTATGTTGAGGTTGGGGACATTGAGTGTCCTATAAGGAGCCAGAAGAAGGAAGACAAACAGCAGATAGTCCAAGGAGGAATGAATCAGAACCTCTAGATGAAAAGAGCTGAAGCATTGCAGCAGCAAGGTCCTAGACAAGGACACCAAAACAGGTTTTCTGGTACTAACACTGTTTATAGGAGTCATGCAGGTTGGAGGAGGAAGATTACTCTTGGAGAGTTCATGTTTCCCAGTCAAAGGAACATTCCCACAAGATGGAAGAATGGATGGAGCAGATCCCCTAACTCTTGGGACAAGAGTTTTCATCATGCCGGGGAGTATGGTGCAGGAGCACCTAGATGTTTAAGTTTTGGTTAATGTTCAAGTTGTCTTGTTTTGTTCTATAAGGTCTTGGAGACCATTTATATGTTGTCACAAGGCTTGAAATCCATATTTGTAATGGACTTTGTTCAAATGTCGAAAAGAATCTTTTGTTATGCTGTAGGTCCTAGTTAGGACAGTCATGTTGTCTTAGGTAGGTTACAAGAGTCATTTAAGTTTTAATGTTTATATAGGATAGTCTTGAAAAAGTCATTAAATTTGCATGTTGTAAGCCTTTTAAGGCATGTCATAGGTTGGAAGGGAATGTTTACATCTTGTCCAAGGTCATCAAAAGGTTTGAAAGCACTCTAATCATAAAACAGTTGGTAGAAGACAAGTTTCCAAAAACAATTTCAAAGACTGCAGTTTTAAAACAAGAAAGCATCGATGGTTTTGGGCAATTTTGATCGACCCCTGCCATTCCATGCATATGTAAGGCTTATTCTAAGCCAAGGAATGTCTCCATGGTAGAGAACATTGAATAGATTGAGAAGAAATAACAAAGGAACGCTATTTTTTTGCTTTTTCCTATTTTTTCTGATTTTCTTTATTGTTACCAGGCCGTACCCATGACTGTACGGCTTCATCATTGCCCAAGTTCATATTGGATGGAAAGTAGGAAGTGTTAGCTTGGATTTGAGTCTTGGTTGGAATCTTGACATTGATCCAGAGGAGAGATATCACTGGTTCTTCCAAAACTATTTTTAAACTGCTTTTATCATCCATTAAATTATTATTTTCTGCATTGACCCGTACTAGTACGGCTGAGTGGTGGATGGTATTGGTGATGGTTGTTTAGAGTGTTGAGTTACCTATCCTTTGCATTTGGTTTGGCCCCTTGACACCATTGATTAGCTCTGCATTTCTCTTTTGTCTGAAAGAGGTTTGAAAACCTAGTTTAGGGTTTTGTTTGAATACCTGATGGATTTCTGCCCATTCCATTGATCTTTGTCTGCCCTAATCAATGGAATGGGTTGTATGATAGTTGGTTCAAGGTCTTGAGTGGATTGTGGAGGCAGGGGAATGGTCTAGTGTGAGTAAGACATGTTAATCAACTCTGCAGAACCTTGTGTTTGGGATGGAGTAGAGGACAGCAGCAGGTAGATGATTGTCTTTGACTATGTTCGATGGTCAGTCAGTGAAATGCCATGCATGGTGTTAACATAAAGGGTTCATGATCTTGCAAATGACCCTATGCTAAGAGGAGGGAAGAGATCTTTCTGAGATATCAATCTATGGTGCCTTGTGCTGCCCTGACAGTCACCTCTGAAAACCTAGTTTAGGGTTTTGTTTGAATACCTGATGGATTTCTGCCCATTCCATTGATCTTTGTCTGCCCTAATCAATGGAATGGGTTGTATGATAGTTGGTTCAAGGTCTTGAGTGGATTATGGAGGCAGGGGAATGGTCTAGTGTGAGTAAGACATGTTAATCAACTCTGCAGAACCTTGTGTTTGGGATGGAGTAGAGGACAACAACAGATAGATGATTGTCTTTGACTATGTTCGATGGTCAGTCAGTGAAATGCCATGCATGGTGTTAACATAAAGGGTTCCTGATCTTGCAAATGACCCTATGATAAGAGGAGGGAAGAGATCTTTTTGAGATATCAATCTATTGTGCCTTGTGCTGCCCTGACAGTCACCTCCGAAGACAGTCACCTCAAGGAAGAAACAAGGTAAATTCGGTGTGTTTTTGCTTTGCCAAAGAAGGCATTAGATATGAATGCATGTTATAGATGAGAATGAGTTTGTGGGGGAGATCATTCCAAGGAGGTTTGAGTGATCGTCTTGGTGCAGCCAAGTTATGATAGTCCATGAGACTACTGTCCTGCTCAGTGGGTTGTATAGAAACTTAGAGGGAGTCTTGGTGAGATGAATTCTGAAGTCCCTCACCTTTGGTCCATGAACATGTGTAGTTGTGAATAAGGACCCTGCTTTGTTAGAAGCCTAATTTCTATCAAGAAAATAGTGAATTTGGAGTTATTGCATTGAAGGTCAGAAATATCCTTCAACTGAGATAGGTTGTCAACTGTCCTAGATGCTCTGCATCAAAATGTTATAACTCTGTGATAGATGTTGATGATAAGGATGCCAGGCTACCGCTTATCTTCTAACTGATATCAACCTCCACTATCGCTAGCCCAAATCGCTGCTACAGTGATGTTTGACACCCTCCACTGTGTTGACTTTTTTCCAGACTGGATGCTTATTCCCAGATTTCCCTACAAGGTAGCCATCAGTGATCAACAGGATCTCTGGGCCAGGGGCCAACAATGTAGGAGATAGACTCTGTATTTTATCTTCTCTTCTTCTTCAGGCTCTGCAAAACCTAGGGGCGTATTCCCTACTCAACATCCATGAGGATATGCATACAAAGGCTGGGATGCTGACAGAAAGCAGATAAGTCCTCCTGTAAGTAGACAAAAACTGAAAGATAAGAGCAAAGGGGCTAGCTTTGGGCCTATTTGCAGTTGTAGACAGAGGACTGAGGATCCTAAAACTAATTCTAATGTCCTAATGGTTGTTTTAGATTTTGATTTGGATTTTAAGTTTGGATGCAAAGCTGGACATGGTTGTAACACAAACACAAAGCAAGATTGGTGCCTATCCAAGGCCTGGAGTCATTAGACATACACCTGTGAATGATCAACATGAACAGCTAAAACTAGATTTCAGGGGGATATATGTGATACCTGCCTTACAGATATCTCCCAATACAGAGTGTTAAGTTATCTCTACTTATGGCATCCCTACTGCAGTATACCCTTCCCAATGTTCAACCTGAAAACAGTTTAATCTACCCCTTGAGCAGAAGTTAAAAGATCAGACATTCAACATAGGAATTCTATGCTCTAGAATCTAAACATTACCCAAATATCCAGATTCAGAAGAAGAATACATGCAATACTGGAGACAGAATTAACAAAACACATGCTAAGATAGCATTTCTCATATAAGATTAATCATGAAATCAGTGGGTTCGTGCCAAAACATACAACAAGAGATACATAGACTCACAGGTTTAGCTGTACAGAGCAACCAGATCAGCTTGTTTTGAATTACAGATCCAAAAATCTTCAACTTTCAACAACGAAAAATGAGTAACACTTCCTGCCTATAACAGCCAGGTAGTGTACCATAGCAATTAATTACATGGTTGACCAAAAATCCCGCCAGATACACAGTATCAGAAAAATGGCGCTCAACGCATTACCAGATTGGCGCCCAAACATGAATGCAGCAGGTAGGGGAGGAGACAGGAAGAAACCTCGAGCCCTGCACCACTGTCCGTTGATGTACACCTTCAATCGGGTACCAGATCCGTCCATACCTCTGCAACCTTCGCCATTAATGGCGCACCAACCCGCGGCCTCGGGAAAACGTCAAACTGTGCATCGCAACCATTTCCCGCCAAGATACCTCATCGTCATGATATTTCAAATATGCAGGATATCAATTATCCCACATGCACCCCGCGGCGACCTTTTCAACACTTTATATACTAGGCCACGAGCATATATAATGTCGGTGCTTTTGCTCCTAACGACACTAGTATAAGACTTCATCATCATCCTCCAATAGCATGATATCCTGTCGCTTGAAATATCACCCTGACGTCAGCATCATATCGCAATATAACCTGCATGATAATCGCCTTCATCGGCACAACCTGATCCATCGGAGGAAGATCCTCCTGCCTAGCCGATACCAAAAGTCTGGCCGATGAACATCCTGATGACATCATCGTCATAACCTGCTGATGTCATCAGCATATCTGCCTACTGCGCACCTCCTAATATCCGGATGACGTCATCATCATATCGACATCAGGATGATAAAACAACGAACATGAAGTGATACAACAACATCAGGATGATATTGACTAAGATCATCCTGACGTCCAAAATATGATGACCACGATGAAAATCGGGTCACACTTAGAACTTTACAGCAACATCATCAGGATGATCTTAACAAAGATCACCCGATGTTAAAATATCACCCCAGCGAAAGATCATGCAGGTAGACAATATGATGACCCTCGCAAGCAACACGGCGATAACTGGAAATATGATCATGATGATGACGACCCTTAAGAAAAAAATAGGCCGGGTTGAACAACTTAGAAAATGACCCCCTCGGAAGATCGGGGTGACATCATCATCATAAAAGGGCAGGGTGATAATTAGAAGATCACCGGATATTTGAAAAATCACCCTCCGCAAGAAAATTAAGGCACATTGTAGCTCATCAGCAGGATCAGGATGATATCCAAACATCACCCGATATTGAAATATGATGATCCTGATGAAAAAACAAGTCGACAGAAAACATGAGATGCTGACCACCATCGAAGCAAACATGATGATGATGACTTCCTCCTCAAAGAAAATATGATGCTGCAGCTGAAAAATGCCGAGGAGGTCCAACACTTAGGAAAATGGGCAAGAAGATATAGGGTTCAAATGAAGAAACCCCCTAAACATGAAAAAACAACCTCCAGGTCAAAATGAGTGCTAACACACTGGTCGCCAACCCACAAAATGTTGTAGGATGATATGTATGTCGCTAAACAATGTCAAGATCTTCGATGAAACTCAATAATACGATAGTCTCCAACCAAGTCGCTCTACTGTAAAGAACCCTACTTAAATGACTGAAATATTCTCTCAAATTTTAGATAAACTTTCTTGCAACAATTCACCATGTAAATATCAAACATGAACAGTGAAATAGTGGAACATCAAACCATCAACATGCTTGTTTATTGGAAACCTTCAAATGAAAGATATATAAATATCTAGTGGCTGGAAATTATTTCAATCACAGTTTGATTTTATATTAGACTTTATTACGTGCATAAAAAGTGCCCAAATTGATCAAACATGGCATAGGAACAAAGCCAAAACCCTCTAGCATATGCAATTCTTCAATTCAGTTCAGTTGGGCCATGAAATAGGATCATATCCTTGACTGATTTGACTGATAATTTACTGTAGTAGCAACCTGTAAGTCTGATTTCTAATCAGCAATGAAGAAAATGCCAAAATCTTGCAAACTATCCACCTCCTAGGCAAACGATGGGTTCCTCAATAATGTCTTTGCCTTGTGTAGCCTTCAACCTTCACTCTTCTTGATGAAACCAAGTAATAACACCCTGTATATGAATTTATCAACTGACTGTTATCAATTTTAGATCATGAACTCATGACAAAAATCCACTCAATCACTCCAATACTTGAAAATAACTACCTTGGTTGATCTTCAATATGACCAAGGGTTTCAATAGCATATAAACTTCACTTCAACTCTCACTATACCTACAAAATTAAGCTCTAATGGTGAAATCTAAATGATAACACCTCACATGATGATATGGGGTCATCACCATATCAAACAAGCGGTCATCTCCTTGCAAATAAACTAAAAATCCGAATTCTTAGCTAAAATAAAAGTAATAGAAAACATACCAATTCATCAATAGTTGTAAAATGAATGCAAATTGAGGTATTTATCCTTGAGCTTGGATAGATGTCCCAATTTTCTTAATTTCAATGTTTGCTTGGAGTCCACCAATGAGAATGCTTTTTTTTGCACAATTGTAAATGCATGGCATTGTCAAAGCTAGCATTTAAAATCAATCTTGATTATTTTAAATGCACTTCTTCTCTATAATCACTCCACCTAGCAAATCGTTCCATTTCCCTTGGATGGTGGCCATGCAAAGCAATATTTTATTTAATAAAATACTCTCCATAGCTGGGTGAATGCATCCTTGTCATCAAAATATATTTTATTTAATAAAATTCTCTTCTAACTCCTTGGCAAATGATCCCTTGGGCGATTAGCATTCAATATTGATATTTTTGTATTTAAAATACTTCATCCTCCTTAGCTGCCAATTCCTTGAGCAATGTATCAATTTCATTTCAAATTTGTCTTTTACCTTGGGTGTCGATCCTCCTTTTGGACGTTGGCACTTTTGTCAATGCAAACACACCTTAATTCAATGATAGTCGTTCCTCCTTGAAATTGATTGGCACTTTTAACAATGAAAATCTTATCTTTGCTAGCATTGGCTCTTGATACAATGGAAGTTTGTTATTTGTTTGACAGATGATCCAATGAAGTCCACAATGATTAGGCATTGGCACCTAAACCCATGCAAACTCCCAATGTGTACATTTTTATTCTAACTTCCACCGTGTACATTTTTATGACACATTGTGTACACTTTTACTCCAACCTTCACCGTGTACACTTTTATGACACATGATCCAAGGAATTATCATCTCCGTGTACATTTTTATCCTTGGGTGAATTCACCATAGGCGTTGACACCTTCTTCAATTCAAAACTCCACAAAAATAGATTAGAGGAAAATGTAATTAAAGATTTCATTTTCCCTTTTATTCCATAATCTACCAAATCAAATCAAATGATTGAAAATACAATTTCAATATTGCATTTTCCAAACAACCCAATAAAATACTAGTTGAGCCAACATTTCGGTTCTCCATGTGTAGACATAAACTGTAATGTCCCCTTTCCTACTAGGGTTAGTCTATACTCAGTTCCCGTAGACTAACCAAAGTGGTTAGAGAACTCTGGGAGTTCGTTTGGTCGGTTTCTGACATTCTGGTTGGGACTTACTATTTTTAGTAAGTCGTTGAGTTGGTTATTTTGAGAAACTCATTATTAGAGGTGGAGCATTTCAATGAGACCTTTCCAACAGTCTATTGCTCATCAGACTCCGAGTCCGTTTGCCCTTCCAAATTAAAGTCCATAAATTAATATTTATATTTAATTGCTTGGACTTTATATTAAAGTTGTGACTTAGTGGAAAATTATTAAAAAGGTAAATTTAAGTCACCCATGGACTTGGACGCCTCATGAGGGGAAAATAAATTAAAGAATTTAAAAGTTATTTCCCTCCCAAAAGGGGTCTACCCTCAAGGAAAGATTATAAAGGCAAAAAGTGAAAGGCATTCCTCATTCTTGATATTACATTTTATGCTTCTATTTGCTCTGCAAATGAGGGTTTGGGGGATTTCTTCTAGCCAAGGCTTTTGGTGATGAAAAACACCATTGGTATCAATCTTCCACAGGTGTGAAAGATCACCCAAGGGGATTTCAGAGCCGCCATACTCAGTGGCTGTATTTGTGCTTCAACTGGATCTACTTTGACGGAGTTTTGGAGAAGATTCATGATACATCTTCATAGTTTTTGGTGCAGCTAAGAGAACAAAGAATGGACTTATTTTATCAACAAATTTGAGGAGTTTTTGGACTGTTATTCCTCTTCTTCTTGCTGGTTGTACTTCCTTGGCTGGTCGTACTCTTCTTGCTGGTCATACCCTTTTGGTAGCCTTTCCAGGAGTTTGTTGGAGTTGTTTTCTCTTTGCTTTTGGGTCGATTTGGCCCTATGGGCCTATGCTACTATTTGTAGATTGTTTCTTCCGCATTGCTGATATATTTAATGCAAACTCCATGTTCATGTTGCTAGTCCGTCAATAGCTAAAAATCAAAGATGCTTATTTTGAAATGGGTATGTGTTGAATATTTATTTTATGCCATTCTACGAACTGGGTCTTGGTTATTTAATTCATATATATCATAGATTTTCTGGGTTTCAGTTGCATATTATATTTCTTTGTATTTATGGCATACACATCTCAAGAAAATGAAAACCCCCCTTCTGCATCTTCTATCTAGTTCTAAAAGATCACAGAAAAAGTAAAAATATAACTTTAAATAAAGATAAATCAAAAGACCAACAGGTGCAGGTCATTACAGTGGTATCAAAGCTGGTACATCTTGCCAGCCTGTGTTGATAAGTTTATATGAGTGATAGAAGAAGAGTCTACACTAGACCCACTCCACATTGGCACCCACCTGAGGTTCTAGAAGGTGAAACAGTTTCAGATATATTGGGCATGCACAGAAACTCTTCCAGTGGTAGTGATAGCATAACAGGTAGTATGGGGGATAGAGGAACAAACCAGCCTGAGAATCCTAGTGCCAGAATAGAAAGGAAGTTTGATATTATGCTTGATATGATGTCCCAGCTCCTTGGGAAGTTTAACCAAGGGATTCCAATAGTTCACACCAATACCACACCCGGAGGCGAGATCAGTGGCTCTAATGATGGTCACCACAGAATGCAGGACAGGGTAGTGGATATACAGGACAAGGTGGTGAACATGCGGGACAAGGTAGTGGACACGCAGGTCAGAGTGGTATAAACAACACCAGGGTTACCCTAGGATTAGTTACTAGACACTTACAGCAGATTTTTCTGTGTAGAGAGGAGGCAATGGTTCAACAGGAACTAGAGTTTTAGCGTCCCATGATAGATGATGTTCAGATTCAGCATAAAGAGTACATGACATTGGCCCCAGATATCAGAGAGACGCTGACATTCGACCAGTATATGAACCAAAAAAGACAAAGAGGAGTCATGATGGGTCGAGGAGATTACAGAGCTAACAAAGCTAATCGAGACTACCAGCATGCATTGAGCAAAGTCCCTATGGCCCGGTTTGACGAAAGTGGCAAGATTTCAGCCAGAGCTTGGGTGCAGAAGTTGGATAACTACCTGACACTTAAGCCAATGCCGGAGGATGAGGCACTTAATTTTGCCACTATTCATTTAGATGGGTTAGCACATGAGTGGTGGTACCATGGGTTGATCACTTTAGGCCACAGCCTTATAACCACATACGATGAGTTCACTAACAGACTCATCGAGAGGTTTGATACCAAGGACCTAGAGTTGCAGTTTACAAAGCTGGCGCAGTTGAAGCAATATGGGTCGCTTGAGGGATATATTTTAGAGTTCTAGAGAATCAGTGTGATGGTTCCCAGCATATTTGAGAGGAGACTTGTAGTTTTGTTCATGGAGGGACTAATGGAACCACTTAAGGGTTGGGTTAAGGCATTTGACCCACCTTCACTTCAAGAGACTATTAAGAAGGCACAAAGTATAGAGTTTGTTGTGCCTAGGAAACAGTTTGTCTCCAAACCTTTTCCTCCACAGAGAGACAAGATGCCCGTGCAGCAGCGAGACACCTTCCCACAGAGGAAACCAGGGCCTCGATTAAATGGTGATGCATTGAATGAGTACAGGAGGAAGAGACTATGCTTCAAATGCAAAGAACCATGGGATCCTAACCACAAGTGCCCAATGAAGGGGTAAGTAAAACAATTGGAGTATTATTCTGCTGAGGAGGCAGCTTCAAAGCAATCAGGGCAATAGAGTGATAGGGAGGACAGCGATGTGGAGAATATACTAGAGGAGGTGCAGGATGTTCAGAATATGCATGATGAGGATGTTCTAACAGCACATATCTCTGCTATACAGAAAGAGGGTTCCTTCAGAATACGAGGAATATTGGAGGGACAAAGAGTGACCACTTTGCTAAATACGAGTGTCACCCACAACTTCATTGATGAGGGGCTTGTGGCACGGAGGGGAATCAAAACAGAAAGGTTTGAGGGATTCAAAGTCAGAGTTGCCGATGGGTTTGTCATTACTTGCAAATGAAGGATCCCTAATTTAACCATCAAGTTAAATAACTACGAGTTCCAGGCCGAATACTATGTGGTCGGTATGGGTGACATTGATGTAGTCCTAGGAATGAAGTGGCTACACATGATAGGTGAATTTTCCCTCAACTTGAGAACCATGGAGATGAAGTTCAAAGTAGATGGTAATAAACATATTTTGAGGGGAATGTTCGATGGGGGTTTGAGAGCAGTGTTCATTCAAAGGATGGAGAGGATACTATGGCATGATCAGGTGCAGTGGGCAGTAGAGATTCTTGTGATGCCAGAGGCACCGAAACAACAGAAACAAGATTATCCATTGGAGATTTAGTTGATACTAACTAAGCACTCCAAAGTGTTTAGTGATATATCTCCAGGTAGACCTCCCGACAGGGGTTTTGAGCATGTTATAGAGATGGAGCAGGGGGCCAAACCAGTTATCACCGTTCCCTATAGACATCCTAAGAGATACAAGGATGAGATCGAGAAGGCCATTCAGGAGCTTCTCAAGATGGGTCACATCAGGCCTAGTAAGAGTCCTTTTGCTTCTTCTGTTGTTCTGGTCAAGAAGAAGGATGGCACACTTAGGATGTGCATTGATTACAGGGAACTAAACAAGAAGACTATTAAGAACAAGTACCCCATCCCTAGGATTGATGAGCTTATTGACGAGCTGCATGGTGCATGTTATTTCTCCATGATAGACTTGAGGTCAGGATACCACCAGATTCAGGTACATGAGGAGGATGTGGAGAAGACAGCGTTTAGGTGCCACTATGGGCACTTTGAGTTTCTGGTTATGCCTTTTGGCTTAACCAATGCACCTGCCACTTTTCAATCTTGTATGAATTGTTGATAACTGAGAGGGGGGTGAATCAGTTATCTTAATTATTTTAGCTTTCTGGACTTTCTTAATAATTAATGCAGTATTAATTCAAATAAGCAAACATAACCATGAAATGGGAATACACATGACACAATATTTTTGACGTGGAAACCCTGTTAAGGGAGAAAACCACGGGGTGATTAACCCAAGATTGTATTCTCTGTTTGAAGAATAGAATTACAAAATGACACTTGCCAATTAGGGCTCACTGCCCGAGCACACTACTCACAAGAGGCTCACTGCCTACAAGAGACTCACTGTCTACAAGTTGTAAGAAGAATAACAATATCCTTGAACTGATGAGAAGCATCCACATATGCTGAGGTTCAGTTCCGGTTAAGCTCAATATACTGATCTGCTGCACTTCATCCTTCTTCTTCTTTGGTGTTGTTGACCTGTCACATACCGGACCTGTCTTACTGCTTTCACATTGTTCTTCTGCTTTTCTTCGCACAATACAACAACACAACTCAACCTTTTCATCGAAATCCATCTGGTATATATATATCCACACAAAGGATTTCATCCTCTTTCTAGTCGGCATCTGGAATAGTCAATATTTCCCAAACTCTAGTCTGTCGGCTGAATCCTTGCTTACCAAGTGATGCGGATCAAAGAGAAGCTTATAAAAGTCATCTAACAAGTCATCCAATCATGAATGATACCTTAAGAATCTTTATCACCACGACATCTCATCCAGAATAACTTCTGATGTTCTACCTGTCAGTTGTTCCTCTGTCTGTTCTACCAAACCGGACCCCAATACTTGAATGCTTATATCTCTTTACTCTTTCATCACCGAAGGCTCAATTCCTAGAATCTATTAGTCAAGGTATTCCTCTTGACTTCCCCAAGTCCATACTTTCCAAAGATACTTCCTCTGAGAGATCTGGACCTGACTGTCAGACCTTGCCACATGCTTTGTTCTTGCTTACCGGACCACAACACTCTTCAATCTGACATTTGGTATAAACACACCATATCCTGCGGATGTGTGGGATGAACTTTGTTGCCATCAATGACAACAATCATGAAGCTACAATGTGTCTCTTGCCAACAATCTCCCCCTTTGGCATTGATGGCAACACTTAGTGAAAAATGACTAAGTGTTATACTATACTCCCCCTTGGTTGATGCTCTCTTCTAATGTACACTTTATCGGAGCTCCCCCTTAGCTGGATTCCACATTTTTCACTATTCCTCACTCCCCCTTTGACATCAATGGCAAAGGGTAGGGTCCGCACACCAAAATTGCCCAAAAGTTCAACTATACTTAGCCGCACAAGTATATCAAACAGGTTATATATACTGTAGTATGTCTGCAAAAGTTGTCTTCAACTGTACAACTTCTGTCGCCCAACTCTGCTTCATCCTATCCAAAATTGAGATGTGACCACTCAACAGGAATGCAAAAGCTTCTACCCTCTTGAGATCTGTTGGATCACTGGTCCGGGTTGTGGTTTGGGCATCTGTTAGGGCCTCATGCATGGCCTCTAATTTGGGGATAATCATCCCTCTAAGCTCACCCATTCTTCTTAATATGTTCTTCCTCTCCTTCTCAAGCTTCTTACTCTCATTCATGATTATAATAGTTTGACATTCCTGATTTACTATAGAAGAGGAGAGAGGGTCAAAATTTTGGAATAAACTTGTCAGTTTATCCTCTTGCTCTTTTACTTTCTTCTCAATGTCCTTGGTCACTTTAGGCCAAGATAGACAAAATTTGTAGATATTTCTGCCATCTTTAAGAGCATTTTCCAAGCTCTTTATTCTAATATCCATAACTCTCCTATCATTTGTTATTAAGCCTTGTAACTCTGAGAATC
The DNA here is from genome assembly GCA_027924645.1 of Cunninghamia lanceolata. NCBI lineage: Eukaryota > Viridiplantae > Streptophyta > Pinopsida > Cupressales > Cupressaceae > Cunninghamia > Cunninghamia lanceolata. The sequence goes on along the minus strand of BSBN01001787.1, from coordinate 250,581 downwards.
TCTTATCCAAAAACTCTTTTCGGACCTTCTCCTCAGTTGATTTCTCTAGAGATTCAAAATGTGTACTAACACTATTTAATAGAGATTTGAGATTACCAGATGAAGAGGCTGAGGGATCTTTCTGAAAAGATGGCATGATCTTTTCCAATACACCAGATGTAGTTTCTATGAGCTTGCAGTCTTCCATGTGAGACTTCAGAAGTTTTTCTTTTGCCTTTGCTGAAGTAAAGGATGCTAGCTTCATGGTTTGAACCGGGGAGAGGGAGTCAAAATTGAATGGTCCTTGAAGAAGTTCTAGTTCATCAAATTCCGTCATCTCCTTGGTTAGGAATTCTTCGACTGCTTCTGCTGTGTCTCTTGCTGATGACAGGGTTTTCTCCCCTTCTGCAGCCTTACCACTGTCATCTGTAGCTTTTTCTGTCCTTGACTCTTCTTCTCTTCCCTTTCCTTGTTCTTCTTGACTGGATTTTTCTTTTATACTTTCTTCTCCTTTAGATCCGGAGACTGCTGGAGAGTCCGGATTTACTTCTCCTTGGACTTCCTCTTCTGGAGCAGAGGAATCTAAGACCTTACCTTTTTCTTCACCTGTCTCCTTTACCTCTTCTACTATTGTCTCAGTAGTTTCTTCCTTGTCGTCCATGGAAGAGGGCTCATCACTTATGTCCTCTATGATAGAAATGTTGAACATTTTGTAGGCATTCCCGGAGGATTTCTTCAGTTTATTTAGCTATTTTGTCAATTTCTCCAAGCATAAGGTGATTCATTATAGCTTTTCTCCAGAACTCATCCTTGCAATCTTTGAAAATCATATTCATTTGTTTCTACGTGATTGAGGGATAGAGCTGAATAGCTATTTGTTCCCTGATCTCAAGGTCCTTGGCCTTGGCATTGTTCTTTCTGATTTCTAGTTCTTTCTCTAGGCTCTTTGGAATCAAAGATATAATCTCAATGAATGCTTTATTATAAATGTTAAGGTACCTGACTGTGGCTTCTTGCAGAATCTTCTAATCAACCTCACTGTAGTAGTCATAAAATTCAGTCATTGGTTTCAAGTTTCCATCCACAGTGACTGATTTGACTATATTATCAATGGACAGAGTGGGCCTTTCAACAAACTCTTTTGCCATCTTTTCCTTGTCTTCACCGGTAGAGGGTTCACCAGATACTTTCTTCTTTTTCCTCATTTTCCTTACCTCCTCATCTGATTATGTCTCTTCTTCATCCTTCTGATTGATATAAGACCTTGTGGCCTTTGTCTTAGTCCTTTTCTCTACTTTACCAGATGGTTTTGATGCCTTTGAGGTCTTAGCAGTTGTAGGTGCAGACCTCTTAGAGGATCTGGTCCGGGAGGGGGCTTCTACCGGATCACTTTCCTTTTCTGCTTCTTCCTTCTCTTTCTCTGCCCTTTCCATCTTTTCTCTATGTGCATCAAGTGCCTCTTTTGAGATTCCATGCCTCTTGGCAAATTCTTCTACCTCTTTTCTCACTTTTCTCTTCATCTTTGGTTGTCTTAACACCACATGGATCTTCACACTTAATTCTTCAAAGGTTCCAAACCTTTCTACCTTGGGATCCTTGCGCTGACTTAGCATGTGTTGAACATGCAGCTCCACAATTTTCTCATTCCACTTCATACCCCATAGGCATGATCCACATTGTTCTTGGTTCCACTGCCTCCATTAGGCACTGATCAATTTCTACCATAAAGCATATTGTATCTTTATATTTTTCAACTAAAGATTGGGGGATTCTCTCTCTTGCTTGCATCATGCTCTGAAAATTCTTGAAATAGCCCCAGAGAGTTGTATTTTGTGCCTTGGCATCACCAAGCCCATGTATATAATCTCTTATTTGAATGGCTACCGGTCTATCATTCTGCCATACCCAGCCACTGGATCCAGGAAGCTCATTCATGTAATAAAAGAATAGGCAGAGTATCAAACCACCGTATTTGAAAGAGTTTTTCTTGTCCTTTTTTATCTTCTACAGATTCTCCAAAAGTTGGTTTAGAAGGAGCTCACAAAGATCATAGTCTGCATTCTTCCTTAACATCTCATAAGCAGTAGATACAGCAGTTCCGGATATTGAATTCTCCTTGCTGGAGTGATATATCTTATATCCAATTATCATTGATGCAAACTTGATATCTGGATCTGTGATATCCTTAATTGTCATTGCTCTTTTATCAAATTTTGATCTGGTAGCCTCACTTACAATTTGGTTTTTGACATATTTGAGAATAGGCATCTCATCAGTTGAGTGTAATCTAGTTATAGCCTTAATGGCATCCTTAGTGATATTAAACGGCCTGTTCAACCACATGAAGTTGTCATGCATTCGGCTCAAAATATACTGGACCCATTCATCTTCCAGAAAACAGGGGAAATAAATGCATTGTGCAAAATGTTTGTCCCGAATGGCCTGGTACTATGTTTTGAGTTCAAAAGTATCATCTATCAAATGATTGTGATAGATGTCTGCTAGCTGGGATTCCCCAAAATCTTCAATGTTCACATGAATGTAAACCCTAACATCTTCTACATGCAAAATACCATGCGGAATGCTAGAAAAAGCACCTGAGGGATCCACTTCTAGAGATTTGTATGGGTGCTTCTTAAATTTAGGGCGTGACCTATCAGAAATCTTCACCACATTCAGAGTAGCCATTTTCAAAATATTTATAGAGAGATATTCAGCAACAAAAAATACCTTTTACACTTCTAGGGTTCGCTGAATGAGTCGGATTAATTTGCTAGATGAATTGACTTCAATGATTAATCTTTGAGAATTTGAGACAATTTGTTGCAGAGCTCCTTCTCTTTTCTTCTTGAGTGCAAATGTACAAATGACGAACGAATGAACTCTTTTAATTCTGGGAAAGCCCTAATTTCATACTGCAATAAATGCACAACCTAAGTCATTCTGGTTGCCTTGTTTATCTTATTCTGAGACAGATCCTTTCCGGATCACTGAGATACACTTAGAGTTATTCTTGGAGAATAGTGATAATATATCTTCCTTTCCTTAATCATTTGATCTATCCGTAGATCAAGATTCCATAGTTTGAATCATGTTGGATTTAACTGTGAAAAACCTACTACTCACCGGATGACTGATGAACCGGATTAGTCTTTACCCTGTTCAAAACTTATTGCGGATCTTTCATCTCTTAACCAAACCTTATTTGGATGTCCCTTTGTGAAGCCTTTAATCCGCAACTCTCCTTGTGCCAGTTCTGACACCAATTAACTGGCTGGGGGAAAATATTTTTCTTTGTGTCTCCCCCTAAGCCAGAGCTCACCTTTTAATTTTCAGAAGGAATATCAGCACTAGATTCTGGTGTGGATCCATCCCCTACATTTTCTGTACTTCTCTTCACCCAAATCTTGTTCATCTCACTTTTGACTTCATCCGCATTTACTTTTCCTTTTCCCTTGTCTTGATTTTGATTATGATGTACCGGACCTCTTTTGTCCTAATTCTTACTTCTATAGACTTTGTCAATATGACTGGATCTATTGCAATTTTGGCAAACAACATTTCTTTGCATATTTGATTGATGTCCTCTTGATCTACATTGATTAGCCATATGACCCATTCTATTGCATGCAAAGCATCTACCATTGAATGAATTATTCATTTGCATATTTCTACATTCATGAGATTTGTGACCATACCTTTTGTAGTTAAAACACTGTTCGAAGAAGGATGTGTTAGTCTGATTCATTCTCCTTCTGCACTGATTAGCTTTGTGACCAAAGTTATTGCAGTTGTGGCAGTATCCATGGAAGGATGGATATCTTTGAGCATTAGGTTGCCTTACCAGAGGTCTTCTAGGCCTATTCCTTGAATTTTCTGATCCAAACTTCTTCTGACCAGATCCAGAGCTTTCACCTTTCTCATATCCCAAAACACACTTGTCATCTACCCTCTTTTGGCTTTCAAGAAGAACTTCAAGTTGAGCAGAACTTATCTTGAATTTCTCTTTATATTCATTTTTTGTTTGAAGATCCCTTTTAAGAGAGATAATTTGATCCTCAAGTTTTTCTTCATTTTCTTTAGCATCTTCAAGATCAGATTCAAGATGTCTGATTATTCTATCCATCTTGTGGCAGTCTTCTGATTTCTCTTTGAGAGATTGTCTTAGATCATCTTCAGTTTTTCTTTTCTCTTCAATTTTTTGAGTAAATTTCATAACTCCTGATTCCATTTCATGTCTTACCATAATGATCTCTTTTGATAACTTTTCACATAACTTGGTTTTCTCCTTCAGATCTTCATTTGTATCATTTGCTTCACTTTGACTTGCCAATTGCTGAAGTAGATCCTTTCTCTTTTTCATAGAGAGACTTAGTTTCCCTTTTAGTTCATTTATGAAATCATCAGCCTGTTTGAGTCTTTCCTTCAGTTCATTGATTTCAGAATTAGATTGCTCAAGATCATCTAGGGCAGACTGAAGTTGCTCCCTCATACCATACACATCTATTTTAATTCCTAGATCTTCCTCAAGCTGTTAGGCTCTATTTAGAGGAACTTGGCTCTGATACCAATTGTTGATAACTGAGAGGGGGGGTGAATCAGTTATCTTAAATATTTTAGCTTTCTAGACTTTCTTAATAATTAATGCAATATTAATTCAAATAAGCAAACATAACCATGAAATGGGAATACACATGACACAATATTTTTGACGTGGAAACCCTATTAAGGGAGAAAACCACGGGGTGATTAACCCAAGATGGTATTCTCTGTTAGAAGAATAGAATTACAAAATGGCACTTGCCAATTAGGGCTCACTACCCGAGCACATTGCTCACAAGAGGCTCATTGCCTACAAGAGACTCACTGTCTACAAGTTGTAAGAAGAATAACAAGATCCTTGAACTGATGAGAAGCATCCACATGTGCTGAGGTTCAGTTCTGGTTAAGCTCAATATACTGATCTGCTGCACTTCATCCTTCTTCTTCTTTGGTGCTGTTGACCTGTCACATACCAGACCTGTCTTACTGCTTTCACACTGTTCTACTTTTCTTCACACAACACAACAACACAACTCAACCTTTTCATCGAAATCTATCTGGTATATATATCCGCACAAAGGATTTCATCCTCTTTCTTGTCAGCATCCAGAATAGTCAATATTTCCCAAACTCTAGTCTGTCGGCTGAATCCTTGCTTACCAAGTGATGCGGATCAAAAAGAAGCTTATAAAAGTCATCTAACAAGTCAACCAATCATGAATGATACCTTAAGAATCTTTATCACCACGACATCTCATCTGGAATAACTTCTGATGTTCTACCTGTCAGTTGTTCCTCTGTCTGTTCTACCAAACCGGACCCCAATACTTGAATGCTTATATCTCTTTACTCTTTCATCACCGGAGGCTCAATTCCTGGAATCTATTAGTCAAGGTACTCCTCTTGACTTCCCCAAGTCTGCACTTTCCAAAGATACTTCCTCTGAGAGATCTGGACCTGACTGTCGGACCTTGCCACATACTTTGTTCTTGCTTACCAGACCACAACACTCTTCAATCTAACTTTCGGTATAGACACACCATGTCCTGCAAATGTGGGATGAACTTTGTTGCCATCAATGACAACAATCATGAAGCTACAATGTGTCTCTTGCCAACATGAATAAGGTCTTCAAAGAGTAGTTGCGGAAGTTTGTACTCATATTCTTTGATGACATACTCATATTCACCAAGACTTGGGAGGATCATCTGAAGCACCTGGATATTGTGTTGGGTATACTTGAGCAAGAGTCCCTATATGCAAAAATGTCAAAATGTGAGTTTGGCATGACAGAGTTGTTGTACTTGGGACACATCATCAGTGCAAGGGGTGTCCGTGTGGATCCAGAGAATATTCGAGCTATAGTTGACTAGCAACCGCCCAAGAATCTCTCTCAGCTCAAGGGGTTCTTTGGTCTTTGTGGATTCTATCACAGGTTTGTGAAGGGATTTTCTTAGAAAGCAGTCCCACTCACAGATTTGACACAGAAGGGAGCTTTTGTTTGGTCAGATGGTGCTTAGCTGTGTTTCGACAAGTTTAAGGAGGTGATGAGCACCTGTCTAGTTTTGGCCATTCCTGATTTTTTGAAGCCGTTTGAGCTTCAGTGTGATGCCTCGAGGGAAGGCATAGGTGCGGTGTTAATGCAGGACAAGCACCTGATTGCTTTTGAGAGGTGAAAGTTAAAGGGTCCTGAGAGGAGCTATGGTATCTACGATAAGGAGATGTTAGCCATCATGCATGCATTGGCAAAATTCAGACAGTATCTGGTTGGAGGGAAATTCATTGTTAAATCTAATCACAATAGCCTGAAACATTTCCTTAGTCAGAAGGACCTAAATGACCAGCAGCAAAAGTGGGTCAGCAAGCTACAGACATATGACTTCGACATTGTTTTTGTCAAAGGGAAGGAGAATATAGTTGCTGACGGTTTATCTAAGAGACCACACTTGTGTGCTTTAGGGGAGATTGCAGGGGACTGGAGAGATATGATCACTGCAGAGTATGCAAAGGATACATGGGCCTCTGGGATTATGGATGGCACTATCCGTGATGATAGGTACACTATTGTAAATGATTTAATCATTTACAAGGGGAGGATCTTTTTGGTGCCAACTTCTGCTATGAAGCAGAAGATCTTGAGAGCTTTCCATGACTTGCCTATGGCAGGGCATCCATGATTCTACAAGACCTACAGGTAGGTTAGAGAGAGGTTTACGTGGAAAGGCCTCAAGTTAGAAGTACAGAAGTATGTGTGGGAGTGTCCAGTATGCCAACAGAACAAACATGAGCACTCCTACCCAGGTGGATTATTACAGCCCTTACCCATTTCTGAGAGGAAGTGGGAATGTATATCAATGGATTTCATTACTAGCTTGCCAAAGGCCCAAGGCAAGGACTACATCTTTGTAGTGGTTGACAGGATGACAAAGTTTGCCCATTTCTTTGCCATTTCTGCAACTTATACAGCAACTCAGGTTGCTGATTTATTCTTCAAAGAGGTATTCCAGCTTCACGGATTGCCCAGGAGTATTGTCAGTGACAGGGACAGCAGGTTCCTTAGCAATTTTTGGTAGGAGCTCTTCAGATTGACAGGGACAGAGCTTACTCCTAGCACAAGCTACCACCCCCAGACTGATGGATAGACTAAGATTGTTAATAAATGGGTGGAAGGATACCTCAAGAATTACATAGCTGGGTAGCAGAAGGCATGGGTCAAGTGGCTTCATTTGGGAGAGTATTTCTATAACACCACTTACCACATGTCCATACAGATGACACCATTTACAACACTTTATGGGTACGATGCTCCTAGTTTCTTGGATTTGTTGTTTGGGGATAGCAGAGTACCTAAGGCTAAAGACCTCTTGTAGGAGAGTCAGGACATCATGAAGTCTTTGAAAGAGAACATTCAGAAGGCGCAGAACCAGCAGAAGCAATATATAGATCAGCACAGGGTTGAGCGTTCTTTTGAGGTGGGTGATATGGTGTACCTTATATGATGCAACCATACAGACAATCTACTCTTAAGAAGAGTGGTGCAGAGAAGTTAAAGCCACGGTATTATGGTCCATTCAGGGTTTCCAAGAGGGTTGGAGAGGTGGCTTATGAGTTAGAATTGCCGGCGGAAAGCAGAGTTCATAATGTCTTCCATGTGTCACGCATCAAAAAGGCACTAGGGCACAATGTGATACTTTCTACAGAGTTGCCTCCTCTTGATGAAGAGGGGAAGTTGGTTTTGATACCTGAGGCTATCATTGACACCAGGGAACGTACACTGAGGAAGAGGGTCATCAGGGAATACTTGGTGAAGTGGAAGAACCTGCCGATAGAGGATGCTACATAGGAGAATGAACAAATCTTGTTGCATCCAGATCTAAGATTGCTTGAGGCAAGCAATCTTGGGGAGGGCGGACTGTAATGTCCCCTTTTCTAGTGGGGTTAGTCTATACTCGATTCCCGTAGACTAACCAAAGTGGTTAGGGAACTCTGGGAGTTCATTTGGTTGGTTTCTGACATTCTAGCTGGGGCTTACTATTTTTAGTAAGTTGTGAAGTTGGCTATTTTGGGAAACTCATTATTGGAGGTGGAGCGTTTCGATGAGACCTTTCCAACGGTCTATTGCTCATCAGATTTCGAGTCCGTTTGCCCTTCCAAATTAAAGTTCGTAAATTAATATTTATATTTAATTGCTTGGACTTTATATTAAAGTGGTGACTTAGTGGAAAATTATTAAAAAGGCAAATTTAAGTCACCCATGGACTTGGACACCTCATGAGGGGAAAATAAAATAAAGAATTTAAAAGTTATTTCCCTCCCAAAAGGGGTTGATCCTCAAGGAAATATTATAAAGGCAAAAAGTGAAAGGCATTCCTTATTCTTGATATTACATTTTATGCTTCTATTTGCTCTGCAAATGAGGGTTTGGGGGATTTCTTCCAGCCAAGGCTTTTGGTGAAAAAAACCACCATTGGCATCAATCTTCCCTAGGTGTGAAAGACCACCCAAGGGGATTTCGGAGCAGCCATACTCAGTGGTTGTATTTGTGCTTCAACTGGATCTACTTTGATGGAGTTTTGGAGAAGATTCATGATACATCTTCATAGTTTTTGGTGCAGCTAAGAGAACAAAGAATGGACTTATTTTATCTGTAGATTTGAGGAGGTTTTGGACTGTTATTCCTCTTCTTCTTGCTGGCCGTACCTTGCTAGTTGTACTCCTCTTGCTGCTTGTACCCTTTTGGCAGCCTTTTCAGGAGTTTGTTGGAGTTGTTTTCTCTTTACTTTTGGGTCGATTTGGCCCTATGGGCCTATGCTACTATTTGTAGATTGTTTCTTCCACATTGTTGATATATTTAATGCAAACTCCATGTTCATGTTGTTGGTCCGTCAACAGCTGAAAATTGAAGATGCTTATTTTGAAATGGGTATGTGTTGAATATTTATTTTATGTCATTCTACGAATTGGGTCTTGGTTATTTAGTTCATATCTATCATAGATTTTCTGGGTTTCAGTTGCATGTTATATTTCTTTGTATTTTTAGCATACACATCTCAAAAAAATGAAAAACCCCCTTCTGCATCTTCTATCTAGTTCTGAAAGATCATAGAAAAAGTAAAAATATAACATTAAATAAAGATAAATCAAAAGACCAACAGGTGCGGGTTATTACATAAACCAACATTCCAGTTCTCCATGTATAGAAACAAGCTCAAACTAGAAATCATTATTTATCTCAAAATGGGGACATTACATCTACGAACCGATGCTCAAAGAACAATACTGGGTAAAAGCAAGAAACTCGGTCCACATGTAGGGGAAGTCGCGCAGGGAAAAAAATTCCCGATAGGAACAGGTACCCGTTTTCAAAGAAATGGGTACTCGTTTAGCTTCGAGTACGCGTTACATAACGAGTACCTATTACTAAATGGGTACCCATTTTGAAAGTATATATATTTTTTAAAAAAAGGTCTGCAAGCTCATTTCCCTCTAGCGCCAGCTACAGCGACAGAGCAAAAATAGGTACGCATTGTTGAAGCCCCTGCCAGCACAAATCTAGAGTTTTTTTTGCCTTGTCACCTCCTCCCACCACCTCGTCACTACTGAGCTCCTCCAGGTTGGTTGTTTGCTAGTTTTTAACTTTTTTTTTATGTTTTTTTGTGATTGTAGCATTAAAATGAAAATTAGGGTTTCAGTAAAATTAAAGTTTTATGTTTTTTTGTGATTGTATGTTTTGATAAACCCTAAAGCCATGTTGTACTGCAAACCCTAAATACCTAAACTATAAACCTTAAAACTAAACAAGTGAAACTATAACTTGAAACTATGAAGTTCATAAACCCTAAAAATAAACTATAAACCCTAAAAATATAATCTTTATAAACCCTAAAATTAAACTATAAACCCTAAAACTATTAACAAAAGTATCTCTAAAATGTAGACCCAAGCTTCAAGATTTAACTGTGTGTGAGTATGACCCGAAACGTTGAGGAAAAAACTCACACAGTTAAATCTTGAAGCTTGGGTCTACATTTAGTATGGACTATGGCAATATGATGTCTATCATATCTCTAAAATTGTTAACTTATATACTTGAGTTTAGTTTATTTGAAAATTCAACTACACCAAATTCATATAGGCATCCACCTTCTCAACTACATAACCATGAACTATCCTCCATTATGTCACACACAATAACTTATGACATAGATCAATGTGCTTAGTTTGCATGCTAAACATGTAGGGTTCTTTACAAATGCATGATGCGCCTATCTTTTTCATAACCAACTCTATGTGCCACCAACTAGGTTAGAAACATATACATTACCTACTAGATCCTAAATACACACATGTCCACCATCAAAGCTCTCATAAACCAAGAATGACTCCTAATTGGGAGTCATGAGAAAAGGCTCTATAATCAATAAGCCATGCACCCTTGTGTGCATGCTTAAAAGGATGTACAAAAAAAGTATCACCAACATCATCATTGGAGGCCCTTGAGTCTATAGCATCATCTATTTATGTTTCCTTGCCTTCTTCTCCAAGTTGTAGTCTCTAGATGCTCCTAATATTTCCTTACTTCCAACATTTGACATTCAATTTTCAATGAGACCAAGATCCCCCCATAGACTTCTAGCATGCTTGTATTTTTTCATGTCCCTCTCTATATCCTTAGGATGAGTTCTCATAGACAAAAGATCGTTGATGGAATTTAATTTTTACTACTTCATCTCCTTAGAAAGTGACAAACCCACCACATCATCAAGCTTCAACTTTGAGACATTGTTACTATTCATCATCATGAGATTACTCCAACTATTAGGGAAAGAATACAATAAATTTATGCATTGATCCTCCTCATCCATTTTCACATCTACAAATTCCAACTAGCTAAGTTGTTGAACTAGTTTAGGTGCTTTGTTACTAAATCACCATCGCCCATATATTTAAAGAACAAATATTATTTTGTACGAAAATCTTGTTGACAAAGGAATTTGTGTAATATAAATTCTCTAACTTAACCTACTTAGGCTTCTTGCAATTTGTTTGTCCTAAAATATTTATAAACATTCAATTTTTGAGGCAAAGCTAAATGAGGCTCCTTGTCTTTCTTTCATCAACTTACTAGTTTTCATCTTTTTGTGCTAAAATGTTTTTGGTCTGAACAACTACAACCCATAGATCTCTATCAAGTAAATCCTCCATCTTAAGATTCCAAAGGTTAAAGTTGGTTCCATTAAACCTCTCCGCCTCTATTCTAAAAGCACTTATCATTTGTATCTCCTAAAAATAGTTCATTGCAACAAAACTCCCACTCAAACAAAAATTAATATGAATTAGTCCTTAATTCTCCCATAGATCTAATAAGATAGCTAGGCCTTGATGAAACGAATGAAAAAAAATCAAATTATTCCTACTGGATCTTAAAAGAAGAGGGTTAAAGTTCTAATCTACACAAATTTTAGAAGAGTAATTACATAGAAAACAACATTTAGAAATTTGTATGAATAAATAATAGAAGGAGAGCTGTAGAAATCCTATTGGGTACATATCTACTATCTAATCAAAATCCATAAATCCCTATATATTTAATGTCCTTGTCAAATCAAGTCCCATTGGTAGAAAATATAATACATTAAATTGTGTTCATGATGAAATGTAAAGTTTCAAAAACCCAATCGTTTGAGCTTATTAATTTCCAAAGTTGTAGGGGTATCGACATAAAGAATACATTAATAATAAAATAATCACCTATTATCTAAATTAATAATCATAATGATCTGATAAATAGTAAAAATGTATATAACTTACTAGAGATCAACAATCAAGTCCATATTTTTCTTGACTAGTTGTACTTGTGCATGTAATTTTCAAGTATTACTTGCTCTCTAAATTCATCGATATTTTAAACTTACATTTACAGATCTATTAGATTAAGTTTAAATTTATAGATATTTGTTTGTAAGTTTTCAATATGTATATATTTGTGAAATTATACATTTGTAAGTTTTTCATATGGATGTATTTGGAAATTTGCAGGAGACATCTAATGGATGACCATACAATAGATGAATTTTTACTAGATGACATTATTTATGAAAACCCCCCACCCCGTGATCCACCTCAAAACCCCCCATCCCCTCCACCTCAAAACCCCCCACCCCCTCCACTTGATGAGGCCCAATTGTGGCAAAGCATTAATGAAAATATTAATGCAATTGAGGAAAACGTTAATTTGATTAATAATCAACCTCACTTGATGCCTCCTCATGTGGTTCGGTTTGCATCTTCGATGCAAACCATTATTGATTCTATTAGGTCTATTGATGTAGACCTAAATAGATTTCAACTTTGGCGAGAGGAGAGGAGGCAATTCTATGCAGATAGTCTTTCATATAAAGACATCTATGATCTTCACATAACAAAACAAACATTAGCCCCATTATTTTGTCACCTGAAAACTAATCAACCTATACCTGCAACAACAAAAAAGAATATCAATTAAGTGGTGTAGGCATGAGGCAATTTCGAGACATTTTTGGGATCGGTGGTGGATGGTGTTTGATCACCCACCACATGCTAATTATGAGCTACCACTATATTTTTTGAGAAAATTATGGGTGGAGTTTCAGTTGGGTCAAAAACCCAATTATTTTGATATGAGAGAATTCCAGGGTGTTGGTGGTGGCATGCCACAACACAGGCCAGGGGCACGAGTTGATCCCAATCGACCCATTCCTTCTACTCCTATGGTTGCTCCTGTTTTGCCCACGATTCCTGCACCTATTCAGTACCAGGCAATGTTGTCGACATTAGGAGCATTGAGTAGACTCTCGGGCAATCTCACTAAACAAGTTGCCCACATGGCAGATGAATTCAGTGGTGGATAGCATCATGGAGGAGTCAATGCATCTCATCATAGAGCCTTAGACATGTTAGGGGCACATTTGTGTACAAATTGCAATCAACCGTGTTATGGTCCTGCTTCTACATCCACATCAAATGCAACTACAACAGAAGTGGAGTCATACTTGGATCTACTATATTCGGATGATAATCCTACACAGGTACATTGACCACATTTTATTAAATATTTCAAGTGCATAATTTGAACGTGTCAAAATTTATATAAATAATTGAATGAATTAATATATAAATTGTGAACTATTTGTTGTACAGATCTCAAGTCGCTCTAGGGCCGCATCATGATTTGATACATTAAGTTTTGCATCGACAACTGTAGAGATTGGCACACTTTACGGGGTAAACCAATATATCTTAACCCTAAAACCATATGTATCTAATTCTAGTTTAAATTTTCTTCTTGAAACTTATCTATATTATATTTTAAATTAACAAGTGTATAAATAAATAAATAACTATATGTACATGTATGTGAAACACTGTTGTTGCAGCAAGGCTCAAGTCACGTGGCAGTTCCCATGTCTGATCGACCACGTGGCTCAGGTGTTTCTTGCACTGATCCTCCATCGTCAATTGTTATGCCTGAGTATTCCCTAGTGTGTGTTTTAAAAAATTGTACTAAATTTGTACTAAGTTTCTTTTTTGAGTTTATATAAATTTATAAATGCACCCATATATGTAAGTGCAAGATGATAGGAGTGCGACCATTGGTCAGGTTGCTAGTTAGGGACAATTTCATGAGCCATCCAGACATTTTGAGGTCCTAAACTTTACTAAATTTTCTGTGTAATTTCTAGGTCTTTATATGCTAAATAAATTCTAACTTATTTCAAACTTGCTTTATTTGAAATTCTAGGAATTAGCAGGTCAAACTTTTGGCCAAGAAGATGAAACAACTATACCACCTAAACAACAAAATGTGGGAGTAGATGAGCATGATTGCATGGTAATTTAAATGCACACTTTAAAGCCTACATTTAAATATTTAATTTCATATTTTTTATAAATTAAATTAAATTTGGATGGTAACATAATTCTTGAGTGTTATAAATTTGAATATCCAGGAATTAGCACCTGATGCTTTATGATCACTTGGGCAACAAAATGTGGGAGGAGATGACCAACATCATATGGTAATTTAATCATACATTAGTCTATATTTAAATATGTAATATGAGTATTTTATAAATTAAATTAAATCTTCAATCAAATGAAATTTACATTTCAGAAGCACATGTATGTGTCATTTTTAAAAATTTTAAATTTGATTGCAAGTTTCTTTCTCTTGTGTACAGCATGAGGTAGATCCATCTATTTCATGAGGAAGAAAGAGGCCTCTTTCAGATTTGAACTTGAGTGATGATCATACCTGACATAGATATTTATTTCATAGACTGAACTATATGATGTGCATTATTTCTTATATATGCCACCAGGACTTTGACTATATATGTCAAACTTGCTATTACATGGACTTCTAGATATATTTCAGTATTTCATGAACTATGATTTGTATTTATTTATATGCTGACTATGAGTAGATGTTTTAGTACACATTTCATGGGTCCTACCTATATTTTATAGTATTTCATGGACTTATCTAGATAGATCTACATGTATATATTATTGACTATATGCTTGAACATTTTAGTATGTTAGATAATATGTTAAATATGCTTCATTGTTCACTTCTAGATTATAAATTATTTAATTGAGACATGTTAGAAGATTTCTCTCTACTACATTTTTTAATTTAAAATGAAAAACTATCTTTAATGTGTTTAAAATAGTGAACTAGTACATGTGAATATCTAATGTGTAGATTATTTTTTCAAATTTTTGAATAGATAGCATTCACATGACTATCAGAATGTACAACATAGTTCTTGATAAATTATAACTTAACACAATTTTAACAACTTGAAGAAAACTCACTAAGATCTACAACCTAGTCTTATAAGCATAAAAAAATCTATGATCGGATGTTACATTTTTCCATTTAAGCTCATGGATTTAACTAAGATAGACTACCAAAGATGTTGAATATGATAATGTATAGGGGTTTGATATGAACATTAAACAACTAGGGGAAATTAATAACAAAAAAATCAATATATTTTAAAGTTACATGGGCAACAAATCATATTTAGAAGCAAAATGAAAGAAGCAAACCTTTTGAATTTTTAAGAGTGGATGAAAAATTCAAAAAGAATTAGGGCATGTGGTCCAAGCCATAACAAGTTATGATGATACACCCAAAATGTCGAGGAAAATGCAATCATAGATATTAAAGATTGGATATTATAACAACTAAAAGGGGAAAATTGTAAGGCAAAACCCTAGGAGATGTAAGATCTAGGCCAAGTTCACCAAAATTTAGGGAAGATAGTTAAACCCTAGATATATTCCTTACAATTAGGTTAGAAATCTTAATGAAGGATTCTCATAATTTTGTCTTTTGTGTGAATATATTTACTTTTTGGAAATTGCTTGCTTTCACCTAAGGTCTAGTTTACGATAGAGTGGTGTTGATGAACACCTGTGAGAGCTTGATTTCCTTGTGTGAGAATTAATAGAGCATCTTTCACAATATTAAACTACATGAGTTATCCCCATCACTCAGTCAACACATACTCTAAGCTTTCTCTTATCTCCTAGTTACCACATTCTTTTAGATTATTTCCATTTCCCAATTACCAAATTCTCTAAGCTTTCCCCCATCACACATTTACCACATTCTCTGATCTTGTTCCAATCACATAGTTGCCACATTCTCTGATGTCCATGTTGCCTAGTTTCGCAACAATTTATACAGACTTCCCTTGAGTCTTGAGGGGTTCCCAAAATATTCTTATTTACACATTTATTCATGCATACACACATACATACAAAACACATTAACTAGGCTCATGAGAGTCACATAGTACACACTCATACACAATACAATGTCATAAGATTTAAACATTATTAGGTCAATCATTAGCATATACCTTATCAAGGCCCCTTCATTTTTCCTATTTTTGACAATCCATTTTCTGCTCTTTCCAGAACTTCCAGTTTCATGTGTTTAGCTTTAGTAGCCTTCTCCAAGTGATCTCTTCTTGTATTGTTACATTCTCTTGAGATCTTCTCTTTTATACCTTATTGGTTGAAAATGTTGGTGCATTAATCCCTTATAATGATTACTCAAAATGTTTCTAGTGCTAGGGAATTATTTCATTTTTGAGATTCCTTTTGCTATGTAGATTCTTGTCTTGGTTTGATTGACCATTCTCTTAGTAGTTCTATTGAGTGGGTATATTTTGCCTCTTCCTAAGCACAACGAATTCCTCAAGCTCATATACTCTCATGCATTATCCCTAGGCTTGATTGGGCCATTACTTAATGCAATTGATTTTCTCATGTTTCTTGAGCATTGTAAGTTAAACAATAATTGGATTTTGCATTTAGGATACATAGATGACTTTCTCCTTCAAATTATCTATCCAATGAAATGGTTGTTATCAAGGTTTCATGGATTTTATGACCATATATATGCTGTTATTTTTAGGATAGTAATAAGGGCAATTTTGGACAAGCATGTGTATCTTTTTTGAACAAGAAACCATTCGCTTGCATTTGGACCCTCATGCCACCTTCTCCTTCTTGTGTTTATCCATAGATGAGATTATCTTCAAGTTCTTAATAACATCTTTGATTGGTCATGAAGGCAAGTGGCTATTAGGGATTATTATGACAATCATATAGGTGTTGGGATGACCACTTATGCATTTTACAGTCCTCTCTTGTTTCATTAGGATAATCCTATAATTGGTTTGGTAGCCTCTTATGAATTTCATGAAGGCCACTTGTTGCCATAAATATGTCTATCTAACTAGCATATGACCATTTAGAATGATATAAGATCATCAATCACTATGAAAACCTCTTGACTAACATGATTACTTTATTGTTTCATGAGTGTCCTATTTGTTTCATGACTATCCTATTTGTTTTATTATTGTCATATGGATTTTTGCAATGGACCTTAGATGATATAACCTCATTATGACTAATTTTTAGATTTGAATTTCTCTTATGAGAACATCTCAATGATTTATGACAGTCTAGATTGGATATGGCAATAATCTTCATGCATGACAATAATCTTCTCTTTGCTATGACAATGAGTAACCTTTATGGTAGTCATTTAGTTTGAAATAATGACTATTTACTACCTTACCTATGCATGATAACCCTCATTATTACCTTAACAATCATAAATAACTCTACAACACCAATGACTCAATCCATACCATGATACTTATGACTACACCTAGGTAATATGATAGCACAGTCCCATATTTATTGGTGATAGCATTAGACTATTCAAGACAATGATTGAAGGATATAAAGGAGGACTGTGGCATTCACAGAGGTGATATTAAACCATTTCAAATATGCAAACTATCCTAGGACTATTTCCCTAACTATCATGACACTACTACACAATCATGAATGAATGAGAGTTAGAGTGAGTAGATGGATAGGTTCTATACAAGTCTTTTCAACTTTTGTGCATTTAAATAATATAAAATAAATGCTAAATCAACACATCTCAAAACATAGCTAAAGTGGGTACAAAAATGACAAGAAAAATACAAACTATATACTTATTGAACCTCTACACTAATATTATTTGTGGCAATCATAAAATAATATTCAATCCGTGAAAATGAAATACATAGATCATAAAAAGATTCTCAAAACAAAAAATAGGTCCATTATGAAACATATGAGTAGATCTATACAATTAGCTTATAGGTCCATGTTATTAGTTTGACAAGACTACAAAATTGATCTACCATTTACATTATGATGAAATCTTGTAGTGGCAATCATGGAAAAATCTACTTGTAGGATACACCTGCAAGAAATAATAAATGTAAATGAGAATGAAAGAATATGTACCAAAAACACAAAATATTGATGCAATATGTAACTAGATAACACAAAAGAGGATGTACGACGATGGCTTAAGGGGAGCTAAGAGGATGTCTTAAGGGAATACATAAGAGGATGGCTTTAGGGGATGTACAAGAGGATTAATTAAAAGTGGATCTAGAAGAGGATGTCTTAAGAGGATACAAAAGAGGATAGCTTACTTGGAGAGATGTACACGAGTCAATTTACAAAGTATAAGATAAAACTTGATGGCTTAAGGGGATGTAAGAGGATGGCTTAAGGGGAGCTAAGAGGATGAATTAAAGGGATGTACAAGCGGGTGTCTTTAGAGGATGGATGAGAAATATATGAGTATATATGTGTGTGTGTGTGTGTGTGTGTGTGTGTAATTACCTAATTTGCGTTCACTTTTAGTTGAAGACTACAAAATTGACCTCACATACTTGTATGGTGAAAACTTCTATTGACAATCATGCAAATTTGGCTACTTGTCTAGGGTACACCTGCAAAAGTAATGTTCAAATGTACAAGTAAATTAACTATATATTTACATGAGTTGATACAAAATTTTAAAGAAAGGGAATAATATAGAAGATGAAATGAGAATGAAAGAATTTATATACCAAAAACACAACACATTGATGCATTATGTAACTAGATAACATGTTGAATGTGAAAGCCATAATGTAAGTATATACAATTACCTAATTTGTGTTCACTTTTAGTTGAAGACTACAAAATTGACATCACATACTTGTATGGTGAAAACTTCTATTGACAATCATGCAAATTTGACTACTTGTCTAGAGTACACCTGCAAAAGTAATGTTCAAATGTACAAGTAAATTAACTATATATTTACATGAGTCGATACAAATTTTTTGACAAAGGGAATAATATAGAAGGTGAAATGAGAATGAAAGAATTTATATACCAAAAACACAACACATTGATGCATTATGTAACTAGATAACATGTTGAATGTGAAAGCCATAATGTAAGTATATACAATTACCTAATTTGTGTTCACTTTTAGTTGACGACTATAAAATTGACCTCACATACTTGTATGGTGAAAACTTCTATTAACAATCATGCAAATTTGACTACTTGTCTAGGGTACACCTACAAAAGTAATGTTCAAATGTACAAGTAAATTAACTATATATTTACATAAGTCGATACAAAATTTAAGACAAGGGGAATAATATGGAAGGTGAAATGAGAATGAAAGAATTTATATACCAAAAACACAAAACATTGATGCATTATATGTAACTAGATAACATTATAGGATACATTTAAGAGGATGGATTTAGGGGATGTAAGAGTATGGTTTACATACCTGAAAATTTATTCCATTGTACCATCTGCATCCTCATTTTTTTGTAATGCATCTATAATTGACTCATGTTCTTCCATTAAAAGTGTCCATAACTATTTATTTGTAGGTTTGCCTTGATATCTGACTAGTTTTATATTTGTTGCCACAACCAAATGTGAGTAGTGTATAATCTTCTTATGTGTTTCATAATCTTCAAATGCAGACAAACCATTCTTTCTTATTAGATATTTTCGTAGCCAAGTGCCAACAACAACCACAGAACCTGTTGGATACTCCATGTTATCATCATCTACTCTAGGATGTAACAACTTTTGTTTTGTCTCAACACATCGAGCCAACCAATACTCAGTTTCCTATTCATTGCCCTCAGGTGCAACAACAGCATACACATGTCCTGCAAAAAAAATTATGTAATTCAATAAAGTCTGACATGTATCTAAATCACATAAATTTGTATATGCATACATATATAATTAATTATATATAGATGTACAAAAAAATAGCGATAAAAAAATATTGAAAATAAAAGTACCTTCTTGTACAAGGTCTGAAACACAATCATAGTCATCTGATGCAAACATTTGATTATCATCTTCAATTGTTGTTTCAAGTTGATCTTGTGTTTCTGTAGGTGTCAAGGATCTTTGTTTCCATTCTTCAACCCATTTTGTATTTTCTCATGCTCCCTAATCACATGTAATACAAAATTGACAAAAACATGCAAGCTCCCTAGTCCATATAGTCTATGTGCTTGCATTTGAACTCTTAAATGAATGCCATTTTGTTGATCCAGTTATTGTCTTACAATCAAGTCAAGTAGGAATATTCTTTTCTTCAACTAACCAAAAGAATCGTCGAATTGTAGAGTTCTCCCTTGATCCCATAGATAATTTTTCATTACACCAATCCACAATTACACGTGCATCTCTAAATTTGGCTGCATCCTCAAATTTTAGTTGCTCTCTAGCAAGAGCTCTTTTCACACATGCTCTAGCTCCATCATGTTCTCCTTTACCATGTCCAGCTTCAAAAAAACTCCACATATATTGGATATTGTTTTCTTTGTGAGCCCTACATAGCCAATAAAACATTCTTGCATTTTTTATATGCCCTGTACAATTATCTGACCATATGAAATGTTGTGCCATCTAGATTCCTCTTTCTTTTAAACTTTCATAAAATTTTGTGAAACAATATTGCACAAACTCTGAAGAGTGTAACCGGTTATCACTCAAATAGAAATGATACTCCCTCAAAAAAATTCTATTATCTTATGTACTATCATCTACATGTCTGTATACAATATGAATAAATATGGCCACTTGCACTGAATTATAATACTGAGATTGAATTTCCTCTTGTGGAACAAGAGTATAGTTTTCTGCAAAGTCAACTATTGAGAGGATAGTTCCAATTGGAAATGTGTTTTTATATGAATGAAATTGTCCATCAAGCCACCGAGCATATTGGGAGTGTTTGACATATTTGGATACAATATTATCCTTAAAATCTTTGATGAATGCATGCACACAAATTTTTTTAGTGACTAACTCACAATGTTTTCCAATTTTTCCGTCCTTTAAAGAATATTCAACATTTTTGAATCTTTTCACATCCACTAATTGTTGTCCAAATTCATGTGAAATATTTTCATGTATACATTCTCCTAACAATGAAAAGTTGCCACATCTATTGCATTGTCCAGAAATATATGCTTTTGAATAAAATAAGTATCCAATAGATGTTTCACAAAAACAAACCTGCTACAAACTCCTTAATTGTTTGAGGTGGCATATTAATACCACATTCCTACATAATTGTGTTAGTATGCAAAGTAGAACATATATATCGAATAACATCATAATAATAACGAAATTGCACATGAGTTTTACAATAAAAGATTCCCTGTTTATTAATTTTCACATACCAAGGTTTACATTTCTCGAAAGATCTTTGGCTTATGGTAATATTAAATGGTACTAAAACTAAATCATCTAAGAATTTTTTATATAATCCAGTTTGAGTCATGTCTAATAGATGTTTTGGATGAGGATCTTGAATTTTAGACCCCACTCTTAATTTTAAAATATCTCTAACATTAGATGATACCCTTGTATTATCATGCCAATATTTTTCAATTAAAAATTTGATTTCACTATTTAATTTCATGTCATCCCTTGGGAGTCTACCACTAAAACT
Organism: Cunninghamia lanceolata; assembly: GCA_027924645.1. Taxonomy (NCBI): domain Eukaryota; kingdom Viridiplantae; phylum Streptophyta; class Pinopsida; order Cupressales; family Cupressaceae; genus Cunninghamia; species Cunninghamia lanceolata. The sequence goes on along the minus strand of BSBN01001787.1, from coordinate 229,148 downwards.
CCAACATTGGTTAATTAGATTTTTTTCAATATATTCTCTTCTCTTTGCTGCTCTTCTCAAAGTTTTAGGATTTATATTTAGAATTTCACTTGTCTTACTTATCATTCTTTTATTAGAAGATGATTTATTGACTAAAGCAGTTGTTATAGCTCTTCGTGCTGCATTCCTATGTTTAGATCGACTCTTTTTTACCAATAGAATCAATAACATTAGCAACACTAGATAAAACTTGTTTGATTGATTCATCTTTTTTTTAGGTTTTACAAAGATGCCTAACTTTTTCATTACTTTTCACAATTTCCACATCTTCATCAATTGCATCATAAGTTGACATTAAAATCCAAGACTTTTTCTATAAAAAAATATTTTATATAATCTATTTGCATGAGTTCTCATTTGCCTCCAAGAAATCTTACCAGGAAGATTATCTAAGACACTTCTTTCAATCTCAAATAAAACATTTTCATTTTCACTCCTATAAGGGATATCATTCTCATTCATATCATCAATAGCTGGGTTTGAAGATATACCTGGATTTGTTTCTATAGTCATGTTTTTCATATCATTTAAAGTTGGCTCCGAAGACACACCTGGATTTGTTTCTATAGTCGTGTTTTCTATATCATTGAAAGTTGGCTCCGAAGACACCCCTGGATTTGTTTCTATAGTCGTGTTTTCCATATCATTGAAAGTTGGCTCTAAAGACATACCTGGATTTGTTTGTATAGTCACATTTTCCATATCTTCGAAAGTTGGGTTTGAAGACATACATGCATTTGTTTCTATAGTCACATTTTCTTCCAAATTCACCATTTCCACATTTGCATCATCTACATTCATCCCATCATTTATAGTCTCTTGAATGTCTTTCTCTTCAATACTCATGGAACTAGATGCTTCAATATTCTTCATCTCTTGAATCCTTGCTCTTCTATCTCTTTGCCTTTTTGCTTCCTTCTCTCTATTTGCTTCAATTTCTTGAGGTGTCATTACCTTCTTTTGTTTTTTTCTTTGATTTTGATTTGATCCCATGATTATGATAAAATAACAATTGATACTTAATCCAATTTCATAATTAATGTACTTCTTTGAAATTTTGAATTAGAATTAGATGTAGATCCTTTGTTCCATAGATTTTGAAGTAAAAAGTAGATGTAAAAACAAAAACCCTCTTTCTTTATTCCTCTTAAAAATAGTTCATGCACTTGATTTCACTTCAGAATTGTTCATATGATTGATTCCTTTCAAAATCTAAATAAAATATGACATGTCAAGAGATTTCACAAGACACCTGTAAGTAAAAAAAATGTAAAAATTGTCATTGTCGGGTCGTACTGATCAGACTTGCAAGTTGTAGGGATACAATGATTGTACATTTTTCCTTGATATGGTAAAATAACGGATATAATAGAAATGGGTACCGATTATAAAACGGGTACCCGTTCTTAAACATAACGGGTACCCATTTTTTTATAAACGGGTACCTGTTATGTAACACGTACCCATTTTATAACAGGTACCCACTCTATGAATTTTGAAATCACTGGCTGCCTTTTCCCTTCGCTTTGCTTGGGTTTTAGGCTCGAGATAGGCATGGTTGGCCGACCTTGAGCCTTGGACCTGCAAGTTTTTTTTCTAAGTACAGAACAAGAGGAATGACTGAGTTTACCTATATAGCTGAGGACCTTTTTTCTAAATTTTTTTACGAAATGAAAACCCATTACAGATGACAGTGTCTAGTTTTCAAATATGTAAATTTTTTTGTTATTGGACATGTTTTTCTATTTATTATTTAATTTATGAGCAAACTGGTCTAAAAACTTGAAATGACAAGTGTTTGTATTTTTTTAATAACTTTTAATTTTTTTTTTTTTAAATTATATGTCGTCAATCTACACATCATTCTTTACACAATGAAAAAAATATATTTAATTTTATGATTTTTTTTGCTCAAATTATGTTGGTCGTACATGAGGGGTTTTCAAAAGTAGCAATTAGGCCTAATAAAAAATTAATAAAAAAAATTTGGAAAAAAATTATAAAAAAATATCTTCATCAAACTTCACTGTACTACACATCTTTTCCCAAAAGGATTTTGAAAAATAATTTTATTTAGGTCAAATTATGTTGGTCGTACACGTGCATGGTATGGTTAAAAAAAAGTGACTTTTAAACAGTGGTTTTTAGAAATGCCTATTGAAAATTAATTTGTATCATCTGGGTATTGAAATAAATTACATATTTGGAAACTAGTCTTCGAGTACTACATTTTATATTTAGTGACTTTTTTAAAGATTCCATCTCTAAGTGCTTCAAATTTTAAGGTCAAATGTGACAAATTCTGAAAATCAGCGAAAACACTTCCACTTTTTGGCCAAAAAGTGGACCCAACTTCTTGCACTAACCCCAAAGATTCAGATTTAATTTTAAGGAAATACACCCATGTCCTTCTAGAAAAATCTTTTATAAAAAACATAGTATAAAGACTTAGAAATTGAAGGAACACTAATAGGATCCAATTACATATGAATGAATCAATTTTGACACTCTAGAAAATTTATGAAAACTAGAATAAAACTGAACACAATATTTTTTCTATACACACAATATTCATAGAAATCAAATTAAAAAGGACAATACTTCATCGCTTCAACAAGATTTTTATTTTATAAGGTCTTTAAACTTTTTTCATCTATATGGCCCATCCACTCATGCCATAGCTTTATTTTCTTTATAGGTAACTTTATTGGGTACCACAAAGCATGACCATCAAAAGTAGACACAACATTCCTCTTTACTATTAGTTCCAATGGTGGAGGCATAGATTCCAAATATATCTTCATCAAAGGAATATAAGTATTATTGCACTAGATAGTTCATGCATATAACTGAAGTAGAGTTCCCACATGAACACCCTTAGTGAGAACCACAAATTCTAACACCATCATATACACTCCATTAAAGAAAAAAACTACCCAATCACACAATTAAGTTTTCTAACTGATAACAAGTTTTGTTGCAAACCAGGGATGTGCAACACACCATTGATTCCCTTCATGCATACATAGTTTTGCCACAACCAACTATGTTCAAATGATAATCATAATTGAGGTACACCTTCCCACCATCATATTCTTCATACAAGTTAAAAACCACCCTCAATGGGAGGTCATATGCAAGGAATCCCTATTGTCACCTAAATTTGCACCCTATTGTTGAGGCTTTTGGTAGTTCCAACAAATTCAATGAAACAGTGGAATGATCTCAAGGTGTGTAACCTTACAATTGAGATCAAACCTCTAGAGAAGGTTGGTTCCTCTTTCTAAATTGATGATTCAGAGAAAACCAAACTAAACCTAAATCTACTGATCACCAAGGAAAATAGGAAGAAGGAGAACTGAAATGAAAGGGAGGCGATACACTAGATTTAGAATGTTTAGCAGACCCTAAAATAACACAACAATGATCTCAAATATTGATATGAACTCAAAGAGACTTATAGACTTTAATAGAGGTTTGAATAGAAAATTGTAACTACAGGAGGGACGATTCATCCATAAAATAAGCCTACAGATTTTAGGTAAACATAGTGTAGAAGTATAAAGAGAGGAAAAATATCAGTCTATTATATTGATCATGAAGGCCAAAAATCCATTACAAAAGAAGAAATGATTCAATACGGAGAGATATAGACACAGAATGACAACTTCCATTCATAGTTCAACTAGCAATGGAGACATAAAAGGCTCAGAAGAGAGCACAATCCATCAAATCCACCTAACTCGTGGAAGAGACAATCTCTCCTACCTGTGTGATGACCCAGGAAAATAGCTAACTTTAAAAATACATCATTCAAATGCTTATATATATTTTACAAATCACTATTGTAGCCCTAGGCATGATAAAACCCAGTCAACATGTTTACTCAGGCTGCCCATACTATAATAAATTTAACCCATGGCCATGTCACAAGATATACATGATTTAGAAGGGCGCCCCTATCTATGGTACAAGGTTTCAATGTAGGAGTGCATTCAGTCAAATGTGTCCATGGGAAATTCATCCACTTGGGGTATCAGCATGCATTGTTTCATCTTCCTCATCTACCTCTTGTACTTGTGCATTAACATTGAGCATAGTTTGAGCTACCTTGAAGTCCATCTCTATTCTATAGTAATGACTATTACGTAGAACATAAGTCTTCACGCGAAATAAATGTGTTTCAGCCCCTTGATGAAGCTTTTACAACACTTCAAAAGTGTTTATTATTTTTATTTTTCTTTCCACGCCCTTTCGTATTCCTTGTAAATCATTTTACCTCAACCGATTTTTACTTTCAGAAATCTTCAGATGACTCTGCAATTCAACATAATATATTTGATGAGGTTCTGTTCAACTGGATATGAGATGTCAAGTTCAAATGCAATTGAGGAATCTAGAGAGTTGGTTCCGCATTTTCTGACATTTCTAGGCCATCCTACAAGCTAACCAAATGTGGATATGCAACATGATGTCTGGTTCAATCTAATCCTAGTTAGACCTTGTAGGTCTTGCGTATGGTCATCTTCCAAATTCAGTTCTCTGTCTTGGTCATCTGTATGTGTCGGCATGATGTTTTGTAATTGATGTCAAAGGTGTGTAATTGATGGCAATAGATATAAGATTAGAGGCCTTCAAAGTCAAAGGTGTATGTGATGTCTAGGGTTGGTACAAAGATTGATACAAAGGAATAGGTTCAGTGATAACATATTTGTTGCTAATGCTATGTTGACTATGGTGATCATATGTTGCACATGATTTGTTCAAGAAGTTGTCAATGATGATACAGTGTTTATTGTTTGATGCCAATGTTGATCTTATGCCATATGGAGTTGTTGATTAGGAGTTCATGCTTTGATCAAGGGTTCATTCTTTAAGATTGTTGATCCATGCTTTGGTTAGTTTGATTAATCTCTCATACTGTATAAACAAGGAGATGTTGATATGTTTTGTTTCATGCAATAAGAAGGTAGAGAAGGTACAGAGTTGACATAATCATTTATTCATATCTTTATGCATACCAGTATTGTTGAGTGTTTGTGGACAATTGCATAGGTTGTAATGGGAAGTTGACCTTTATAATGGAACTGATTTGGCATCTATATTAGTTATAGAATTAAGTTCATCATTAATGTCTTGAGTTTGTATCACATCAGTTGCAGGTATTGTTAGTATCTTGATAGTGTTTTGTATTGAAGTGACAATCATCATTATGAAATAGTATTATACAGTGATAAAGTCATCAGAGGTCTTCATACTTTCATCTCTAGCTTACAGTGTTTCAGATTATTATTGACATAGTGGTGTCTTGGAAGTACATTAGGGTTTAATATATGTGTATTTTGAAAAACCTAATCCCTAATAACCTAATTGTCACTAATAACAAAGGGTTTTATTATGACGTGTTACCTTTTGTTTTAATTTTAAAGTGACTTACAATAGCCAGTGGTCAGTGACTTAAGTTACAACTTAAGTCCATCTTCCTCATTGAGGAACTGACCCCCTTTCCTAATGGTTACAGGGGCTTGCAGTTAACATTTAACATCGAGCGCCAAAAGACAATAGATGATGAATATTTAATCTTTTCTAAGCACGAAGAAGAAAATCAAAGGTCATAATTTAAACTTAGTTTGAATTCCAATAGAATTTCAAGAAAGATAATTTTGACGGTTAGTTTCTTGAAGAAACCCTAACGACTTTGTTACTGGTTTTCTACTATCCTTGAGGGCCAGGGAAATATATATAAAGCTTTGGGTGATAAGTTTGGTTGTTAGAGTATAGTGATATCTACGAAGACCATATGTATAATGCTTAGATTATAACATGAGTTGTTGATTTAGTGGACTCAAACAAGGAGCAACCATATAATTTCAATATGTTGGAGGATAGTGAGATCTAGTGTAAAAATGTTCATGGAGTCTTTATCTTGATCATGCAAAAATATGTGCAGAGCGGTTATGGGAAGCAAATGTAGATATGATGATGGCAGCAGGGTAATGCTTTGCCATCAAACCATATGATAAGCAAGGGGTATGAGGATTGAGGAGTATATCTTGGAGATGAACAAGTGTAAATGATTGGAATTTTGATTCTGATTAGTGTGTAATGATATACAGAATGTTGTAGAATATTTTGAGTTGATTCTTCTTGATTGTTTCTAATGGGTGTGTGAGAAGGTTGCATAGTGTTGGTTCTTTTGAGAGATGAATATATGTAATGTTGGAGATTTGTGTGTGTGGATCAAGACAGATGTACGAATGAAGTATAAAGAAATGATGATATTTTGTGAGAAATGGATTGCAGTAAAGTGGGTGTTGATTGAGATGTGAATCAGAAAAATGGAGAGTTGATGCATGTTGAAGAGGGAGAGGACTGTTGATAGTCAAAGGAGCAGATTTTATTACAGATATTGCATTGATTACCTTGTAGAGAGTTTTTGTATGTCCTTGACAGGAATTAAGAAAAGTGATGCAGTGTTTTTGAACTGTAGAAAATAGAGAGCATGTAATATTATGTTTTGATTGATAGTTTTGGTTTATCCTGAGAAGAGGGATGTTGTTTTCTTAATGAGTCTGAGATAACTCTAAGAAGTTTATTGCATATATTATCTTTGATATGAATTGTAGGGGCATGTGTAGTGAATTGATAGTTATGTGGTCAATGTCAAACAAGGTCTTATTGTTCATCAATTAAATGACAAATGCAAATTGAGGAGATGATCTAATCTTAATGATCATAATCTTGCAATTAGACAAGTGAGATACAATGGTGCATACCTGATTACATAGAATCATTAATTGCACATCTTATTCTTTTGGAGTTATTGAAAGTCTTCATGTTTTTGCCAGTGAGGCACATTGTAGCCAGTGAGGCTTGCATGGTCAATTAGGCATGTTTGCTTGTCAGTGAGACATTCTTCCAGTGAGGCATTTGTAGTTGTCAGTGAGACATTTTGGTTAAGCCAGTGAGGCATTTTTAGAGTGGTTTTTCATCCCTATGAGGGTTTTCCACTCATCAAATCAGGTGCTATGTTTCTTGTTTGTCTTCATGTGTTCATGTGTCCTAATTTTCTTATGATTGATTAAAGGTCTTTTTCATTCTACTAATCATTATGCTTGTTTGAATCCTTGATGTCTTTATCATGTTTAAATGTGCAAAAAGTTGTTTAGTTTTCTAGACCACTGATTCACCCCCCCCTCTCAGTGGTCCTGTACTCCAACAAGTGGTATCAGAGCAAGGTTCCCTATTGAAGTCTAACCGGCTTGTGTAGGTCCTGATAGTGGAGTACCATGGGAAAGAGTAGAAGAAATAAAGAAACGAAAGATGCCAAGCAAAAGGTTGAACAACAAATCCCAATCAAGTCATGTGATGAGTTGTTCATGAGCCATCCTTGAAAATTGGCACAAAATGTGATAAAGAAAATGACTTTATTGTTTAAGAAGACCTCTTTATGGATGAAGATGGATAGGAGTTTGATGAAAATGATTGTGAAGTTGATTTAGAAGGAGAACTCTTATGTGCCTTAGATCAGATCAAGCAACTTAGAAAGGAGAATCAGAAATTAGAAGACCAGCTTCAACAAGAAAAAGACTCCAAAGACAAGGTATGTTCAGATTTTGCAAAAATTTCTTTAGAGTTTGAAGAGGCAAGAAATCAGATTGTATTCTTAAAGAGTCATGTTGAATAATCTGACAAATTGATTATATGTCTAAAGACTGAAATTAAGCAAAAGAATAATAGATGTAACAAAATTTGACCTTGAGGTGAAAAGAATTGAATGTCTGAAATTAGAGGTAGAAAATGTCAATCTGAGAGAAGATTGTGAAAGTCTCAAGGTTCCATCCAAGAAATATCAGGAGTTTGAAGAAAGCAAAAACAAGTTGAATGACATGTTGAACAAACAAAAGCATTACAAGGACACTACCGGTCTAGGTTATGAAGAAGGAGAGTGTTCCAAGGAAAGAAAGACTCCTAAAAAGAAGATAGATTTGAGTTTTCATGCTGCTGCTCTTGAAGACAAGAAGAACACAAAAGATCAGCTCTTTGATAGAAGGAGAAGAAGAGGAGACATCAAGCAACACCGTTCAATGAGGTACGACTATTCTCAATTTCATGGCTATTGCTATTGTTGTCATTCTTATGGTCATAGAGCTAGAAATTGTAAAACTCAAGCAAGTTATTGTTTAGAGTGGAATAAGACTAAACGTCCTAGTAAGTCTTCAAATCAAAATTACAAGATTGTGTGTTACAAATGCAAACAAGATGGTCATATAGAAAGGGATTGTTGGATGCATTAAAGGTATGGTCATAGAAGCACTTTTGGCATGTCAAAGAGATATGATTCCTTTACTCCTCGAATTGGTTATAATGTCACATGTTTTAAGTGTCATAATCTTGGGCATAAGGCACAGTTTTGTACAAATAAATTAAAGACATCTAGTGCAGTTATCTTGAGCAAAGAAAAGAAAAAGCCTATACAGATTTGGAAAAGAAAACAAAGTTAAGTGGAAGAAAAGATAGAACCTAAACTTGTGCATATTGCACAAGAAACATCCATGAGTGCATAAAGAGGAGCATGAGGATAGGGGGAGTTGTCAAAATGTCTTATCTTTTGTCCCAAGGAGTTTCAAGAGATGAGTAGATGACTTTGTCTAGCAGACCTTGTTGTCAGAATGTGTTGTCTTTGCTTGATAGCAAACTTTTAGTTGCAGACCCTTGACATTCTTGTTCTGTAGTATTGATAGGGATGTAGGCAGATTGAGTTGTATTGTTGATGCAGACCTTGTTAGACCTTGTTTGTCTTTGATGAATGAGCACACTTGTTTGTCTCTGATTGAATGACCTTGTGCAGTTGTTGATAGCAGAAGATAGTGTTGTTGGTAGACATTCTTTATGAAAATGTTTTATGCCAAGGTGGGAAGGATAGAATAGTGCAAGTACTTCCTATATATAACTGGACTATAAGGTGACTTGTATGCATATTGAGGAAAGGACAATATCTCAATGTTCTTGATTGTCATCTTGCTCTTGCAATGTGTATTGTTGTAGACTGCAATGTTATTGCAAACCCCTGTTGATATATGTGTGTAGTGGTAAACATGAGTGTGAATTAATAGTAGCAGTCTTCAAGATTCATGTTGTTATGGTGATGGATCTTACTATACTTTCATGATAAGTTGTGGTGGCAGACACGTTGCAGTTATAAAATTGGTCTTGAAAAACTTGACATCCTTGTTTTGGTCCTATGCAGTTGATTTGTTGATGACAATAATCTTTATTCATGTCTCAGACAATTACAACAGTTTGACAATTTTTCAATCTCAAACCTTGTTTTGGCAGATTTTTTGTTTATGGCACTTTGTTCTTGTTGGAAGACATTGTCTTTATGTCTGTACTCTAATTGTAGGGACCAAAGGTTGCAATGCAATATAGTGTCTTGTTTGTTGAGTACAAGTGGTATAGATAATAGGACAAGTGATTATGACGATGCAGTTCAGTGTGATGCACTAGGAGTTGATCATCATGCCATTGTTAATGTTATTTCTCTAAACTTTCAAAGTTGTTAGAGGATCATGCTTCACTTTCACGATATGACTATGTCAAGAGTATTGATGGTGTTTTATGACAGATGATTCAAGGTATACAGATTAGAATTGTCTTTATAACAAAGAACCTTGTTTCATGTTTTGAAGTTCTTATTTTAGGTTGATATACAACAGGAGTGCATTTTTAAGGGGTAGTAGTGTTTTGGAAGGTACAAGGTGACATGATTGCAGGCAATGGACTGATGAGTACCAGGTAGCACCCATGAAATAGATCTTTTTACCTCTCTTTTTCTCCCTTCCTATTCCATTGTCCTAATGACTGCACCAAAATAGGCTAACAAGATTGTTCTAATGATGATTAATAAGAGATGAATTACTTAAGATCATGATTTCTGATTGAAGGACTAATGTGCATTGAATTGATGGAAATATGCAAAAATCTTCTCTTTTTGAATCAATAGGTGCAGGTGTTCGGGTACACAATTTTGTGCATCTCCGGAGGTAGTCCTAATGATCTCCGAAGCTGACATCAAAATACCACTACTGGTCTCCAATGCTTCCAATTTGATTGGAGAGATTTTGGGATAAGGAGGTGAAGCATCTCCAGAGCTGGACTGAAGTCTTGAGCATCTTCAGAGCTGAACAAGAAGGTCACAATCATATCTTCAGATCTATAGATAGAAACATACATCTCTGGCGCCTCTATAGAATAGTGCTGATTTTCAGCACAGCTGTCAGTCAGACACTTCCAGTGGTGATCGGGATGCTCCTGATATTACTCAAATCATCACCTAAGTAATTAAGGGCAGTCTATAGTTAACTATTGGAAGTTTTAATCTCTTTTTGATTTTTGCACGAGTTACTAATAAACTGATTTAAATACCTATATTTCAGGGCCTTGCTACCCAAGTGTATTTAAAACTAAGACTCAGATTCAGTGTGGACTTCTGTTCCACTCAATCTATTTTTATTGTATGGATATTTATTCTGTAGTTACACAGTTAGTAGAATAAAGAGATTGATGTTATCTCATAGAAGAACTAGTAGTTAAGATAAGTGATATCTCATCACTGACTTTAGATATAAACTTACAAAAGAAGCAACAAAAGAGGACAATGATTTTTTTCTGATTTTTGTAATCTCATTTTGACATCAATATTTCCTGAATACAAAGTTGATGGAATTGGACCGAATTGAGTTGTGATATTATTCTCTTGTGATGATTCTTTACTTTAGTCTTCAGCCCTAAGGGCGTGGAGCAAGGGGCCACTCTCACCACCAAGGTAGAAGGCTAGTACTATTGTTTTGTTATTTCAGATTTTGTTTAAGGAGATACTTATTATTTTCATAAATAGATGGATGTTTCTGTTGGAAGGAATAATATAGATTTACTTTAAGCAATTCACTGTTCAGTTCTATTTTCAATATTCTTGGAATTTATTTCATAGCAGATAGATCAGTTTCTTTAAATCAGTAAAGGTCATTAGAATTAGTTAGATATAACTGGAAATTATAGGATTCCTAGTTGCAGATAGCCAAGGACACAGCCCTGGATTTGACATCTGAAATATGATTAAATGATGAGGTACAATGACCCTTGTCATTTTTGGCGCCATTGCCGGGGATATTGTGTTAATTAGGAAAACTTACCTAAACAATTTTAGGATAGATCTATATGGTTAGAGCTAGAGATTCAAAAGGAAGATACATAAAACAGACACCCCATCGACAAACTATAGGAGAAAGCAATGGGGTGGTACAAGATCTTGTTGAAGAAAGAAACCTAGAACCTACCTTGGAAGTTGCACCTTAAATCAATAATCCCTTAAATCCTCCAAATCTTCCACTCACTGACTATATCCAAGAATTAAAACAAAAATTCCAGGCAGATCCTTTGATAGAACCTAGTTCCTCAGAAACTCATCTAGAATCCCAAGGAGAAGAATCAATATCAAACATGGAAGATAATCATATAACCATGAAGAGGAGGAAAATCAGGCTCCAAGAACCTTCTCATATCCCATTGTTCTAGCTGTTGGAGACAATGCCCCTATGAAAAATATTTCACCAACACACTTGCCAAATTTCAGAGGTCTTGCTTCTAAGGATCCATATCAATTTTTGTTTGAATTCAAAGTGGTATGCAAAACTTATGATTATGGATCAGATAACCAAAAACTCAAATTGTTCCCTTCAACCCTGAAAGATTCTACAATGAGATGGTTTATGGGTTTACCCCAGAACTCCATCCATTCCTGGGATCAGATGGAAATAAAGTTTTTAGGAAAACACCAAGATTAATGTAGAGTCAGTAATAAAAATTAGGAATTGTTCAAAATTAAACAAGGAGAGGAAGAAACCTTAGAGGACTATGTGGATAGGTTTAACTTCTCTTTGAGAAGGTATGGCAACCCAGTAAATCACTCTTTGGCCAGAACCCTATTTGTAAAAGGATTAGACAAAGAATCAAAACAGGCACTGGATCTTATGGGAAAAGGAAATACCACCAAAATGGATATACCTGCTATAGAAGAACTCTACAGGAACTATTCTAGAACCCAAGATGGAGTGAGATCATCCAAAACCTTCAAAGGGAAGAATGAAATAGGACAGTTAATGGAAGAGATTGTAAATCTAAAAATAGATATTCTAGTCCAACTAAATACCACATTAGATGGGATTCAGGCAAAAACTAGAACAACTGATCAAGGTAGAACAACTGAACCACTCTCCATCTATTGTCCTAGGTGTAGAAACAAGCATCTGTTGAGAGAATGCCCTTTATACAAATCAAAGATCTGTCAAATCTATGACAGGGAACATCCTACCAGTTAATTTAGTCAACTTCCAGCCCTAAAAAGGTTGAGTAAGAAGAATGCCATCATACAAGAAGAGTTGAACTATGTAGGACAAAAACAAGCTAGAAATTTCCCTTATAATCAGTATCCAAATCAGCCTTCTTACAGGGGTCCTTCTAATTGGGGAAATAATCAATGGAATCCAACTTGGCATGGGCCTCAAAATAATCCTCCTTGGGGATAGCAGCATTGGCCAAATCAACAATGGCAAAACCAACATTGGCAAAATCAACCCTGGGGGAATCAACAGTGGCCACCATAGTTTGGATCACAAAACATGCAGCCTCAAAGGGGTCCTCAACAGGGATATAATAAACAATACTAGGGACAACCTAGACGTTTCCAACCTTAACAACAAGCATAGTCACAAAACGAACCAGTTAGCCAACCACCCTTACTAGCTCAACCTATACCAAATCCATGAAAAAATAGAGAGTAGTTGTTTACATGACAGAACAAGAAAACATGGCTGGTATTAACGCTATACATCCTAATAATCTCCAGCTGTGTTCTGGGAAAGCATTCCCAAGACCATCTCCTCCAACTATAGTTGAAGTAACTAATGATGTGGAACCTGAAAATTCATCCACTCAACTTCCAGAGGAGATTACTACTGAAATAATGCTAAAAGAATCATCCTTGGATAACTCTAGAGTTCCTCCTAAAACGCTGACCTCGGAGAACATTCCTAGAAACATTTTTGGTAGGAGCTCTGGAGATGCTCTAGAGATGGAAAAACTAGCACCATACCCAAAACAGCTCAAACAACATGTTCCCCAGAAAAAAGATGTTATAAAAACAAGTCCAATCTACCCTAGAATCAGAACTTTTACAAGAAATTAGACAACTAAACATTGAAATTTCACTCCTCCAAGCAATCAGAGATGTGTCAGAACTAAACCAATTCATCAAACATCATTGTGTCAAAACACAGGGCATGAAGAAAAACTTTCCTTCTACCATACAGGTGGAAGGAAAAGTAGTAGATCTACTGATGGGAGAAATGTTCCTCCCAAAATATGGAGACCTTGGAAATCCTGTCATAACTGTTTACATCTTAGGGGTAGAAATTTCAAATGTTTTGGTTGATTTGGGAACAACAATAAATGTGATGGCAGTTCATATAATGGACAAATTAAACCTAACAGGTATCCAATCCACATCTACAATCCTTCAACTTGCTAACCAGTCAGTAGCTATTCTGAAAGGGGTGATTATTGATGTTCCAGTTGTGATAGAATTATGGGAATTCCTTGTAGACTTCCTGATATTCAAACCAAGAAACCAGAGAAATGCTTATCCACTGATATTAGGAAGACCACGGTTGGCTACAGCAGTAACATCTATTGATTGTCGAACTGGGGATATGGTCATTTCTAATGGGATAGATTTGAAGAAAATATCTTTGTATCCTCCAACTAAACCATTAATACATTATACATGAAGAGTATGGGCAGATGAGCCAAATATGGAAAACAGTGCCTCAGTAGCTATGGTTACCATCAAGGAACATTTGGGTGAGTTGGAAGAAGAAATCTACTATGATACAATAGAAGATATTACCCACATTCTAATCAATGAGGATGTAATGGAGTTTGCCCAAGATTCTAGGAGAGAACTTCTCACTTCTGCTCATTGTACCCTAGCAAATATCATTCCTTGTGGAGAGACCTTTTACAGACACTTAGCCACATTCAACATGTTGCTTCCACATTCTTGTCCCCTCAATACCATGACTCCAGTATATGGATTGACTACATCCATTGATCAAATCACAAAATAGGTCATAATTTTACTAGGAAAAACACTTAATATCAACACCCAGTTAGTAGAAAATCAAGAAGAAAAACTTATCCAACTCCTGATTTCCCATTCAACAACTTTTGCTTGGGAATACCAAGATATGAAGGGCATCCCTCTTGAGATCTGTACCCATCATATATACACTGAAGATGTCAAACCTGTCAGACAACCCCAAAGAAGACTGAATCCTGCTTTAAAAGACATTGTTAAGACTGAAATAGAAAAATTGTTGCAAGTAGGGTTTATATATCCAATCTCAGATAATCAATGGGTCTCACCCCTAGTCATAGTGTCTAAAAAGAATGGGAAATGGAGAGTGTGTATTGACTATAGGGAGCTAAACAAAGCTACAAAAAAGGACTACTTTCCCTTACCATTCATTGACCAAGTGTTGGACAACCTTGCTGGGAGAGTATTTTTCTTTCCTAGATAGGTTCAGTGGGTATAACCAAATCCAAGTACCACCTGAAGATTAGGACAAAACTGCTTTCACCTATTCTTGGGAAACTTTTGCCTACAAAGTTCTTCCATTTGGACTATGTAATGCTCCAGCTACATTTCAGAGGCTTTTTTTAGCCATTTTTGTTGAATTAGCTAATGAGTGCATGGAGGTCTATATGGATGACTTTACTGTGTATGGGGACAACTTTGAAGAAGCTCTCATAAACCTTGAGAAAGTACTAAAATGCTATGAAAAGAATCAATTATCCCTAAGCCATGAAAAGTGCTTCATGATGGTAGAGGAAGGAATTGTATTAGGACACCACATTTCAGCAAATGGGATCAAAGTGAACCAAAACAAAATAGAAGTGATCAAATAGTTACCTTCACTGAAAAATCAGACAGATGTTAGAAGTTTTCTGGGTCATGTAGGCTACTATAGGAGATTTATAGAAAATTTCAGCAAAATGATTGCCCCCTGTTTACCTTGCTTAACAAAGACAATGAATTCTTATGGATAGAAGATTGTCAATCAGCATTTGAAACCCTAAAAGAGAAGCTTACTGTCACACCTATTTTTAGAGGACCTAATTGGACTTTACCATTCCACATACAAACTGATGCTTCAAATGAGTCCATTGGGGCGGTCTTAGGACAGAAGGAGGAAGGAGAAAGTATGCATGCCATCTATTACATCAGCAAAACCCTTACCTCTGCAAAAATAAATTACACCACAACTGAAAAAAAATTCTTGGTAGTCATCTATGCTATAAACAAATTCAAGCATTATATCACTGGATATAAAATATTTGTACATACTGATCATGCAGCCATCAAATACTTAATGAATAAGCCAGTAGTGGATGCAAGGATCATTAGATGGTTATTGTTGTTGCAAGAATTTGACATTACCATAGTTGATAATCTAGGCAAATTTAATTTAGTTGCTGACTTTCTGTCAAGATTGCATACAGGGGAAGAGAATCAACCAGTGGAGGACAGGTTTCCATATAAACATCTTTTTTCTATCTCCTCTACTGCACCTTGGTTTGTTGACATAGCTAACCTCTTAGCTACAGGCTTGTATCCATCCCATTTTACCTCAAAACAAAAGAAACGCTTAATTAAGGAAAGCTTATCTTATAAATGGTTAAATGGTTTGCTATTTAAATGTGGTCCTGATTTCATTTTACACAAGTGTCTAAAAACTGATGAAATTTTTGATGTCTTGAGAGTATGTCATGATGAACCATCTGGTGGGCATTATTCTTCCCACAGAACCATTCACAAGATCCTGGGAGCTAGTTACTACTGGCCCTCCATTCATAAGGATACTAAGAAGTATGTGCAGCAGTCTGATCAGTGTCAAAGGATGGGACAACCAACTTTCACCCAGGAGATGTTACTACATCCTCAAGTAAAGATGGAGCCATTTGAATAGTGGGGTCTAGACTTTGTGGGACCAATTTCTCCACCTTCATCAGGCAAAGAATATATTCTGGTATGCACATACTATGTGACTAAATGGGCTGAGGTTCAAGGTTTGCAATTTGCAAGAGAAGAGAAAGTTATTGATTTCCTTTATAATAAGATTTTCTTGAGGTTTGGAGCCCCAAGATCCATAGTTTCAGATAGAGGACCTCAGTTTACTTCACAGGTAATTAGAGCATTCACATATTTATATCAAGTTAAGCACAGGAAATATTCATATTACCATCCTGAAGCTAATGGGAAGGTAGAGGTGACTAATAGGGAACTTGAGAACATTCTGACAAGGACAGTGGCAATGAATAGAAAAGATTCGGCTAACAGATTACCTGAAGCAGTTTGGGCTTACAATACCACTTGGAAGTCCACAACGAAATTCTCACCATATGAATTAGTTTATGGAAAAAAGCCTATTCTGTCTATAGAATTTGAACTCCAGACACTTAAAACTACATTAGATATTGGTCTACCATTGTCCATAGCCCAACAAAATAGAATTCTTCAGCTCAATGAGTTAGATGAAATCCAGATAGAAGCCATTCAGCAAACAGAACTGGTTCAGTATTAAAGGAAGCAATGGCATGACCAACACATCAAGAGGAGGACATTCCAGCAAGGAGATTGGGTTCTTCTTTATGATTCTAAATTCAAGGAGTTCAAGGGGAAGCTACAAACTCATTAGATGGGTCCTTATCAGATAAAGGAAGTTTTTGAGAATAGAACAGTGTTCTTGGAACCTATTGATGGAAGCACAAACACATTTTTAGTGAATGGCCACCGAATCAGACTCTATAAAAGGCCATCCACTAAGGAAGATTTAATCAAAGATTTGTGCTTGGTTATAGGGGACACATCCTCCATCACAGTATTAGACTTAAAAAAAAGAGAGAGAAGGTTGAAACCCACCAAATGGCGGCCTTCTTAAAAAAAAAGAAAAAAAAAAAGAGGAAGATAGAAAACCAGTAAATGGCTGTCTTTCTCGACCAAGGGGATTGAAAACTAGCAAATGGTGGTTCCCTTCTTCATGCCATATGAGAATAATCAAGCTACAAAGGTGATCAGGTGCTGGAAGTTACTCAAATACATCTTCGGTGCTCACAAATAGGGAGCACCTCCGGTGCTTCATGAACTTGGAGCACCCCTGGTGCTCGCAAACTAGGAGCACCTCTGGTGCTCCACCAATAAATATCTATTCATGAATATAATAAATTGGGAGGGGACCTACCTCTCCAGGCAATAAAGTAGAGATGTCATTTGATGAGGTCATCATGACTCATCCTCCACTTTATGACAAGGACAAAGATGAAGTCAGCATGCATTTTAGGAGAAATCATTACTCTCGTATGCATGGGTACTCACAAAGGACTGCGTTGACGTCACTTGGATACATGGATTCTTGAACCACTCTACACGAATGATTGCAAGATGTGTGACAATAAAGATGCTGATGCCATTTCAAAGCCACGAAGAAGTTGCTCAGGTGCCATGTCGTATCAAGTCTCATTAATGTCGCAGCATTTCAGCCAAGTACATTGGACCCTCATCATTAAGATTGGTTCAGGGACTTCTCTCTTAATTAAACATTAATTAGCAATTGTCTTGTCATTTCTATTTTTGGGTGCCGTCATTATGACACGTCCTCCTGCCATTATTTTCCTTTCTAAATTCATGCATGCCGCCATCTTTGCTACACTATCACAATGTCTACGGAGTGTCCCATCACTCTACTACAATTATGACCGCATAGGCAATCTAACCGATTTTAAGTTCTTTTTCCATAGTCCAAGCCAATAAATGAATTGACATAATAATCCTCATTCAAAACTATAAAATACCCTGAAGAACAGAGTCAACTGATACAGTCCTCCGGAGCCTACGGAGTTAAAGGAGGAAGAACAATCTACATAGAAGAGTGAGGGGGAATTTTAGCACAGAGGGTGGGAAAAGGACTTAGAAATGAGGGTTAAGAAGAAATTAGAGCTAGAAAGTGTTACAGGTCTCTTGCAAGATGATGTTGTAGCAGACATTCTAAGGAATGCAGGATGACTGGAGTTTGTGGAAAAGTTTGAAGGGTTTCAAGAGGATATTGTTGATGACTTCCTAAGAAACCTGAGGGACAATCAGATAGTTGTAAGGGGAGTTCAAGTCAATCTCTCTATAACCACTATCAGTCATATTTCTGGATTGCCTGAGCAAGGTGAGAGTTTCTACCATCTAAAAACTTTATATATTGATTTGATTAGAAATTTCTCTGTAGAAGGTGAACCTACAATACAATTGCATTTGAGCAAGAACAAGGTTAAAGGAATTCTTAGGTCCTCACTTCGAAACCCATGGCAATCTGTAGCTATATGGTTGATGAAATATTTCACATGTGATGGTCAATTTTCCTTAGTTCTAGGACCAATAATGAAAATGTTGATTTTTCTGAGGCATGGGAATGCACACCTAGAATTTAGCATAAGTATTCCTAACTTTCTGTACTCTTCCATTAGAGCAACTACAGAAAAGTACCAACAGAACAAAGGTCCTACAAAACATCATGGCCTCATTTTTATGGTAGTCAAACATCAGTTTTTGTCTCAAGATGATGGGGAAGCATTATGGCAGACATTTCTAGATAACAAACCCCAGGACAGAGAACCAGAGAGGGCACGGGAAGTGGGTGAGGTTTCCTCTACACAACAAGAAGAGGAGATATAACCTTCAACTTCCTCTCTCGCTATTGGAAAAGGTAAAAAGTCCTCACTGGAGGCAACTTCATCTGCTACCCCTGTTTCTGACAGAAAGAGAAAAGAAAAAGAAGTTAGAGAACCTGTTCTTGAACAAACTTCATACATGACTCGCTCAGCCAGGAGGAAGATGACTTTGGCTGAGGAGTCTTTTCCAAAGGAACCAACAGGGGAGAGGTCAGGTTAGAAGACAAAAAGAACTCCAAAGAAAATTGACTCTAGTATACACTATTGGGTTGAAGAAGCATCTTATGACTGAGATGAAATCCTTCTAGTGAGAAAGAAGAAACAAAGAGAAGTTTCCCCAGAACCATCTGTTCATCTAGGTTCTCATAGTCCAACTTCACAACAATGCCCTGCTCCGGAGATAGAACACAGACAAACTTTTACTATTTCCTCCAATTCTAAGGATGATATACCTGCTTCAGAGGCACTTGCTCCACCTATGCTATGGAGAAGCAAAAGGAAAAGGCAGCTCTCTCAAGCTAAAAAAGATACTGCTCTCCTAGCTGAAGTTCTTTTATGTTTCAGAACTTCTAAGGAGAATGTTGGGCCTTCATCAGTGTCAGCAGTTGCAGAAAAGACCCAAGAAGAAACTCAGGATAGGGAGGCTGTAGGGGAAGTTGAAGCAGAGCAAATGGATGCAGCTGGCAGTGAAAAGCCAATGGTTGTGGAAGACCCTGATGTACAACAAATAGAAGAAGAAACAGGAACTTACTGTCACCCCTCTGATCAAGAGGATATTGAAATTTCAAAAGAGTAGCAAATGTTAGAAGAGATTGATAATCTAAAAAGATTAATATGGAGGAAAAATCTGATTATCACTGACCTCAAGAAGGTCATGAAGGAGAAAGAGATGGAGCAAAAATAGGTAACTAAAAAACTACAAACAGAGCTCTAGAGTAAACAACAAATAATTTATGAGAAGGAATCAGAATTGGAAGCCCAGGAGACTGAGAAAGCTAAAATCATTAAGGAAAAGGAGATAGAGGCAATACAAAGTATTTTCGATCTTACCAAGGCCAGAGACAATAGTCTCATAATAATTGTAGCATTAATTGAGAAAGTATAGAGACAAGATAAACAATTGACTTGGGCCAATAAAATAGATGATCAAGAGGAATATATTCATGAGTTAGTTGGCCCAGGAGCAACCATTGAACAGGAGGTACAAACAGATCCATATGTGGGCCCAATCCCAATTGATATTCCTAAGGCCCTGTTCCATTGGGAAAGGAGATGTAGAGAATATGAGGCTTCTAAGCCCATGCTGCAATTACAAAGGGCAGTTACTACCATGTCAAAAAGAGTAGAAACCCTGGAGGAAAAAGTCATTCAGATAGCCTCCATTTCATCCAAGATTCTATCTTGCAGACCTCCAAGTGCAAGTTATGCTATGTTCTTACAAGAGAGAGTCATGCAAAGAAAACTATCTTCAGTCCTATCTGATCTGACTGAGAACACAGAAACAGGGGAGGGGTTCATGGAAGCATATATGAGGAGTTATGATGAAGACAAAAATTTTCTGAGTTATATTTGCATGGTTTTTATGTTGATGATATGACCTT
The DNA here is from genome assembly GCA_027924645.1 of Cunninghamia lanceolata. NCBI lineage: Eukaryota > Viridiplantae > Streptophyta > Pinopsida > Cupressales > Cupressaceae > Cunninghamia > Cunninghamia lanceolata. The sequence goes on along the minus strand of BSBN01001787.1, from coordinate 208,674 downwards.
CATTATTAACTATTTTGTACGGGAATGTCAACTCAAAGCATTCATGTCACTGATGAGAAATCATCAAATTTGGAATGAGAGAATGGAGGCATATCTCAAGAAGGATGCAAAATAGGACTTTTCATCAGAAAAGAATGTCTAAACCCCCATGATTTTAAGGTCCATATCAGAGCATATGTCTACCACCCTGAAAGTTAGACCAAGATTTTTCCATTGTATCTAAAAAATCTGCAGGAGTGTTCCATTGATTTTGGTCTTTTTATGAATAGTTCAACTAATCTAGTGCTTGCAGTAGCAAAGAAAAGGTGGAACATTCTAACTTCAAAGCAGAAAATGAGAGAAGTAGTGACTCCTGCTAACTTGAGATTATTTATGAGGAAGGCCAGGTTAATATCCAAACTAATGGATAAATACCAATAAGAGTGGATAGGTGGTCATTTCAGACCCCCTCTCATCATTGAGCCACTACCTGTTTGGCCTAAAAAAATGGAAGATGATAAGTTGTAGGAGTGGATGAAGCAAGTTGATCAATATAGGGGAAATGGTAATACAGACTGCACTACTTAGACTACCTATGCACAGGACTACAGCTTGGCTGATAGGATATTCCACCAGAATAAGTCCAGATTGTGAGAAGCAGGAGGACCTACTAATCCTTAAGTACGGGGGGATGATGAGTGCCATGTAGCACCCATGAAATACATCTTTTTACCTCTCTTTTTCTCCCTTCCTATTCCATTGTCCTAATGACTGCACCAAAATAGGCTAACAAGATTGTTCTAATGATGATTAATAAGAGATGAATTACTTAAGATCATGATTTATGATTAAAGGACTAATGTGCATTGAATTGATGGAAATATGTAGAAATCTTCTCTTTTTGAATCAATAGGTGCAGGTGTTCAGGTAGACAATTTTGTGCATCTCCAGAGGTAGTCGTAATGATCTCAGGGGCTGACATCAAAATGCCACGACTGGTCTCTAATGCTTCCAATTTGATTGGAGAGATTTTGGGATAAGGAGGTGAAGCATCTCTGGAGCTGGACTGAAGTCTTAAGCATCTCTAGAGATAAACAAGAAGGTCACAATCATATCTTCAGAGATACAGACAGAAACATACATCTCCGGTGCCTCTGTAGAACAATGCAGATTTCTAATACAGCTGTCGGTCAGACACTTCTAGTGGTGATCGGGATGCTCCTGATGTTACTCAAATCATCACCTGAGTAATTAAGGGCAGTCTATAGTTAACTACTGGAAGTTTTTATCTCTTTTTGATTTTGCATGAGTTACTGATAAACTGATTTAAATACCTATATTTCAGGGCCTCACTGCCCAAGTGTATTTAAAACTAAGACTCAGATTCAGTGTGGACTTTTGTTCCACTCAATCTATTTTTATTGCATGGATATTTATTCTGTAGTTAGACAGTTAGTAGAATAAAGAGATTGATGTTATCTCATAGAAGAACTAGTAGTTAAGATAAGTGATATCTCATCACTGACTTTAGATATAAACTTACAGAAGAAGCAGCAAAAGAGGACAGTAATTTTTTTCTGATTTCTGTAATCTCATTTTGACATCAATATTTTTTGAATACAAAGCTGATGGAATTGGACCGAATTGAGTTAGGATATTATTCTCTTGTGTTGATTCTTTACTTTAGTCTTCAGTCCTAAGGGTGTAGAGCAAGGGCCCACTCTCATGACCAAGGCCAAAGGCTAGTACTGTTGTTTTGTTATTTCAGATTATGTTTAAGGAGATACTTAGTATTTTCATAGATGGATGCATGTTTCTATTGGAAGGAATAATATAGATTTACTTTAAGCAATTCATTTTTCAGTTCTGTTTTCAATATTCTTGGAATTCATTTCATAGTAGATAGATCAGTTTCTTTAAATCAGTAAAGGTCATTAGAATTAGTTAGATATAACTGGCAACTATAGGATTCCTAATTACAGATAGCCAAGGAGACAACCCTAGATTTGACATCTGAAATATGATTAAATGATAAGGTACAACGACCCTTGTCATGGACAGTGATAGGGTGTAGATAGAATCAAAATATTGCAGTATAGTCTTCATGATATTTGTTGAGTATAGCATTCATAAAAAATTGCAAGTGCTATGATAGTAATGTATGCATAAGGCACATGGACTTAATATCAAAATGTCTCAATGAAATGTGGTTTAATAGGAGGTTAGTAATAATCACATCATCAAAAGGGCAAATTAGGTTGTCAAGATAGGATGAGTTCATTAGACTTGAGTTGATAGTGGATCAATACAAAGTCTACACATTGGAGTATGAAGTGTTCTTATATGTTGTCTAGTTTGCTTGATGCTCAGTGATTTTTTTCTTCAATGCTAGGTAGAGATCTCTTTGTGATTAATATCTCATCACTCGCTTATGTCTATGGTTATGCTCTTCATACACTGTGGAATATGAAAAATACTCTCTCATTGTCCTTGTTTCAATGGATGATATGTGATATGTGTTTGACTAAATGGGTTATGAGTGCTATTATCAGTCAACACTTGGCAGTATGGATTCTTGCATGGTGTCGAGTTTGTCTGGCTTGGTAGTGTTGCAATGATCAAGGCATTACAATTGTAGTGATCAGTGATAATGACAGTGATCATTGTTTTGACAAGAGTTGGCAATGAGGTGACAGTCTTAAAAAGTCATTTGTTCTCATGGTAATCATTGCAAGTGTTCTTGCTTCATTAATAGTATTGATGTCGATGACAATGTTTTGAAATCTTCTAGCTTGTGCATAGTTGTAGATAGTTGGACTTTGATGCTTATATTAATAATTGTTTATTGGATTTGATAGTGCTTATATGTTTCAATATGAGCATCATGATGATTGGAGTACTTTGGCACTCTTGTGAACTAACATTGCTTGCACACATCATGAAAATATTTACACAGTGACAAGTGTCTTGAACCATGGATATTGAGATGCATTGAGTTTTGATAAGGATCCAGGTCTCCAACAATAAACTAGAGGACGGTGACAATGAAAAGCATTCACAAAATAGTGTACTGTGTCTTGGAGTGGAAGGAAGTGTTATGTAGTAACATACAGTTTTGCTCTTATTTCATCTGATAGATGACTTCTTAGATAGTGGAATGATTTGTTCATCCCATTAGTGACAGGGACTCAAGTGAATTGATCAAGTGTAGAGTGTCTATCCAATGAATTAGATGTATGGACTATGGGTGTCAGGGAAGACATTGATATTGCAGAGTATGCCAAAAGGAGATGACAGATATGGGGAGCCTTGGTGTAGATTGTGTTAAGTTCTTTACACCCTTTGTCATTGTTGTCAAAGGGGGAGAAGAGAAAATAAGTACAGGTGCAATGAATAGTTGACACCAATGCCAAAGGGGGAGTTTGTTGGCATGATATTTTATCATTGATGTCAAAGGTATGTAATTGATGGCAATAGATATCAGATTAAAGGGCTTCAAAGTCATGGCTTCAAAGTCAAAGGTGTATGTGATGTCTAGGGTTGGTACAAAGATTGATGCAAAGGAACAGGTTCAATGATAAGGTGTTTGTTGCTAATGCTATGTTGACTATGGTGATCTTATGTTGCACATGATTTGTTCAAGAAGTTGCCAATGATGATACAATGTTTGTTGTTTGATGCCAATGTTGATCTTATGCCATATGGAGTTGTTGATCAGGAGTTCATGCTTTGAGATTGTTGATCCATGCTTTGGTTAGTTTGATTAATATCTCATACTGCATAAACAAGGAGATGTTGATATGTTTTGTTTCATGCAATAAGAAGGTAGAGAAGGCACAGAGTTGACATAATCATTTCTTCATATCTTTATGCATACCAGTATTGTTGAGTGTTTGAGGACAATTGCATAGGTTGTAATGGGATGCTAACCTTTATAATGGAACTGATCTAGCATCTATATCAGTTATAGAATTAAATTCATCATTGATGTCTTGAGTTTGTATCACATCGGTTGCAAGTATTGTTAGTATCTTGACAGTGTTTTGTATTGAAGTGACAATCATCATTATGAAATAGTATTATACAGTAATAAAGTCATCAGAGGTCTTCATACTTTCATCTCTAGCTTACAGTGTTTTAGATTATTATTGACATAGTGGTGTCTTGGAAGTACATTAGGGTTTAATATATGTGTATTTTGAAAAACCTAATCCCTAATAACCTAATTGTCACTGATAACAAAGGGTTTTATTATGACGTGTTACCTTTTGTTTTAATTTTAAAGTGACTTACAATAGCTAGTGGTCAGTGGATTAAGTTACAACTTAAGTCCATCTTCCTCATTGAGGAACTAACCCCCTTTCCTAATGGTTACAGGGGCTTGCAGGTAACATTTAACATCAAGCTCCAAAAGACAATAGATGATGAAGATTTAATCTTTTCTGAGCGCGAAGAAGAAAATTAAAGGTCACAATTTAAACTTAGTTTGAATTCCAATGGACTTTCAGGAAAGATAATTTTGACGGTTAGTTTCTTGAAGAAACCCTAACGACTTTGTTACTGGTTTTGTACTATCTTTGAGGGATAGGGAAATATATATAAAGCTCTAGGTGATGAGTTTGGTTGTTGGAGTAAAAGTTTTGAGTTCATGATAGTGATATCTACGAAGACCATATGTATAATGCTTAGATTCTAACATGAGTTGTTGATTTAGTGGACTCAAACAAGGAGCAACCATATAATTTCAATATGTTGAAGGAGGATAGTGAGATCTAGTGTAAAAATGTTCATGGAGTCTTTATTTTGATCATGCAAAAATATATGCAGAGTAGTTATGGGCAGTAGAGGCAGATATGATGATGGCAGTAGGGTAATGCTTTGCCATCAAACCATATGATAAGCAAGGGGTATGAGAATTGAGGAGTATATTTTGGAGATGAACAAGTGTAAATGATTGGAATTTTGGTTCTGATTAGTGTGTAATGATATACAAAGTGCTACAAAATATTTTGAGTTGATTCTTCTTGATTGTTTATAATGGGTGTGTGAGAAGGTTGCATAGTGCAGGTTCTTTTGAGAGATGAATATATGTAATGTTGGAGATTTTCATGTGTGGATCAGGACAGATGTATGAATGAATTTGGATGAAATGATAATATTTTGTGAAAAATGGATTGCAGTAAAGTGGGTGTTGATTGAGATGTGAATTAGAAAAATGGAGAGTTGATACATGTTGAAGAGGGAGAGGATTGTTGATAGTCAGAGGAGTAGATTTTATTACAGAGATTGCATTGATTACCTTACAGAGAGTTTTTGTATGTCCTTGACAGGAATTAAGAAAAGTGATGCAGTATTTTTTAACTATGGAAAACAGAGAGCATGTGATATTGTGTTTTGATTGACAGTTTTGGTTTATCATGAGAAGAGGGATGTTGTTTTCTTAATGAGTCTGAGATAACTCTGAGAAGTTTATTGCATATATTATCTTTGATATGAATTGTAGGGGCATGTGTAGTGAATTGATAGTTATGTGGTCAATGTCAAACAAGGTCTTATTGTTCATTAATTAAATGACAAATGTCGATTGAGGAGATGATATTAGACAAGTGAGATACAATGGTGCATACCTGATTACATAGAATCATTAATTACACATCTTATTCTTTTGGAGTTATTAAAAGTGTTCATGTTTTTTCTAGTGAGGCACATTGTAGCCAGTGAGGCTTGCATGGTCAATGAGGCATGTTTGTTTGTTAGTGAGACATTATGCCAGTGAGGAATTTGTATTTTTCAATGAGACATTTTGGTTAAGCCATTGAGGCATTTTTAGAGTGGTTTTTCATCCCTATGAGGGTTTTCCACTCATCAAATCAAGTGTTATGTTTCTTGTTTGTCTTCATGTGTTCATGTGTCCTAATGTTCTTATGATTGATTAAAGGTCTTGTTCATTCTCCTAATCATTATGCTTGTTTGAATCCTTGATGTCTTTCTCATGTTTAAAAGGTACATAAAGTTGTTAAGTTTTCTAGACCACTGATTCACCCCCCCTCTTAGTGGTCCTATACTCCAACAATATGTTGTTCTATATCTTGCCTTTATTTTGATCCACATCTACTTCTTGATGTTGACCATCTGGATTTGTCTCTTCACCTTGATCATTATATTGATCCTGATGTGGATCCTCCTCGTTTTGATCAACTTGATGTTGATCTTCTATATGCATACTTCATGCTCCAAGCACATTCTCCTATTCAACTGAATATTGGGAAACATCAGGTTGAATTTTCACTTGCTAAGACCCCCTTTTCCTTTTGACCATTTGGAAAATGTTTGATTGGGAGACATGCTTGATAAATATCTAGTTGGAAAGTCTGTTTGGAAGATATCCGGTTGGAACATCAAATAAGTGCAACCGGATGTGAAAAAGTCAACTAGATATTGAAACACCAACCCAAACCTGATCTTGCATAATGGACATTTGGTTCATCTCGTGTTCCACATCTAGTTAGAAATACAAAGGAACACAATCGGATCTTGAAGTTGAAGCATAAATGGATATGAAACTTGAACTATGAATACCCATTTGGATCTTCTTCAAGATGAACTATGATGCGACCAGATTCGAGCATGAAATACAACTAGATGTGAATAACGCAATTGGATCTAGAAGTCCATATTTATGGTTGGAGCGATGAGCATAACTTAGCCAAAAATCATCAGATCTTCACTAGATTTGAACTATGAATACCCATTTGGCTCCTTAGCAAGATGAACCCCTTACTTGGGCATGATACCAACTAGATCTATTGGATTTTTAACATCTCCTACAAAATTGACTTAGGAATTTTTAGTATTTTCATAGGGGGACAAAACTCTTAAGGTTTTGGCAACATTCTTGTAAATCTGAAGATGGGCTATTTTGGCCTAGGGAAAAACAAGAAAAAAACCCCAGAGTCTATTAACCACACACCTTTTGATGCATGAGTTATCAAGGCCATGATAAATGAATCTATATCATCTTGAGAGCACGTTTTGTATTCATCATCTAAATCATTTTTCTATTTTTCTTCTCTTTGTAATATCTACAGAAGTGCTCGATCTTGCCACAATTCCAACACTTGGCCTTGCACTTTCTAGGAGATTTGGATCTCCCACGTGATTTAGTTCTAGAGTTTTCTTTCTTTTTGTCCTTCTTCTTGTCTTTCTCCTTTGGTCTTCCATGAATACATAAGGCCTCCTTAGTAGATTCAAAATCTTTTCACCACATCTCCTCTAAGAGTGAAGTAACCACTACCTCATCCATTTTGAGTTTTGAAGCAGTGCTCCTAATTGACATCACCAAGTTCACGCATGAGTCTGAAAAAGAACATATTGGTGTCATATAATGATCATCCTCCCTTTTCACCCCAACAGAGTGCAATTTGGTCACAATCATACTAAATGCATTCAAATGGTCAACCACAAAACTACCATGTACATTTTCTTTCACAAGAAAAGTTTGTTAACCAAGGATTTATCTTGGTACAAGTCTTGCAACTTCTTTCAAAATGATTGTGTGGTGGGTTCTTCATGTACATTAAAAAAAAATAGAATCTACCAAGTAGAGCCTAATAAGGACCTTTGCCTTTATGTCCAATAGATCCCAATCAACTTTTGACATTGCAATGGTTTTGAATCTAGATAGAACAACCCATAGATCTCAATATACAAGCATATCCTCCATCTTGATCTTCCACATCTCAAATTTAGTGTCAAGGAACCTCTCCTTCTCTACCTTTGATGTGCTTTCCATTTTTCTACAACAAGATCTCCTTCTACACAAGCTCCCACCCAAACCAAAATTATAATAAAAATCCTTCTCCTGGACATGTAGGACCTGAGGTGATCAAGCTTTGATACCAAATGAAAGGAAGCATAGATGTATAATATGCATCCTACACTAATCTATGAGAGTAGGTATGTGCAAAAATTAAGTTGATCATATAGTTATAAGGAAATAAACACAAAAGTAATAGACCATAACATAGTGATTTATGTGGAGAAAATCCTTTTAGGAGAAAAACCCCACACTCTAAAGCAACTCAATATATTATTCAATAATAAAAGGTTACAATACACTTGCAGGGTCTAAGCCTTTACAAGAGTATCACCAATAAGAGATCTTGATAAATTATGGTAGAATAATAGTACCTAGAAAACTCACTAAGAAACCTCCAAGTCAAGCATCCAATAAATAGGAGAATCAATACATAAAATTGTTAAATAGTAATTAGGAAACCATGAGATAAACCCACCCAAAATGTAGTGCCCAGATCTTTTTGCAAAATCCAACTTCCAAATCCAAAGATGAGTCCATAAGCTAAAATAGCTTAGTCCTTACACCTATCATAAGCTCATCATATTACACTCACCAACTTGGGTGCTGGTCAGGTTGTCGTAAGGTTCTAACACTTTAGTTAAAAATATGTCAATTATGTCGATTGGGTAGTGTTCAAGGTTGTATGCAATAGGGGATATTTTTGGACATCTCACTTAGTGCAGATTTTTTGAATTTTTAAAAAGTTTGAAACAGAAATTAAGCTAGAAAGCATGAAAACTAACTAAGAATCAACACTTTGTAGGTTAACTATGATTTCAAAACAAAGGCAACTAACTACTAACTAAAAGTACACCTAACATCTTTTAATCAATAGCTAACGACAATTTTATGAACAGAGTGGATGCTCTGGAAATTTCAAGTAAACATAATTCAAAGATCATAAACTTAAAACCACAACCTACAGGAAAACACAATAAAGCTAACCACAAAGTAACATTTATCTAAGCATAACATACACAGAATAGAAATGACAACATTAACAATGAGAATACTTATCTATCTATAATCCCTCGAGTGGCCAGCTCTTGGGTGTTCCTACTATCGGTTCAAATCACATTCAATGCTTCAATAACTCCACAACAAATCCCATTCATAATAGTTCCATTACTCAGAATAGATTACTCAGAACAAGACTGGCGATATTCATTCATGTCATAAAAGTATTACAAAACACAGTATAGAGAACATAGCTAAATAGTATTCAGAATATATCATAATAACATATCCTTGTTTTGAGCAACTACATATATACTAAATTACTACAAAATCCTAATCCTCAGATGGCGGGTAAATGCCATTGAAGAAGTCTTTTAAAGAAAAATAGAATTATAACTAACTGGATGTCTTTGAATTAAAACATAGTAAAGGCTCTGAGTGGAGTCGTAAAGTCTTAAATATGATAAATAGAAAATAATAGACTACTTAACAAAGTCTATGGTGTATGTCTAAATTTCTGGTGCCCTAAATTTCTAGTGCTCTGACTCCAACCGCTTTGAAGTCCACTCCTTCCGTTAGGTCATACATGAAACCCTACATAATTACACAATCTCTACAACAATTAAGTCAATATTAGTGGCTAATTCCAATCAATTTGAAAATGAAGATTCATATATCATTTTATTAAAAATAGATAGATATTGTTTCTAAAAATAAACAAATTGGCATGGCTAAGGTGATTGGTCAGGACAAAAAGGGTTATATGGTTTGTTATAAAAATGAGGTTGTTTATACCTTATCAGGTGCTTCATTTGGTTCCATTATATCCATCCAAGGATGTCTTATGACATGTCATAATATGCATCATAAGTTGGTTGATAAGTGTAACTCCCTTTTACAACTCTCTTATTGCATAGATTCTCATACATTTCCAATGTTGGAGGCCATAAATTTTGATCCAGGAAGCTAATCGAGACTGTTTTTTTAATTGAAGATCTAGAAAAGATCCATGTCACCTTTGTTGGCTTGCTCAAGTTAAGGCCCATTTTGATTTTTTGGGACCTAAAGTAAACAAAGTGACAACCTTGAAAATTTGCATTTTTCTATTTTATAGCTCAAATTTTGCATTTTTTATTCTTAAGACTATGATGCAAGGTTGAGACACCTTTTCTAAAATTCTCCCTTTTGTCAAACACCTTACAAGAGTAAAGGAAATACCAACACTATCAAGTATCTACTAGGGACCAAGATACCCATAAACTTATTGCACCACCTAAATTTCTCTATGTTGACTAGCTTCATCAATGCATCTGCAAAATTTTGTCAAGTGCCAACTTTCTCTAGCATCACCCTCCCATCCTCTACCATGTCACAAAAAATATGGTGCTTGAAATCTATGTGCTTTGTATGCAAGGTTAGGTTCTTTTCCATGCATATGGCACTCTAACTATCACAAAGAACTTGGATAGTTCCCTCACTCAATCCCACAGTCTCTTAAGCTAGATGGAATCCTTATAGACGTGAATAGTTGGCATGTACTTAGCCTCTATGGTGGATAAAACAACCACAACTTACTACTTAATCATCCAACTAATAGCACCACTAAATGAAATGAACACATCGACTGGTGGGACTTCTATTGTCAACATCTCCTACCTAATCTAAATCCATGAATATCCACTAAGTGTTGGTCCCATGTAGAATTATCATGATAAAAAATAGAGTTCTCAAAGGTATCCCGCAAAGATTTAAAGACCCTCTTAACTACATCCTAATCATCTCATCTAGGATTAACCATTAATCTGCTAAGTGCCCCCCTACTTTGGCAATGTTTAGACATGTACAAAACATGGCATACATCAAAATCCTAATAGCACCAGCATAAATCACTCGAGCCATGTCCTCCATCACACTAGGTGTATATTGAAACTACTCTATAGATAATTTAGTCCTCACCAAAATAGGAACACTCAATGGTCTACAAATGAACATTTTGAATCTCTCAAACATAGAGTCAACATACTTACTTTGGCTCAACTAAACTTTTCTATTTGCTCCATTTCTTCTAATCACCATAGCTAGGATATACTTGGCATTCCCAAGTCCTTCATGTGAAACTATGCTAAAAGCTCATACTTTAAATGACAAATAACATCCTTCTTGTTAGTTCTCAAACATGCAATTCCACCAATCCTAAAGATTCAACACCAAAACATAAGGCTAGGAATATGTCATGCTTAGACAGTGGATAAGGCTTGTGATCAAACAGTGGCATGATGAGAGTGGGTAAACTCACCTTCATCTTTTGGCTCTGCAAGGCCAAGGGGGTGTTTCCTAAGGTCTCAACAACATGAATAACAATTTAAACACTGGATCCTTACGCATCTACACCAATGTGCTACGAACCTCCATAATTGTTAGTAAGTTCATGTCACTGCTAGCTACATATGGACCTATCATACCTTTGATAAACAGATGAAAATTCTTTCTTATCCTACACCCAAACATGACAGATATATTGTGTTCCCCAATAGATGAATACACTTAGCATCGCATACGCATCTAGATAAGAGAGAAGAACATGCATGCATGATTCTCTAACAATGTTCAATTTTAGAATTGCATAAAGTATGACTAAGTTTATAATGTTGAATCATGCAAGCATGGTGGAACCTAAACCTACTCCTACAACTGACCTGGAGAGATTTAATAATTTTAAAGGTTTCTATCCCCTCACCAACTAGACCAGTGCCTAGTCCATTAGGAAATAGGGTCATGGATTTGAAGAAAGGAAAGAGGTATAGTAGTGAAAACATATATGAAATCTCATGTGCATCATCATATAATGCATATATCTCATCCCATGTAATGGACATTCTTAGTAATCCAAGAAAAAATGCAAAAATCCACATGGAACAGAAAGAAAGAGCATCACAGAAGCTTTGCAATGAATTAAAATACTATCACATATTTCTCCAACCTCTGTTACATTCATACCAAGAAATGTGGCAATAGAGGATGAGCAACTAGGTTCAAACACCATCCTGAATAATTATAAACTACCCTAGAGACATACCATTCATGCATCTATCTTTGAATAACCTTCCTATGCTTTACAAGGTGCACTTTATCCCTTTACAGATTAGATTACATCATTTGATGCCTTAGAACACTTCTGAGACACTTGTAGTCTAGAAATTGGTTCAAGACCAACCTTTCTTACATCTTAGGAACCTGTATGTATAGCATTACAATACATTGTAGTATCTTGGACATGGATCTAGGGTAGTTAACATGTTCACAAATTGCCCATGCCTATTGCATCACATCCACATGGACTATACCAGAAAGTCTTGCATATTTGGAGTGTTTGCCCATGCCTTGGTAAAAAGATTTCATCATGGAGGGGTCCATAATAGTCTTGGGATGTATGGAGCTCACCTACCATGCCATCGGGCTTTAACATGATCATTAATGGCAACCCTGAGAGTTGCTAGAGTGTCCTATTGCATGTTGAAAAAATGAGAAAATCTGAGTATTTTGGTTCAGAAGTCAGAATCCTGAAAGAATCAGGAACCCTGAGACATTTTGAAAAAGTGCCAATTCTAAAATCTGAAAAAGATTTGGACAAAAGGTGCAAGTTCTAAAATCCAAAAAGGATTTGGACATTTTAGAAAAGTGCAAATTCCAAAATCTGAAAAGGATTTGGACATTTTGGACAAGTGCAATTTCTGAACTTCCAAAAAGATTTGGACATCTTGGACAAGTGGTGCGCCCCAAGTGAAATGGGAAACCTGGAAGACCTAAAACTCAGGGATTTTTTGGAAAAGTGTAAATATCCTTGGAAAACTTGAAATTTCCATTTGACCCAAATCCCTAAATGAAAGATCCACATGATAAAACATGATGAACATAGCCCAAATATTTGAAATCATTAGAAAATATTAAGTCTTGACCCCTCAAATTGAGCACAAAAAATGGGGAGTTCAGAAGGATTTCAAAAAACATGAAAAACCCAAAAATGAGCCAAACACCCAAACAAAGGTCCAAATAGATGCAAGGGGGAATGAATAAACATATCCTTTGATTTCATCATAAAATTCCAAGATCTGAGCCACCAAAATGAGCAAGGAGAAATGGGAATTTCAGAGAACGATGATGAGTCAAATCCATGACTCAGTTATTTCTATATATTCTCTATTTTAAGACTTTAACTTTCCACTATGGCATATATATATTTAAATATTATTTTGATTATATTCATCTTTTGAATGAATTATATGCATGCTTAGTCTTTATTTCTTGAGATGAAATTGTTTGACTGATTACTATGAATTCTATTTTCAAATGCATATTTTATGGAATTCTTGTCCAAATTGTATGTTGGTTGCATAAAGAATACAACAAAGGGCTTTCCAGAGGCCTCCAAACCCCTCTAGAGCCACTTTCCTCATAAAGAACTGGAACTTCAAAGAGCTCCAGATTCCTACAACTGCAAGAGAGTCGTCCCCCCCTTGAGTTGATGATTAATGAGGCCAAACCAAGGGTCATTCAGGGACACAGAAATGCACACCTGCTAACATGTCTAGCTATTCATCCCAGTGACACAACTCATTGACAACTCCAAAACTTTAAGTCCACATATCAATTTGGTTTTGTGGTAACTAAATGTAACCATTTATGGTAACTAAAATAACCATCGGTTTGCACCCGCACCAATTCAAGGATTTGCCTAATTGTCGATAATTAGATTGATACGAATATCTAATCTAAAGTTCAAATGCAAAGGCATTGCTAATGTATGAAATAAAGCAACTAGTTTAGTCCAAGTTCATTGTAGCTAGGAACTGGTATAGTTATTGCTTTCAATAAAGGCTCAAATGTATAAGTAGGAGCCTCATAGACTCACTTAGTTAGTTCCAATTTTACTCAAGTATTGTTGTTTTTAGTCAAGGAGCAAATCTTCCTATTCACTTGTGTATCCATGCCCATATGGGCTTATCTATAATGAAAATGAAAGGGAATTTCTATTGAAGTTGATTGAGTTCAAGAGGATCATCTCCAGCTGGGAAAATAGGGCCCACTTCCCCAATTAGGAGGAGATCTCTAGGTATTTATCCTTGTGTTTTCTTTCTATATTTTTTGTTTAATGTCAATGTTCTGTGTGTTGATGTTAGATGTTGATTTCTTAGTTTGTGTGAATGTTTTAGATGTTTAATACCTACAAGTATGTCCTTTAATTCTGAAAATACCAAAAAAGAAGCATTTGTTTATTCTGTGAAACAACATTGTTCTATTCAGAGTATTTCATTGCAGTGGATTGATAAAATACATTTTGATACAATTAATCCGAGTTTCCTTTCAAAGAAGATAGAATAGTTTCAATTACAGCATGCATGTTTCTTTTCCAAGAAGTTAGAATAGTTTCGATTTCAGTATGTGTGTTTCCTTCCAAAGCAATTAGAGTAGTTTCAAATTCCAGCATGTGTGTTTCTTTTAGAAGATAGAATAACTTAAATTTTAGTAAGATTCCTATAGAAGCCGATACAATCCATCCATCCCACAAGATTTGGACTTCACTCCAACCCCCCACACAAGAGAGTCTTATCGTAAATAGCTCCAGACACCTTCAGATTGATAAATTAAATGATGATGAATTAAAGACAACTACAACAACCTCATCATTTTTGGCACCGTTATCGGGGAAATAATCTACAAACCATTGTAGGTTTAGGTGTTGGTAAGATTTCTAAATAAGTGCATTCTAGATCTACTAGTTTATGAGTAGTCCTAGGGATGCCTTATGTCAATTTATAAAGCAAACCACAATTAGTAAAGCATTGGAACCTAATTTGGAAGAACCTCCAAATCATTTAATTGATCAAGAATCTCCCATATCACCAAAATCTCTTAGAACTTTTGTTACAATGGGTGATAACCTCTTTCGTGGAGATGAACTAGATGAACTAGTTAATAATAGAACATTCTCCTATCCAATCTCCATAACTTCTGAAAGGAATGAACCTCCCATGAAGAATATATCCCCTACATTCCTACCAACTTTTAGAGGGAAAGCCTCAGAGGACCCTGATTAGTTGTTCAAATTTAAGGTTCTTTGCGAGACTTATGATTATGGGATAGATAATCAAAAGTTAAAGCTTTTTCCTTCTCCTCTCAAGGAATCATTCTTACAATGGTTCATGGGCCTAACAGTAGACTCCATAACAACATGGGATCAAATGGAAACTATCTTTCTGAATAAGTACCAAGATTGTTGTAGATTCAACAATTGAAAAGATGAACTCTTTCATATGAAACAAATAGAGGATGAAAATTTGGAAGCTTATGTGGATAGATTCTTATTTGTCCATAGGAGATGTGGCAGTAATTTGGATGAAGACCTTAGTAAAACTATTTTCATGAGAGGAATTGATGATGAGATAAGAGAATCCTTAAACCTTATGGGGAAGGGAGACATTAACAAATAGAGTTTCATAGAAATTGTGGAAGTTAGCAAAAATTACTCCCGAACATGAGCAAGTAACAGAGTGCAAAAGAAAGGAAAAGGTGGTGAAAATGATGTCACTCAAGTTATGGAAGAACTTTCCAATCTAAAAACTGACATATTACTTCATTTAAACACCACTCTTGATGGTATACAAGCCAACAAAAAGAATATTGAATCCTTGGCCATCTATTGTCCTCGATGTAGAGAGAAACATCCACTTAGGGAGTGTCCTTTAAATTGCACTGAGTTGTGTGGGATCTATGAAAAAATTCACCCCACCAATGAGTGCAAGTTGCTCCCTGGGATCAAAAATAGGTTGAAAAAGGCACCATCAGTAGAAGAGGAATTAAATTTTATTGGCCATAAACAATCAAATTATGGATTTAACCAGTTTTCAGGTCAATATGTTCTAAGAGGTCCACCAAGTTGGGGAACAAACCAGTGGAGTGGACTGTGGGGAGGCCCACTTCCACCAATATAATGCCATCTCAATGGGGGCTAGCATGGCCCCAATCAGAGTGGATGAACTAGTCTTGGGTTACCCCCCAGTGACCAAACCAAAATTAGTATCAACAGCCATGGGTGCCCCAATATAACCAAGGACCAAGATGGTTTGGGAACCAACCTCAAGCCTTACTTCCTGGACTCTCACAACCTATAACCCAAAATCAGAATGATCAAGTGAATCAACCTTAGTTACCCACTCAACCAGTGTTAAACCCTATGAATAACAAGCTTTAACAATAAGTGTATAACGTCGATCCAAATACAACCACCTTGAATATGGTAGAAATCAATGACATCCGACTTCGTTCTCAAAATATCCCTGTAAAATCTCCCTCTGAGGAAGTCCTTGAGGAAGAAGAGGTGATACCTAATGCTGAAGAACATTAGCAAGATAAGGGAGCTGAGATAAAGAACCTAGAAGAAATCTCTAAAATAGCTTCTGTTCCATTTCCAAAATGATTAAGACGGACTCCTATGGAGAAATCCAGATAAATCTAGATTACTCAAGATGACTCTCATCTAATTAGGGAACTCAGGAAGATATACATAGAAGTTCCTCTCTTACATGAAATAAAAGACATCCCTAAGATAAACTAGATAGTCAAAAGCCTATGCTTAAAGCTTCTTGGGAGGAAACAAAAAATTACCAAACACCATTCAGGTGGAGGGAAAACTTGTTGATGTGTTGGACAAAAAATTGATTCCTCAGAAGTATGGAGATCCTGGAAGTCCTGTAATCTTAGTGATGATAAAAGGAACATAAGTTTCAAATGTACTGATTGATATAGGTGTTGCTATTAATGTAATGATTGTAGATACTATGGAAGCAGTAGCATTAACTCGTATGCAACCAACCTCAACTGTTTTACAGCTTACAGATCTGTCCATCACTAAACCAGAAGGGATTCTAGAAGACGTCATAGTCACTGTGGATACTTGGGATTATTCAGTAGATTTCCTCATCCTCCAAACAAGGAAGAAACGATCAAGATATCCAATAATATTGGGTAGACCATGGCTGGCCACAACAATAGCCCTTATTGACTGTCGGTCTGGAAATATGACTATCTCAAATGGGAAAAGACTAAAAGAACTCTCAATCTACCCTCGTGCTAAGCCATTTTTACAATATGAAAAGAAACCTTGGGTAGATGATTTAATGGATTCAGATGAAGAAGTTACTTCCTCATCAACAATGGTGACAATTGTGGAGCATTTCAAAGAGTGCAATGAAGAGTACCAAGAGTTAGAAGAAAATAGTGAGACATCCTTATACAGTGTTGCACAACAAAAGATCTTCGGATGGATCTAGAGAGATCCGAGAGGCTCCTTAAAGACATTTAATTGCCCATATTCTGAAGAAGTTGTCTCTAACCTAAATTATCAACAAGAAAAAACTTTGCATCAGATTGTACCTCACTCCTATCCTTTAAATACATTGTTCAGTCCTTACAAGGACATTAATTCTGTTCATTGTGGAACCAAGCAAATAACTGTCCAAATTGATAAACAACTCTCCATAAGTAGTTGGTTGACAAAAATAGAAGAAGTACGACTGACAAAACAGCTACAAAACCATACACAAGTATTTGCATGGGAATATAAGGATATGAGGGGAATTCATCCTAGTGTGTGTACACACCACATTTACACTGAAGATGTCTGTCCTGTGAGACAACCACAATAAAGGATCAATCCTGCTCTAAGAGAAATAGTGAAAGAGGAAATAAAGAAATTGTTGCAGGTAGGATTCATCTATCCTATTTTTGATAGTAAGTGGGTGTCACCACTAGTGATTGTACTAAAGAAAAATGGAAAATGGCAAGTCTGTATTGACTACACGGAACTAAATAAGGCCACCAAGAAAGACTATTTCCTGCTTCCTTTTATTGACCAAGTGTTAGAAAATTTGGCTATTAGTCATTACTTCTCCTTTTTGGATGGACTCAGTGGTTACAACCAGATCAAGGTAGCTCCGAAGGATCAAGACAAAAATATGTTTACATGTCCATGGGGAACATTTGCCTACAGGGTTTTGCCTTTTGGATTATGTAATGCACCAGCTACATTTCAAAGAGTTGTTTTGGCAATCTTTGCTAATCTGGCCAACACATGTTGAAATCTATATGGATGATTTCACAGTGCGTGGGAAGACTTTTGATGAAGCCTTGGATAGTCTAAACAAAATGCTTAAAAGATGTGAAGAGCATCAATTGTCTTTGAATTATGAGAGGTGTCTTCTCATGATGACTGAAGGAATAGTCTTAGGTCATCACATTTCCTAGGAAGGTCTGAAAGTAGATCCTAAAAACGTTGAGATCATAGTGCAAATACTCGTACTTCAGACTCAAACTAAAGTAAGAAGTTTCCTTGGACATGCTAGTTACTATAGAAAGTTTATTGAAAATTTTAGCCAAAAAGTTGATCCATTGTTTACCCTTCTAAAAAAGTACTCTGAGTTTAACTAGACCACATAATGTCAATAATCATTCGAGGCTATAAACGAAGCCCTCATGACTGCACTGGTCATTAAAGGACCAAACTGGAACGAGCCTTTTCATATTCACACAGATGCTTCCAACCAAGTCATTGGGGTAGTTTTAGGGCAAGTTGGTGAGTCTGGAGTTATGCACGCCATTTATTATGTTAGCAAGAATTTAAATCCTACAAAGAAAATTTACACAACCACAGAAAAAGAGTTCTTAGTAGTAGTCTACATAATTAATAAATTTCGCCACTATATTATGGGATATAAAGTCTTCATCCACATGGATATGTTGTCATTCGATATCTCATAAATAAAGTTGTAGTAGGAGGTAGAATTATTAGATGGTTGCTACTATTACAAGAATTTGATATAACTATTATTGACAACCCTAGAAAGGATAATGTGGTTGCTAATTTTTTTTATCTAGATTGACTATGCAAGAAAGCAATGAACTAGTTAATGATACATTTTCAGACGAGCATCTTTTTTCTATTTCCATACAGTCTCCATGGTTCACAAATTTGGCTAACTACTTAGCTACAGTCAAGTGTCCACCACACTTTAACCAGAAGGAGATAAGGCATCTTATCTAGGACAGTTCCAGGTATAAGTGGATAAATGGTATTTTATTTAAAAATTGCCCTAATCATGTATTGAGAAGATGTGTGCAGGAAACATAAGTCTACGATATCATATGGGCCTACCATGATGAACCCTCAGAAGGCCACTTTTCAGCTCCACAGACTAGACACAAGATTCTAGGAGTTGGATACTTTTGGCTGACAATGGTGAAGGAGATCCAGCAATACATCAGACAATGCGATCAATGTCAATGAATGGGGTGACCCACTCCCACTATAGAAATGTTGCTCCATCCTCAAGTGGTCCTGGAACCATTTGAGAAATGGGGGATAGATTTTGTGGGACCAATTGTTCCACTATCCAAAGAAAACCACTACAGTCTGGTCTGTACTGATTATGCCACCAAGTGGGTTAAAGCCAAAGCCCTACCAGCTACCAAAGAAGAAAAACTTGTAGATTTTTTGTACAAACACATTCTATAGAGGTTTGGAGCCCCAAGAGTCCTTATTTCTAATCAAGGGCCACAATTCATGTCTGTCATGATCGAAGCATTCTTAGAAAGATATCAAATCAGTCATAGAAAATCTTCCCCATATCATCCTCAGAGTAATGGTCAAATGGAAGTGACAAATCAGGAATTGGAAAATATCCTCACAAAGATAGTTTTGGGCAAGAGGACTGATTGAGCAAAGAGAATGACAGAAATTGTTTGGGCCTATAACACCACCTAGAGAACCACTGCTAACTTCACACCATATGAACTAGTGTATGGGAAGTAGCCAGTGCTCCCCATTGAATATGAGGTGGAAACTTTAAAGACAACACTAGAAGTTGGTATTGATTTCACAGAGGCACAACAACACATGATAATGCATCTGAACAGACTAGAGGAAATGAGAATGGAGGCACTACGTCACACATAGTTGATTCAACAACAAAGAAAAGAGTGACATGATAAGCATATCATCACCAAACAATTCAAGAAGGGAGATTGGGCCCTATTATATGACTCAAAATATAAGGATCTCAAGGGAAAATTGCACACTCAATGGTTAGGACCCTATGAAATAAAGGAAACTTTCAGCAATGGTGTTGTTCAGCTAGTACCTGTTGATGGAGACCAATGAGTTCTTCTGGTAAATGGACACAAGTTGAAGTTGTATCACAAGCCAACCTCTAAAGAAGAATTCTTGGTAGAAATACAATCTCAGATAGAACATTTGACCATGGAGGATGTTTCTTCCATGGGGATTATGCTCTAAAAGAATATTGTAGATTGAATAAAACAAAAAGGTTGAAAACCAACAATGGCAACCTTTTCTGCAAAAAAAATGGGCAAAGTTGAAAACCGGAAATGATAGCTTTCCCTAGAGGAAGGGTTGAAAACTAGAAATAGCGGTCTTTCCTTTGAAATTCCCTCTTTTCCCAAAATAAAGCCCATTTTTGCAGTTTCTGTAGGTTTCATATCACAGAAATGTCAAAATCCAAGTGGCTTCGAATGGCTATAGATAGATCTAGATGGATCCCGATGGATATAGATGCTACTACCAGAATATCGTTGAGTGCCAAGTCACTTTTGCTTTGGAAAGTGAATTCGGTAAAAAGTTAAAGCAAAATTATCTCGAGAGTAAGTACTTTACATAAATATATTTCTTTCTTAAAACTTTTATAATCACTTTAATATGTATTTATATGCCACGTGTCCCCCACATGCTCTGCATGTATTCTCCCTTTTTCATGCACGCACCCATGCAGCCGCAAAAATTAGCGCAGTCAATTGAGAAACAAACATGTGGCAAAAGGGGGTTGTTCTAAGTTTTCGTGCACTTTTGGCAAGTACGAGTACTAGTTCATGATGATAATGGCATTTTCAATAAATGCCACAAATAGAAATTAATGAATGATTGGAAAGGTAATCATGATTATGAATTGTAATCATAAATGGAAATTAATGGCATAGAGGGTGGAGCGACGATAGTTACTGTCAGCTTTGGATTTGAAAAGAAGTGGCATTAAAGGTGGTGGCTTGAAATGACTATTCCACACACTACAACTTAGGTTTGTAGGTCCAAGGTACATGCCATCACTACTAAAAATATAGATAGAATAATTGCCAACTTGTCTGCACTCCATATGCCAAACTCAACATCAATCGACAAACAAAACAAACCAAGTTCATTCCCTCTTTGCAGTCACAGACCTCCATTTCTTTGCGTTGTTCTACATCCTCTAGACTGGTAAGGAAGAGTTTCAACCATGGGAAATAAAAGAAAAGTTTAACCAAGAAATGTAGTGTTTGACTAGGCGAGTGTAGATATCTTCCAGTAAGCTAGATGGTTGGGGTTCTTATAGAAGTTTGAGAGATTTGAAGCAGAGTTAGTCAAAGAATTCGTTATCAATTTCCATCGCACATTATCTATAGTCAAGCTGGTAAGGATTCCTATCAGCCATGCTATAATTAGTCAAATTTCTAAAATTGCAGAAGTGGGTGCCAATTCGTTTCAAACCAAACTATGATATGAAGAGTTAGTGTAGGGCTTCCATGTTGCTCTGGAGCCCTTGTCGAGGTATGTTGTGAGCAAAGGGGCAACAAAGGGCATTGAAAGGACCAGTCTTCTAGATCCATGGAAGACTATGGTCCTGTGGGTGATGAATTTTTTCACATGTGATGGTTAGTATGGTGTTGTATTAGGGGGGTATGCAGTTGATAACTCATTTGAGACATGGGGCCAATAGGCCAAAGTGTTTAATAAATCTTTCTACCTTTTTGCACACTTGTCTACTTCATATGATGGTAGAAATAAAATGCAATGAAGTCTAGATTAGCCACCATGGGCTCATCTATTTGATCATGAAAAACCGCTTCATACAGCAGGAAGATGGGTAGAAGAAGTGGGAGTACTCCTTGGAATTCAAACACAAGAAGAAGAAGAAGAGACATCAGGCTTCCACTGTTTCAGTCTCGGTCAAGCCCCAAATGTGCAAATTCAGACAACTTCAGAGGCTGTCAGAGTAGCCAAGCCAGAAAGAACTAGGTGAGGAAATAGCAACCTCCACTCCTTCAGTAGTGTGTCACCCGAGAATGTTTGTGATACCATCTAATGAAGAGGAGAGGAAAACAACAGAACAAGAACCAACTACAATTTTAGGGAGTCATTCCTCCCCTGATGAGCAAGAAAAAGAGGAGGCCACTATAGAGCAAACCCCTGAGAAGGAAACAACAAAGGAGGATGGTGAGGAGAAAACCCCTAAAGATAAAGAAGAGGAAACCTTTGAAATTGGACACTGAAAAGGGAAGGAGCCTCTGGTGGATAATCCTATTAAGGATGAGGAGGAAGAAGAAACCCAACATATCTTGGCTCTGTCCAAAGCAGAGCATGAGTTGAAACAATGTAGAGAGCAGATGGAAACCCTGGCTCTCCAATTGAAAGCTAAAAATGAAGAATTGGAGCAATAGAAACAACATGATGCTCAAGAGAAGAAAGAAAAGGATAAAACAATTTTTGAGTTTCAAAAAGAAATAGAAAAGCATAAAGCAACAATCATGCAGAAGGATACTCAAATTGCATAGCTTCAGTAGTGACATGCACAGCCAGCCCCTGCACCAACAACACTGAGAATTCATGAGCTCAATTTGCAGATGTCTCAAGACAACTAAGAGATCAGGAGAGAAAATAGGCAGCTCCAGAGAGACCTAGAGGCCCTTCGGACAGAGAAGGCAGTGGTAGAACAAAGACTGGCCCTAGCCTGTGAAACAGGGGAGACCTTATTAGCACAATGCCCACCTTCAGGTGTGTATGCTCTATTTCTGAGAGAACAATTTTTGTGATGGAAGTTGTTAAGAATTAGTTGTAATTTGTCTTTTGATTTTGAGAATGATATGGAGTTTATGGAATGCTATGTGCAAAACCCTAAGGAGCAACAAAATATCTTATGTGAATTCTTCCAACATGCCCACATAATGGGCCATGTAAATACATCCATGCTAAACTTGTATGTGGAAGAGCTCCAACTCTGGAGCTATTTGTCCCTGTTGCGAAATAACAGACTATGGAAAGAATGCATGGAGGAGTATAATGTAGCAAAAACAACTATAGGCTTACTAATGAGGCATGAGTGCCTAAAAACTACATGGTTCACAAAAGCCTTTAAGGTTCAAGTTTATAGGTAGGGCATTACAAACTTATATGTGCATAATTTGAATTCCTGCATTGCAGATTTCTAAGAAATTATAGGCTACCTTCCCAGTGCATTCATTATAAGTTGTCCTTTTAGATATGACGACCTACTTGATTACTTTAAGAGAAGACAACCCATCTCTCCAACAAATCTCAGGTGGATGTTTGCTAGAGCACAAAAATTAGTGGCTGTGATTCACGAAAAGAAACAAAATTGGGTAGGCATGAGGTTTCGACCACCACTTCTATTAATGTTGGCACCACACTTCAGTAATCCTCCAGGACAACCCATGAGGCAAAGTAAATTTGATAAGTGGTATAACAAGTTGATAGAAAATGATGGCTTTTCACCAAAAGGCAAGCAACTTTTTGAGTATAAGATAGAGGATTACAACTGTAGTGTAATCTTCGAGGAAAAGAATGTGACTAATGATGATGATGTTGTCCACCTTTCACCATGAGGACATGGCCAAGACTAAGTTGAGGGGGTGATGAGTCAAATCCATGACTTAGTTATTTCTATATATTCTCTGTTTTAAGACTTTGACTTTCCACTATGACATATATATATATATATATATATATATATATATATATATATATATATATATATTATTGTGATTATATTTGTCTTTTGAATGAATTATATGCATGCTTAGTATTTATTTCTTGAGATAAAATTGTTTGATTGATTACTATGAATTCTATTTTCAAATCCATATTTTATGGAATTCTTGTCCAAGTTGTCTATTGGTTGCATAAAGAATACAACAAAGGGCTTTCCAGAGGCCTCCGGACCCCTTCAGAGCCACTTCCCTCGTGAAGAACTCAAACTCTGAACAACTCCAAATTCCTACAACTGCAAGAGAGTCATCCTCCCCTTGATTTGATGATTCATGAGGCCCAACCAAGGGTCATTCAGGGACCCAACGATGCACACCCGCTAACACGTCCGGCTGTTCATCCCAGCAACACAACTCATTAACAACCCTGGAACTCTAAGTTCACATATCACTTTAGTTTTGTGGTAACTAAAAGTAACCATCAGTTCGTGCCCATGCCAATTCAAGGATCTGCTTAACTACTGATAATTAGATTGATACGAATCTCTAATCTAAAGTTGAAATGCAAAGGAACTACTAATGTATTAAATAAAGTGACTGGTTTAGTCCAAGTTTGTTGTAGCTAGGAACTAGTATAGTTATTACTTTCAATAAAGTCTCAAATGTATAAGTAGGAGCCTTGTAGAGTCACTCAGTTAGTTCTAGTTTTAGTCAAGTATTATTGTTTTTAGTCAAGGAGCAAATCTTCATGTTCACTCATGTATCCATGCACATATGGGCTTATCTTTAGTGAAAATGAAAGGCAATCTCTATTAAAGTTGATTGAGTTCAAGAGGATCATCTCCAGTTGAAAAAGTAGGGCATGCTTCCCTAATTAGGAGGAGATCTCTCGGTATTTATCCTTGTGTTTTCTGTTTATTGTCAATGTTCTGTGTGTTGATGTTAGCTGTTGATTTCTTATTTTGTGTGAATGTTTTAGATGTTTAATACCTCCAGGTTTGTCCTTTAATTTTGAAAATACCAAAAAGAAGCATTTGTTATTTTGTGAAACAACATTGTTCTATTAAGAGTATTTCAGTGATGTGGATTGATAAGATACATTTCGATGCAGTTAATATGAGTTTCCGTTCAAAGCAGATAGAATAGTTTCAAGTACAACACATGTGTTTCTTTTCCAAGAAGTTATAATAGTTTCCATTTCAGTATGTGTGTTTCCTTCTAAAGCAATTAGAGTAGTTTCAAATTCCAGCATGTGTTTTTCTTTCAACATATAGAATAACTTAAATTTCAGTAAGATTCCTGTAGCAGCCGATACAATCCATCCATCCCACAAGATTCAGACTTCACTCCAACCCCCCACACAAGAGAGTCTTATCGCAGATAGATCTAGACACCTCCAAATTGATAAATTAAATGATGATAAATTAAAGACAACTATAATGACCTCATTAGACAATGAAACTAGGAAAGTCCTAAAGTCCTCGAAAAAACTCAAATTTCTCAAAATGCTTGAATTATGGAATGGAAGATCCAGTTGATGTTCGGTGACACACACAATCACCATCTCTGAGATCATAAAAAAAATTTCATGTTTTGACCCTCCAAATTGAGTGAGGGGAAATGGGGTTTCCGGAGGATGACAAAACCAGGAAAGTTCTGATGTCCTTGGAAAACTTGAAATCTTGAAATCTCAAAATCCCAGGAAAACTTGAAATCTAGAAATTGGTCAAAACATCAAAACAAAAGATCCTCTTGATGCTGCATGACATAGTTAGCCACCATCTTCGAGATCATAAAAAAAACATGTTTTGACCCTCCAAATTGAGTGAGGGGAAATGGGGTTTTTAGAGGACCGCAGAACCAGGAAAGTTCTAATGTCCTTAGAAAACTTGAATTCCTAAAATCTTGAAATTGGTCAAAACACCCGAATAAAAAGGTCCACTTGATGTTACATGACATACTTAGCCACCATCTCCGAGATCATCTAGAAATATTGAGATTTGACCCCCCAAATTGAGCATGGAAAATATGGGGTCTAGAAGGATCATAGAAAATTTGAAAAATCCCAAAATGCTAAAAAAGACATGGAAAGCACAACATAAAGGAATTTTATGGGATTTTTTGTAACAATAAGATATGGCAATGGCATGGGGAAGGTAAAACAGTTGTCACAACACAAAAATAGACTAAGGTAAACCCGTTGAAGATTTCTTAGATCGGTTATCAATAATGGGTGAAAAAATTTCAAACAACATAGGGCATAAACTAGGGACTTTCTAAAAGTTTTTGAGGCACGTTGCAACACTTCTGTTACCAAAAATAACTTATCATCCACATACAATGTGATAACATGTTATCTATCACTATCCATTTTATAATAAACATAATGATATGATTTGGATCTAAAAAATCCCAAGGTCAATACAAATAAATTAAAATGTTTGTACCACATCCTAGGAGACTCTTTAAGACCATAGAGAGATTTTCTAGTCTATAAACTAACATTTCTTTGCCTCTCTCCGTGTAGTGCTCAAGTTGTGCAATGTAGATCTCTTCCTCCAAGTTTCCTTGTAGAAATTTTGTCTTCATATCCATCCATGCCATATGTAAATCAAAAGCTACTACTACAAATAACATGAACCTAATAATGTTAACTTAGAAACTAGGGAAAAATCTCACCAAATTCTATCCCCTCAACCTAGGAATATCCTCTCATAGCCAATCCTTTCTTGTACTTTCCAATACTACCATCTAGATCAATCTTCTTTTGGAATACCCATTTACATCTAATAGGTTTTCTTTGTTTTTGGAAAGGATACCAATTCCCATGTTCCATTCTTCTTCAATGCAACCATCTCCTCATCCATACCCGCTCTCTAAGACTCATAGCTTTGTCGAGTGGGCCTTCTCAAGAGTTGAGGTGGAGGTTTTACCTCTTTTTAGAACGATCTAAGCTCTCTTCCTCTTCAGGTGCTCAATGAGCTTTTGGTTCAACCTTCTTAGTCCCTAGGGTAGTTGAACAACATCTTTATTCCCATCCTCTTCTAGCTACAACACTATGGATGAAGGCTTAATCTCTCTAAAAAATAACACTTTTATTGTACAAAACTTTTTCAGCAACAAGGTCCCAAAGCTTGTACCCTTTCACACTAATCCCATGGTTGATGAAGGTACATTTAGTTGCCTTATTATCCAACCTTGACTACTTCTCCCTAGGCACATGTGTATATGCCTTACAACCAAAAACTTTAAGATGTGATGAGGGATTTTTGTCTATCCATGCCTCTGCAGGAGTCTTATCAACAAGAGCTAGTGTAAGAGACCTATTAATCAAGTAACAAGTGATAGAAACCACTTCTTCTTAGACATCTATTCTGATCCATCTCAACTAATCATACTCTTAACCCTCTCCATAAATGTCTTGTTCATTCTCTTTGCAACTCCATTCTAATTAGGGGTACATGTAGTTGTCTTATGTATCTCAATCTCATGCTCTTTACGGAATCTATTAAAATTTATGGAACAAAACTCATTGCTATTATCAGTCCTCAAAATCTTAATCTTCCTACTAGTCTAATTTTCCACAAGAGCCTTAAACTCCTTAAATCGATTGAAGACTTCATATTTACTCTTAAATAAATACACCCATGTCCTAGAAAATTTATCTATAATAAATACATAGTACAGAGACTTATAGATAAGTGGAACATTAAGAAGAACAAATACATTTGAATGAATTGAATTGAATACCCTATAATATTTATGGGAACTAGAATAAAAGTAAATGTGGTTATGTTTTCCATATACACAATATTCATAGAAATCAAATTCAAGAGTACAATCATCCATCCCCTCAATAATTTTTTATTTTATTTTTTAGGGTTCTTATTCCCTTCTCACTTATATGGTCCATTCTTTGGTCTCATAGCATTTCTTTCTCCATAGGTAAATTGGTCTCTAAAGCAATAACTCACTTAGGTACCTAGAAAGCATGGCCATTAGAAGTGGACTGAACATTCCTCTTTATTGTTAGTTTTGATGGTGAAGGTGTAAATTCTATAGATCTCTTTGCTGCAAGAACATAAGAACTATTGCACTTGATAGTGCATGCATCTAATTGAAGTAGAATGCACACACGAACACCCTTAACGAGAACCATATCTCATCACACCATCTTACACCCTCCACTAGAGAAAATAACCTACACACCCACTATTAAGAACATCAATAGAAAACAATAGAAATGCTACGATATATTTATAAATGATCATACCCTTAAGGAAGGGCAATACCATGTAATAACCACTTCAAAGGGGCCAACCTCCCAATGCCACTTTGAGGGGGAAATCCTCCCAATGGCGCATAAATTCCAATAATAATATTTAAGATACATTTTGTTGGGTACCAAAATCATAGCTCCACAATCCTAGAGTATCAATCTATCTTCAAGGCCAAGGATTTGTCTTCATGAAATAGATGAAGAACTCATCAAAAAAGAATGGATGATTAAAGGCCAATTTCTAAAAGTGGGTATTCTCTCCTTCACTTTGGGCTCAGCTAGACCTAGGAGTATATACCTGTTGTCACGTAGAATTACACCCTTCTTGGAGAGAGTCCAAGCATTCTATGGACACAATGGGAATGATCTCAAAGTGTGGGACCTTGCGAAATGAGATCAGACCTCCGGAGAAGGCCGACTTCCTACCTCTGAGCCTAATGCTTAGAGGAAAATATCTAAACCTAGTGCTAATGCTTGCTGGGAAAAGGGTTAGAAGGAAACTGAAATGAAAGGGGTGATACACCAGATTTAGTGAGCAATAGTGATTCTGGAAGAGAGACACAACAATGATCTCAATCATGAAGGGAGTTCACACAGACTTATAGGGATGATTGAGGCTTCGATATGAAGATCTAACCTATAGAGAAGCCATTTTACTCACAGAATAGATTATAACTTGAAGTAAAACACAGAAATCAGGACATAAGAGAGGCAAGAAATCATGCATATTTTGATCATGAAGGCCAAAAACCATTACATTACAGAATATTCAGTAGCAGAAGTATACTCACTATAGCTAATCACATTCATTGGTGGATAAAAGGAAGACAACAGAGGCCAAATTTAGGCACATTGAGTCACATTCCCATACCCTACAATTACACTAAGAGGTCTGACTACAAAAAAAAGGCAACATAACAACTCCAAAAAAAACCATCCTCTTGTTTAATATCTCATATTTTAGCATATATAGCATTTTTGCATCTGACCTAAGTCGATTACAATGAATTTGCCCATGGGCTCTGTCAGAAAAATATCTGCGTCTGAGGGGACGTCCACCTGCAAGAATTCATGGCATAAAATATCTAGAACAGGGGGCAGATGGAAGATATTTTGAATCTTCAATGTGAGCTGCTGAATCATCGACTTGCACCCATAAATGCAATAAATATCTGCATCTGCATATGCCAAATTGGTCGCTGAAACGTCCAGTCGATCGAGCATGCAAATTTACATCAAATTTTGAAAGTGAAAATATCCTCCTAAAAAGCTTGCCAAATGAAAGAGGAGGCAAAAATAAGCACTTTTGCCTTTTGAAGCATGTTGAAATTCATCAGGATGAGGGAGATATGGGCGATCAAAGTTGCGGTCAACTGCATCTTGCATCTGCAACTGTATACTGTTATATCTTGCCATTGTATATACAATTGCAACTGCACTTTTAGGTTCACTTGGTGCAACATACAAAGTCTCCTTCACTTTTGCCTTTTGCATATTCAATTCGCCTTGCATGTGCGATTGTATGTGCCTTTGTATCTATTTTTTGTATATGCAATACAATTGCCAACATGCAAATGCGGGCCTTTACTTTTGTATCACTCTTTGTATACATGCCCCTACCACGTGTCATCACTTCATTTGTCATTGAGTTGAACCTGGGACCCACCGCTGCATCCTCTTTATCGGCCGTCGGAAAGACCACAAACTGAGCCACCAATACATATTTTCTCACTGAAAATCCATTGCATGCGACCCTTTGTATATCTGATTGTATATGAGATACAATAACATATACATACAATGTGAAACTCAAAGGGTTATCAACCAGAAAGGAACTTTGGAACAGGTCCAGCCTTGTATCCTTTCCTTTTTGTATGTTGCACTTTTTGGACCTTGTATATGCAATATACAACTGCGGATGCCAAATGATTATCCGCCACATTTGATTCTTCAGTCATGTTCGGATTGTATGTATTCCCTTGTATATTGCCTTTGCATATCGCATATACAATGCGAATATACAAACAAAAATCCATACTCTCACTTGTACCTACAAACATTGCATCTGACCTCGCATCTCTCCCTTGTATATGCCTTTTGTATATTGACTTTGCATCTTCCCCTTTGTATATACAATTGTATATGAGATACAATCGATATACATACAATGAAACATACAATTGTATATGCATATGAAAATGACTAAGTATAAAACTGAGAATTATCTACAATGGAAGGCACCTGAGGACAAAAGATTTCTGGATTTTTCTGGGTTTTTGGCAAGGATTCTCCAGGTGAGATTTTGGGAAATTTTGCAAGGCATAGCATGGGGAAATGTAGGATTTAAGACCTTCCTCTTTCTATTTAGACTTTCTCTGATCGGATTTCTTTGATAGAAAGAGCGGGAAACAAGAATATTTTGGGACCAGGCAAAAAATGACAACAATACCTTTATAGTTGTACCTAATGTATGCTTATTCCCAATATTTGTAACTAGGAAAAAGACTAATCAATTGCTTATAAAAGCCTTTTCTTAAGCTGATATTGACATCATTACACATATGCAAGTTAAATACATGCAAGACACGATTCTCCAAGATAACTACCTATCACAATTTACTTAAAATTCCCAAGGTTATACCACTGAATTACAGAAGCATGTAGAAAATTAGCTTGCTCCTAAAATACTAGTGAGATTTGATTTTATGTTTATGAATATGATTGACTATCAACTTCTAATACGGGTGCTTAATCTAATGTGTGATAGAGTCCCAGGTTTCAAAGGAGAACAAGACACACTTAAAAATCAAAATTGAACTTGATTTGTGTATAAACATGCATCAAGGATATCATAACATACAACTCAATATACTTAATAATCTATTACAATATTGTAAAATCTACATGAAACAAGGGAATGACCATTATAAAAGCTCTAGAGTGATTTAGAATACCATCATAGTTATCAAACCCTCATTACATTCATGCTAGCAAATGTGGCAAGAGGAAACCCACGACCAGGTTCAAGCATTCCCCTGAAGATTTAAAAACTGAATGGAGACATTCAGTTATAGACACTATTGCCATATGAAACCCTTCCTATGATTTGAAAAATATGTTTCTCTATTAATAAATTGGATGTGTAAGAATTAAAAAACCTAGATTAATCTTTGACACTTACAACTCCTTGGAGGTGAAAATTTTGATCAACCCTTTTTACATCGTGCAACCTTTTATTTATAACATTTCAATTTCTTACCATCTTGCAACTTGTTGGAATCTTGAGAGATTTTCCTCTAGTCAAGGTATTAAATGTGACAAAGTACACTAGATCCATAAAAATTTGCCTTGAGCCAAGTTTAGGGTGAGTTCTTAGAAGCAAAACACATTTCTCACCTAAAATGGGTAGCCTAGCACCTACGTGTAGACTAGCAATGGATAGGTTTCAACTATACCATTAATGACAATCAATTCATCTTCTTCACCTTCTATTGAAATATGTATGTTGATCCATGCCCTTGGGATGAGTAACGCCATTTTGGTGGGATAAGTACATTTATATAGCTCCAAGGGGTCAAATCCAACCATTTATAGCCTCTTAGGGAGTTCAAGGGAGTGGGTGAAGCATTTGGTGGACTTGCAAGAACACAATGCGAAAGTGGGGGTTAGATGTGGACATGCTTGTGGGAGGTTGGAAATTTCACAAGGAGAAGAGAAATAAGGTGAGTGAAAAGAGCTAGGAGAAATGTAGAAATATGAGGACACAAGGGATGGTTTTGGAACAAGTCTAAAGGTCCATGAAAAGTCTATAAAGGTGAACTTGAAGGAATGTGGGAAAATGAAGGATGTCCAGAAGTCTAGAAGAATTTTACAAGGATGAAATTAGAGGAATATAAAATATTTGGGACATGGGATAAATGTAGAAATGAAGGAGCGATTGGGATTTAGGAAACTTTGGAAAAGTGGAAGAAATCCATTAGAAATGTACAAGTTCATAAGAAGTGGTGAAATATGAAATGAGCTTGTGGAAATTTAACTTTAAAAGGGAAAGTTGAACTAAAAGGAAGATGGAAGATTGGCAATAGAATCTTAAAAAGCACAAATTATTCAAATGTTTTGAGAAAATGCAGGGTCCAATTGAATGTCTAGATTTTGGACTAAAAGGTTAGAAATCTAAAAGTCTGAGATAATCTTGCAATGACCACTTCGGTGAAAGTTTTCATATTGTTTATGAACAATGTGGGGATTATCTAGACATCTAGACTTTAGAATAAAAATGGAAAAGTGGGAGAAGTTCATAGGAAACTTGTAATTCTACAAGAAAGGTGAAAAGAGAAGGAAGTGGGAGAAACACGTTTGCGAGATTGGGAGGGAAAATTTTGAACATTTGGATGGGGTCCACAAGTTTACAAAATGGAGGAATCAAGGTTTGGAGATGATCTAACATGTTTTTTTAATGGTCTTGATATGTTCAATTCATTTAATATATTTTACCTTCCATGGAGTGAAACATTTTTGAGGAAAATTGAGTATGGAGACTTGTCATATTGAAGGGTCGTTCGATGTTTGGGCACCTAGTGATGAAGACAAAATAATAATATCTCCTTATCCTTGGTGGCACTTAGAAAAAGAATGAAGAATAATAAATTCATAGCTTCAATTTGAATTTATTTGGGAACCTAAATAGCTTGAGGTTGGTTGGCCCTCTTAGAGGGATAAAGTTATTAAAATAAAAGAGATATTCCTACCTAGGTCGACTTGATTTGAGGAAGACATAACATGTATTTATAGGAGGTCAATTTGTGGCATTTGAGGCATCATTCAATTAGCTTTTAGAGTTTATCTCTTAGCAAGATCTTGGGATGAAAACCTCAAGCATCTTAGAGGAGTTGGATGAAAACCTAGCTCTTCTTGGGAGGATTCCGTGAAGGGAATTAATTTGCACTTCATCATTTTTGGAGCAGAATTGCAGATCAGATTTGAAGATCATTCCGGAGGACTTTGCTTTCATTAATTTGCATTGTTTTTGTTATGTACAACCTTAGGGTTTAGGGAAGATTTGAGCTGGGCTTGTTTGTCTTGTTGCCCATGCTTTTGGATGTAATTGAAGACTTGTTCAGTTCTGATTTTTGTAGTAGTAGACTTCTAAATTATATTCCAGTCATTTATGAAGTTGGTTAATTGCATATTATGTGGTGGAATTTAAATATGATATTGACAATATTGTTGGCAATGATATTATGGTGATTTGTCATAGTTTATGAAAGTTGTCTGGAATTGTTTAAGTCTAATTTTAGAGCAGAAGTTAGGGTTAGAGGAGAAAACTAAAGTGCAGA
This sequence comes from Cunninghamia lanceolata, assembly GCA_027924645.1. NCBI lineage: Eukaryota > Viridiplantae > Streptophyta > Pinopsida > Cupressales > Cupressaceae > Cunninghamia > Cunninghamia lanceolata. Next base: position 175,439 of record BSBN01001787.1, on the reverse strand, counting down.
AATTAGAATATTTATTTGGAAGCCCGTGAATCCAAAATTGTTCATAAATCCCCATTTGGGATATTATAGTGGTATTAGAGCTTGGATCCTGCCAGCCTGCAGGGTTCATATTGACATTTTGAAGTGGTAATCATCTAATTTGGGCACATGAATATTGAAGATGAAGACTACATCATATATAGAAGAAGGCAACAAGTTGTTGAAGAAGAGGACAATAGGAGTGACTGAAGTCAAGAAGATCAAAGCACTAGAGAAATTCTCAATGACCTAGCAAGAGGGCAGCAAGATTTACTTCATCTCTTGAACAATTTTACGAGGCAAAACCTTGGAGGCAACAATGAAGGTGATAGAGGCAATCAACACAATGGGCACAATGATGCAAGCACTTCCAGGAATCAAGGTGGTACTCTGGTGCATACATCTCATACAACCATGGCTAGACCGCTCATGCCTACATTTTTGGATCAACAAAGGGTTGCGAAGAATGAACCACAAGCTCAAGGTGAGACTTTTGAGGATTACAAGAGAGAGTGGTTGGCACTAAGTGATTAATGCAAAGAATCCTTGCCATGGACCAATTTCTATCAAGTAAAATACTAGAACATGGACTGTCCTCTAGGAGGGAGGAGCAACAACGACACAAATCATGAATTGTAAAAGAAGTTGGGAAAGGTTAATATCACTCCATTTGATGGCTCGAGGAAGATCATGACACGGGCTTGGATTCAAAAGTTGGACAACTACTTCACATTGAGCCCTATGTTCAAAAAGGATGCCATACAGTTTGCTACACTCCACTTGGAAGGCGATGCTCTTGATTGGTGGTACAATGACATGATGACTCAAGGTCACAATCTCATTACTGCATACTTGGAGTTCTCACAAAGGTTGATCAATAGATTTGATGAAGAAAATATGGAGCAATTATTCAAGGAGTTGGCACAACTCAAATAGAAGTAGTCATTGGATGCATACATTTCAGAATTTCAGAGGTTTGTTGTGTTGGTGCCGAATGTCTCAAAGACACGATTGAAATTCCTCTTCATTGAGGGACTTGATGAACTAGTTCATGGATGGGTTAAAGCATTAGACCCACCATAATTGAGGGAGGTGATTGTTAGAAATGAAAGCAACACTACTTCAATGGAAATCTAATTCAAGATAAATTTCAGCAATCTTTAACTGTGTTATTAATGGAGATTGTAACACAAAAACAAAACTATGCTTCATAGAAATGCAAAATCAAAAATATGAACACATAACACAATGTTTAATGTGGAGAAAACTCTTTCGAGTAAAAAACTCCACACAGGAAAGAGGCCCAATGTTTGTATTAATCTGAAAAATAATTTACAATACAACAACACTTCAACTCTCTCCACCAGTCTTTAATTTGACAACATTCTGGCAGCACCCAAGTACCTAAAATTTGTATTACAGCAACAAATACATGGCAAATACTTATAGAAACATTTTCCAACTCCTCCTAGGCGTTCACCTTCTCTCTCCTAAGATTCTACAACCTGTAAACATTAATTACCATCTTACAAGCATCTTACACTTGTCCAAAAATAACCATGTAAAGATTAGGCGCCCAAGACTAAATCTGGCCTCTTACAGCATCTTATGACACGTCATAACCATCATAGATTACACAAAAGAGTATCTTTCCAAGATAGAAACCTTGGGCTAAATATAGCAAATATACAACTAACATATCCGTCATATGCGTCATAGAATCTCAGAATCTTATGACAACTTGCAGTTGTCATAGATTCACTTACCAAACATTATGATAGTTGTCATACATGCCAAAAATAGTATATTCCTCAAGGGAGCATGCCTACCCTCATTTCCTTTGAGTTTTTACATTTTCCAACCGTAAATGTCACTCCATAACTGCCGCTGGTAACTCTGAAATTACAACTGTCAATGAGACTACCTCATTCCCTTATGGGTAATTACAAATAACAAATAATAAATGGAATAAAATACAATATTGGAGTTTACAAGGTTAATGGCACCTTATTCCAACATTCTCCCACTTGACATTATACATTGTAAATCAACCCATAGGAAAACAAATGAAAAATAATCAGGCACTAGAAACAAGGCCCATGGCCTCTCTGCACCATACAAACTTCTATGTGCTCACAGGTTTGGTCAATGAATCTGTAACATTTTCCTAAGTGTCTATCTTCTTTAGCTCAATCTCTCCATTTTCAACCAACTCTCGAACAAAGTGATACTGAACATCAACATGCTTAGTCCAAGCATGATACATGGGATTCTTGGCCAAACAGATAGCACTCTGGCTATCACAACCAATCTGAATGATCCTGCAATCAAAACCAATACCTGTACACAGTCTCCTCAACCAAACTACCTCCTTAGAGACATGAGTAGCAGTCATATACTCTGCTTCTGTGGTGGACAAAGAAACTGTGTGTTACCTCTTACTCATCCAACTCATTGCACCTCCAAACAAAGTAAACACATAGCCACTAGTGGACCTTCAACTATCCAAGTCACCTACCCAATCTGCATCAACAAAACCCTGTATGTCCAAAGATTTATCAGTACTGTCAGTACTAGAGTGAACCAAACAATGGTCAGGAGTACCTGCAAGATATTTAAACACCCTCTTCGCATAGTTCCAATGCTGTCTACTAGGGTTAGACATAAATCTGCTCAAAACTCCCACTGCTTGGGCAATATTTGGTCTAGTGCAAACCATTGCATACATTAAACTCCCTACAACACTAACATATGGCACATTAGACATATCCTCAAAATCATCCTCAGTATTTGGACACATATCTAATGAAAGCTTAGTACCAATGGGTAAAGGAACTCTAACTGGGTTACAGTCCTGCAAACTAAACCTCTGCACAATAGTATTCACATACTTACTTTGTGACAACCAAAGCTTTCTGTTAACTCTATCCCTCCTAATCTGCATTCCCAGAATATACCTTGCAGCACCAAGATCCTTCATCTCAAATGCACCTAAAATTTGGGCTTTAAGCTCACTGACCATACTCTTAGTATTGCTGAAAAATAACATGTCATCAACATACAAAGCAATAACCAGTATAGAATCATCAACACAATGAATGTAAACACAATGATCCTCCTTGCTTCTAACAAAACCCAATTTCAAAACAAATGAATCAAACTTTTGATACCACATTCTGGGGGACTATTTCATACCATAAAGAGACCTCTTTAACCTGCAAACTCGATGTTCTTTTCCTTTTACCTCAAAACTTGTAGGTTGTTGCATATAAATTTCTTCTTCAAGATCTCCATGCAAGAACACAGTCTTAACATTCTTTTGATCAATCTCCCAATCATAAGCTATAGCAATGGATAAGAGAAATCTAATAGAAGTCAATTTAGCAATAGGAGAGAATATCTCACCAAAATCAACTCCCTCTCTCTGGGAGTAGCCCTTGGCTACCAGTCTAGCCTTGTACTTCTCCAATAACCCATCTGCTCCAAACTTCTTCTTAAAGACCCACTTACTTCCTATGGCCTTTCTTCCTTTGGGCAAACGAACAAGATCCTAGGTGTTACAAGAGTCTAAAGCCATCATCTCCTCCTACATGGCTAGCTGCCAAGACTCACTATCATCTACAGAAATAGCTTCCCTGTAGGATCTAGGTTCATCGTTAGTACTCAATAAAGCATATACACAACAGAAATCTGGTGGGCTATACCTGTCAATTAGATTTCGTTGTCTTGTGGATCTCCTCAAGGGTGGAGTAAGAGACTCTACTCGTTCTTCTGCATGATCATCTGCATCAACTTCTTCTGTAACAACAGACTCATTTTCATCAGAACTACTTGAATCTTCTTCTTCTTCTTCACCCCCCAATCCATCATTTTGTTCTTCCTGAGGTGCATCTTGCTGCTCTAAATCAAAGTGCACCTTCTTTACCTTTTCTTCTTTATCTTTTGGCTGCTCAAGTTCAGAAATAGCTCTAAGTTCCCTAAAAATAACATCTCTAGAAAAGATAATCTTGCGGGTTAGTGGATTCTAAAGCTTATAACCTTTCACATTATCACCATATTCGATGAATGTACACTTTTCAGCTTTTGGATCCAACTTAGATCACTTTTCCTTAGGCACATGAACAAAAGCCTCACAACCAAAAACCCTTAAATGTGAAATAAAAGGTTTCTTACCTGTCCATGCTTCATAAGGTGTCGAATCAAGAGCCTTACAAGGAGATCTATTTATCAAGTAGCAAGCAGTACACACAGCCTCTGCCCAAAAGCATTTATCCAACTGTGCATCACTAAGCATACTTCTGGCCCTTTCCATAATTGTTCGGTTCATCCTTTCTGCAACACCATTCTGTTATGGTGTATATGGAGTTGTCTTTTGTCTGATTATACCTACATGCTTGCAAAACTCATCAAATTCCTTAGAGCAATATTTTCCTCCATTGTCAGATCTTAATATTTTTATCTTTAAACCTGATTGGTTCTCTACTAAGACTTGGAATTCCTTAAACTTAGTGAAAACTTCAGATTTATGCTTCATAAAATAAATCCATGTAAATTTGGATACATCATCAATGAAGGTTACAAAATAACGAGATTTTCTGATAGATTCATTATCCACAGGTCCTAACACATTCGTATGAATAATTTCTAACTTCTCTTTTGCTCTATTACTTCCTAAAGGAAATGATTTTCTGTTTTGTTTACCAAACACACAATGCTCACAGAAATCAAAGTGCTCATCAGAATAGGAGAAACCATCCAACAAATTTTTATTCTCAATAGTTTTTAATACATTATTGCTTGTGTGGCCCAATCTACGGTGCCACAACATACGTGCATTTTCAGTATTAGCCTCAGATACATAGGAGACATTATAAACTGTAGTGGCTTCAAGCTTGAATAGGGTTCCAAATCTCTTCCCCTTCGCTACCACCAAGTTCCCTCTCACTAATTTGCAGCCATGCTTGTCAAATGTCACAAGCATTCCCAAATCATTCAACTTTGAAACTGAAATCAGATTTCTAGCTAATCCAAGAACATGCAAAACACCAAGGAGGGTTTTAATCCTCCCATCACTGAAACACAACAATACCTTTCCTTTCTTGACAATTGAATATGTAGAGTTGTCACCAAGGTAGATATTACCTCCATTATATTCTTCATATGAGGAGAACCATTCCTTATGCGGAGTCATATGAAACGAGCATCCTGAGTCAACCAACTAGTGATCATTAGAAAAAAGATTACATGTAGAAAGTAAAACTTCTTCACCTGCATTCGAGGACTTATTTGAAGCACTCTCCCAATGTTTCTTGGGGTTTCTGCACTCCTTCTTCACATGTCCCCTTTTACCGCAGTTCCAACACTTAACTCTATTTTTTTACCAGGTGTCTTTGACCGGCCCTTAGACTTGTCCTTAGCCCCTTTCTGATCTCCTTTAGGTCCCCTTTCCTTAGACCTTCCCCTGACACTGAGAGCATCCCCTGAACTATCTAAACTCTTCTTCCTCAATTCTTGTGACAGTAGCACTGAAACAAGAGCATCCAACTTTGGATCCGCAAGGTTAGCAGTGATAGCAAGAATAACATTCTCCCAAGACTCAGGTAAAGAACAAAGAAGTAAGATACATTTATCTTCTTCACTAACCTCAACATCTACTGAATCAAGCTAATTCACTAACAAATTAAAAGAATTTAAATGCTCTACAATTGATTCACCTTCTCGCATTTTCATGGAAAACAATTTCCTTTTTAAATAAAGTTTATTTACCATACTCTTGGCTTGATAGATCTCACCCAACCATTTCCACAACTTGTATGCAGTCTTTTCCTTTGCGACATTCAACAGGACAAAGTCTGCACAACCAGATGGTTCCTCGTGCCTTCTTATCTAGTCTATCCCACTCATCTTGAGAGACATCATCGGGTTTCTTCTCTTTTTTAACAGCCAACCATTGGTTTCTTTCTTCCAACAAATCTTCCATTTTAAGCTTCCACAACTCATACCCCGTTCTGTTGAACTTCTCAATGTCCAATCGAGAGGTTGATGCAACGGTGGATGTAGCCATAATAGCAACACAAGATCTGCAAAATAAACACAACCAAATCTCCCACTGCAGCTACAACTTCCACACTACCACCCAAGAGTCAAAGCCGGCTAGGCTCTGATACCAAATGTTAGAAATGAAAGCAACACTACTTCAATGGAAATCTAATTCAAGATAAATTTTAACAATCTTTAACTGTGTGTAATAAATGGAGATTGTAACACAGAAACAAAACTATGCTTCACAGAAATGCAAAATCAGAAATATGAACACATAACACAATGTTTAACGTAGAGAAAACCCTTTCGGGTAAAAAACTCCACACAGGAAAGAGGCCCAATGTTTGTATTAATCTGAAAATGGTTTACAATACAACACTTCAACTCTCTCCACCAGTCTTCAATCTGACAGCATTACGGCAGCACCCGAGTACCTAAAATCTGTATTGCAACAACAAATACATGGCAAATACTTATAGAAACATTTTCCAACTCCTCCTAGGCGTTCATCTTTTCCCTCATAAGATTCTACAACCTGTAAACATTAATTACCATCTTACAAGCATCTTACACTTGTCCAAAAATAGCCATGCAAAGATTGGGCGCCCAAGACTAAATCTGGCCTCTTACAACATCTTATGATGCATCATAACCATCATAGATTACACAAAAGAGTATCTTTCCAAGATAGAAACCTTGGGCTAAATATAGCAAATTTACAACTAACATATCCATCATATGGGTCATAGAATCTCATAATCTTATGACAACGTGCAGTTGTCATAGATTCACTTACCAAACATTATGATAGTTGTCATACATGCCAAAAATAGTATATTCCTCAAGGGAGCATGCCTACCCTCATTTACTTTGAGTTTTTACATTTGCCAACCGTAAATGTCACTCCATAACTGCCGTCGGTAACTCCGAAATTACAACTATCAATGAGGCTACCTCATTCCCTTATGGGTAATTACAAATAACAAATAATAAATGGAATAAAATACAATATTAGAATTTACAAGGTTAATGGCACCTTATTCCAACAGCGATCAAGAGGGCCCGAGGAATGATGTTTTCAGCGCCATCCAAACTGAAGTTTCAAAGCAAGCCATTTTAGAAGGATCCCAAGAAGGACTTTCCAAAGGATGGACCAAAGAAGCCCACACTTGATTTTGAGATGAGGAACGAGATGAGAAGGAATAAGCTTTGCTTCACATGCAAAGAACCATGGGAGCCCGGTCATAGATGTCAAGGGAAGGGAAAAAGCATACTACATTGAAGGTTTTTCCGATGGAGATGAGGAGGTTCTTGACACTAGCTCGGAGGGAGATAAGGAGGAGTGACAAGTAGAGCATGATGATACACAAGGTACTATTACTTTCCTTTCTGGTGTTCCAAAGAATTATCCTTTTAGGATTAGAGGTGTAGTTGAGGGGCAAAGAGTATCATGTTTGGTTGATAGTGGAGCCACACATAATTTCATTGATGAGGGGTTCATAGTTAAGAAAGGATTGCAAGTAGAAGAATTTCCCGGATTCAATGTTCTATTGGTGGATGGTTTCAAAATGAATTGCACAGTGATTTTTTAGAGGGTTGTACACTTAGGAGTCCTACTCACATGTATAATTTAGCATTATAACCTTTGTTGTATCTTTTGAGAGGTTATGATTTGCTTACATTTAAAGATTTGTGTTTGTGGGATTGTAGACAATATGTGCACATGTGAATCTTGAGGGGATACCATCTTGAGGAATACAACTTTGTGTCATACCTTTTGGTGCACATGCTATTCTACTATAATCTACTTTGTATGAGGTCATAGAGGTCTGCTTGTGGCTTCCATAAGGGTATAGGCACTACCTGATGTATTTTTCTTCTATTGTGTTGTCAAGAGCTCAGGGAACACCCTCCCATGTTTAACAGAGCTTGAAGTAGATGAAGAGCATGCCCTTTCTTATCAATTGGCCCAAGATTGTCCACCTTTGGAGCATGAGTTTGTTATGTCATCTATGTGAAGCTTTTCATGATATTATGTCATTTTATCTCTATTATATTTGATATGTAGAAAATGCATATTCTCTCTTTTCACCTTTATTTTGAGATCTTCTACCAGTCCATCTCCCATCTAAGTTGGTGTAATCTAATCCTAAATTAAACTATGAACATCTTCATTTTCTATTTAAATTTTACCCTATAAATTTTTTAATCATACTCATGAATAGAGTTAAACTTTATCATATAATATTACTTTTTCCCCATTGCTTTGTCCACATAATTTAAACTTTTCCCTCACATACATGGAGGTAGAAGCAACGGCTGTTATGGGCACTCATCCACTCCCCAGAGCTAGTGGACATTATTGATTTGGTATTTAGAAAAGCCACTCATCTGTTGTCCCGGAGAATGATTTTTTGTTCGATTATTTGAGGCAATTGAAGTGCGAGTATGAGAATAAGTCCTTTCCTTTCCAAATTTAAATTGAGAGTGAAGTGCAGCGATGGTGAAGGAGGCGGCAGAGCGAGGGCTAGCGCCAGTATGTTAGCGGAAGCGCGGGTGGTATTTTGTGCAGCTCCTGCAATGGCCCATAACCATAATCAGGCAACATCTTTTATTGCCATTTCTTTCTTTACACTCTACTGGTTATATTCACTATTGTTATCTCTTGGCTCTGTTGAGACTTATTCCAACATAGATAATCAAAAATATCGTATCATAAGGAGATGACTGACCTTGTATGACTTTTTATCTCATGTTGGGCAGAGGCTGCAAGATTCATAAATGAAACCTCTCTTCCTTTGGTACACATTGAACAGCCAAAAGTGATCTCACAAGATACCTCACTCTGGCCATCAATTCAAATAATACAATATTAAGTTCTTCAGATGTCTGCATTGAGTGTTATTGTGAATGTTTTCTGGATTGACTGCATCCATTTTGTTAACTTGACATTTTGGTCAGATTTCTTTGCCCCTTATCAGTAAGGGGATGCGACCAAAAAGATTAAAAGTCTGTCCAATTCCATACCGAAACATAAATTTCACGCAGTTGAGCCTAGAAGACTCCCATAATTTATTACTTTGTGCGAAATCACTCAAAGACAACATGCCTATACTTTCAATACCGTAACTACCAAGCTACATATCAAGATACTGAGCAAAACCTTTTTTTTGATAGATAAAAGTAATCCTTGGGGGATCATGCCCTTATGGTATTAATCCAAAAAACCAATTACAAGCTCCCAAGATGCCCGAACAAATCTTAGGAGAGTTGTATACAAAGTATCCACGGAAAACCAACTAGAAACCGAACTAAAAAGCATATAACCAGATCACCATTAAAACGACAAACAAAAGTCCCCACAGCAGAAACATAAACCAAAAAAGATAGACCGAAACAATGCCATCCTCCAACCAGCACAGAGAGAAAAACAACAATCACCACAAAAAGAGGCCCGTTAATTACTATCACTGGACCTTTTAAAATCAATCATCACTTCTTGCGCCTGCAAATTCTTTTGGCATGATCCCTGTTAGCCGCATTTCTGAGTAGGAAGAAAATAGCACCGAATGCGCTTTTCCAAGGATGAAACCACAGATGTCCTTCTCATGGGTGACCAGGGCCATCTTGAAATCATCCAAAGAACTAATCACAAACCCCATCTTGGCCTTCTGAAGCACATAGTTCGCTGCCTTCGACTTAGCCAACACACTGATAGGAAATACACCACCCACATCCACTGAATTCGTAGTCATATTCAGCCAAAGTCGAGTCCAATCTCTCCTTTGGGATTAGGGCCTCCTGCATGAAGGCTTTTGCCAGAAACTTTACCATGTCAACATCCCACAGAAGGTCCATAACATTAGACAAAAAAATAGAGATCACATCACTGGACAATTTTTGTTGCAGAAACTCCATTGCGATGTCATAACCAACAATCTTCCGTATGGCTCTGTCAACTAGAGGACACCCTATAATGAAGATCTCCATAGTTTATTCAGCTCGTATTTTTAGATATTCTGAACTTCCCACTTGCATGGCGGAAGAAAAACCCTGCAATTTATATTTTAACTCACCCTGAAAGCACACAGAGTAGAGCTCCAAGATGTGGCTAGGTATGTGAAAAAGGCAAGAACAAAGCTTATAATACACATAATTCACACAGCTGTATCCAGACATGATAGCTCCGCATCAAATGAAGTGATGAAAAACCCATGCAAGCAATCTCCAGGGATTTCTGGCATGTGCTGTATATCAATCATCATAATACCAAAAATACTCTCATTTAAATGCTTTGCACGAGAGATTAAGATCAAACCATACGGTAACCCAAAAGTAGATCACCCATAAATCGTGTCAATAAACCCCTTGTACAAGCACCTCTAAATCTGCATCGCAAAAAAAGAGAGTAAAAACCCGTCCTTTAGAGCTCGTGCAGATAGTCTTGTAAACCTCCAGGGAAAGAATGACGTAAGGCCCATCATTGCGAACATGTGTGATCATTGCGAACATGTGTGAAGATAGCTCTCAATCAACACAAGAAAACCCCCAATTGTGTCACATGGAAAACACAAAGGAAGAGTCCAAGTCATCAATCGACAACATAGTAAGATCCAATGTGGACATGAGGCGAGCGAACCCCAATAAGAAGTCATTTAAGAGAAACCCAATCAGAAACCAAGCCCAATATTAGCAACTCATAGATTCCATGACACCAATATCCTCAAGTGAAGCATCCCCCCAAGACTTGAGGTCTGAATTAATTTTAGAAATAAAATCTCCATCTATAGCGAGCTTGGCGAATCTATCTACCAATGCATTAGCCTCCTAGTAGCAATGTTTGCATTTAAATTCGAAGAAAGAATCCAAAATATCCCACGATTGAAGGAGAATGTTACTAATTTTTTAATTATCAACTCATCGCGAATGAATCATATTGATCAAAATCATTGAGTCACCTTCAATGCAGATCTTGGAAATCCTCAGTTGTTTACAAATATTGAGGCCCAAAACAAAAGCTTGTGCTTCTACCTCATTATTGGTTCCAATTTGTAGTTTTAATGAGACGGCTGTTGGGTCCCAAAACAACTAATCCCAATTCCTAAAACACTTATTCATTCTTTGAGGCCAGGGATGTCGTCAAGGAAGTGAAAAGGGGGTTCGTCAACAAGATGAAGGTGATTAAGGGTAATTGGGAGGAGTGGGTAATCTCCTCTTCACATTTGGTTCAACTAGACCATGGAGGGTATTCTGAGAGGTATCCGTAATTAGGGATTAATTATCATGCAAGATATATACTGGACAATAACAAGGGCATTGATACCCAAAGTGCTGTTCTAGATCCCACAACTGTCACCGATTTAGACAAAAGCTCACTGCCTCAAATAACCTCTCTTTAAGTTGAAAATAACATCATTGCAGCAATGCAAGATGCAGGTATACGTGCCTATTTTGAAAAGAATGAAACACAACTAATTTCCCAATAGATATACCCTAACTTCAACACATAACATGATGTGTATAGAATTGTAAATACATTTTACACTTGACAGATTGTTTTGATTTTTGAATGGAGTGTAGGTGATCATAGGCCTCTCAGACTGGTGCCTATCCAATGGGCTGCAGAGTTTCACGTTTATCAAAGGAGTACAATCACAAAGAGGTGTATGACTGCCTATCTGATGGACTTGGATCTATAGAATCAATATCAAACCATGAATATACTTATTAATCCAACACCATACAGTATTCATCCATATGCAACTCTGAAATGACCATTTACAAAGCTTGAAATGAATTAAGAACTGTCACACATTCATTCAAATCAGAAATTACAATCATACCACAAAATGTGGCAAGAGAAAACCTTAATTGCCTTGGAGGTTTTCTTGAAAGAACACTTACAAAAATAAAGATTGATATCAAAATTACAATATAATCCGCATACACCTTTGTCAACTGCTTCATGAAGAACTGAAATTGAACACTGGTTGTAGCCCTAGCTGCCCTTGGATGCCTGGCGCTTGGAGAGAGAAATTTTGCCCAAAATGACCAACCCTTTAAATGAGTTTCAATCATGTATTTATAGCCTTTGCAACTCGAATCTGATGATGGAATGGGCGGGAAAACCTTAAGAAGCCCACTAGCTCCAATAAATACATCATTTTCAACCACCCATTTCGCATTAATGGCCACTTGTGAAGGTTTTGTGTCCATCCGGAAGTTGTAGGAAATAGTTGTGTATCATATATATGGCTTTTTTGAGAATTATGGAAATCCGTGGGGGTACTGGAAGCGGGATTTTTGGGGGGTCTAGGACATATCCATATCTCCACTAAAACTCCGCTTGGAGAGGGGGAAGGAAACCTTGCGGAACATTTGGAGGGGTTAGGATGTTGCGGGGATCCAGGGGGGGTTAGGACATGTCCAGATCCAGATGGAATCCATGCCAAATAGGAAGAAAGGAAACATGGTGAAGAAAGAGAAGGGTCTATGATGGGCGTTGGGAAATGCAGGAGTTGAAAGGAGACAGGGATGCGAAACTCTGAAGCAGGACAGGATATGTCTTGATCCACATGGAATGCATGGAGAAGGGAGGGATAAGGAATGTTGGTGGAGGAATGAGGCAAATGTGGAAAAATGGGTCTGGAGAGGTGTCCAGGACATATCCTGGTTCAGGTCAAAGGCGCGCCAGAGAAGAATTGAAGGGGGATGCGGATAAATCAGAGGGTTCCGGATAAGTGAAAGTTCCAGGTGGAAGGGGAAACATCCAGATCTTGGTCGCAGGTTTGCTCAAGGGGTAAAAGGAAACTCCAAGGGAGAAAGCGAAGGAATAGAGGAGGAAATATCCCCAATGGGATCTGCCCTATAATTATGATTTCTACACTTTTGGTTTTCTGCTGAAACCCTAATTTCTGATTTCTAATTTTTATTTTTAGAAAGATAAAACACTTATGACAGCCAACATATAACATCCAAAAACATCAAAATATTATGCCAAATGATTCACCCAACATCAGAAGTGAAATACACCATGAAATACACAATGTATGGACATCAATTGCACATAACAAATCTGAATTTCTGAAGACAACTCTGCTGTTATGAATCAAAATGTAGAAGTCTGAATTTACATCCAAAACATAGGCCAAACATGCCCAATTGCAAATGATATCGCTGCTGTGACAAATCAGACCTATAATTAGGTTTGTACATACCAAAATAACATAGAAAGATGCTCCAAAAATCTCTAGGATGGTGGCGCTAGGCTGCTGCTCTGAAACTAGGGTTTAGAAACCCTCAAGGATGAAGAATTAGCCTCCAAAATGTGGCGCTCAGGTCTGCTCCAAATGCTGCTAGGAATTAGGGTTAAGGAAACCCTAGACAATATAGAATTCGCCTCCAAAATGCCACAAATTCGCCCTCACAGTGATGGCACTCCAAAATAGGGCAATGCCCAATGCAAATGAATATCAAATGCCACCAAAGATGCTGCTCCAAATCTGATCTTGAAATCTGAATATGAAATTTTGCTCTTCTCCTTTACGAATCTCCAATGAAGTGCAAATAGGCTTTTGTCATGAAACCTTCACAAAGATGAATTAGGTTTTCGTCCAATTCACCTAGAATCACAAGGGTTTTCATCCTTGGATTCAAGCCAAACTTTTGTTGCAGCCAAAAGCGATGAACTCCAAGCAAAAAATGAATGAATGATATGTTAACATGACCACAAATGATCTAGTTATACATTATTTCATCCTTTTCTCAAGCTGGCCGACTAAGGCAGGATTACCCTTTTATTTTATTATTTTTTTCTTCCCAAATTGGGCCAACCACCTCTAGGCAAGATTGGTGTCCAAAATACAAATTAAAGATTTGTATTTTATGTTTATTTCCTCCTTAAGTTGACCTCCTTATGGGCACCCAAACAAGAGATAAAACATTATTTTATTTTAATGCTTATTTACTCATCTTTCCAACCTCCAATTTGGTCGCTCTTCTATAGGGCAATTTATTTTATCAACATTGACTCCACCAAAAATACCACAAAATTATACCAAGTCTTATTCCATCATCGATTTGCCTTGCAAAAATGGCCAAGTGTGAAAACTTGCCAATTAGGTCATCACTAGGTGATCACTTTGAAAAAGAGGACATTATAGAGGAGGCAGGGAAACATGGGGGACAAGGATATCTTGATCAACCCAAAAGTCCCGCAATGTCTTGAAGGGGGTAAAAGTTCCGCCTTGGATAGGAAAACTTAGAAAAACTTAGGATTTTTCAGGATTTTTTGCAGAGTTTTCATAGAGTTTAGGTAGGGTTTTAACACCTTTCAAGGCACACAAAATGAGGTAAATACACAGGCATCTCCTTAGGAAAATTTAAATGAATTTAGCAAGATTTTGCAATTATGAGGCTTGAAAATAGGAGTCCCAACAGCGACCATGATGATTTTACCAGTCCAATCCCTTACTACACAACCAACACTTGAGATAGATACTGCTCTCAAAAACATTGCTTGGACAGATTCAAGCATTGAGTTCTTTGGTAGGGGCATTGGACGAGGGTAAACAAATCGTGGATTCTAAGCCTTTTGCTTTGTTATAAAAAGCATACTTCGTCATCTTCTGATACTGATCTAGAGGATTGAGAAAGGTCGTTCCATTCTCAAATGTGGGTCAATTGAGAACGTGTTTATTCCTTGTCGACAACAAGAATAAGAAGAATTTGATTTCAATTGAAGTATTTTAAAGATTGAATTTCCCACTAATGCTTCACTCTTAACCATATCACCATATATGGTTAAGTTTAGAGTCTAAGAAATGTGCTACTCATGAATGGCACTTGGTGTTCAACATCAAGCCTTGTTAAGATGAATTCCTTTATGACATCATGCCATCAAAGGTTTGTGATGTTTTACTATGGTAACCTTATCTTTACTAGTGTCGTAGAATCCATGAAGAAAATCCTATAATTGTTGTCTTAGATATTCGTGAACTCAGGTATTGCATATAGTAAGTCATAGATTGAAAACTATGTAAGTCACTTGTATATTTATGAGTGCTTGTCAGAACCCCTATCTAGATTTTTGTTCAAACTCACAAATTTCTAATTTTTCTCATGCAGACATTTCATCAAACATTTTCCCAGAATGCATAAACTGAATTTTTGATTGTAAATGATACAGAGCTAATGTGCAAGAGTAAATCAACAGGAAATAACCATATTTGCAGCCCAACTTTAATGACAATCATAGTTCCACGGGGTTTCAGGGATGGGGACGGGGGGAAGGCAGGGACGCGTTTCGAGGACGCGGGGGTGGGGGAGTGGTGCGCTGAAATACATATAGTACTTGAAAAATTAGTTATAAAAAGATGTATAACTTTAGAAGCCTAAGGAATAACTTAATAAATAAATTTTAGAGTTTAAACAAATTGCAATGATTTCATTGGACTAGTGTACATTGAAACAATGAAAATCAAAATGAAAATATACTTAATAGACATTGGAACGAGAACTAGATGTTTCATAATTTTAATTTCATAATCATGATTCATAATTACAATCAACAATGTTCAAAGTTCAAACTTCAAAAATAAAATACTGAAATAGTAAATAGTAAATAGTAAATAGTAAATGCCAAAATGGTTAATGGCCTGGTGCCTCTAATGATCTAATCTTCCCCAAGCTCCATGTCAATCTCCTCATCATTGGAACTGCTGGACCCCAAATGCTCAAGCTCATCTAAACCAATACCAACCAGCCCTGTTTGTGTAGCATCCTCATCTATCTGTGCTGGCTCTTCTGGCTCTACATCCCATCTGGTTGCTGGACTCTCCTTGTATGTAGTTGTGTTGTGGTCAATGAGACACAAGGCACTATGTACAGCCACAAGCTTCTTTGCCCTCCTAGAAGTAAGCCTGCTCCTCTTAACGGAGTGGATGAAGCTATAAGTAGACCAGTTCCTCTCAGCAGCAGAAGAACTAGAAACAAAGTCCAAAAAAAAAAAAAAAGCCGGAAACCCTCACCTGGATTCAATCGCCCACAGACGCCCAGCTCAGATGAAATCATGAAAATGAAAAATTAACTCAAAGCATGTCGATTTAGCCTTTTAGGTTTTGTTTAAAAAAAATCATTTTTATTGCATTTTCAGGGGGACGTCTGGAAGTTTCTTCCATTTTGGGGGACACTTGGAAGTCTCGGGGACGTCCAGAAGTCCCCTCAAAAAAGAAACATTTCGGAGGCGGCAGAGAAACGAGGGGACGTTGGGGGTGCCTGACGTCTCTGCGTCTTGGAAATGTCCCCGTCTCTGGGACGGCTGCATTTTTGGGGGGGACGCGTCCCCGTGGAACTGTGATGACAATAGATGGGTATTTTAACAAACAGTTTGCAAGAAATAATAGACGATTCAAATTAAAGATTTGAATATCTATATTGCTGTTTATGCTCAGAATATTCAGAAAATCAGATTACAACCAAATGGAATGTTGACATACCAAGTATGACCAGCATACAATTAGAATGAACAACAGGACTACTAAACTTCCAGCTGGCGCCTTCTTAGAAACCCTTCACTATAGGCAACTCCATCAATGTTCTTCTAGCAGCACATTGAACACTTTATACGTTCCCAAAGGCTGCGTTTAAGTTTGTAGGAAGTTGCGTCCCACCTTTTTTTGGGCCCCACATCTCATACACAAGGAAGATACTCCAAATACAAGCATGCGATTACTCCAAGAAAACCCACGACCTCCCTTTATATCATGCGCTCCTCATACATTTGCTGCGCCTTGTCATAAGGAGGTTGCATCCTCATTCATAAGTCCTCGTCTTATCAAAAGGAGTTGTCTTTGCATAAAGGTTGCGGTTCCTTTTTAGGAGTCTCCAAACTCTTAAAACATGCACTGGGGTTAGGGCAAATACTCTCCACATACATATATTCCAGCCATGAATACCTTCAACTAAATCTCAACAAATCACAAATTTATATTTGCTTGCAATTTTCATAAATTTGTAAAATGAAACCTTTCAACACAAACAAAAAATCTCCATCGTTATGCACCTGCGTGAAACCTGTGTGATTCCACTTGCAAACCAGCTAGAGAGGATTTTTCACCACCAAAACTAATTTCCCTTAGGGTTTTCGTCCTAGGGTTTGCTCAAGCAAGAGCTCTCTCCAAATTCTCCAAGAAAATATATTCAGCATATCACAAATTGTTGAGTTTTCTAGATCAGATATATTATTGTATATTTGTTTCTTGCTTTATCTATTAACTCCCTTTCCATCTCCTTTTTATATCTCCTCAAGTGCCTATTCACCCAAGAGAGGCGATCCTCCAAGGAGAGGTGACTATTCACAAAGGGAGGTCAGTCTTTTATTAATTTACTCTTCTTGGCCGACTTGACTTTAGGCTTACCTCCTGAAGCTACCAAAAACATCAACACTCCCTCTTAGCTAGGGAGGTATAGCAAAGTCTCCACTGAGTCCTTATGTGCCTTGAAGGGTTGCTTTCTTACCATCAGTCACTACCCTTTCAAAAGGCGCCATTTCATGGAATCGATTTGTTTATCTTTAGTTTATTTGACCGATTGCTTTTTCAAATCGGTTTTCCATAATCAATAATAGTTATTATCATTAGCTATTGTCATTGGAGTGCATAAGAAGGGAGTTTGCCAATGGATGTATTGTTTTCTCTAGCGCTAGAACCATTCGGCCATGAAATCTGTAACCTCCCTAAGCTACAAACATTAACACTCCCTCTTAGCTAGGGAGGTATCCTTTCAGATATCAATATCATGGAGTCTCTCAACATGACATCCACAATGGCTACACCCATTTGTGAAATAGTTCGTCACGGAGTTTCTCAACGTGATATCGTCATGGAGTCACTCAACATGACGTCCACCATGGCTATTCCCATGTGTGGAAAGAAATATGTGTACAAGTGCCCATCACGGAGTCTCTCAATGTGATATCGTCATGGAGTCACTCAACATGACGTCCACCATGGCTACTCCCATGTGTGGAAGGAAACATGTGCACAAGTGCCCATCACAGAGTCTGTCAACGTTATGTCATCATGGAGTCTCTCAACATGATGTCCACCATGGCTACTCCCATGTGTGGAAAAACACAAATACAAAGAATTCATCACAGAGTCTCTCAACGTGATGTTGTCATGGAGTCTCTCAACATGACGTCCACCATGGCTACTCCCAGAGGGTGGATAAACACAAGTACAAGAGAATCATCACGGAGTCTCTCAACGTGATGTCCACAATGGCTACTCCCATTAGTGGAAAAAATACATCGTCATGGAGTCACTCAACATGACGTCCACCATGGCTACTCCCAGAGGGTGGAAAGAACCACATCTCCGTCTTAGAGATGAACAAGGGCTTTCACCTCAAATTTCTCCGTCTCAGAGAAAAAATGCATTAACAAGGGCTTTCACTTCAAATTTCTCCGTCTCAAAGAAAAATGCATTAACAAGGGCTTTCACCTCAAATTTCTCTGTCTCAGAGAAAAATGCATTAACAAGGAATCTTCATGATGATGTGACTCCCTCTAAAGCTCCAAGTACTAGCATCAACCTCTTGACCTCGTCCAAGGTTGCCTCTGTTGGTTTGTCAAACTCCCTCTTAGTTGTGAGTCCCAAACTTCACAACCCCTTGCAAGATCCTTGCCTTGACTTATCTCCGTCAAAGATATATTTCTTGCTGATCCACTTGATCCAGACTCCAATTCTCTTAGAAGATCTACTTGTGACTCCTCTACGAGTTCAAACATTTAGGCATACTTTCTCTTGTTTCCACTTCTGTTTTTCAGTGTCACAACTTCTTCTCATTGAGCCACTCCAATTCCTCGTGTCATAGGACTCCATGGGATCGCCCTGCGCCCATTCATATTCAAGACACTTCCACCACGAGTACAACTCAACCTACGCCTGTTGATCCACTTACTCTGTTTTGTGTATCCCTAGATACTCGGCCTCTTCATTCCCACCTCCAAGATGGTTCTACTGCAAACTTACCTGAGTCTGTCTTAGTACCTTCCAAAGGCACCCCTTTCTGCATTACTTCACCCACATTGAGTAGGCCCAAGCTCTGTTGCGTTTCTTATGCATGCCCATTACACTGCCTCTGCCTTCAAGGCGTTTAATCTGTGAGCCAGGAGAGTAGAAGGAAAATGCATTTCCCTTCAAGACTTATGATTTCCACCTGTTTTATCCTTGGAAATCAGGAATTTTATTTCTTTTGTGACTAACAATGCTCAAAGCACTTCTGTTTGGCTCTGCTGCTTAGGAGCCTCGATAATTTCCTTTAAGCGGATATAATTGATCTTTCAGAAGTCCTTTGTTGTCTTGGCCCTTAGCCTTACACTCTCATTTGTAATGCTTGTCCACTCTGAAAGGGCTCTATGACTATCTTTGTACATCACATCACTGATGACCATAGCGTAGCTGATACTCTGATTAAAGTCTTTAACAGTGCATAATGTTTTTTTTTTTTCAAAGAATATGAATGCTCCATAGTTATCACAACCGTAGACACAATGGCTGCCAGCAAGCTCCCTGGCCAATTCACTCACACAGGTTCCAACATTTAAACTATTTGCAGGTTCTTACAACTAGTTTGAAGTTCATCCAGTATTTCCTCGAGGGCTTTTAATTCTTGTATCTGGTAATTATGATAAAAAAATTATTGCTAAGGTAGCGCCTTCCTCAAGGGTAGATGGATAAAATTACTGTCCGTTGATTTCCACAAAAAGCCATTTGCCGTTGAAGAAATCGTATACACCTCGCTTTAACTCCTTTGTAATCGAAGAGTTATTCTTCAAGGTACTGGAAAAGAGATGAGATCCCAATCCAAGGTGAACAGTGATTACTACAAGTTTGTAGATTCTTTTGTCTCTGTTCGACTGATTCCATTGATCTACCAGCTTCTGGCTGCCATGAATGTCTAAATAGGCCAAGCTTTGTATCTTACTCAAACTGTCCACACAGTTTCTCGCCAGTCTATGACAATTAGAAAGGTTCAACTCTTTCAACGATAGGAGGCGACTCAGTTTAGCTGGTAACTCCTCTAACTTCTCATAGGAGCTCAAATTCAACACCTCCAGATATTGCATTTTGTTGAAACCTCTTGGGAGGCGCTTGAGACTTTTACAGCCGCTCAAATTAAGGATTTTTTTTTTAGACTATTCAGTTGTGTGGAGAACTCCTCGGGAAGTATCTGCAAAGACATGCAGCCCATTAAAATGAGTTCCTCTACCTGGGATTCGATGGTGTTGATGAATCCCTTCGATAACTGTGCTACACTTCTACACCAAGGGACACCTTCTGCGAGAAAGATGATGTTTTTTCAACATATCTGGTAGACCAATGAAATGGTCAACAACAAACTCTCCGCCGCTCTAGTACGTAATATTATTATTATTATTATATACCAGCAAAAAATTGCGTCTTGCCTGGGGCTAGATCAATTTCGGAAGAGAAAGGCCCAGGTGCTGGATCCAATGAACTTTTCCGAGAGGTTAGCTTCATTCCTTTCCACATCTTCATTCTCGGCAACCATGTGCCCCCTGGATATAAGAAACTCTCCCAGACAATCTCAGAGATGTTGCGCACGCCCAACATAACAAAAAACTACCAGAATCCAATATCATAGCTCTCGAGGCAATAGCTTTCTGGTTCTTCCTTGTCGACCAAATTGATCCTCCCTCTGAATCATATAGTTTCAGATAGCCGTCCGTTGATAGCTTCAAAGCGTTGGGCTTGTTTCTGATGGGATTTTCCCTATTAGCCACCCAAACAATTGTCTTGTCGGAGATTTGGGCATACCAAATGCTAATGTGTTATTGGTTCCATTAGGACAGAAAAATCCCAATTCGAAGGTGCCTTTCTTTGAAACTATTCTTTGATTTCCAGTTACAGAATCCCCCAAAGAGATGTATCTTATTAATTTTCATCTGTAAACCCGAACTTGGCTCTGATACCATGTTGAGCTTTCCAGATCAGATATATTATTGTATATTTGTTTCTTGCTTTATCTATTAACTCGCTTTCCATCTCTTTTTTATATCTCCTCAAGTGCCTATTCACCCAAGAGAGGCGATCCTCCAAGGAGAGGTGACTATTCACAAAGGGAGGTCGGCCTTTTATTAATTTACTCTTCTTGGCCGACTTGACTTTAGGCTTGTCTCCTGAAGCTACCAAAAACATCAACACAAATGAGCCCCTCAACCTCCTTTTATACTTTCTTTGCCGATCTTTCCAGAAGCTATATTTTTAAATTCACTTTTAATAAAACAACTCTTCTTTTTTGCTCCAGAAGACCCTTTTTATGAAATAATAATAATATTTGATATGCAAGGTCTCTTTTTCAAGCGTCCATGATTTAAAACTTTTAATTCCCTTTCCAAACGAGCTATTACACTAAGTTGCCTTTTGAATTATTTTATAAAATTAAGCAACCTTAGTGAAATAATTAAATTAAAACTCATAATTCACCCGAGTTGCGGAAATCGCCGAACAACATTGGAATGAAAATCTAACTATACTGGAATGATACTGATGATGAATAATGATAATTGGGGCCGACCAGGTGACTTTCTATAAATAGATGCTCTCTCCAAGAATCTTGGAGAACACATCGAAAGCCGAAAATCGCTTTTGAGGGTGTCATAAGGGTCCTCAAGACCAATTGGGCTCACTGCCAATAACAAACATCTATGCAGAACACAATCTGCATGCTCTAAGAATCTTGGAGATCCCCTCATCAAACACCAAGCTGCTATGGTCAAAATTGGAACTAGACAAAAGCTTGCAAATCAGTATTACAAAAAAATTGGGGACATTATAGTGTTCACAAGCTAGGCAGAGCTGGTGAGTTATTTGTTCAAAAACTCATTGGTGAGTTTTGGGTGGAAACTCATTGGATAACTCAAGTAAACTTGCAGTTACTTGTGTGTCTTGTGAGTAAATTCACATGGTAGCATAAGAAAGGCTACAAACCGAAAATAGAAAACACCTTTTTCCCTTATTTGTGATTGATGCTCTTGTGCCCTTCACTCCTCGATTTCAATGCATTGGCGTTTAGATGATTTCAACTCATTTTAAGTGATCTTCCTACTGATTTGGCGGATTTATTAACCAGATTTGTAATGTATCCAACTCTTTTCAGTTTTCTGATTTTGTTTTTTTAGCTGTTTTTCTTTCATTTTTGTTATGTTCTAGCACTTCTTGGATTTTAAAATTTCATGTTTTGTTTTTTATTTTCTCCTTCGTTTCAAAGCTAGGGTTTACAATTTTCTAAGTTGATATTTTTTTTTTTGCCAAGATTTCCAACTTTGCAGATAGAGATGGCATTTGCAAGTAAACATAGTATTGGTAAGATTAGGAGTCATGGCTAAGGAAGAGGAAGTTATACCTACACTTTGTGGACCAACAGACAAGGATTGTCATGCATATGTAGAGAAGAACATTTGTGATTCAGATTTGGTTAAGAGTTTAACCATTCTTGGAGAGCTAAATGAGTCTACTTGTGTTTTGCCACTACACCATCATGATTGTAATGCCCTGCCAGGAAACCCCAAAGGACAACACAACTATGCTAATAAACAGGACATTTTTTTTTTTCCTAAGAAGATAGAAATAACAAAGTAATGTCAAACATATCAATACATATCGTTAAACTAACATGTCCCCTAAGGTTCCACAGTTGCATTACTTACCAAACCATAAACAGGATCCCACAACATCATGAATTAACTAACATCAAAAGTTCAATTCTAAACTATTGGATCACATGAATGAACACATATATTTCCATGTCATAACATCAGATAAGTAAACAACAAGATCTTATAATTAGAACTACAAGTACATATACAAATTCTTTACAAGAGGGTACATCATTACATCATAATGTTATCACTTTCCTGAATACATTGGAATGCATACAATATGATATAACTGATACACAAGGCTAGCACTTGAGCATAAATAACTGTCGCCTCAATCTGATACATGATCTGGAATCTGCATCACAAGATCCATCCTTCTCTCACGCGAACAAAAGCAAGGAAAAACCAATAACTCTTTTTAATAAAACAATTAACCACATAGAAATAACCTAACAAGCTGCATACTAGGTGTAACCTGACTACAAACAGAATCGCACATCAAAGACTCACAACATGACCATACAGACAGGACACAGGACTGGAAAATCATCCTCTTCGAGCTTGATGACAAGCTGAGGGAAAACCTTACATTATCTCCGTTCAACAATCTCCATTGGTTAAGGCACGCTCAGACCTATTAATTCAAGTGGAGTCGATGCCTGAGACCTGTTCACTCAAGCGTCCCAAATTAGAGTACACATAATAGCCGAAGCACTGGAAAGGATCTTTGACATTCGTATCTCATTCCCGTATGTCCATACGTTCAATGGTACGATGTCGCCCTTTCCACCTATCCTAACAACATACTACCGCATCATCTGACTGTAATATTAACATAATAATATGCATTTTACTTGTTGAAGCTCATGTTCCATTTTCATCTCCAGATTCCTTTGCCAGACTACCTGCACAACCAAGGTGAAAACGGAGGGGCACTACATCCTCCCCCCCTAAAACTTGACTTACTCTTGGAAGTCACAGACTAGGGTGGAAACATACACATTAGTATTGCAATGTTCTATCACCAACATACGCATCCAATCAAGCAACTGTTTATACAATAAGCACAATCGTTCAATAAAGACAAGAAGGACATCAATTCCTCACCAATAAGATGTATCATGCGATCTATTCATAACCAATCACTCATAGTTTGAGAATTTCATACGATTTAGAGAATGACATTCACATATTAACAAGGAACCATACATCTCATGCCTTAATTATCTCTGCGGAGTCTTCCCTTGTACATACTATCAGAGGCTCAAAATGAACATGATAGAACCAACACTTAACACGAAACGGGACCAACAAAAACAAACATTCGGAATAGCCACCATAGAAATTTAAAAAAAAAAATGCAAACCCAAGTGGGAAATTAATCAAATTCAATCTTAAGTCATAAAATGCCGGCAATTTTAACAATAAATCAAGTATAAAGAAAAGAGTTTTGGTGACCACTCCTATCTTAGGAGAGTTTAAAGAAAACAATTTCACTGTCAGTCCTCCAACAACACCTGACACAGTAATAAAAAATTTCCAAAACAACCAAATTACCAACAAATCCACATCACGATATGACTAATACTAGTCACAAAAAGGGAGTATCCACTACACGACACCCAAGGACACAAGGTCCAGAATGCGTTAGAGAACGTACACCAAACACACAAACAATTAAGTTATCTACACCCACATATCTACGCAACTAGGATAACATAATGGACTTATAATAAACCAGAGTTCCCAATGTTAGAACCTAGTGCTCTGATACCAAGTGTAATGCCCCGCCAAGAAACCCCAGAGGACAACACAACTATGCTAATAAACAGGACAATTTTTTTTTCCCCTAAGAAGATAGAAATAACAAAGTAATGTCAAACATATCAATACATATCGTTAAACTAACATGTCCTCTAAGGTTCCACAACTGCATTACTTACCAAACCATAAACAGGATCCTACAACATCATGAATTAACTAACATCAAAAGTGCAATTCTAAACTATTGGATCACATGAATGAACACATATATTTCCATGTCATAACATCAGACAAGTAAACAACAAGATTGTATAATTAGAACTACAAGTACATATACAAATTCTTTACAAGAGGGTACATCATTACATCATAACGTTATCACTTTCCTGAATACATTGGAATGCATACAATATGATATAACTGATACACAAGGCTAGCACCTGAGCATAAATAACTGTCCCCTCAATCTGGTACATGATCTGGAATCTGCATCACAAGATCCATCCTTCTCGCATGCGAACAAAAGCAAGGAAAAACCAATAACTCTTTTTAATAAAACAATTAACCGCATAGAAATAACCTGACAAGCTGCATACCATGTGTAACCCGATGACAAACAGAATCGCACATCAAAGACTCACAACACGACCATACAGACAGGACACAGGACTGGAAAATCATCCTCTTCGAGGTTGATGACAAGCTGAGGGAAAACTGGTTAAGGCACGCTCAGACCTGTTAATTCAGGTGGAGTCGATGCCTGATACCTGTTCACTCAAGCATCCCAAATTAGAGTACACATAATAGCCGAAGCATTGGAAATGATCTCTGACATTCATAGCTCATTCCTGTATGTCCATACGTTCAATGGTACGATGTCGCCCTTTCCACCTATCCTAACAACATACTACCGCATCATCTGACTGTAATATTAACATAACAATATGCATTTTACTTACAAAAGCTCATGTTCCATTTTCATCTCCAGATTCCTTTGCCAGACTACCTGCACAACCAAGGTGAAAACGGAGGGGCACTACAATGATGATGATTCTTTGATGAAGCATAAGGCTGTCCTAATTTCAGGACTTGAGGTATGTGAAGAGGATGTCATGGAGGTATTCGGTTTTGAGTGGTATGTGCTTGTAGATGTTGGGTTTCAGTTGGACTATAGTCCAAGGCATGGAGTTGAGCATGAGAGCAGAAATTTTCCAGCCCTAATCTATTGGTTTTCAACTCACACCTTGGTGATTGATGGCTGTTCTACATTGCTAATCATGGAGTTTTTAGACTATACATTGATGTTTGCAGCTATTTGGATGGATTGGTGTGCATGGGATTGCCACTACAGCATTGGGAGGTTACATGATGATGAGATCCTATCATCTTATGACAGCAAAAGCATTCTTGGCATGATCATAGGTCTGATTTTCAGTTTCCATAGTGCTGCGCTAACTTATATCAACAGCCTAGTGTGGATTGACATATTTGTTATGCACATGTGATGGACATTTTTCACATCCATATGAGATCATTCAGATTTAGATGGATAATTGGTGATGATAACATGATGAGAAACATCTATCTCTTCACTTTTAGTTGGTGTGATGGTGTAATAATTTGGGATCCAGGTATTGGTTTGATTGGTACAATATTTCACAGGGATTTTGATGAGTTGCTTCACAACTTTTGGTTGAGTGATGTTTGTATCAGAATGGAGCAGCAAAAGGTTTGGTGCAGGAGGGTGTGCTTCAGAGGTCATATCATATATCACATGTTGGGGGGTATGACTTTCTTCAGGGTTTTGAATATGTATGATGCTTTGTCTTTGATAGACTTAGCAATTATGGACAAAGAGGCCTTCGGAGGAAGAGAGTTGATGATACTTGTGGTTGATGATTGGGTATTCTTGTTCCCTTAGCTACACACACAGATTGCATGGAGGAGGAACAAAATGTCAGAATTTGGAGGATGGAGCCAATTTGGGTTTGAGTTTGTATGGCTGGTTTTGTTTCATTGCTGGCCAACGGAACTCATGTTGCATATCATTCTTCATATTCACTATGGGAGATATAGCCACAGGTTGAGGAGCAGGGTGATCACGAAGTACTTGATTGGATGGAGAGACTTGCCATTTGAGGATGTTTTGTAGTATCTAGGCTTGCAATTGCTTGTGGGCAAATAATTCCAGGAAGGGAGGACTGTAATTTCCCCATTTTCCGAGTGATCACTTAATGGAGTTGGCTAGCCTATCCCATTTCCGTAGGCTAAGCCGGAGGGCTAAGGGAATGACCTAATTGACTAGATTTCATACTTAGTCAATTTTATTAGGGCAAATTAATGGCTTTATATATTTTTGTGAGCTGATTGGTGAAGTCGAGATAAATAAGATAATTTACCCTAGAGATGAGGGACCAAGGAGAGAGAAAGAAGGATGAAAGAAAGAAGAAAAAGATGGAAATGCCTTTTGGATATTTTGAGGAAAAATAAAGTAAAATTAAATAATTTCCTTGTTGAGGTGGACGACCTAAGTGAAGGTCAAAAACACGGAATATGAATTGCCTAAGTGGTTCGCTCCTCTTGGAGAATGAAAGAAAAATAAAATAAAATATTTTTTATTTGTGTTTGGGCGCCTAGCATGAGGTCAGCCCTATAAGAGGAGGAAAAAAGGAAATAAAATAAGCTTTTAAGAGGAGGTTGGCCAGCTTGAGGAGGGAAAAGAATTGTGTATTAATACAAGGTCATTTGGAGGCTTTTTCATCATTATTCACATCCTAATTTCTTCTTGAGTTTATACTCTTGGTTGTAACTTAGGTTGGGCTTTCATTCTAAGGACGAAAACCCTAGCTCATCATTGTGGAGGATTCATCACGGAGTTCTACTTGTGCTTCATTGGCGACATTTGGAGGAGTTGAGCATCATTGCAAATTCAGATTTGAAGATCAGTTTTGGAGCAGCATTTTGGTGGTATTTTGTGAGCACATTGCATTAGAGTTTTACCCTAACTTGAGCGCCACTTTTGGAGCAGACTTGTGCGCCCATCTTGGAGGGCAATTTTGGCTTGTTTGGAGCAGAAAACCCTAGGCACACTTCATGGAGGATTCACCCAGCTAGGGTTGAATATTTGACATCTATTTTGCTTGTGTTTGGTATGTACAATCATACTTTCTAGGTTTGATTTGTAGTGCAGAAATCTGGGCATTGTTTGACATGTTTGTGCCCTAGAATTTATTGTAAAAATCAGATCAAAAAATTCAAATTTGTGGCAGCAAAGTTTTCTACAGATAAATCAGATTTGTTGTTGCAATTGGATGCCCTACATTGTGTATTTCATGGTGGATTTCATGCTTGTTATGAATATCAACTTGTAGCATCATTTGCCATGTTTATTTGTCATGTTTGGGTATATATATGTTCGTTGTGATTAAATGTTTGAAATCAGAAAATAAAATCAGAATTCAAAATTAGGGTTTCAACAGAAAATAAAAATCATAATTTTAGGGCAGATCCCATTGGGGGTATTACAGTTGGTACCAAGGTAATATCCCCAATGGGATCTGCCCTAAAATTCTACATTTGTGCATAAATTGAGACATCATTTGCACTAGATCTCACTGCCCTCTAGTAAGGTCTCGGAGGATATTCTTTGTGCTAGGTTCCTCATCACTTCTGTCACCCATGACAACTTCTTCAAAACCTGTATCAATAATTTGCTGCCTTCTTCTATAGTTGATATATTCTCTATCTTCCGGATTATACATGAAAAAGACCCTCAAGCTGAGAAGATCAAAGCTCTGATACCACTGTAATATCCCCAGTGGGATCTGCCTTAAAATTCTGATTTTTATTTCTGCTCAAACCCTAATTCTGATTTCTGATTTTTATTTTTTAATTTCAAACAAATTATCACAACGAACATACAAGTGCCCAAACATGACAAATAAACATGGCAAATGATGCTAACAATTGATATTCATAACAAACATGAAATCCACCATGAAAACACAAATATAGGGCATCCAAATGCAACAAACAAATCTTTTTTTTCTGTAGGAAACTTCTGCTGTTACAAATCTGAATATTCTGGACTGATTTTACAATAAATTCTTGGGCTCAAACATGCCAAACAAATGCCCAGATTTCTGCTTTATAAATCAGACCTAGAACTAGGTTTATACATACCAAGAATATGCAAAATAGATGTCAAATATCCAACCCTAGCTGGGTGAATCCTTCATTGCCAAGCGCCTAGGGTTTGCTGCTAAAAAACATGCCAAAATTGCCCTCCAAGATGGCTGCTCAAGTCTGCTGCAAAGTGGTACTCTAATTAGGACAAAACCCTAATGCAATATGCTCACAAAATGCCACAATAGTGCTGCTCCAAATCTGATCTTCAAATCTGATTATGCAATGATGCTCTATTCTTCTAAATGTCTCCAATGAAGCACAAATAGAACTCTGTGATGAGTCCTCCACAAGATGAGCTAGGGTTTTGTCTAACTCACCACATTCACAAGGGTTTTCATCCTTGGAAATTTGGAATGAAGGCCAACAAAAGTTGCAACCAAAGAGTAAAAAACTCAAGAAGAAATTATGATGTTAATGAATGATCAAATACTTGCAATTTACTTTCTTTTATAGCCCACCTTTTCCCTCCAAATCTGGCCGACCTCCTCAAGTCATGCTAGGCGCCCAAAAATACAAATTAAATATTTTATCTTGTTTTTCCTTCTTCCTCCTTGGCCGACCTAGACAAGGTATTTTATTTTTCTTATTTTTCTTTCCTTCCTCCAAGAGGAGCAAACCACTTAGGCATTCCATATTTCATGTTTTTGACCTTCCCTTAGGTCGTCCACCTCAAGGGAAAACTATTTTAATTTATTTTATTTTTC
Source organism: Cunninghamia lanceolata (assembly GCA_027924645.1). Lineage (NCBI taxonomy): Eukaryota > Viridiplantae > Streptophyta > Pinopsida > Cupressales > Cupressaceae > Cunninghamia > Cunninghamia lanceolata. The sequence continues at coordinate 146,036 of BSBN01001787.1, read as the reverse complement.
CTCAAAATATCTAATGGCATTTCCATCTTTTTTCCTCCATCCTTTGTAATGTCCCCATTTTCGGCATGATCACTTAGCATGGTTTGAGTTAGCCTATTCTTCATTCCCATAGGCTAATTCACTTGGAAAGGGAATGTTTTGGTTGAGCTTTGGGTTTTGAGTGTCATGGATATTTGGAAAATCGGCTTGGCCTTGATATTTGGAAAGTTGTTTTTGAATGGCTCAACTATTTTTCCTAGATATGGCGAGCTTGGGAAAAGGCATGATATATTTTTATATTATTTATTGATGGGTCAAAAATATTTAATTAATTTTCCTTGAGGTGGAACAACCCATTTGAGGGTTTAAGGTGGCCAAAAATAAATAAAATAATAATATTTTATTATTTAATTTTGAGCGCTCAAGGAGGGAGAATAAAATATTATTTTAAATCAAATCTTTAATTTGATTTTGGGCGCCCAAGTCATCTAGAGATGGTCGGCCTAATGAGAGGGAAAAATAACTTGAAAAAAAAAGGAAAATCATGTTTCTAGGTCGGCTATGGTGTAATGTCCCTTAGGCAACTCAGACTATAGCGGAGGTTGGCCTACTATTAGGGTTCCCGTAGGTCAGCAGAATGGTTAGGGGACCCAACCGAGGGCAGTGGAGCTTAGCTGGGAGCTTTACGAGCCTTTCAGTTTGGAGTTCAGTTGATGAATCTAGGGATAAATTGGAAATATTAAAGTTTGCTTTAACGGAATAGTAAAAAGTGAATAGTAACAGAAAATTATAAGAGGAATAGTGAAAAGTGCCCCCCATCCTTGTAACTCAAAGTTGTTTTTAAAAAGTGGCCCTTTCCTTGATGTGGAAAGACCCTTAAGATGGGTGTAGCCTCTTGAGGAGGATTATTTTAGTGATTTTTTATAAAAAACTCTTGGGTGGCTATAAAGCAATGTGTTGGGCTCATTCTTGGGCATTCTATTCTCATTTTGACAAAAGCAAATTGCAGGGTTGAGCTCTAGAAGAGGGTTTCAGCAGCATACAGGTCTTCTGAGGACGAAATCCCTTGGAGGATAGTGAATTGGATGAAAACCCAGTTCACAAAATAGGGAAATCTACCGAGAGTTTCCATTTGGGCATCATTGGACTTCATTACAGGTTAATTTTGCATTTAGAATTGATTGCAGCAGTGAGTTATCAGAATATAATTGCAGATTGGGGCTTCTTATCAGTAGAAATCATCATTTCAGTGTATTCACCAGCTGGCCGTACTAATTGGTTGTCATTTTCAGTCAAACCCTAGCTGGAAATTAGGGTTTCAGCAATTAAATATTCCATAAATTGAGCGTTGGTTTCTGGGTATGTGTTTATCATTTTGGGTAGTCAAATATTGCATTATATAAGGGTTTTAGACTGTTGTTATAGTCTGATATAATGTATATCAGACCTCTGAAACTTGTAATCAGACCTAATATAGTTAAAATAAATGGGTTCTATTGAGTTGCAATTGTTGTTTTTAATTTATGCAATAGTTCTCTTTCATTTCTATGCTTTTCTCTATGATTTGGCAATGAAAAACAAGCAATGAAACTCAAACAAAAAAAAAATCCAGAAAAACCAAATTAGACCATGCAAGACAACTGTTTGACATGATATCAAGAGGGCAAAACAAAAAATTCAAGGCAAATTTGGTGAGGGATCTTTCGGTGGTATTAGAGCCATGATCTTGCCAGCCTGAGGGCACTCTGATCGGTTCTATGCATCCTAGAGAGTTTGGGCCACACAGATATTATACCCGCAGGAGAGCACACAGATAGTTTGGGGTTGACATTGGTATTCCGGGTACAGCCATGGGAGATAGCCATGATGGCAGTAGATGTCCCCATCAGAGGGAGAGACAGAATTAGCAAGAAGATACTGATCGTGAGTTATTCAGAACTCTTGTTAATACACAACCACTGATTGTACAGGGATTAGATAGAGTTCAGAATACCCTTGACAGGATGGATTTGGGTCGGCCTAGGGATAGGCGTGGCAGACATGACAGACATGATAGGGTTGATAGGTCTGTTCCAGTTACAGGCAGCCGTGGGAGTAGTAGGGATCCCTCGTCGATGGACAGTGCTCTTGGTTCTCCTAGGCGTGACAGGACTCATTCACGTACAACAGATAGGCCCATGCAACCCCATTTTCCTCCTAGAGACGAGCCATCGCCAGTTGACCCGCTTGAGGGTGTGGAGTTCTAGGATGTTGTTATGGCAACGAGTGATGAGTGGGCACGTCTTCCAGAGCATGTTAGAGATGCTTTCCCTCTACCTCAGTATTGTTCATAGCGTAGAGATAGCATGAGAAGCCATGGTGGTAGGTGGCCTAAACAACAGCATAACAGTGACCTCCATCGAGCTACTAGCAAGCTCACTATATCTTTGATGGTAGCGAGAAGATCACTACCCGAGCTTGGGTGCACAAGCTTGACATCTACCTTTCACTTAAGCCGATGCCTGAGGACGAGGCCATTCAGTTTGCAGTACTACACTTAGAGGGCGTGGCTTATGATTTGTGGCATCATGGTTTGGTTACCAAAACCATAGACTTATTCATTCTTATAGGGAGTTCACTGAGCGGTTGATTGCCAGATTTGACCGTAAGGATGTTGAGTTGTACTATAGGGATTTAGCACTACTGCAACAGACTGGACATGTTGAAACCTACATTAATGAGTTTCAACGCATTGCTGTTATGGTTCTTGAGATGCCAGATAGACGTGTGGTGATGCTTTTCATAGAGGGTTTACATGATAGGTTATGGGGTTTAGTCAAGGCTCTTAAGCCTAAGACTTTACATGAGGCTATTCAGATTACCCTAGACCTTGATACTTCACCACCTCCTACTTCTTATCAGCAGAATAAGAAGTTTTCTAGGGGCTCCAAGCCTTTTCAGAGATCTTTGACACAACACAGGAGTGCACCACCTCCTCCCAAGATGGATTAGGAGACATGTAATGAGTTGAGGAGGAAGAAGCTATGCTTCACATGTAAGGAGCCTTGGGAGCCTGGACACCGATGGCTTGGGAAAGGCAAGGCGCATCTCATTGAGGTTGTGTCTGATGTGGATGATGAGCAATTACAGGATGCCGATTTAGAGGGCAGCGATGGTGAGGATGAACAGGGCGCCCCACAAGTGGAGCTTGGAGTGGGTGACGCATTGGATGCACCCAATCCTGTCATTGCCACCCTTTCAGGAGTCCCTAGATACCATCCCTTTCGCTTGAAGGGAGTGATTAAGGGACAATGTGTGACTTGCCTTGTTGACAGTGGTGCCACACACAATTTTATTGATGAGGGATTGGTTGCTAAGCGAGGATTGCAAGTGGAGGATTTTTCTGGTTTCAGTGTGACAGTAGCAGATGGATTTTCTATAAGGTGCACCAGGGTAGTTCCGCAACTTAGTATACAATTGGGAGATTACACCTTGATTGATGATTTTTATGTTGTGGGTCTGGGTGACATTGATGCAGTGCTAGGCGTCCAATGGTTGCAGTCACTTGGCAGGTATATACAGGATTTTAAGAGGATGGAGCTGGAGTTTATAGTTGGAGGTAAGAAGGTTGTGCTGAAGGCTCTTTTTGATAGTGGGCCCATGGTGGTTCCAGCACGTAGGATGGAATCCATCTTTAGACATGGAGATGTGGCATGGGTGGCACAATGTTTCATTTCATCCAAGTCACCTTCACAGGATGACCAGCCATTCCATATGGATGTCTAGACAGTAGTGGACAAACATGGAGCAGTATTCGGTGATATTCCTCTTGGCAGACCTCCTAACCGTGGATTTGAGCATGTGATAGAGTTAGAGGAGGGCGCAAAGCCCGTGATTACCACTCCTTATCGTCATCCTAAGAAATTTAAGGATGAAATAGAGAAGTCTATCCGTGAGCTACTGGATATGGGGCACATCAGACCTAGTTCTAGCCCCTTTGCTTCTTCTGTGGTGTTGGTGAAAAAGAAGGATGGTACTATGCACATGTGCATTGAACAAGAAAACAATCAAGAACAGGTATCCTATTCCGCGCATAGATGAGTTATTAGATGAGCTTCATGGTGCAGTGCACTTCTCGAAGATTGACCTTCGATTAGGGTACCATCAGATTCGTGTGCGTGAGGACTTACATAAGACAACATTCAGATGTCATTATCGGCACTATGAGTTCTCGGTGATGCCTTTTGGCCTTACTAACGCACCTGCTATTTTTCAGTCATGCATGAACCATATATTTAATAAGCAGTTGTGTAAGTATGTACTTGTGTTCTTCGATGGTATATTGATTTACAGTAGGACTTGGGAGGAGCACATGAGGCATTTGGATGAGGTATTGGGCATTATGGAGGCACAGTCTCTATTTACCAAGATGTCCAAATGTGAATTTGGACTTACAGAGATCTTGTACTTGGGGCATGTGATTGGTAGTGATGGGGTAAAGGTACATCAGGAGAAGATTCAATCCATCCTTGATTGGCCATCACCTAGGAACATTTCAGAGTTGCGGGGTTTCCTAGGCTTGTGTGGTTACTATAGGAGATTCGTGAAGGGGTACTCACAGCTTGCAACCCCTTTGACAGATCTCACACGGAAGGGCGCATTCATATGGACAAATGAGGTATAGGTTGCATTTGATAGGCTCAAGAAGGTCATGAGCACTTGTCCAGTTTTGGCACTTCCAGATTTCTCTTAGCCCTTTGTGTTCGAGTGTGATGCATCCGAAGAGGGTATTGGAGCAGTTCTTATGCAGAATTGCCATCCCATTGCCTACGAGAGTAGGAAGTTGAGGGGTAATGAGAGGCTGTATTCCACCTATGACAAGGAGTTTCTCGCCGTTATGCATGCCTTGGCGAAGTTTCAGGAATACTTGGTATGTGGGAAGTTTGTGGTGAGGATCGACCACAACAGTTTGAAATACTTCTTGGAGCAGAAAGAGCTTAATGAGCGCCAACAGAAATGGGTTAGCAAGATACGGGCTTATGATTTTGACATTGAGTATGTCAAGGGGAAAAAGAATATTGTTGCTGATGCACTTTTTAGGAGGCCTACAGTTGCTACACTTCGCTCTTTGAGTGAGATTTCAGCAGATTGGAAGTCCCAACTATTAGTTGAGTATTCCAAGAATCAATTTGTATGTGAGATTATGGATGGTAGGATTTAGGACGATAGATACACAGTGATTGATGATGTTATCTACTATAAGAACATGATTTATTTGGTACCTGGATCAAAACTGAAGGATAAGATCTTACGCGCCGTCCATGACACACCATTAGCAAGACATCCTGGATATTTTAAGACATATAGGTAGGTGAGAGAGATTCTCATGGAAGGGTCTCAAGGATGATGTCTTACACTATGTACGTGAGTGTGACTTGTCAGCAGAACAAGTCAGAGCATACTTTTTCGGCAGGTCTTCTGCAACCATTGCCTATTCCAGAGCAGAAGTGGGAAAATATATCGATGGATTTCATTGCTAGTCTTCCAAGAGTTCAGGGGAAGGATTGCATTTTTGTGGTTGTGGATAGGTTGATGAAGTTTGTACACTTCTCTATTGCAGCCGACTTTACAGCATCTCAGATGGCAGAGTTATTCTTCCGTGAGGTGTTTAGACTCCATGGACTCCCTAGGACCATTGTTAGTGATCGGGATAGCAGGTTTATGAGCATCTTTTGGCAGGAGCTATTTCGATTAGCAGGTACAGAGTTGGCACCTAGCACCAGTTACCACCCTCAGACGAATGGATAGACGGAGATAGTTAATAAGTGGGTTGAGGGTTACTTGCGTAACTACGTTTCAGGACAGTAGAAAGCTTGGGTGCGATGGTTGTATTTGGGCAAGTATTGTTATAATACCACGTATCACATGTCGATTGGTATAACTCCCTTCCAAGCGTTGTATGGTTATGATACCTTATCTTTTGTGGACTTGGTGTTAGGTGATAGCAGAGTGCCTAGAGCTCGAGATTGGTTACAGGACAGTCAGGATATCTTTAAGACACTTAAGGATAATATTTAGCATGCACAAAATCAGCAGAAGATGTATGCGGATCGGCATCGAGTTGAGAGGACCTTTGAGGTTGGAGACATGGTTTTCTTGCGCCTACAACCTTACAGACAGAGTACACTTAAGAGGAGTGGGGCGGAGAAGCTCAAGGCTTGGTTTTATGGTCCATAGAGAGTATTGAGGAGGATTGGTGAGGTCGCATATGAGCTTGAGCTACCTCCCGAGAGTAAGATACATAATGTCTTTCATGTATCTTGTTTGAAGAAGGCCTTGGGACAGCATGTTGTCTCTTCACTTGTTTTGCCCCCATTGGATGAGGAGGGCCGATTAGTTTTGATACCTGCAGAGATTCTTGACATGAGGGAGAGGAGGTTGCGTCGCCGAGTGATCAGAGAGTATCTGGTACGATAGAGGGACTTGCCATTGGAGGATGCCACGTGGGAAGGAGAGATGATACTTCAGCATCCAGCTTTGCAGTTGCTTGGGGGCAAGCAATCTCGGGAAGGGAGGACTGTAATGTCCCTTAGGCAGTTCAGACTATAGCGGAGGTTGGCCTACTATTAGGGTTCCTGTAGGTCAGCAGAATGGTTAGGGGACCCAACCAAGGGGAGTGGAGCTTAGCTGGGAGCTTTGCGAGCCTTTCAGTTTGGAGTGTTGATGAATCCAGGGATAAATTGGAAATATTAAAGTTTTCTTTAATGGAATAGTAAAAAGTGAATAGTAATAGAAAATTATAAGAGGAATAGTGAAAAGTGCCCCCCATCCTTGTAACTCAAAGTTGTTTTTAAAAAGTGGGCCTTTCTTTGATGTGAAAGACCCTCAAGATGGGTGTAGCCTCTTGAAGAGGATTATTTTAGTGATTTTTTATGAAAAGCTCTTGGGTGGCTATAACGCAACGTGTTGGGCTCATTCTTGAGCATTCTATTCTCGTTTTGACAAAAGCAAATTGCAAGTTTGAGCTCTGGAAGAGGGTTTCAGCAGCATATAGGTCTTCTGAGGACGAAATCCCTTGGAGGATAGTGAATTGGACGAAAACCTAGTTCACAAAATAGGGAAATCTACCTAGGGTTTCCATTTGGGCATAATTGGACTTCATCACAGGTTACTTTTGCATTTAGAATTGATTGCAGCAGTGAGTTATCAAAATATAATTGCAGATTGGGGCTTCTTATCAGCAGATATCATTTTAGTGTATTCACCAGTTGGCCGTACTAATTGGGTGTCATTTTCAGTCAAACCCTAGTTGGAAATTAGGGTTTCAACAATTAAATATTCCATAAATAGAGTGTGTTGTACCTATACAAAATTTTTCGTATATGCATATGAACGTCCTAAAAATATGCCCAAACACACCTCCCAAGCACCAGGTAGGGAGATTCTGGCAAGCCAATCAGGTCTGGAGCTGTGAAAGAACACCTAGAAGCGGAGGCCAAAGTGATGGATCGAGGACCAAAATGACATAAAGGAACCAAGGAAAGCAATGCAAACACATTTGGCAAATCAAAATTCAATTTTGAAAATTTTGAAATGTTGGAAAATTTCGAAAATTTTTCTAAGACATTTTTTTGAGCATTTTTGGCTAAGTGTGCTTCACCTTGGAGCATGCTTCATGGAGAAGAGGCTTCAATGAGAGCTTCGGATCATATGAGCCTGATTTTCAAACTTAAAGACTTTTCGTCATCAGATGAAGTTACGGCAAAAAGAAGCTTCACAGGCAGAGGCAAACTACAGTGATCCAGGCAACCTCTGTCAAAATGACCAAGGCAAAATTCAAAGTTTTCCAAGGTCAAAAGTCATGATGAAAGAGCACGGAAACGATGAATCAATCACAAGGTTTTTACAAAAATCACAAGGCGAAGATCAAGAGTTTCAACAGGCAAAATGGGCGAAAATTTCTAAGGCAAAATGCCTTGGCAAGAGCAATTCTCTTCCACCTCCAAAAGGCACCCATTCTAGCCAAAACCCACGTCTTTTGACTCTCTCAAAAAGCGCCCTTCTGGGGCATTTCCCTCGCCTTTTAGTCTCTTCAAAAAGGCGCCTAAATTGACTATAATGCACGCCTTTTAGCCTCTTCAAAAAGGCGCCTAAATTGTCCAAAACTCACGCCTATTTCACCATCTCAAAAGGCACTCAAAACCTCTAAAAAACATGCCTTTTTGACCCTCTAAAAAGGCGCTCATTTCACCTATTTTCCATGCCTTTTTGGCCTTGACAAAAAGTGCTCAAAATTGCATAAACCCATGCCTTTTTTGGCATTGACGAAAAACACTCCATTTTGGGCGCCCAAATTTGCATGAGGTGGACGTTTTAGAGAGAGAAGGGACGCCTAGGAGAGAGAAGCATCAAGGCTATAAATAGAGGTTTATCACTCACTTCTTCTTCATTCTTCTTTGTTGCATGGAGCTAAAAATAAAAGCTCTCTATTTGTGGAATAAAGCACATTAAAACCCAAGGAAGTGAAGGCAAGCTATAAAGGAGATTCTTCTTCATTGTTACTATCATTTCCAAAGGCAACTTGAAGGCATAGAGGCAACGTTCAGCTTGGAGGCATACATTGATGAAGCTTTTGAAGCTTTTGAAGGCAGATAGAAGAGGTTTAAGGAGAGGCACTTCACCTAGAAGACCCAGATCACACATTGTTGCATCATTCCATGTCTCTTTCTTGCATCTCAAGGCACATCCACACATGAGAATGCCATTCCTTCACATTGGTGGCCATTGATGATGGTTTTCAAGCTTTATTATTGCAGGTTTGAAGCACTTTTTGGGCCAGCAATACATCTAAGGGGCAGATCTATAACTTCAAGGCACTATTTTCTTCATCCTACCTCATCTAAAGACATTTATGCACACTCAGGAGGCAGCGCCCAAGTCTAGGAGGCCATCTTTGGAGATTTTTCAAGCTTTCTTCTTGCTGGTTATGGCTGTTCAAGCTCAAAATCACCACCTACAGCCAAAAGAAAAGTGATTTTTGAGGCCTTCATGTCCAATTTTTCTCATTTCTATCACATACCCACCTCGGGAAAAGATGTTTTACATCATTCTTGACTGTCTAGAGCTCAGATCCGGCAATTTTTGAGGATTCAGCCTCATATTTTCACTTTCCAAGGGCAAAATATACATTTTTTTTCACAAATCAGATTTTGGACAGTGAGAATAAAGACCTGATTTTCTCGAACATCGAACATACAGAGGCCTAGTTTGATCTTTTTGAAGCAGAACAGTGAAGAATAAAGGCTTTTCTTGAAGCCTAAAAGCCATCATGCAATATTCCTCGGTCACCATTGAGGCCAAATCTCTGCTTAAACATGAATATTCCAAAGTCAAGGAGACAGACTTGTGCCAGGTTTCACCCGAAGGTTTTCACTTGGAACCATTGGTAAGCTCGAGCAACATGGCAGCGAGAAACTTGAAGAATTCAGGGCTCATTCAAGCCGGTTCATTTCCCATAGCCGCTCAGTCTTGAATTTGTGCTTTCATGCATTAAACGCTATGACCCCGAGTCTAGAGAGATTAGATCAATGGATGGAAGATTGATTGCTAGCTTAAAATCTGATGATATAGAGTATGCCCTCGGCATCCCGCCATTCGAAGAATCACTCAGCCTTGACCTTGAGGAAAGTGACAGAGTATGGAGCTCAAGTACTGATAAGTGTCAAAAGATAGCCTGCAAATGGCTAAAGGAGAGAAGAAATACACTCCCAAGAAATGTGGGTAGAGGCCAGTTCAAGGACGAGTATGCAATCATGATCACATTACTCAACCGTCTTACCGGCCAAGCTGTAGGGAGAAGTTTCAGGACATGGATGTTCTACGTCATTAGCACAGTAGCCAATGGAAGTGCAACCTATGAGTGGTCTACCCTCATAAGCAATTGTATTCACCGGCAGATTATAGAGTTTTTCCGAACTCGTGAGTTTAGGATGACATCCTACTTGCTATTCATGGTGGCCAAGCAGCACCATTTTGCCAGGTTGAATTTCATGGGCTTTCTACAAAATACCAGAATCACCAGGCTATATCCTTAGCTAGAGATTTCAAAGTCCCAAAAGCACTTCCGTTGAGTCAACGACGCATTTCTAATGTTCACCGTGCATGACTTGGAGAACCTAATGCTTGTCAGGATTTCAGAGGAGACTAGAGCAGTGATCTCGAAATGGGCGGACTAGTACATTCAATTTCCTACCTTCTCCTACATTCGGGTCTATGGGTTCACATCGTATCCATATATGCTACCAAGGTACCCTTCTGATGAGGTGGTCTTCATGGAGTTCTTGCATCAGAGTGAAGAAGTTCACAGTTTCCTTCGCAGTAGGCATAAAATGGCAGTGAGCTTTCCTATCCAGCTTGGCATCTTCAAATGTAAAAGTGCTTCCGATGCAAAGGTAATTAGAGAAGAGATGTCAAAATTTGGCGTAAAGAACTTCAAGGAGAAACACACTTATGATCCCAGGGAGGTAATGAAGTCTAGACTCAGTGGCAAGTTCACTCACGTGCCAACTATGGACGATTTCTGGGCTAATTGTGAAGATGAATACGAGGTTCGCCGAAGTAGTTTCAGTCTTGCGCGAGAATGATTCAATCCTATCTCCCAAATTCATCAAGGATGGAGTTGATTTACAGCCTTTACCACAAGTGGATTGGTTAAGCGCGCTTGAGTCAGAGTAGTACTGGGATGGGTGACCTCCTGGGAAGTCCCGATGCTTCACCCCTGTGTGCATCACTTAGATGCAATGAGTGCTAAGTGGACCATTCATTAACATGAGAGATGGGTTCATGTGAACGACTACTCATGAAATATGGGTCATGTGTTTGACTCAAAAACTACGCAGCTATACCCTGAAACAAAATATCATAATTTGACATGCTGTGAAAAATACCTCCTACTTATCGATAACCTCCATCGCTGGATGTTCATCAATAGTTAGAGGCAAAGGAGGACTAAAACATCAAAGGACAAGGCTTCTATAGTAGAGCTGCCACCTTCACCCACTCACTTGACCACATCGCTGAAATCCAAGGTAGTGAGTGAGAAGACCAAAGAGGTGAACATCATCGAGGAAGAACCCTTGAGGGTGACCCAAAAGAAGAGAACTCAGTCTCAAGCCCCAATGCAGCAACAACCAAAGGCAGTCTCTTTGCCATCAGCTGAGCCAAGTTCACCAACGACTTCTATTTCAGCTTCTACTTCTTCAGAAGAGGGAAATTTACCTACATCATAGAGGATACCTGAACCTCATCAGTCTCCCATACAGATAACTTCAACACCATTTAACTCATCAGGAGTTGAGGAGGCAGATGAGCTAGAAGTAGAATAGATGGTTGAACCAGATACAGTAATGGAGGTTGATCTAGGGTTCGAGCCTGATATAGTGTTAGAGTTTGACCCTGAGTTGGAATCACGTTTTGCACCTCCTGAGGTTGAAGTCATGCCAAATCCAGAGGTTGAGGGTGATCACCGTCCAGAGCCAATATTTCAGGGATCTACTTCAACTTGGCTCCATTCAGCGATTAATGAGAAAAAGAAATGACCATCTTACCAGTTAGATTTCAGTGCTCTGGCAAAGACATTCAAAGAGCCTTCAACAAAGAAGCTTAAAAAGCAGTCAAGGATTTTGAAGTCTAATGAAGGCAAGTTGATCATAGAGACTGCTGTCCCTCCTCAGGACAAAATGATCAAGGATGTTCAACCTGATGATTATCACATTATCATGACTAGCTTGGGTCATAGTTCCCGACAGGCGGCAGTAAATATTCTGGAGGTTGCTACTGATGCCATGAGGAATAGGGTGTTGAAAGATGGACAAGACAAAGCTGCCCTCAAATCAGAAAATAAGCAGTTGTGTCAGTATATTTCACAACTCCTACATTCACCTTCACCGCTTTCACTCTTTTTGCCGCAGGTGATGGAGTCTCTTGATGACCAGAGACAGTTAAGCCAACTGGTGGTATACGGCAAACACACCAAAGATTGGGTTGAGCCTTTCATAGCGAAGGGTGTTAACTTTCTAGCAAAGTTGACGACAGTAGTATCCAATTCTAAGGATATTCTCTTGGGACTTCAGAACATGATAGAGTGCATGACAAATATGGAGCCTGTTTATGATAGGCTGTTGGTGAGATTGCAAGAACTCAACATGAGGCCTTTAACGGCGGAGCAGAAGTCTATTGTTTTCTCATGGACTCATCAGTACTCCTTGATTTACACCTCGAAGGGTATAGTCTTGGAGTTGGCTATGTGGAAAGAGAAGCTTCTTAACATTGAGAAGTATGCTATTGATTTTGTCCAAAACATTCCTTGCAGGTATTTCAGCGACGAAGGCGTAAATTGCCTGGTTCATAATTTGAAGGATGAGTTCGTGCAGCTGATCTGTGGAAGGTTTTGTGGTGATCCCCACGTGGACAAGATGTATCTCTTGGTTGAAATTGCATCAAAATTCGACAAGGCTGTAAAAGAATTTGAAGATTTAGCAAAGACCACTGAAGATGCTGCCATTGACCTATAGATGAGGACGGTTCATCTTGATTCTATCAGTATATCCAATGAGGCCAGAGTTGATGAATTCGAGAGAAATCTCAATTCTCAGACTTAGCCAATTTTTCACTATCTGCAGGAGGAATCTATTTTGGCAGTGGGAGAGATTTCCAAAGCAGTTTCGATTTTGAGAACTGACTTTGCTTTTTAGAGTTAAATCTATTTTTGGATTTGCTTTTGGAGATCATGCAAATTTTTTTTGAGTGGAACTCATTGTGTAATAACATGCAAGTTCAGTTAACTGAATTGTATGAAAAGATATTTTTATTTTTAAATTGCTAATAAGCTTGCATGCTTCCCATGCAGTATTAGGACTAGAGTGGAGAGTGTTAGTTAACTCTTCCTTTTATTTCCTTGCATCTTTGCTTTTTAGGGTATAAATAAGTGTATTCTACACAATTAAACTTCTTAATGGTAAATGCTGAGACTATTATTTGCTCGCATTTTATTGTTCAAAACAGTGTTATATGTTTTTATTTCTTTGCTAATGAGAATAGGCATCATGGTTTCTAAGATCATTCTTGTTGTCAAAGGTTGAAAGAATTGTTCATGACTTTGTGCGTGAATGATTGTTGTCAGATCTTTATTGTTCCTTTGTGTTAAAATCTCCTAGCTGTTTCTTCAATTTTTTTATGCTTTGGATTTACTTAAAGAAATTGGAAGTGTGTTTGATAAAGATTAGTTATTTTCTTTTGCAATACTCTAGAAAATCTTATAGCATTGTAGAAGAGCTTCAATTGCCTTGTGCTCGTGCTCTGAGAAACAAAAAGATATGTTATGTTGTATCGTCTTTTTTAATTTCTTTGTCTGAGGGAGCTTCCCCTCCAAATTTGAAGAACAGTTCTATTGTACATGCTGTTCCGTTTAGTGTCACACCACAAGGTGCGAATTTAAATGCTAACAGAGCGTTGGCTTCCGGGTATGTGTTTATCATTTTGGGTAGTCAAATATTGCATTATATAAGGGTTTTAGACTGTTGTTATAGTCTGACATAATGTATATCAGACCTTTGAAACTTGTAATCAGACCTGATATAGTTAAAATAAATGGGTTCTATTGAGTTGCAATTGTTGTCTTTCATTTATGCAATAGTTCTCTTCCATTTCTATGCTTTTCTCTATGATTTGGCAATGAAAAACAAACAATGAAACTCAAACAAAAAAAAATTCAGAATAACCAAATCAGACCATGCAAGACAACTGTTTGACATGATATCAAGAGGGCAAAACAAAAAAATTCAGGGCAAATTTGGTAAGGGATCTTTCATATGGAAAGGAGTTGAACATGGTATAAATATAAGTCACTTGGAAGGCATTTGATCATCCGGAATATTATAGAGTTTGATTTTAGTTTATCTCTCTTTGGCTGCAATGAAAGTTGAGCATTGAACCAAGGACGAAAACCCTTGTTGGTCACAGTGAGTTGGATGAAAACCTAGCTCATCATGTGGTGATTCCGCGATGGGAATCAATTTGTACTTCATTGTTGTTCTTTGGCGAAGAGGAGCAAAATTGCATAATCAGATTTGCAGATCAGATTCGAAGAAGGGTTTTGGGTGAGCATTGGAGGCATTTGGCCATGAGTTTTCACCTAGGGTTTGAGTGCCACCTTCTAGGAGTGAAGCGACCTCATTTTTGAGGCATTTTGTGACATCTTTTGGCTGCTAGGGTTTGAAAAGTACAATCAGATTTGGTGCAGCAGCAGATTGGTCATCCTCTGACATTGTTGATTGGTGTTTTGATGCATTTTTACTAGGGTTTCATCATTCCATTGGAGCGCCCACTTGTGGAGGAGGTTTTGGTGATTTTGTTGCATCCTTCGGCATATTTTGACAACATTTTGGAGCAGCGATTTGTTGCAGACCTGAGCGCCCATTTTTGGATCAGCCATTGGTGTGTTGGAGTTGCATTGCATTAGGGTTTGGAACCCTAGATCTGAGCACCACACTTTGGAGGCTCAAATCCATCATTTGAAGGTCATTTTGGCATGAATTTGGTATGTATAAACCCTAGGATTTATAGCATATGTTAGCTGGGCCTTGTTTGGCATGTTTGCCATTTGTATTTGATGTACTTGAAGACATTAGAATTCTGATTTATGACAGCAGCATTCTGATTTGGGTTTCATAGCATTTTGGCATCATTTTGGTGATTGAATCTGTGTATTTCATTGTCTTTCACCTATAGCAATGGCATGTATTTTGGCATATTGATTATGTTGTTCTTGACATGATAAGTGGCTGTAATAAGTGTGTAATCAGATCTGAAACAAAAAAATAAGAAATCAGAACTACGGTTTGAATCAGATTTTGAAATAAAATCAGAAATTTTAGCAAATACCCTAAGTGGGATATTTCATCCTTTCATTCCATTTTATCTCTCCTTAGTCGCTCATCTCTAGGGCAAATTATTTTATTTATTTTGACTTCACAAATAAGCTCAAAAATATGCAAAGCCATCTCTTATCATCAATTTGCCCTAATAAAATTGACTAAATATGATATCTAGTCAATTAGGTTATTCCCATAGTTCCATGGAGTTTCTTGACGGGGGGATGGGTTTCGGGGACGAGGGGCCTAAATTTGGGGACGACGGGGGGACGGCGGGGGAGCGGTGCAAATACATATAGTACTTGAAAAATTAGTCATAAAAAGATGTATAAGGAATTTGTATATTGCATTGAACATCAACAAATGAACATTTAAGTTTTTAACAATGAAGTTTCAAGTTTGATTGTTTGAAGTTTGAACCATTGAACCAATGAACATTGAACATTGAAAATGAAAAATTGAAAATCAAAATATCGAACATTCTTATGTTGTTTGAACCATTGAACCAAAATGACTGTTTGAAGTTTTGAACCTTTGTCAAACAAAGATTTCACTTTGTTTTTCTTACTTCAGGTCGCACGAAGTGCAGAAGCAGAGGATACACTAGATGAAATCCTAATTTGACTTCTAAATTCTAATTTTGAAATTGAAAAAAAACTAAAAGTCAAAACTTACAAAGCTACAACCTAGAAAGCAAAATAAATTTCAAATTTAAGCATTTGATTCTAGAGATTAGAAATGAAACATGATTCATGATGACATGAATGAGAAATTAGAATCAAAGAACAATACAATTACTAATTAATAATTATACAAATGAAAATTAGAAATTCAAAGAATCAAATCAAAATGCATAGTGATAGGGCCTACCTTGTGGCTCAAATGATGAACTTGAGGACTCTTGAATCTTCTTGGCTTCTATAGCCTCTTCTTGATCTCACTTTCCCTCTCCTAATGCTCTCACTCTTGCAAACTTCTCCCTCTTAGCTTGCTGCCTCTACTTTCAACTCTCTACTTCACTCAAACAAGTTTGTGTGATTTGAAATGAGAGGGAGAGGGCTTTTTATTAGCTTTTGGGAGGCCTTGGGGGTGAGGGTGGGGCCCATTAGCATTTAGGGTTAGGGTAGAGGGCTCAAAAAATAAAATCTTTTAAGAATTTAAAAAAAAACTCACTTTTGGCGTCCACTAGTACGGGGGACGCCTGGGCGTTTCTTGGGGCGTCAAGGGACTTTTGGGCGTCTGTTGAACGTCCCGGGGACGTCCCAGAGTCCCCTGGACATCCCCAATTTCACAGAACGCCCCGGAGACATCCCCTCTCAGAGGGAAACGTCCCGGGGACGGCAGAGGTGTGTGGACGAAGGTGGCAGTACGTTGGGGGGACGTCCCCCTGACGTCCCCATGTCCCAGGGATGGGGAAACGCCAGGTTTTTTGGGGGGGACGCGTCCCCATGGTTTAGTGGTTATTCCCTTAGCCCTCCGGCTTAGCCTACGAGAATAGGATAGGCTAACTAACTCCATTAGGTAATCACTCGGAAAATGGGGACATTACAGAGTCGGCCAACATAGTTTAAGTGTTTGAATTCAAACTTGGGCACCATTATAGGAATTGGCCAGCACTGTTTAAATCTTTAATTTAAATAATAGTAATCAACTTCTTCAAAATGATAATTGAATGTATTTGGAACATTAGACAATACGATGTTGGCCATGGATGTTTTCATTCCATGTCCTTGATGATGATGATTTACTTCATGTATTATATGGCATCAATGACATTATCTTTGACATCAATGACAATAATCTTTTCCATGCCCCTTTGCTTCTTAATGACAGCATGCAATTAACCTCTTTCAATCTCTTCATTCTTCCTTTGACATTAATGACAGTATTTACACCTTGCATTCAATGATATTGCTATGTTGACATCAATGACAACCATTTCCTATTTTCTTGTCTATTTATTAATGATGACAATCATGACTACCTTCTTGACATCAATGACAACATGTCCAACAACTTTGTCACTTGTGTTTTTGGTCCTTCATGGAGTTGCGTGATTTTCACCAGTTCACCACTTTTGTGTTTTTCATACTTTTTGACATCACTATAGAGGATCACATAATTTATGTTTTCTTGCCACTTTTTTTTTCCCCAAACTTGACATAGCAATGGTGGATCGTGTGATTCATAAGGGGCATGCCACTTTTCTTGTTTTTAATGAGTTTGGGAAATGTAATGGAAAGTCGTGCAATTGGGGCTTATTTGCCACTTTTTCTTGAAACCTCACTTTTGGGTTGCGCAACTCACCAAAGAGGCACTAGTCTTGACACTTAAAAACTTTTGATGGTCTATGGTGGGTTGTGCAATATGTGTGATTCCATCACTTTTGTCAACTTTCCACATTTTTGGTGGGCCTTTGGTAAGGCACATGACTCATCATTGGGCTGCCATTTTTCTTACTTGGCCAATCTTTTCGACATAACTTTTGTATCCGTGCTCTGATTTATGCCTCATTTGTTGCATTGAAAAGTGCCCATCATAGGCTACAAAATGATGTTGATTAGAGTCCAAAATATGACAACAATGAACATGAGAGATGAGGCTTTCATGACGACTGACTAGATAGGAAATAACTAGTGTTACTGTTTTCACATGAAAAATGACTCAATATGAAAAATTTCATGTGGATTCAACATGTGCATTGCAGGTATCAATAGATAATAATCGTAAACCATCATTTCTCTCCAAGAGTGAGTATGGGCGAGGAGTAGGTGGGACATGGGCTGGTATGTCCAAATATTAACTCATTTGGTGTAGAATACAAACGATCATGGAGAAATATAAGGGAATTAATCTTTCGATGGTTACTGCCACATCAGACCTCTGCAGTTATGTAGAAAACTTGGGCATTGCCCCCTTGACCTTGCATGGGGAGCAAAGGAAACAATGGATGATTGGGTTGGAGCCGATGTGTGTTGAAACTTGAAAGGCAATGCTTTGTAGAACCTCCCAACCTGATCTACCATATGGATCATTGTAGATGAGGATATGATGTATATCATATATGACATATGTAATATTAGCTAATTTTACCTACATCATTTTATGTTCTTAAAGGAATTTCTCCTGTTTCTTGTCATGGATTGGGCTTCTGCCATATTTTTCTGTTAATAATTTGTGTCTACTTATTTTATTTGAAAAGAAAGATTATGAAGTGCTTAAGCTGGCACATATGTTCATGGTATGATGTTAGAAAATTCATATAATGCTTTAGCAAACATCTGTTGTTTGCCTCAAAAAAAAAAACAGAAAAGTTTGCAGTTTTTTCTTATATGTTCTTCAGTTAGTAGGACCTTTGAATTTGGGTTAATATTTTTGAAAATTTTATGGTTGATTGCAGGGATCACATCCTGAATGTAATTCTCGAGTGCCGGCAATCTTAGAGACTCTCCAAAACCTAGAACTCACTCCAAAGGTCCACTACATGTGTTGTTTCTTTGTTTTCTTTGTTTCTTGTTGCCACATTTCTTTGTTAGAAGGTTTTAACTTTTAGGTTCATCTACTATTTATGTTTTCTTTGTTGTGTATTGTTATTTTTAATTTATTCACATCTAGCATAAAATGCAAAATGAAACCGGATAATGCATTCCTTTCTTGTATAATACTTTTGGAACATATTTTATTCCAGTTGGCTTATTATTATGTTTGCATTTAAAAGGTTGGTGTTGTCAAATGTGGGTTGGATATTATTATGCTACCAAATTGCTTTGCATCATTGTCAGGTTCGCTAGATTTTAACATAAAAATTCGAAATTTGGCAAATATTATTAAAAAGCTTTAAAATTGTTTGAAATTGCCAAAAAAATCATTCCTATACGGAGCCGTCGAACTTGCACATGGAGTCATTGTGGATGAGGCTACACCATTGGGAACACATCTAGTAGCTGGGGGAACATGTCCTACACCAAGGCAAAAGTGGGTCTGCCCTTGGCAGATCGCCTTCAGCTCTGGCTTCAACTGTAAGTCTGCAACAGTGCCCTGCAACTCGTGCTAGCTAAGTTTCATACCTTTTTAAGCTCCTCGCCTTGCAACCCTACACTTTTCTCTTTCCCTTTTTTCCAGCTTTTGTTTCCTTCATATATGATTATTACATCTAAATGGGAAAATACATGCAGCCCCCACATATATGTTTATAGCCCCCGCATATACTATGGGTTTTAACTTAAAATGCATTCCCCACTTCCATTAAATTTCTACCCTTTGGCTTCTTCTTTGGTGAAAATACATGCAATTGCGTTACGTGGAAGGATTTGTTGAATTGGTGAACTTAAATTATTAGAATATTTTATATTAAATAATATTCAAGTATGTGATGCACATTATAAACCAATGACTTTATCTAGAAGTTATGGAAAATGTGTATAGACAAGTTACTAGAGAGGAGAAAATGTGCCCTAGCTGTAGAGGCATTTGTTTGTATAGGACTTTGATTTGTTATTCTGTTCTTGAACAAAGATTCCACCACTGTATGTGTGTCCTAATATGAAATGTTTATAAAAACATTTAAGCATTAAATATTATTAAGTAATAATATAGTATGGTAATAAGTATTCCAATATTATAATAAAAATAATTTTTAAAAAAGATCTATTTTCTTCAAATTTAATTACGATTTTTTTTTTTTTCCGAATTTTATCATTGACGAATTTGTTTCGAATTTTTTCCTTGTTGAACTCAAACACCAACCCAAAACCGGTGACATAGTTATAGTATATTATCGAAGTCAAGTATTCATGGCTTTGTATTATGGGCATGATGAAAATAGTGGCAGCATTAAAGACTTGAGCGTGCAATCTGTTTCACTTGACGTGAAATCTCCTATCAATGGAAAGCACCATAGATGGTTACATGAGCATCTCTACCACGTGTATAAATCATAACTCTTTAAGGCTATGAATGTGTTGTCTTTCAAATTCTGAACATCCCTTTGGTTGTAAAGGGACAGAAATACATTAAAAAAGCAAGATTGAGGAAAGTACTTCAGTTGGTTGAATACTTCTGTTGGCAGTCAACAAAACTTTCTTGTAACACTAAGAAATGGATTATAGGTACTTGCGAAAGTAAAACACAGTGTCAAACTAGAAAAATGTAATATCCCCATTAGGATCAGCCCTAGAATTCTGAATTTCTGCCCTAATTTTCTGATTTAGTTTTCTGCTCAGACCCTAGGACTGAATTCTGATTTTATTTCTGAAGTATAAACACTTATGGACAGCAAATAAACATGTGCCAAACATTCACATAAATATGCCAAACATGTAGATAACATCAACCATGATTCCAACCATGTATAACAACCATCCAAATGCCAAACATATGACAAACAAATCTGATTTCTGAATAAACAAGTCTGCTGCTCCAAATCTGAATATGCTGATTTGGAATTACATCAAATTCATGGGCTCAAACATGCCAAATATTGCCCAGATTTCTGCTCATACAAGTCTGACCTAAATTAGATTTATGCATGCCACAAATATGCAAAAATGTCTTCAAACATCAAACCCTAGATGGGCAAATCCTCCATGGTGTGTGCTTAGGGTTTAGTGCTCCAAAATGATGAAGTCACCCTGTAATATCCCTGATGGATATTGGCTATGATTCTGTATATAGCTCTGATACCACTGTAATATCCCTGATGGATATTTGTTAAGATTCTAATTTATATAATGAACAATAGAGCAAATCTTCAAACTTAGATTATGATATTCAAATTAAAGATTTGAATAATATGCAGCCTTCTATATGAGTTACATTGATAGCAAGTTGATTGTCAAACTCTCACTGTTACAATCACTAATGTTACTGCTCCTTTAGATGTATTGCAAATTACAAAGATGATTCTCTTTGCTGTTACAAAACAGGGATATATAATCAACTTACTAGTTCACTGCTCACTGCTGATTCCTTTCTTCTCTGAAACTGCATCAGCAAATTTTAATAAACTGTGATCAATCTTCAATGGAAACTATACATTATGCTTTGCTATTTAATTGCTGACACTGGATGATATTGTTGTCTCTGTTCTTCTATGTTGACTGCTGATTATAATTTCCAAATTGATTTATCAGAAAACTGCCTCTGTGTTACTTTCTAATGCACCCAGAATTTCTTAGTATGATACTCCTTTTAATAAGCCTTGTAACTTGAGGCAGATTTAAATTAAACAAAGAGTGTAATGAAATGCTTGGAAGGGCCCACCAAAGAAGAAGCACTTGCCATCCCAAATTCCCACGATATCTTTTAGAAGTTCTGCCTTATTAAAATATTCATGAACCACTTCAATCATGACAAGGATTTTTAACATTTCCAACTCAGCAAAACCTTTTTGAAGTAGCCTTAATATTTCATAAAAACTTACGCATTCCTCATGCTATTTATGAAGATGGTTGCTGACTAAATGGATGTTTCAGATTATGTCTCCCACTTGACAACATGCACAAATATACCACAAAATGCCTCAAAACTAAACACAAATGGTACGGAACACTATAGCAGCGGTACGGAATACTGTAGCAGTGATACGGATCACTGTAGCAATCTGCAACAAATCATTGAATCTCTAAAATCTTCAATTCCAGCTAATACAACATTCAAACCCTTCTTCAGAGATGTCAATTTAACCTTCAAAACCCACAGAAAATGTAGAACAACACTTTGAAGCACAATTGTGAAGCCTAAAGCAACTTCACCTCAATGTTGGTAAGGGAGCATCACCAAACCAACAACTACCAAGGGATCATCTCCTCGGTACAGCGAATGCAAGGGAACATCACCTTGTCAATCAGCTGAATACAATTTGTCAGAAGACAAAAACCCAAAACCAAGTATCTGAAAAACATTTAGACATTTAGACATGACTTCAAATGACTCTTAGGTTTGCTTTTAAAGCCATTACATTAATTAGGCTCAGCCTAATTTTATTAAATGAGAGTTTACATGTATACATCAGACCAAAGCATTTTAAATGCTTTTACATGAACTTTATTAAATGCTTGCATTTGTACTTTTTAAATGCTTGTTCACAACAACATGAACTTTATTAAATGCTTGCATTTGTACTTTTTAAATGCTTGTTCACAACACTTTTTTAATAAAGTGTAGTACTACTAACTTAGTAACTTAAATAAAATATTAATTTTATAAAGTAAGTAAAATACTTTACAAAATTAATTTACAATTAAAACAATTTTAAGTTACTCTAAACTTGGGGACATGACAGCCCTCCCTTCCCGAAATTGCTTGTGCCCAAGCAATGGGAAGAAAAACTGAACTCAATCAATCCCTGGATCCCAAATCCAGCGAGGCTCCTCAAACATGCTCAATCACATCTCTTCAAGGCTGCTGACGAAGATCCTGGGACCGCTTCCGCCGTCGCACAATGTAGCAAACACATCCATGCTCAACCTCCAATGACACATCCATATCATGAAGCAACTTGATACCTTGCTGAAAGAGATTGAACTATCATACTCATCCTCATATAACTCACTTGTTGAAGCTATGTTAACATCAAATCCAATCACCAAAGCATCATCACAATAATACCATATCAAAACATAGGCATACTCACTAAATCCATTATGAATAAGAAAATTCATCAACTCTGAATCAAATGATTGTGTATCATTAAGAATGTCATCTTCTTTCCTATCCATATCTTGATTCTCTATCCCATGTATCTCATGATTCATTTGCTGGAAATCATTTACCCAATAACTGAAAATCAAATCCAAATGAATACCAATGTCATCACTAATGTTCAATGGTGAGTAAACAACATCCATAGGCCATCTTCCAATGATGTAGACATGATCCAAACCTCTACAAAGCTCCCAAACAGCTGCTGTCCTCCAAGTGTCATGAAGGATATCTATCTGTTCACCTGTATACTCAATGTCACTATCAAACTCCATACAAAGTTCATTCCTCATATACCACATGTCTTGAATCCTCTTTGTCTCAATCATACCATGGTGTATCAAATCAGAAATCTTGAGCCTTGGATAATCCATATACTCATCATGTGTGATGACCAATAAAGTGCCAAAGGTAAGAAGTGTCTTCCCACGCTCATTCTTATGAACAATAACTACCACCAACTGATTTTGCAAAGGAATAGTACTGCTGCCCTCAAACAAATCAGGGATTATATCATGCCAATCAACTCCATCAAAGGCTGACCCAAAACAAGAAACTCCATATGCATCACCTATGTCTTCTTCATGTGAATCACATTCTTCATGGTTGATCATGTCCTCTTTATCATCATGAAGTGTAATGAGTTCTTCATGTGAATCTTCTTCCTCATGGATAATATTGGTGACAAAGACTATGTCTTCTCCTTGCATGTATGATTGAACACCAAAGGTATGCCCTTCATAACTAATTGTAATCTCGGGATCACTCTCAAATGTATTATCACTTGTCTCTGATTGTGACAGGTTGTCATTGATGTCAAAAAGGAGTTGTGTTGATCATGGTATTATGATGTTGAATTGCATTGTCATGTTGATTGATCAAGTTAAGATAAGAGGTTGCTTGTGTCTCCAAAAAGGCATCACATAATTCTTATATGCAGATTACATTAGGATGTCAAAGGAATTGGCCATGGTGTTCATGTCAAAAGATGCAGTGTTTGTGATAAGGTCCTTGATTATCTTCTTGTTAGATTGGTATGCCAAAGTAATGGCTATTCTTCCATTCAAAGAATTTGATGTTGCTTCATGTCATGCTTCTGATATCGGTTTAAAGTCAGTGTGTGTTAATGATTACAGTGCTATTGATTTTGAGGCACAATGTTAGTGCAAAGGTCAAATGAAAAATGAAATTTGCCATGATCTATGCAAAAGCCTAGTTTGCATACAAAGGTTAAAAAGGTCTATCATTTAGTTTGTATGATGAAATTTAGAGATCATCTGCATAAAAATTTCAATACAAGATTGAAGTTTTTTTGTAGTATTTAAAGGTTTCAAAAGGATAAAAAAAAAAATCCTAAAGTAAAAAAATTCTAAATTTTTAAAGTGACCACACTTTAAAATCCTAAATCTTAAATCCTTTTATTTTTTTTAATTCTAAATCCTAAAGTGGGAAGCTAAATAAAGTCTATTATTAGACTTTTCTAAGGAGCTTTTTTAAAGAATTATTTATGAAAGCTTTTCAAGATTCTTTCTAAATTCTAAGATGCTTTCATAGTCTTACGTGGTTTAGAAGACTTAAAAAAAAGGAGGAAATTGTTTAAAAAAAAAACAAAGCATCTTTTTAATGGAATTTTTTTAAAGGAGATTTTATAGCAAGATTTTTGGAGCTTTTTAAGAAGATTTTTTTTTGTTTCTAATTTTAATCTCCAACCCGTGTGAAGAAGGAACTTATTCTTTTTAAGAATAATGTTTAAAGATTTTTTTTAAGATTTTTTTTCAAAGGGGATTTGAAAATGAAGGATGAATCCGGGGACATTTTGTATTCATTGAAGATTTTTTAGGGGCAGAGAAATGGATTTTTATGCAGATATTTACAGAGAAGAAAATTGAAAAGTGTTTTTTTGAGAGGAATATGAAATATCATTTCATTATGTTTTGATACACAGATTGAAGATATTTTTGCCAGAGAAATTTTTCAAAAAGAGATATCAGATGATTTTATTGCAAAGAAGTTTGATTGACAAATTGGTGGAGTTATTTTTGTAGATTGAATTTGCACGGGCAAAATGATTTCATTTTTGACATGGACAAATTGAAGCAATCCAATGATTTTTTTTAAATGGATATGAAGGATCATGCAATAAAGATGAAAGTGAATGCACAAAGGAATTTGAAGAGTTATTGTTTTATTTTTGACAGGAGCAAATTAATTTATTGTTTTCTTGTAGATGAAAAAAATATTTTGCAGATTGAAATGTCAACATTATGAGAAAGATTTTATTTTTCTCAGACAGAGAAGATGAAATTTAGAGATGATGATAAAGCAATCAAGTTTTGAAGATGGAAGATCAAAAGTTTGTTTTGGGGGTTTGATTTTATTTTTAAATAGGCACAGAGAAATATTTTCTTGGAGGTGAAATTATGAGGAGTATGAAGAGAATTAAAAATAAAAGATAAATTGGTTGCAGGGTTATTGAAAAATGTTTTATACATAACAGATTGATTTTATTTTTGATAGAAGCAATATTGAAGATCTCTGAATTATCTTGTGCAGAATATGAAAGGTTTTTCATCTTGTATATATTGGCTTGGCAGATGGATTAAATTGTGTGTGGTGATGCAGATCAGAAAAAGGGGTTGTTGAGTGTATCTGGATGTAGGATTGATTTTGAACAGAATGGACATTTAATAGACACATGAGAGAAGAAATGTTTTGTATTGAAACAGAGAAACCCTCTGAATTCTTGTTTTCAGTTTGTTCTGTATTAGGGGTTGGTGCTCCTTGAAGCTGGTGCTTTTAAACAGTATGCCAGTGAGGCTTACAGGTCAGTGAGACCTTAATATTTGTCAGTGAGACAAGTATTGTAGCCAGTGAGGCATGTTTTATCAGTTAAGCCAGTGAGGCAGTTCTGGAGTGGTTTTTCTACCCCTGGAGGGTTTTCCACTCGTGCAATTCTTGTGTCTTGATTTATATTGATCATCTCTCTATGATTGTATGTTTTACTCATGAGTTTTGTTTATGTGTTTGACAAAGTTATGTGCATATGTGTTTGACAATTCAATGATAACTTTCTCACCTTTATGCTCTGCAAGTTAAAGTTTGAAAAAGATTTGAAAATTCACACAACACTGATTCACCCCCCCTCTCAGTGTTGTCCTTGACTCCTACAGTCTCCATGTGATCTTCTTCAGTCCTGGAATCACCATGAATAGGCTGCAAACCAAGTGAAATCAACTCATCTTCTGTTAACTGATCTTTAATTTCCTCAATTCTCTGCTCCACCAATTTGTTTGACAACTCATATGCTGCTGATAAAACACCCTGTTTCCTCCAAACAGCCAACAAGTTATATAACAACTGTTTAGAAATATCATCTTTCTCATCCAGGATTAGAGACAAAATGGTGTGCATTGCTGATTTAACATTTGTTGCATGATATCTTCTGATTTTGGCAAAGAAACAATGGAACATTTTGATAATTAAATCATTCAAAGCCAAATCCAACATGATGTTATTCAATCTCAATTTTGCAAATGATTCAAGTATGGTGACTCTTCTAGGAAAATGAGAATTTGTGACATCATTCAAACCTTCAAAACTTTCCACCAATAAGGAAAATATTTCTTTCATTGTGTTATCCTGATATGGAATGTTAGGAGCTGCAATTCTCAGAATTTCACTTAAACAAGAAGTGATAACCAATCTCACCTCATGATCTTTGTATCTCAACAACTTTGGCTTACCCAAAGAAGATGCTATAGGATTCATAGCTACTTGCAATACCCTAGAATGTGACTGATCCACCATGTGTAAACAATCCTCCGATTCCTTTAAGATGCTGAGAAGTACCTTCCTTGACTGAAATGAATGTTCAAGTTCATTGCCCACTTTGAGAAGCCTTTCACTCAACGCCATGTTATCCATAGGAGAGTTACCTTGACTTGTAGCATTCATGGCTTCAATTTTTGTATTTTCTTCAAAAACCCATAGGCTGGAAAGATCATGGCTCTGATACCACTGTAATATCCTAATGGATATTGGACTGAAATTTTGAATGCTCTGATACCACTGTAATATCCCTGATGGATATTGGCTATGATTCTGTATATAGCTCTGATACCACTGTAATATCCCTGATGGATATTTGTTAAGATTCTAATTTATATAATGAACAATAGAGCAAATCTTCAAACTTAGATTATGATATTCAAATTAAAGATTTGAATAATATGCAGCCTTCTATATGAGTTACATTGATAGCAAGTTGATTGTCAAACTCTCACTGTTACAATCACTAATGTTACTGCTCCTTTAGATGTATTGCAAATTACAATGATAATTCTCTCTGCTGTTACAAAACAGGGATATATAATCAACTTACTAGTTCATTGCTCACTGCTGATTCCTTTCTTCTCTGAAACTGCATCAGCAAATTTTAATAAACTGTGATCAATCTTCAATGGAAACTATACATTATGCTTTGCTATTTAATTGCTGACACTGGATGATATTGTTGTCTCTGTTCTTCTATGTTGACTGCTGATTATAATTTCCAAATTGA
Organism: Cunninghamia lanceolata; assembly: GCA_027924645.1. Classification (NCBI taxonomy): domain Eukaryota; kingdom Viridiplantae; phylum Streptophyta; class Pinopsida; order Cupressales; family Cupressaceae; genus Cunninghamia; species Cunninghamia lanceolata. The sequence goes on along the minus strand of BSBN01001787.1, from coordinate 118,886 downwards.
TTTATCAGAAAACTGCCTCTGTGTTACTTTCTAATGCACCCAGAATTTCTTAGTATGATACTCCTTTTAATAAGCCTTGTAACTTGAGGCAGATTTAAATTAAACAAAGAGTGTAATGAAATGCTTGGAGGGGCCCACCAAAGAAGAAGCACTTGCCATCCCAAATTCCCACGATATCTTTTAGAAGTTCTGCCTTATTAAAATATTCATGAACCACTTCAATCATGACAAGGATTTTTAACATTTCCAACTCAGCAAAACCTTTTTGAAGTAGCCTTAATATTTCATAAAAACTTACGCATTCCTCATGCTATTTATGAAGATGGTTGCTGACTAAATGGATGTTTCAGATTATGTCTCCCACTTGACAACATGCACAAATATACCACAAAATGCCTCCAAACTAAACACAAACGGTACGGAACACTGTAGCAGCGGTACGGATCACTGTAGCAATCTGCAACAAATCATTGAATCTCTAAAATCTTCAATTCCAGCTAATGCAACATTCAAACCCTTTTTCAGAGATGCCAATTTAACCTTCAAAACCCACAGAAAATGTAGAACAACACTTTGAAGCACAATTGTGAAGCCTAAAGCAACTTCACCTCAATGCTGGTAAGGGAGCATCACCAAACCAACAACTACCAAGGGATCATCTCCTCGGTACAGCGAATGCAAGGGAACATCACCTTGTCAATCAGCTGAATACAATTTGTCAGAAGACAAAAACCCAAAACCAAGTATCTGAAAAACATTTAGACATTTAGACATGACTTCAAATGACTCTCAGGCTTGCTTTTAAAGCCATTACATTAATTAGGCCCAGCCTAATTTTATTAAATGGGAGTTTACATGTACACATCAGACCAAAGCATTTTAAATGCTTTTACATGAACTTTATTAAATGCTTGCATTTGTACTTTTTAAATGCTTGTTCACAACAACATGAACTTTATTAAATGCTTGCATTTGTACTTTTTAAATGCTTGTTCACAACACTTTTTTAATAAAGTGTAGTACTACTAACTTAGTAACTTAAATAAAATATTAATTTTATAAAGTAAATAAAATACTTTACAAAATTAATTTACAATTAAAACAATTTTAAGTTACTCTAAAATTGGGGACATGACACACCCTCCTTGACAAGTAGCGCTCAACCTAGGGCAAAAACCCTAGTCAATCTTCGTCCAATTCCCTCCAAAATAGGCGCTCAAATCTGCTCCAAAGAATATGGCGTGAAAGCTCAAGAACTCCTCCAAATCTCCAATGACCTGCAAGTGTGAACTCTGTGTGAATTCAGCTCCAAGATGGAATTGGGTTTTCGTCCAATCCACCAAATATTCCTAAGGGTTTTCATCCATGGAATATGTTGAACTAAAAGTGCAGCCAAAGAGATAAATCTCCAAATGAAAAATGAATTGATTGAATGATGAAATGCCCTCCAAATTGCCTTCTTTTATAGGCATACAAGAATTTGAAGATCATCCTCCTACATTGGCACTCTTTGTCACCTTCCATTGCACTACTCTAATTATCTTCCATGCATCCTGCTATGGCTATCGCCCTCACCATTTTTTTCTTCTCTATACTCGCCTTATTGTATATGGAGTGACTTGTAGGTTAACAATTAATGTAGAAACATGCATGCTAAATAAAACAATATTGGGCACTTAAAATAGACACAAGGCATTCAAAGAATTTAAGTTAGAGTTACTAAAGAAAATGATATAACCAAAGAGTATCCATGTTGTGCATGCTTATTCTTACAGGGTCAAATAAAGCATGTAGGACTTTTGTTCCACTTGACTACCCTCACAATAGGTAATAGGTTCCATAGGGGATATTGAGGTGATGTGCGTGCATGAATTCTATCCTTGGTAATAATTGCTCTAATACAAATACGTTGTGTGACATCTAACCTTTTCACTACATAATGATTGTTACCCATCATTTTGTCCTCTTTAATCATAAATAAACTTTGTCCCAAATCTCAAACTAGACTCTTAGTTTAAGGCTACCTAAGAATAAGCATGAAGTAAAACAAAACGAAAAAACAACAATTGACTAGATGGCTTCAGCCTCTCCAATAGGCCCCAAGCTTGAGTGAGTTACAAAAAATGAGGTGCAATGTCCCAAATAGGGTCTGCCCTAAAAGTCTGATCTTCTAATTCTGATTTCTGCCCTAAATTTCTGCACTTTTAGTTTTCTGCTGAAACATAAGCTAAGGGACCTAAGAGTTTCTTTCCTATAGCACTTCACATTTGGTTTATCCTTGGTGTTCCTATGGTTTGTTAACATGCTTCTTCAACAATCCCTTGGTATTCTCTATGTTCTATTTATTTGCAGCAGTGCTATTTGTGCAAAACAGGGTTACTAATAATCTATGCAGCCTTTGCTCATCATTGTATTTATTTTCTTATATTGCAAACATATTGTAACCCCTGGATGGTTTACCGCCAGTGTGGAAGAAATACATAGTCAAACACATTTGTAACCCCTGGATGGTTCAACCACCAGTGTGGAGGAATTTGTAGTGCTTATCTTTCTTATTCTATCACCCACTGAATAAGTGGCGAATTCCCACTGGATAAGTGGATGCCTGCTGAAAAGCAGATGCCTGCTATTTAGCGGATGATTGTATTAGTTTATTTGCACAAGGTTTATTTTGTAAGCCAAAGCACTGTATGCTCTCACCTCGCTCAATTTGGGAACTTGGTGATCTGAAGTGTGGAGGCATTTAGTTGGTTGCATTATTGTGCTAACCCTGCTGTGATCATTTGTATAAGTTTGAAAAAAATTTGGGGTAGCTTCTTACATTGAACTTCGTATATATTATGTGATATACAGCTGTATGTATCGATCTTTTAGCATGAAACTGCTTACTATGAAGCTCACTGCTTGTCTCAGTATCCCTGGCTCAGGTAATGTCAGGGACATTAATTTTTTGTAACTATAAACCGCTTTTATAAATATATGTACAATTTACTTTTATTTTCAAAAACTGAGGTTTAGATAGTGAATTTTATGACATTAAAGATACTTTATCATTTTTAAGACTTGAAACTTCAAATTTTTAATCAATTAGTTAATTGATGGTTCACAACAGTCAACTAACTTTCATACCCGATTAAACTCAAAGAATGTGGGGGTTAAGGGAATCATGAGCACAGGTATCTTGAGCTCTAAGTTTCTGCTAATGCTTTCATATTCTCAATCTCTTACCTTTTACAAATAGTAATATCATGCTTGTGACATCAGGTTGCTTGATTGGTCCTGTTATTTGAGAATTACCTTTCCTTTTACTAAGAAAATGTACTTGGTTTGTGCTTTCATTTCTGTTAGCTGGATTAATAAGAATTTGTGTTGTGAATTGAATTGTTCGTCACATTGCTGTTTGAGGTGGTTCACATTAACTTGAGCGCTTCATGATCTAGGAGTTCCTTAACAGGGCTAAACTTTATCAGATTTGCAGGGTGACAATTCATAATTTATGAACTTAACATCTGATGAATCCCAATAGCTTCTATGTTATATGATTTTATCATTTTCATGCAAGGAAAATTGTTTTGATTTTTGCTTTTATCTCTTGTGTTTTATTTTTTACATATTTTACATATTTTATATTTTGACTTGTTTTATTTCTTTTTTACTTTTATATATAACTAAAAAAAACCATAAATTAAATTATGTTTGCAACTGTATATATAGTTCTAAAAATGAAATATTGTTGTTAACTGACACTGATATTACAAAGAGAAGAAACATAAAAAAGCATATTGTTTCTATTCCTCTTTCCCTCTGAAAGCCACATAAAGTGTTGAGATAGATTTTCAGAACAAATTCTATCATTGATAGGCCCTACATTTAGATACATGGAGACTGACCATCTTGCCCAATCAAATGAACAGTAATATATAATTAATTCTCATGATAAATTGGGTATCTATGATTAAATCCTTTGTATCATCCTCCAAGGTTGAAGATGTAATTATTTTTGTTTTGCATTCTTTTTCTTACTATCTGTCACTGTTGAAATTCCTTTAGTTTTATTCATTGTACATTTTAATAAATGGAGACTGACTGTCTTGCCCAATCAAATGAACAGTAATATATAATTGATTCTCATGATAAACTGGTACCACTTATGATTAAATCCTTTGTATCATACTCCAAGGTTGAAGATGTAATTATTTCTATTTTCCATTCTTTTTCTTACTATCTGTCACCTTTGAAATTCTTTTAGTTTAATTCAGATTATTTTTAATTAAATTTTCACAACGGTGTCAAACTGATGATTAGTTTCTTGTTGAAACATATTGTTGAATTTACAGTTTCTTGACAAGGAGGTTGTACAAATTCAAAATTTCAAATCTGCTTCTAGGGATGATATTTTGGCTGTCCATACTGTGACATACGTAAAGGGCTTGGAAAAGGTAAGTTTTTCCTCCTTTCTAGTATATTGATGCCTATCATAGATTATACACAATAAATATTTTCACTATGCATTTTCTTATGAAAAATGACTACAGTTGTTTCAGTTTTGCTAATATTTTAATACATTTTATTGAATTCTAGACTTAAGCAAGTCTTTATGACTACTTATTGTACATTTAACTAGCAATTGGCATTTTTTTGACATTTTAAAATTATTAATTCTTCTCTTCCTTTGTATGGTCAATAGACTTTATGTACAGGTTTTATGTCCTTACTTCTGATTTTTTGCGCATTGCCTTGTTTTCTTTTATTCTGAGGGTGTCAAAATTTCTTTCTATGGCAATGAAATTTATATGCATAGGCAGCTCAGTAAAACCTCTCTCTTTCTTTTGCTTATCTTCTATCTAGACAAACTTAGGTCTCTTGGTTGTTCAGCTTTAAGTCCAAAGAGATACTTGTATTTAGCTCTATTATCCTTAGGCAATTGCCTTGGAATGTTTTTGATCCATAAGATTTCCTTTTGATATTAGTGTGTCCTTAGGGTTTTTGCAACATTTTGGGGATAGGGGTGTTGGAAACACGGTTGCCGTTGCACCAAAAGGTCGACTTGTTAATGCCCGATACAACCGCTAGAGTTAATGAATCCATGAGAGGCGGTTAAGCCATGTCACAAATCTCGCGAGAGATGCTGGCTCATTGCCAACAATCCCCCCCCCCCCAAAGCGTCACTCGCGGGGGAGATTCGAACCCGGAACCTTTGGCTCTGATACCAATTGTTGGAAACACGGTTGCTGTTGCACCAAAAGGTTGACCTTTTGGTGCAACGGTAACCGTGTTTCCAACAAGGGGATGGGGACAGAACGTCCCCTCCCTATCCTCATTTTTTTTGGAGATGTCCTCATGATGTCTCTTTAAAGACATCCCCCTTTTTAGGGAACCTATGGGGATGACCTGATGCCCCCAACGTCCTTTTGATGTGACGAGGATGCCATGACATCCCCCGTGGCTGTTGATTTTAGGCCTTCAAACAAAAACAAAAGAAAAACCCTCTTGACCTCTTTTTTAATGCTTTTTTCCTTTGCTTATCATTTTCTTGTTAAAGATGTTGGCACTATATGTTATGTTAGTGTCATATTATTATAGTGGTCATTTAGTAGTTTTAGATAGTCATAAGTACTTTATGTACTTTTTATAATAAAGTCACTTTGGTACTATAATAATATAAGTTAAGTTACACTTAAGTTATTTTTAGTTTTTAGGTTTATGATGATGTATTCCTATAAAGAGATGTTTGCTCTCTTTATTTTATTATCAATCTAGTGTTTCTCTTTCTAAGTTTTCTTTTCAACATTCTTGGTTTCTTTGTGTGTTTGGTTTTCTTTAAATGCTATCAAAGTTACAATGAGGGGAAGTCAAATACGAAGTGGGTGAAGGTCTAGGGATTGTGTTGATCAGTGACGACCAAGGAATTGCTTTTCGATCCATGCTAAGAAACAAAGGGCTTTCTCTAGGAAAGGTACAATTGTATTTTAAGGTTTCGTTGCCACACATGTGAAGCAAGGAGACAGTTGTATTGACTGCTACAGTGATCGTACAGGCTGCTACAATAAGTGTACGGACTGCTACAATGAAATTTTTTTAGTAGAATTTTTTTAGATTCTTGTTTGAGGGAGGAACAAAGTTGTTTTTGGCTATTAAAACTATGTTCCATTTGACCTAAAAACTACACAGTTGAATACTAATAAAACATATAATAAGCAAATAGAATGAAATTTTCTTTTAAATATGGCTAGTTTGTCTAACATTATGTTGGAGGGTAACCATAAGTTCTCTGGGAGGAACTATAATATCTAAAAATAGAGGGTGTTGGCCATTTTTGAGTACAAGTGCTTGGTTCAGCTTGTCTTGGGGAAAGAGCCCCACCCTCCAGCAATAGGAAGAGATCAGAACAAGTTTGATGAGCAGAATAGAAAAGCTATGATGCTGATCAAGTTCTCTGTGATTGATTACATGTTCCCTAAAGTGCAGACTAGAGATAGTGCTATAGAGATTTGACAAAAATTGAAGGATTTGCATGAAATTTCTGATAAAGGCATAGCCTTCTTCCTGAAAAACTTTGTTCTCAATAAAAATGGATGAAAGTGACTCTTTGCAAGACCATTTGTCAAAGATTAAAGATCTGGGAGAATAGTTGAAAGCCATTGGGCGAGCAATGGAAGAAGATATGGTGGTCATCACTCTAAAGAGTTTACCTGTTGCCTTTGAGCCTTTTATTGAAACCCTTCATGTTACTAGTACTAATGTTAACTTGAAGTTTGATGACTTGAGCACTAAGCTTTTGAAACAAGATAGGTGGAAAAAGCAGTTTGGTAGTAGCAACGGAATAAGGTTTTAGAGATGGATTTGGTATCCAACTTCAATGGCAAGAAGAAGTTTGATGGCCCAAACAAAGAGTGCAGCAACAGAACAGATGGCACAAGTAACTAGAAGCCTTTTAAATGTTACTCTTTGGAAAGCTAGGCCATTAGAAACTTTGCAGGAAATGGTCAGTGGATCAAAAAAATTAACAAGGGCCTAAGAAATAGGCCGATGTTGTAGAACATCAAGATGAGGAGGATCTATTTATTTTTATTGCTAGGGCTAAAGCAGGCAGTCTGAAAAAATCCTCTTGGTACATTGATTTTGGTGCATCTCGTCATTTTACCAATAGGAAAGATTAGAATGCTACTAGTAAGTCTTTTACTGATTTAGTGATTTTTGGTGGTAGGGTGGAATTCATAGCAGATGGCAAAGGAAATGTTTAGATAACCTTGTCAAGTAAAACGTTGGTCTGCCTTCATGTCTATTATGTTCTTGGTCTAGAGAAAAATCTACTTTCGCTTAGTGAGATTACGAAGAATAACCCCCATTTGCATGTAATTTCAGCAATCACAAGTGCTATATGGTTGATAAGAAGAAAAAGAAAACAATTGCTTTTGATATTGAAAACTAAGTTGTTGAATCGAAACCGGGTTCGGGTATGGGTATGTGGGTATGGTACGTCAGTACGACATTGTTTTGGGAGGGCGTTGGGTACAATTTGTAATGCCCCCATTTTTCGAGTGATCACCTAGTGGAGTTGGCTAGCCTATTCCATTCCTGTAGACTAAGCCGGAGGGCTAAGGGAATAACCTAATTGACTAGATTTCATACTAAGTCAATTTTATTAGGGTAATTTGATGATATGAGATGACTTTGTGTATTTTTGTGAGTTTTTTGGTGAAGTCAAAATAAATAAGGCAATTTGCCCTAAGATGAGCGACCAGGGAGAGAGAAAAGAAGAATGAAAGGAAGGAAGAAAAAGATGGAAATGCCTTGGAGATTTTGAAAAAAACTAAGAAAAATGAAATACCTTGTCTAGGTCAGCCAAGGTGAAGGAGAGAAAATAAAATAAAATATTTTTTTTGAGTTTGGGCGCCTAGCATGAGGTCGGCCCTATGAGAGGAGGGAAAAAGATAAGAAAATAAGCTTTGTGGAGGAGGTTGGCCAGCTTGAGGAGGGAAGAGAATTGTGTATAAATACAAGGTCATTTGCAAGTCATTTTATCATCATTCACATCACATTTTCTCTTGAGTTTCATACTCTTTGGCTGCAATATTGCTAGCCTTCATTCCAAGGACAAAAACCCTTGCGAATGTGGTGAGTTGGACAAAACCCTAGCTCATCATTGTGGAGGATTCATCATAGAGTCCTAATTATGCTTCATTGGCGTCATTTGGAGGAGAAGAACTTCATTGCATAATCAGATTTGAAGATCAGTTTTGGAGCAGCACCTTGGTGGCATTTTGGAACATGTATTAGAGTTTTACCCTACTTTGAGCACCACTCTTGGGCAGGTTTGGAGCGCCCATCTTTAAGGACAATTTCACTTGTTTTGGAGCAGCAAACCCTAGGCGCACCTCATGGAGGATTAGCCCAGTTAGGGTTGATCATTTGACATATATTTTGCATGTATTTGGTATGTACAAACATATTTTATTGGTCTGATTTGTAGTGCAGAAATCTGGGCATTGTTTGGTATGTTTGTGCCCTAGAATTTATTGTAAAAATCAGATCAGAATAATCAGATTTGTAGCAGTGGAGTTTTCTACAGAAAAATCAGTTTTGTTGTTGCAATTGGATGCCCTACATTGTGTATTTCATGGTGGATTTCATGCTTGTTATAATATCAACTTGTAGCATCATTTGCCATGTTTATTTGTCATGTTTGGGTATATATATGTTCGCTGTGATTAAATGTTTGAAATCAGAAATTAGGGTTTGGAGTAGAAAACTAAAAAGCAGAAAATTAGGGCAGAATTCAGAAATTTATTTTCAGAATTTTAGGGAAGATCCCATTGGGGATATTACACGTTTTGGGTATGTCTGTACAAAAAACATATAAAAAATAAATAAATATATATATATATATTTGCAGCCTAAAAACAAAATTAACTTTAGAATACCACGTATCATGCATATGCTAGACAAAACCATTGCAAGTCTCAAAATTTGAAATATAATATACTAATTCGATATGAAAAGGATGACAGTTCAAACTTGAATGTCATGATAGATAATCATTGTCCAATTTAAAATAACACATTTATTAATCATCATATGGGTCATCATTAAGACCAAAATCATCATCATCATTAACATAATGTGATGATTCAGGGAGATTAGGAGAACCACATGGAACCCCATTGCCACTTGCACTAAAAGTATGCTGGCTACTAGACTCCTCAAAAGATGAAGATTGTGCAATAAAAGAAAGGGTAATGTACTCGTTTTCCGAGTGATCACCAAATGGAGTTGGTTAGCCTATCCTATTCCCGTAGGGTAAGCTGGAGGGCTAAGGGAATGACCTAATTGATTAAATACTATGTTTAATCAATTTATTAGGGCAAATTGATGATGGGAGATGACTTTGTATAATTTTGTGAGCTTATTGGTGAATTCAAAATACATAAAATAATTTGCCCTAGAGATGAGCGACCAAGGAGAGAGAAAAAAGGAAATAAAGAATGGAAAAATAAAAGGGAGAAAACATCAAGGATGGTCGGCCAAATTGAAGGAGAAAAATAAAATAAATCAAGATAAAATCTCTTGGAGGTGGACGACCTCGTGGGAGGTCAAAATATAAAATATTAAATGCCAAAAGTGGTTTGCTCCTCTTGGAGGAAGGAATAAAAAATAAAATAAAAATATTTTATTTGTGTTTTGGGTGCCTAGCATGCCTAGCATGAGGTCGGCCATGAGGAGATGGGAAAAAAATAAAAAATAAAAGATATTTCCTAGAGGTCGGCCAAGTTGAGTTGGGAAAAGAGTTGGCTATAAATATAAGGTCTTTGGAGGTCATTTCATCATCCATTCATATTATATTTCTTCTTGAGATTTTCTCATTTGGCTGCAACTTTGGTTGGGCTATATTCCAAGGACGAAAACCCTTGTGAATACGGTGAGTTGGATGAAAACCTAGCTCATCTTGTGGAGGACTCATAACGGAGTTCTATTTGCACTTCATTGGAGACATTTGGAGGTTTGGAGCATTATTGCATATCAGATTTGGAGCAGCACTTCTTTGTGGCATTTTGTATTCATTTTGCACTAGAATTTTGCCCTAGACTTGAGCCTCCACCTTTGGAGGAGGGCGATTTGGCTTGGAGAGAGGCGATTTCACTATTTGAAGGGTTTGGTTTCCAAACCCTAACGTGCAGCCGCCATCATTCCTTGTGAGCACCGCCGTTTGGAGGGTTTGTTTGAGCTTCATTCGTCATATTTTGGTATGTACAAACCTAGGGTTTAGGGCAGATTTGGACAGCAACATTCCGGTTTATGTTTGTTCATGTTTAGCCCTTGCATTTGATGTAATTTTCAGTCTATATACTCAGGTTTGTAACAGCAGAAGTTATCTTCAGGAAATCAGATTTATATGATGCATTTGATGGCCATATATTGTGTATTTCATGGTGGATTTCATGTTTGATATGAATATCAATTGGTAGCATCATTTGGCATGTTTATTTGTCATTATTTGACACTTGCATGTTCGCTGTGATATTTTGTTTGAAATCAGAAAATAAAATCAGAATTCTGAGTTAGGGTTTGAGCAGAAATAAAAATCAGAAATTTAGGGCAGATCCCATTGGAGATATTACAGTGGTATCAGAGCTTTGATCTTTGCCAACCTGAAGGGTTTATTCATGTATGAATCCCGAAGATAGAGAATATATCACATACAGAAGAAGGTAGCAGTTTGTTGACCCGGATTTGAAGAAGAAGCTATCATGGGTGACAGAAATAATGAGGAACCTAGCACAAGGGATATCCTCAATGACATTGCTAGAGGACAGCAAGATCTCATGCAACTTGTCTCAATTTGTGTGGCATAGCATGGGAAATAATGGAGGCAATGGAGACAATAGAAGCAATGGACACAAGGGCAACAATGGAGACGCTAGCATTTCCGGAAATAATGGCGACACTCACACTCATGTGTCTCATGCATCCATGGTTAGACCTCCTATGCCTACTTTCTTGGATCAGCAAAAAGCTTCGGAGAATGGACTGCAAGTTGCAGGTGAGATTTTCGATGACTACAAGAGAGAGTGGTTGTCATTAAGTGAAGAATTCCAAGCTGCCATGTTTTTGCACGATTTTTGCGAATTGATGTACAAGAACAAAGATAGACCTAGAGGAGAAAGAGGCAACAATAAAAATCATGACTTGCAAAGGAAGTTGGGAAAGGTGAACATCACGCCTTTTGATGGTTTGGGCAAAATCACAGCGCAAGCATGGATCCAGAAAGTGGACAACTATCTCACATTGAACCCTACGTTCGAGAGAGATGCCATTCAGTTTGCTACAGCACACTTGGAGGGAGATGCTCTTGATTGGTGGTACAATGGTATGGTGACTCAAGGTCATAGCCTTGTTACTACTTATGTTGATTTCTCACAGAGATTGATTGATAGATTTGATAAGACAAATCCTGAGCGGTTCTTTAGAGAGTTGGCACAACTCAAGCAGAAGGATTCGGTGGACACATACATTTCAGAGTTTCAGAAGCTTGCCGTGTTGGTTCCTAATGTGTCGGAGACTAGATTGACCTATCTTTTTATTGAGGGTCTTGAGGAGCCACTTCGTGGATGGGCGAAAGCCCTAGATCCACCATCTTTGAGAGAAGCCATCGAGAGTTCTAGAGGCATGAAGTTTTCAACGCCTTCCAAGCCCAAGTTTCAGAGTAAGCCTTTCTCTTCATCAAGGAAGGACCCAAAGAAGAACTTTCAAAAGGATTGGCCCAAGAGGACTATGCCAGACATAGGGGCGAAGAATGAGCTAAGAAGGAAGAAGCTTTGCTTCTCATGCAAGGAGCCTTGGGAGCCCTGTCATAGATGCCTTGGGAAAGGCAAGGCACATTTCATTGAGGTTACTTCCGACCTTGAGGATGATGAGGTCCAAGACACTACTTCAGAGAGTGATCATGAGGAGCAATAGTTGGAGCTTGATACTATGGCACAAGGTACTATTGCTTTTCTATCGGGTGTCCCTAAGTATCATCCTTTTAGAGTAAGAGGAATTGTGAAGGGGCGGTGGGTCTCCTGTTTAGTGGATAGTGGTGCAACGCATAACTTCATTGATGAGGGTTTTGTGGTCAAGAAAGGATTGCAAGTAGAGGACTTTCCTAGATTCGACATCATGTTGGTGGATGGATTCAAGATGAGTTGCACTAGGAAGATCTCACAATTGAGCATTCAATTGGATAACTATACATTTGTTGAGGAGTTCTATGTAGTCGGTATTGGCGAGACCGAGATTTTGTTGGGAATCCAATGGCTATAGTCACTTGGTAGGTATATTCAAGATTTCCAAAAGATGGAGTTAGAGTTCACATCCAAGGGAAAGCAAATAATATTGAAATCTATAAATAATGGTACACCAAAGGATGTGGCAGCCAAGAGGATGGAGGTTCGGATCAGCCTTGGAACAAATATTATCACTAGTGAGGCATGTGATTTTTAGTTGGATACACCTTTTGGACTGGCACTTGATGAGCATTCAACAATGAAGGAAGATGTGCTTGAGGCCTTTGAAGACACTACAAAAAGGTATGATGAAAGTTCTGATTTTTTGATTATGAACAACAGTCCATTATCTTCACTTGATCATGAGGTGATAGATAAATCGTATGAGGATGATAGTGGTGAGAAGCCTTACGTTGTTGAGACTCAAGATTTGATGGCTAAGCATGAGGTAACGGTTGTGGATACAAGCTACAAACAATCTGATTTTGTGCATCAGGCATAGAAGTAATGAGGACTCAAAGCATGTGTGATGGATGGCTAAAGAAGGCTAAGGAATCCAAGTTGTTGGCTGCTCAAGCAAAACAACACTTACAAAAGGTTAAGGAACAATTTGTTCACGTGGACCATGGAAGGCAACAACTAGATACACCTCTTCATCAAACTTCAATACTTCAAGGAAACAGAATTATGATGGTAGAGCATGAAGATCAATCATATTTGCATGGACATGTTGAGAGGTATGATTCTGAAGACAAATCAGAAACTTCATTTTGTGCAAATGATCTTAATCATAGGGCTCATGTGTCACATCAATTGGAGAGCCAATTGAAGGTTCAAGTCATGGTTAAGGAAGAGGAAGTTGTGCATACCTTTTGTGGACCAGCAAATAATGATAGTTATGCATGTGTAGAGAAGAACATTTTTGATTTAGATTTGATGAAGAACTTGCCCATTCAAGGAGAGCTCAATGAGTCTACTTGTGTTTTGACACTATACCATTATGAGGGTGATTCTTTGATTGGACATAATGCTGTCCTATTTTCAGAACTTGATTTATGTGAAGATGTCATGGAGGTATCTGACTTTGAGTTTTATATGCTTGTGCATGTTGAGTTTCAGCTGGACTATAGTCCAAGGCATGGATATGAACATGAGAATAGAAAATTTTCAGAATTGGTCCATTGGTTTTCAGCTTACATCATGGTGATTAGGGGCTGTTCTACATTGCTGATCATGGAGTTTTCAGACTATCCACTAGTGTTTGCAGCTGTTTGGGTGACTTTGGGTGCATGGAATTGTCACTACCACATTAGGAGGTTGCATGATGTTGAGATCCTATCATATTATGACAGCAGAAGCATTTTTAGAATGATCATAGGTCTGATTTTCAGTTTTTCTAGTGCTGTTCTGTTTTGCCCCAACAACCTAGAGTGGATTTGCATGCTTGATTATGCACATATGATAGACACTTTCCAAGTCCATATGCAACAATTCAAATTTAGATGGATGGTGATAATAAATTGATAAAAGATGCTTAACTTCTCATTTTCAGTCAATATGATGGTGCAATAATTTGGGATCCAGGTATTCATATGATTGGTACAATATTTCATAGGGATCTTGGTGAATTGCTTCACGACATTTGGTTGGGTGATATTTGTATCAGAGTGGAGCAGCGGAAGATTTGGATAAGGTTATTTTCAGAGGGCATTGTTATGATATCACCTATCACATGTTGGTAGGCATTACATTCTTCAAAGCTTTGGATAGGTATGATGCATTGTCTTTGATAGACTTAGCATTTGTGGTCAGAGGAGCTTTCATAGTGAGAGAGTTGATGCAGGACGTGCACATGACAGTTGAGGTTGGTGGTTTGGCACTCTTGTTCCTTCAGCCATACAAACAAAGTACATTGAGTGGTGCAGGGAAGCTGAAGCTTCTTTTCTACAGGATTGAGAGTGGAGTTGGAGAGGATGCATATGCGTTGGAGTTGTTCAAGGGTAGCTGGATTCATAATAGCTTTCATTTATCTTGCCTGAAGAGGGCAAGTGAGCAGCATATCACATCTTCTCCTGAGCTTCCTCCTTTGGATGAAGAAGGGAAGTTGTTACTTGTACTTGATACTACTCTTGATGATGGGAGAATGCCAACCTTTAGGAGCAAAATTTCAGAGTTTGAAGGATGGAGTAGATCTGAGTTTGAGTGTGTATGGCTGGTATTGTTTGATTGCTGGCCATTGAAACTCACTTTGCATACTATTCTTCATATTCACTATGGGAGATGTTGCAACAAGTTGAGGAGTAGGGTGATCAAGGAGTACTTGATTGGATGGAGAGACTTGCCACTTGAGGATGCTACTTGGGGAGATGAGCAGGTTCTATAGTATCCAGGTTTGCAATTGCTTGTGGGCAAGCAATTCCGGGAAGGGAGGACTGTAATGTCCCCGTTTTGCGAGTGATCACCAAATGGAGTCGGTTACCCTATCCTATTCCTATAGGATAAGCCGGAGGGCTAAGAGAATGACCAAATTGATTAAATACTATGTTTAATCAATTTATTAGGGCAAATTGATGATGGGAGATGACTTTGTAGAATTTTGTGAGCTTATTGGTGAATTCAAAATAAATAAAATAATTTGCCCTAGAGATGAGTGACCAAGGAGAGAGAAAAAAGGAAATAAAGAATGGAAAAATAAAAAGGAGAAAACATCAAGGATGGTCGGCCAAATTGAAGGAGAAAAAATAAAATAAATCAAAATAAAATCTCTTGGTTACCTTCACATAATCATGAGATGGCAGCCATTGCACATGAGGATGATAGTGGTAAGGAGTCTTCTATTGTTGACACTCAAGATTTGAGGGTTGAACATGAGGCACGTGTTGTGGATCCAAGCCACAAGAGGTCTGATTTTGTATACCATTGCATAGAAGAGGTAAAGAAGACTCAAAGCATGTGGGATGAGTGGCTATGGAGAGCTAGAGAGGCTAAGTTGTTGGCTGCCCAAGCAAGACAGCACCTACAAGAGGTCAAGGAACGTTGCAATTATATAGATCACGCGAGACAACAGAGAGAGGCCTATTTTCGATCCCTATTTCTTCCAAGGGAAGAGACTATGGAGGTTGAGCATGTGAGGGATGAGCCTCTTATAATGGTCAAGCACGAGGAGCACTCAAGATTGCATGGACTTGATAAGAGGTATGATTCAGAAATTCCAGTTTGTGCAAATAGTTTTCATCATGAGGATCATGAATCACACCTTTTGGAGAGCCCATTGAAGGCTCAAGTCATGACTATGGATGAGGTAGTTGAGCACACACCTCGTGGGCCAGCCAATAGTGACGTGCATGCATGTGTTGATGAAGAGATTGGTGATTCAATTTTGGTTGGGAACCTAGCTACCTTTGGAGAGCTCGAGGAGTCTACTTGTGTTGAGACACGACACCATCATGATGATTCCTTGGAGTATGAGGCTGTCCTAATTCTGGGACTTGAGACATGTGATGGGAGTGTCATGGAGACATTTGATGTTGACTGGTATGTGCTTGGAGGTGTTGAGTTTCAGCTGGACTATAGTCCAAGGTATGATGAGCATGAGGACAGAAATGTTTCAGCCCAAATCCATTGGTTTCTAGCTCATACATTGTTGATAGATAGCCGTTCTACTTTGTTGGTCATGGAGTTTCAAGGATGTACATGGAGGATAGCAGCTGTTTGGATGGATTGGAGAGGTTGGGATCACCACTTTAGTGCTGGAGGTTGACATGATGATGAGATCCTATCATCATATGACATTGGAGGTACTTTGGGCACCATCATAGGTATGACTTTCAGCTTGTTTAGTACTGTTCTGATTTATATCAGCAGCCTAGTGTGGAGTGGTATGTTTTTCTATCCACCTATGATGGGCATCTTTCACCTCTATAGGAGGTCATTCATACTTAGATGGACAATTGGTGATGATGACATGATGAGAGATATCTATCTCTTCACTTGCAGCTGGTATGATAGTGTGATGAGTTGAGATCTGAGTATTGGTATGATTGGTACACTTTGTCACAGGGATCTTGGTGAGTTGCTTCAGAACTCTTGGCTTGGTGATGTGTGTATCAGAGTGGAGTAGCCGAAGACTTGGTATAGGTGATCGGGCTTCAGAGATTATATCAAACATCACTTGTTGATAGACATGATTCTCTTCAGGGCTTTGGTTTTGTATAGTGTTTTGTCTTTGATAGACTTAGCACTCATGGATGGTAGAGCCTTTGGAGGAGAAGATTTGTTGGGACTTGTGGTTGAGTGTTTTGCATTCTTGTTCCTACAGCTACACAGGAAGAGCACATGGAGGAGCGGGATTTCCGAATTTGGGGAATGGAGCCAAATTGGGTTTGAGTGTGTATGGCTAGTTGTGTTTCATTGCTGGCCACCGGAGCTCACTTTGCATATCATTCTTCATAGTCTTCTTGGGAGATGCAGCCACAGGTTGAGGAGTAGAGTGATGACCGAACACTTGATTGGATGGAGATACTTGTCACTTGACAATATTTTGCAGGATATAGGTTTGCAATTGCTTGTGGGCAAGCAATTCCAGGAAGGGAGGACTGTAATGTCCCCATTTTCAGAGTGATCACCTAGTGGAATTGGCTAGCCTATTTCCATTCCTATAGGCTAAGCTGGAGGGCTCAGGGAATGACCTCATTAGCGAGTTTTCACACTTAGCCAATTTTGTAGGGCAAATTGATTGTGGAGCATGGCTTGGCATAATTTTGTGGCAATTTTGCTGAAGTCAACACTAGTCAAATAATTTGCCCTAACATGGAGCAACCCAATTAGACGATGAAAAATAGAGAAAATATGGAAAAATGCCTATGAGAAAAATAAGAATATTTTATGATCGCTTACCTTGAGGAGGACGACTTGAATTGAGGTCAAAATATGGTAATCACATGCCTAAATGGTTCGCCCTTGAGGAATGGAAGGATGGGAGAAATAGCATAAAATAAATTAATAATATCTCGTGTTTGGGTGCCAAAGGGAGATGGCCTAAGGAGAAAATAATAAAAAAAGACAAATCTTCAATTTGTATTTTGAGCGCCTATCTTGTCTTGAGGTGGTCGCCCAAACTTGGGAAGAAAAGTAATAAAAATAAAAGGATTACCATACCTAGGTCGGCCTTGAAGAAAGAGAGAAGATTGTGTATAAATAGGAGATCATTTGAGGCATTTCCATCATATCATTCATTCCTAATTTCACATTGAGTTTATCTCATTTGGCTGCAACGTTTGTTGGACACGAATCCAAGGACGAAAACCCTTGTGATTCTTGGTGAATTAGACAAAAATCTAATTCATCCTTGTGGAGGTTTCATCATGGAAACCTACTTGCACTTCATTGGAGATCTACGGAGATTTGGAGCTGATTTGCATATTCATATTTTTGGATCAGATTGGAGCAGCATTCCTTTTGGTGGCATTTTGATATTCATTTTGCATTAGGCATTGCCCTAAATTGGAGCACCATCTTTGAGAAGGGTGAATTGACTTTTGGGAGGCGATTTCATCATTGTGTAGGGTTTCTTAACCCTAATTCCTAGCAGCAGCCCAACACCAACCTTGTAGAGGATTTTGGAGCAACATTCTTCATCATTTGCATGTGATTTGACATCCTCAAGGGAGCGCCACCTAGCTGATGTAACTCGCCCAGCTAGGGTTTGTGTTTGGGCATTCATTTTACATCATTTTGGTATGTATCAACCTATTGTTAGGTCTGATTTATAACAGAAGAATTCCGAGTTGTAATTGGGCATGTTTGGGCCTATTCATTTGATAGTAACTTCATAATCAGAAGTTCTGATTTGTAGCAGCAGGCTGTATAATCCAGAAATCAGATTTATTCCATGTATATGTTTGCAATTTGATGTTATGTATGGTTGGATAAGTTCATGCTTGAAGATATAATCATAAGGGTTCATGATTGCTTTATTATTTGAGCATTTGGTTGCATATATGTTCGCTGTCCCTGTTTAATTGAAATCAGAAAATCAGAGCAGAATTCTAGGGTTTCAGCATAAACTAAAAGTGCAGAAAACTAGGGCAGAAATCAGAAAACAAAAATCAGAATTTTTAGGGCATATCCTATTGGGGATATTACGAACCCTAGCTCTATCAATGCACAATCCCTCCAAATGATGGCGCTCCAAGTCTTATCTGAATATCTGATTTTTGTCTTTGCACCTCCAAATTGTATTTGACACAAATCTCACAATTTGGCCTTAGGGTTTCTGCAGAAACAGATATGGCTTTGTCGCTCTTTCTTTCCTTGCAAATTTCTAATGAAGCACAAATATGAACTCCGTATGAGTCCACCTCCAAGATGTGATTGGGTTTTCATCCAATCCACCTATATTCCTAAGGGTTTTCGTCCTTGGAATATGCTGCTCCAAAAGTTGCAGCCAAAGAGATAAATCTCCAAAGAAAAGGATATGAATGAATGATGATGGAAAATGCCTCAAATGACCTTTATTTATACAAGAATCTTCTTCTCTCCTCAAGCTGGCCGACCACCTCTTGTAAACATGTTTTATTTCACTTTACTCCCTCTCCTAGGGTCGACCTCATGCTAGGTGTCCAAAATACAAAAGGAATATTATATTTTATTTTTTCTTCTTTTTCCTTGGCCGACCCAGACAGGATGATTTATTTTTATATTGTTTCTTTCCCTTCTCCATGTGGGGCAAACTACTTAGGCATAAGATACATCATGTTTTGACCTCAAATCAAGTCGTCCTCCTAAAGGTGAAATATCATAAATTATTCTTATTTTTCTAAAGACATTTTTCCATATTTTCTTCTTTTTTAATGCTCCTCCTTGGTTGCTCCACATTAGGGCAATTTATTTTATTTGTTTTGACTTCATCAAAAGACTCAAAAATATGCCAAGTTATCTCCCACAATCATTTTGCCCTAGAAAATTGGCTAAGTGTGAAATCTCGCCAATTAGGTCATTCCCTAAGCCCTCTGGCCTAGTCTACGGGAATAGGATAGGCTAGATGGGGAGATTACATAATATAATATTTGACAATCTATAGAACTAGAACAACTCAATAAATATAAGAAATACAACGCAATGAGATCCAAAACCAATAGCACTTGATTAATTTGGAAATATAAAATATGGGCAATGTTCCAGTATAGTCTGAAATCTTCAACAATATTGCTGATTTGAAAATTTGCTTACAAATCAAAATCATTTCAGCACAATCACGATCCTTGAGTAGAATTGTCTCCAATGAGCGAGAGGGTTCTCGTCCTTGAATGCCTCAAACTCCAAATCGGAAGAAATAGTGAATGAAAAAATCAGATGATTTGCTTTGTGGTGCCTTGACCTCTCTTTTATAGTTGCCTTTTTTGGGCTCTCCAATTTATTTTATTTTTATTTTAATTTACTTTTTCGTGCAAGTATTTAAAAATACTTCTAAATTACAACTAAAGGCCCCCTTTTGAATTACATTTTGTAAAATGCACTTTTTAAATATTACATAGGACCTAAAATAATATTTAAGTGGCCTTTTGGAAATTGAAGTGATCGGGCCCACTTAAAATATTATTAATTCTTTAGTTTTGAAAAAGGGGACATGACAGTGATGATATTGTCATAGATAAACTTAGCTGCCATCACCACAGTACAATGACCAAAACCATTCCTTTACTACTCTATCTATTAGATTTTACTTTTCTTCTTACATGTCTATCAAATTCACAGCTTTCATCCCTCATTTCCATATCTATTCCTCTCTTTAAGGTTATCCTTATGGCATAACTCTCTAGCATACCTACCCCCTTTATTTAACCATCCAGGTTATTGAAGTTGATGACTGCATCACACCACCATTATACAATCACTTTTTTTAGACAGTTCAATCATTTGTTCTAATTTAACCTTTTATGGAGACTATTAAAAGATCTAGGTGGTCCTTTTCTAGTGTCTCTTAGGTCCTAAGCCTAGGTCATCATAAAAGAAGTCAACTAGATTTATGTTACACATTAAAAACTTTATGTAATGCTACTGTACTCTTCACACCAATACATTCATTGCATTGAATACTCATTTTTTTCTATAGCGAGACAATAAACTATATTAAAAGAGTGCATACTTTTACAAGAATCTATGGTCCTTAGCTGAAGATGTAAAGGATTAGAGGGTGATGAAGGCAGCAAATATCAAGATATAAAAATTGGAATGTAACCCAATTTACCTTGAAAAGTCAGAGGTAAACACAGAACCATTGTTAACAAACCAATTGGTGCAGAGATTTACAAAATACCTTTGAAATAAAATAAGAAAAAACAGCAAGACAAGTTGCAAGCAACAATAAGACAGTGGGCTCACTTGAGGTGTTGGCATCCATTGTGTGTCCATCTTTATTCATTGTGGGTGCATGCCAAACATAATTTGCTGGTCTTGGAGAAGGTTTAAAGATGCTTTGGGAGCATTCTCCCTTATGTAGCTGTTGGTCAATGACAGGTGTATGAGAGTCATTGCCTGTCTCTTTGCATGGTTGGTTTGCTGCATCGTTAGTTCGAGATTTTAAAGTTCCTAAAAAGAGGATAACCCCTCGAATCAGATTGGTTTGCTGATTCTGAAGTCAAAAGAATCTCGTTAGATTGCTAGACTGCCTCTTAGGAGGCCTTTGGGATATTGCTTTCAGCAATTTTCCAAGAGGTCGATCTGAACAACAACACTTCATGCTTTCCAGCACAGAAAAGATCCCATTCCACCCTGTATCTGGGTTGTTGAAGCTAAAATCTAACTTCTTCTTTCCTTTTATGTGTCCTAGAAATCCCTTGGCTCCAATCTGAAAGAAACCTACTAGTATGCTGTATAGTTGCTTTCCACTAACGAATTCAACCTTTATTACCAACTGAGCTAGGCACCTAGTACCAAACTCTAGCACTAGTGCTGAATTTCCCAAGCAGAAATTAGATAGGCCAGACTGGATGCTAGAGTTTCTCTTTTATTCATTTTTTTGTATTGTTTTTATAAAGTATAATTACTTATATCTATTATCAATGTTAATTACTTATATCTATTATCAATGTTAAAGTTTTTATTTTTTATTTTTTTTCTTGTAATAAAGATGTCATTTTCAACAGTTTGAGGTGAAAATCATTATTTCATTTTAGGCAATGGATACAATTGGGGAGGAAGGCTTGGCAATGATTGATGGATCTGGCCCCACATATGCCACTGCAAATGTAAGTATGGTATTTGGGTTAGATTAGAAGATGTTTTTGGTGGTTGGATGTGTGTGCAGTTTATTTTTCATTTAACCATTCAGAGCTCTATGTTATTTAATATACATGTAAAAAACTCAAATATCTCACAGTGCATAGCTCAAAATATACTTTAGTGGTATGCATTATATATCTTTGTACATTTTTTTTTTCTGAATTCTCACTTTCAATTTTAATATGACATTAGATAATAGTAATATATACAACAATTTTTAATGGCTCAAAGCAAGCCTTCAAAAACTCAGGAAATTGCCTACCATATATTCAATTGGATGGAAATTCAAGTAGCATAGCATGGGTGAAAATTAATTTCCGCAAGCATATCTTGTAGAAAATTATGGATCAAAAACAATTTAAAGTCAAGACCAGAGACAAAAAATGACAATTTGAAGATAGAATCCAGAGACAGGACAAAATGACATCATGCCAACATTACCTTGACATCATCCATAACATTATTTGCTTACAATAGTATTTCTGACACCATCATTTGTAATTAAAGACAGGCAAATTTTAGACTGAAAGACAGTCTACTGAACTGGACCCTTGAGTTGATATACTCCTTCTTGAGTTGATATAAGCCTTTGGTAGAAAGACTGAAACCTAGATAGAGGTGATTGTGTTAAAGTAATGACCTTAGTTTTACTAAAAGGTTCATAAACAGCCGATGAAACTCACAAATATAAGCAAGGGCACCAAGGTGTCTTTCTAAACTGTCCATAGACCAAGAGAGGATGACGTCATTGGAAAAGAGTAAATATAGGAATGAAAACAACATGTAACATACAACCTATGTTAACACAAGTATGTTGCCAAAAGAAGTCCTCAATCTTATGAATATAGATACTGAAGAGAGTCAGCGAGAGAGGAAAATCCTGCTTGATTATGGTGGTACACTAAATAAATACAGAGAGGCCACAGGGAATCTGGAATTGGCCAATAACTGTCTCATAGAGCCTAATGATGGAAGTAATGAAAGAATCTGAAATAACAATACCACTCAGCTTTTAAGGCATATCTAACTTGATCCCATTATCAGGGGCTATCAACATCTTTTGTTCATACATGATTATTGATTTAAACTCCTCATTTTCTTATATTTCTTTATATGATCTATGAAACCAACAATGCATTAGCAGTTCCTTTTCCTGAGACAGAATTTGAGCTTCCCTAATTTTACTGATTCATGAGCAAACTTAACATTACTGCTTTGCAGACTTGATTTATCATGGAAAAAAAAATTTCATCACAGTTGTTTGACAGTGGCTCCTAGTTGAAATAAAATCAAATTGCTTGTTATCTTATTTTGACAGTACAAATCTATTATAAGGAGAACATTATGTTCTTTTAAATCTTTAAGAAGTCTGATTATTTGAAGAAAGTAATGATTGTGTTTTAAAAATTCTCTAAAGATTTGTTCTGATGGAATATTCCAGACATTTTTTGAGGCCATGCTTGCAGCAGGTGCAGGCATCACTCTTGTCGATTCTGTGGTGAGTTATTGCAACATTCATTAGTGCTCTCCAATTAGTGAGAGCTAAACAATGTCAAATGATTTAGTGATGTTGACAATTGATAGGTGATATTGCTTTCCTTAAACAGGCCTTGGTATTTTAATTATAATACATACCATACACATTTTTTATTGTTTTTTCCTTGTTATTTCTTTGACTTATTAGTTATTAGTAAAAATTCCCCACATTTTTTCAGTGAATGACTATTATATACTGTATCGTCATGAATTTTTTTATATGCTACATGCAGGTTGCAGCATCAAAAATAACAAATGATCCTCCTCCAGGTTTTGCCCTTGTCAGACCTCCAGGTCATCATGCTGTACCAAGAGGACCAATGGGTTTTTGTGTCTTTGGCAATGTGGCTGTAGCAGCTCGTTATGCCCAGCGCATACATGGGCTACAACGCGTGTTAATCATTGATTTTGATGTTCATCATGGAAATGGGACAAATGATGCTTTCTACGAGGATCCTGATGTTTGCTTCATCTCAACACATCAGGTAGGCTTTTTATAAACCTTTTCAAGTGATTTATTGATTTTTATTAATCTTGTTTTTCTGTATTTAAGAAACTGTCATTAAAGGGGAAATCCCATATTAGTTGGTTAAATAAGACTGGGATGATTCTAGGAATCTACGTATATTAAATTGTCCATGATGCTTCAACAACATTGTTCATTTGAAAATTACATGTGGAAGCAATACAAAGGTTCATTTTTTTACTTATAATTTTAGATTAGAAAGGTATGTGATGTTTAGGGACAACTTCAGATGTGATTTGCCACAAAAAAATATGAAGAGAAGTTGACAAAGTTTGAAGCTGTAAGGTTTTGAGATGCTTGGAATTTTGGGGATTTATAAGTTAATTCATACACATGACAAGATGATGCCATGCAAATTGTACCCATGCTTTCAGAGGATAATACACAAACATGTATGGATGTTAATAGGATATAAAATATAAAGTATGTAACAGAAGGCTTATGAAAAGGAGGAGAAATATGCTTGATGAAGACATGGTACAAGTGTCACAAAAAATCATGTGACACTAATTCAACCCTAAATTAGCATTATATCATTATACCAAAATGCTTTAGGTATTCAAGAGGATATGGAAGTGCTTGCATTTGAGGTAACGTTCCTAATTGAATAACAAAATATTGAGGGAAAAAGGAAGAGATAGACAGTTAACATTTTCTGCAAATATATAGTGTTCAAGTGAGGACACATCAAAGCTTGTGCTTAGGGAAGTTGTATGCGCTAGAGGTAAAATATTAGTAGTTGCTGAATAAGTCTTGGAAATGTTAGAAGTTAGTTGCATCCAAGTACAAATACAGATGCTTCATTACTGTGCACGGATGACCCAAATAGGTCAATGGAAACAAGAATTAGAAATTATTGCATAAGACAGTTGAAATGTGACATGTCCCCGTTTCCGACATGATCATTCAGCGGAAGACTGAGTTAGCCTATCTTCATTCCCGTAGGCTGACCCATCAGAGTAAGGGAACATTCTGACGGAGGAGGAAAATGAATTAATGCACTTTGCATTAATTATCAAAATGAAGACAATTAAATAATAATATTTTATTATTATTATTATTTAATTAAAGTGCCAATGGAGAAAAATAAATTAAATAATATTACTTTAATATTATTTAATGTGAGAAAAATAAAATAATTGGAGCGCTCAATTTGATATGGGAAAAATAAAATATTCAAAAAATAAATAAAATAGGTATGGACCTATTGGAGTGCCACTTTGGAATTCCAAAATATTGATATTTGAAATAGCACTCACCTTTGGAGGAATAAAATATTGCATTGGATCAAACGCCACATTGGAGAAATCAAATTGGAGGGAAATTTGTCAAGTCAAATCTTCAATTTGAATTGATATA
Organism: Cunninghamia lanceolata; assembly: GCA_027924645.1. Lineage (NCBI taxonomy): Eukaryota > Viridiplantae > Streptophyta > Pinopsida > Cupressales > Cupressaceae > Cunninghamia > Cunninghamia lanceolata. Next base: position 93,917 of record BSBN01001787.1, on the reverse strand, counting down.
AAAGAAGGATGGATTGCTCATTTTGGAGATCACTACTATCACGAATACTTTGCATATTTGTTGGGCATTTGCTTTGCATGTTCTTCCAAGGACGAAAACCCTTGCGGAGGTTCATGTGTTGGACGAAAACCCAAACACACGCGGAGGCGGATTCATACGAAGTTCGCATTTGCACTTCATCGCAGATTCATTGAGCTTCATCAATTCGATATTCTGGTCGGAGACCATAGTTGTAGAATCATTGAATTCATTTCATTGCAGATTTGAAGACCTTTGCATTATAGTTGAGTGCCAAAGGTCAGCGTGGGACGAAGACTTGAAGAATTCAAATATTGAGGATCATCGATTTGAAAGGAAGACTCGCCATTGTTGGGTCGTTGAAGATGCATTGACTCAGATACCATAGGCGTTGATTGTAATTTCCTTGGCGCCGAATTCAAAGAAGGAGACACCATTGTTGAAATGCCACATTCCTAGACCACCGATTCTAGAGGAAGAACACGATTATCTTGAAACTAGTTGTCGAGTTCCACAGAATACACAATCGATCAGGTTGAAGACCATTGCAGCGGCAATCTTCTTGTATTGGATGTAGCAAGATCTAGCGCAGAGCTAAGTGTAGACTCGCTTGCAATCTGTGACTGAGTATTTGGAGATCTTGAAGATCTACGCCGAAGCGCCATCTCACGGAAGAGTCTATCAAGGACTCGAACATTGTGATATTTCATTTGAGCGTTGATACATCTCATCCATCGCAAGACTCCCTATTGGTCACTGTGGCGTTGAAGGTTCGGAGATTGGATAAATTCTGTGAGCAATGATTTAGGGAACTCGGGCCTAGTGTATCATTCCTCACATCCTTGGGCGCCGATCATACTCAAGCGAAGCCTTCAAATATATCACATAGCATGAAAGTAATTGTCGTGGCAATCTTTAGCACTTGGATCAATCACCTTGCATTCTCTGAGATCACGACTAGCTTATTGCATCATCCTTGGTAGCGGATCCATCTTGGGATCAATATCCTTGACAACGACTACCATTGAAAGGGTTTGTTGAAGACCACGATTCATCATAATAAGTTAGCGATCATCACGGCAAAATCGCAGATTTGAAGCAGCAGAAACCCAGCATCACAGACCATCATGGAAGACAACAACAACAATTTCCATCACTCACATAGTGGCCAATTGGGTTGAGGAGGTTCGTCCTTTTGTTTGCTACCTTGGCATCATTCTTGGTATGTAATAGACATTGGATTTGTAATAGCATCTTGTGTTTGAATAAGTGCCTCTAATTTGGACTCAGCTAGAAAGTTGTAATTGATTGTCATAGATATCTGAGGTAATTTGTAAATCTGAGGGATCTGATGTGAGAACAGTGAGGTCTAGATATCACTTGCTTTTAATGTAATTTGAATTTCATGTTGTATTGCAAGTAGAAAGGCTGCTATATCCATTGTTATTCGAATTGCATTTTCTTTGATATAGATTTTGTGTCGGACACACTTGCATCTTGGCAATAGTTTAGATTAGTTTCACTGTATAATTGAAAAGAACATAAAAATATCATATCGCACCGAGAACGGCACATGTCAGTGGTATCAGAGCGAGAGATCCTGCTAGCCTGCAGGGTGTAATTGGATTGACCTAGTCGGGAGTTAGTTGCTATGCATACATCATGAGATCAAACTCCGTTCGTTCGACACTATAGAAGAATTGCAGTGATGGATAGAAAAGGAAGAGTTGGAAGTCCACCAGGGACTGATATGGATAAGTATTTGAGGGAACAACAACGGACAAATAGGAATCTGGAACAAATGGTGGCTACTCAAAATCAAATGATACAGTTGATGAATCAAGCTTTGGGTAATACGAAGGTAAATGGTTCACAAACAAGAGTTGGCAACATGGTAGGTACACCATGTAGTGATGGGAGGCCACATGTTTCTTTGACGGATAGGCCCTTCCAGCCTAAATTCCTTCCTAGTGACAAAGAAAGGGAAGTAAGGCAAAAGTTTATGCAGTCACAAAGGAGTTTAGCTCGTAGCTTGTAGCAGAATAAAGATTCCCTATCAAGACAATCCAGGCACTACAGCTACTCATCTACATCTACAAATGAAATATCTAGAAGTCTCTATGATGAGTTTGACAAGGGTAATGATTGGGAGCATGGTGAATCAGCAGTCATTGATCAGACTATAGAGGAACAAGATTTTAGAACAACTGTTGGAGAAGAGCCTGTTGTAATTGTCCCAAAGGTAAAAGAAAAAGTGTTGCTTGGTAATCAGCCACAGGAAGACATGAGTCCTATTAATGTTCCATTCCTTGAGCATAGCATTTCCGCATTATCTCTACAACACAGTGGCACGGAAGATAATAAACAAAATGACTTGGACATAGTGGATCAAATTCCTTTTGTACGACATGATGGAAATGTTCAAATTGTGATGGAGAAAGAAGATGGAGATGGCTGCATGGAAAAGAACATCATTTCAAACTTGAAAGAGGATCTAACCTATCAAGATGAATTCAAGGAGATTGCTAGTAATGATGCAGCCCTACCAAAGTTTGATGAAGAAGTTGACAATGCAGAAAAACAGTCTTTGATGGCAGTCACACCTATGAAGTGTTCTACACATGAAAAGGCAGATTTCAGTTATGCGATAGATGATACAATTTTGGGGACAGCCAATGAGGGCATGTATGAAAGAATGTTCGTGGGACAAAACTATTTCATACACATGATCACATTTGATGACTACTTATTGAGGGTGTATGACAAACATTTATTTGAAGAGTTGTTCATAAAGACAAAGGACTGGTCTAGTAAGAAGATTCTACAGTTTGATAATGTTTGGTTTGTCATGAACATTACATCTTGGAGTTGGTTTGAAATTAAGGGACTCACATACAAGAATGAACAAATGATGTTGAGAGCTAGTGAAGATGTAGCTGTTCATACACTTTCTAAATCAGCTATTGAGGTAGCTCCGGATGTAGAAGACTTTGATGGTGATCTTTTGAGCACACAGGTTGAAGACCTAGCTTTCACACATGAGGATAGTAAAGATGTTGTCATGGAGACTGAATTGGAGATGCATGGTCATAAAGACAAATCAGAAATGTTGCATGAAGGTTTTGAATCTCATCAGTCATGTCACTTGGAAGGGCAATTGAAGGTGAATGATAGTCATACTGTAGCAGCTCTAACTCACTTTGATGATATCTGTAAGATGATGGCAGATTTGTGTTGGAAGGCACTAATAGATCAAGATGCTTTTGAATGAGGTATATCTCTTGAAGATTTGAACAAACTCAAGGAGGCTTTGACGGTAGTGAAGTCAAACTACCTACACTTACTTGCTGAAAGGAATCATCTCCTCACACTTGGTGAGATATACTCAGATGCTCTGAGAAGAAAAGAAGATGAGGTGGACAAGCTCACCCTTGAGCTTGAGGATACAGTGGAATCGTTGAAGAGCACTCAAAGGATTCTTCAAGAATCGGAAGAGCATAAGGATAAGCTTTGTCAGAAGATGACAAAGAATGAAGACATAGATGAAGGACTTGAAGGGTCCTATGATGAAGACATGAAGAGAAAAGAGACGAATATACTTGATGATTCAGTTTGCAGCCATTGGACAGATATTATGACACATGATACACTTGGTTTTCATCTGAGGGCCAATGATTTTCAGTTGAAGTTACCTTTTGGGTCTACATTCGAGGTACAAAAGACAAGTTGGAAAAGCATAAAAGCTGTTCTGATTTTCTGATTTGGGGCAGCGGTCTTTGGGATTTGCATAATCCTACTCATGAGGATGACAGTAAGAAGATTTCTTTTGTTGTTGGCACTCACTTGGGAGACAAACATGAGGTCTTATTTGTGTGTTCCAGACACGAGAAGACCAAGTTAGTACTGCATGTCATGGACGAGGCAAAGAAGATTCAGGACATGTGGCATATGAGGACTGAGCCTTGTACGATGGAGCAATCAGGTTTGAGGTATGATTCAAAATTCATTGTTGGTTCACACAACTTGCTTCATGGGTACTTGGTGTCACTTCTCTTGGGGACCCAGTTGAATGGTCACATCAGAGACGTGGATAGCGTTATGGAGCATGCACTTCGTGGATCAGCCACTAGTGCTATGTCTGCACATGTGAATAGAGACATCAGTGACAGATTTGTTTTGGTCTTTCATCATTCAGGGAGCACTTGAGGAGCTTGATTGCGATGAGTCTCATTTTGAAGACTCTTTGGTGGAGTATGTAGTTGATCTATTTCAGAGAATTGTGGAGTAGGCATTTGCAACTGATTGGCATACTATGGAGATACAGTTGGCTCAGGAGCATTAGTATGAAGACATTGCTATGACTTGTAATCTTGAGGCAATAATGTTTGCACTACAACTGGACTATGGAGTTGGATGTAGAGCGGCTGTTCAGGTGATGGGAGAAGAGTTGCATTATCTTCTCACCATTGGAAAACAACATAGGGTTGACATCCTAATACCCTATGACCCTAGTGGTGTTAATCGCATCCACATAGGAGTTGGAGATTGGTTTTGTGTTGTCAGCGCTTTGGAATGTTTCCAATTCTTCATGTTTGCAGTATGTGTTGACAGGGTGATTTGGGATCCAGGTGGCGACATGCTTGATACTTGGGATCTAGATGAGTTGCTTCACAACTCGCAGAGCATGGATGATGTTTTGATCAGAGTGGAGTAGCGGAAGCTTGGTGACAGGTGCTTGTGTTTCAAAGTTCACATTCTTCATATTCTTCAGGGAAGTTGCAACCATAGACTGAGATTGTGTGATCACCGGACACTTGATTGGATGGAGATACTTGTCATTTGACAGTATTTTGCAGGATGCAGGTTTGTCATTGCTTGAGGACAAGCAATTTCGGGAAGGGAGGACTGACATGTCCCCGTTTCCAACATGATCACTCAACAGAAGACTGAGTTAGCCTATCTTCATTCCCGTAGGTTGACCCATCAGAGCAAGGGAATATTCTGACGAAGGAGGAAAATGAATTAATGCACTTCGCATTAATTATCAAAATGAAGACAATTAAAATAATAATATTTTATTATTATTATTATTTAATTAAAGCACCAATGGAGAAAAATAAATTAAATAATATTACTTTAATATTATTTAATGCGAGAAAAATAAAATGATTGGAGCGCTCAATTTGATATGGGAAAAATAAAATATTCAAAAAATAAATAAAATAGGTCTAGACGTATTTGAGCGCCACTTTGGAATTGCAAAATATTGATATTTGCAATAGCACTCACCTTTGGAGGAATAAAATATTGCATTGGATCAAACGCCACAATGGAGAAATCAAATTGGAGGGAAATTTGGCAATTCAAATCTTTAATTTGAATTGATATAAAAGAAGGATGGATGGCTCATTTTGGAGATCAGTACTATCACAGATACTTTGCATATTTGCTGGGCATTTGCTTTGCATGTTCTTCCAAGGACGAAAACCCTTGCGGAGGTTCGTGTGTTGGACGAAAACCCAATCACATGCGGAGGTGGATTCATATGAAGTTTGCATTTGCACTTCATCGTAGATTCATTGAGCTTCATCAATTCGATATTCTGGTCGGAGACCATAGTTGTAGAATCATTGAATTCATTTCATTGCAGATTTGAAGACCTTCGCATTATAGTTGAGCGCCAAAGGTCGACATGGGACGAAGACTCAAAGAATTCAAATATTGAGGATCATCGATTTGAAAGGAAGACTCACCATTGTTGGGCCATTGAAGATGCATTGACTTAGATACATAGGCGCTGATTATAATTTCCTTGGTGCTGAATTCTAGAGGAGACACCATCGTTGAAATGCCACATTCCTAGACCACCGATTCTAGAGGAAGATCACGATTATCTTGAAACTGGTTGTCGAGTTCCACATAATACATCATTGATTGGGTTGAAGACCATTGCAGCGGCAATCTCCTTGTATTGGATGCAGCAACATCTAGCGCGGAGCTAAGTGTAGACTTGCTTGCAATTTGCGAGTGAGTATTTGGAGATCTTGAAGATCCACGTCGAAGCGCCATCTCACAGAAGAGTCTATCAAGGACTCGGACATTGTGATATTTCATTCGAGCGCCAATACATCTCATCCATCGCAAGACTCCCTATTGGTCATTGTGGCGTTGAAGGTTCGGAGATTGGATAAACTCTATGAGCAACGATTCAGGGAACTTGGGCCTAGCGTATCATTCCTCGCATCCTTGGGCACCGATCATACTCAAGCGAAGCCTTCAGATATATCACATAGCATGAAAGTAACCGTTGTGGCAATCTTCAGCACTTGGATCAATCACCTTGCATTCTCTGAGATCACGACTAGCTCATTGCATCATCCTTTGTAGCGGATCCATCTTGGGATCAATATCCTTGACAATGATTACCATTGAAAGGGTCTGTTGAAGACCACGATTCATCATAATAAGGTAGCGATCATCACAGCAAAATCACAGATCTGAAGCAGCAGAAACCCAACATCACAGACCATCGTGGAAGACAGCAACAACAATTTCCATCATGCACATAGTGGCCGATTGGATTGAGGAGGTTCGCCCTTTTGTTTGCTACCTTGGCATCATTCTTGGTATGTAATAGACATTGGATTTGTAATAGCATCTTGTGTTTGAATAAGTGCCTCTAATTTGGACTCAGCTAGAAAGTTGTAATTGACTGTCATAGATATTTGAGGTAATTTGTAAATCTGAGGGATCTGATGTAATGTCCCCTTTCTAGTGGAAGCACTGAACTTGAATCTGCATTCAAAAAGTGATTCTCAAAGAGACATTAGTAACATTAGAGATCAATAAATTTCAGTGATAATATCTAATGAGATCAAAGATAATATAAATATTTCATTCTTGTCAAAGGATCATTCATTTCCTTCTTGTCATTCACTATTGATGATTATTCTATAATATAATCCATAGGTACATTAGGGCGGATATTAAACATAATTCAAGATCCATATCTTCCCCTCTACCCTTCTGTCAAGGAATTAGGCTTTACATGACTAGGGCGTGTTGAGACCATCCCGACCCGGCCATTGGGGAAGCTATGTCCCAGCCATTGGGTCTCCTTGTGGGATGGAATTACTCCGCCTCTCTCTACAATACCCACCATTCCTTCTTGGATGAAGTAATAGAGGCTATTGGAAATCCGATATATGATCTTATTTCAATATCCCCTTGTACTATATATAGAATTCTATTATACCATTTATCATCATGCTAATGTATGAATAAAGTCACTCATATCTTACTTCGGAATCACCATTATAGGTGTCCTTGTTTTGTACCATTGTTCATCATTGTTAGTTCTTAGGTATGAATATGGATATTAATTTAATTATGAATAGATAAGATATTCTATAAACACTCATATGGATTCATACTCTCAATTGCATGTTTAGTAATAGTTACCATATACAATTCTACACTATCCATAATTTATGACTTTGAAGTGCATACAAATCTATACATATTAATCAAAACATACCTGCAGATTACCTTTGATCAGCTCCTTGCTTGACTTCTATATTTCAGATTCTCTTGTGGTGATTTCCTTAACTTTGTTCTACCACCGATGCTGCTGTCTTCTCTCTATCTTTTATGTTTTTGTTTGATGCCTTTTTGAAGTATGAATTCCTCTTTAAATATCATCTGCTGTCCTTTGTGAAGGGTGACATGGTTTTTTCATAAGTCATACCCTTCCTTTACTAACCTTTGTTAACACTTAATGAATCGCTGGTTATTAATGACTTTTCTAATCGCTGTCATTTGTAATATGGATCGCAGCTAAGTCTTGCATATTATCGGCATTACTTAGGGGTATCGGGGTTAGAGATATCGCTCCCCCTTTTTATTCAATTTTAATATAGGTTATTTAATATTTATTTTATATAATATAATATTTAAATTTATATTTATATTAACATCTTATTTATATAACATATATATATTATATATATATTTTATAATTGCTTCTATATTATTATTATATCATATATATATATATATATATATTTGTTTAAGGTATGAATAATTTCACAATATAAATGCATATGAATACATGTAAATCATCAGTGAGTCATAAATCACAAAGCATATACTTGAAGATGCGTAACTCATAATATATAATGCAATGCAATATAGGGGATATGACATCTGATGTGAGAACAGTGAGGTCTAGATATCACTTGCTTTCAATGTAATTTGAATTTCATGTTGTATTGCAAGTAGAAAGGCTGCTATATCCATTGTTATTCGAATTGCATTTTCTTTGATACAGATTTTGTGTCGGAGACACTTGCATCTTTGCAATAGTTTAGATCAGTTTCACTGTATAATTGAAAAGAACATAAAAATATCATATCGCACCGAGAACGGCACATGTCAAAATGATCCAAAAATGGTTGAGTAGTTTGGATCGGGAAGGGTCCAAAGTTAGGTACACACTGTAGGTTCTCTTGTAGACCACTTGTAATAGTGCTACAGGCATCATATAGGCTGCTACAGGTTTTGTGCAGGCTGTTACAGGCATCCTGCAGGCTGCTAAAGGTATTGTGCAGGCTGCTACAAGTGATAACAGGTTGTTGTAGGTATTAAATCTTGCACAAAAAAGGCATGAGGTCATTTGAGGAGTATTTTCCAATCTCATGTAGATTACTGGATTATTGGTTTTCTATTGGGATGGTTGTCATTGCTTTCAGCAAAATGGAGAATGCTAGAATGAAAAGTATCAAGTGTATAAGTGGAGAAAATGCATTTGCAGGTCCTTGGCGATGATCTGGAACAATGTTGGGAGATTTTTGGTGCCAGGCATCAATATCTTCATTTGTTTCAAATTAGTTTTGGCAGCTATTATTGTTGAAAGTTGTTTTACGGCAAAAGACGATGTAAGCATCCAAACAGCTGCTGTCCTCAAGGTATACCCTGAAAACTCCATGACCAGCAAACTAGGACGGCCATCCATCAACAATGTATGAAGTAGAGACCAATGGGTTAGGGCTGAAACACTTCTATCATCATACTCATCTCCGTACCAAAGACCATAGTCTAGCTGAAACTCAAGCATATGCCACTCAAAATCAAGTACCTTCATGACATCATCTTCATACCTTGGATCATAGACCAGCTGAAACTCCACACCTCCAAGGGCATACCAATCAAAATCAAATGTCTTCATGGTACGTCTCAAGTCCTACAACTAGGACAGCCTCATACTCTATCAAGGAATCATCATGATGGTGCTGTGTCTCAACACAAGTAGACTCCTTCAGCTCTCCAAAAGTAGCTAGACTCCCAACCAAATCTGAACTACAAATGTCTTCATCTTCACATGTAGGCATAACACTAGTGGCTGGTCCACAAAGTGTATGCTCAACTATCTCATCTATAGCCAAGACTTGAGCCTTCAATGGGCTCTCAAAAAAAGGTGACTCATGATCCTCATGATGCAAACTATGTGTACAAACAACAATTTCTGAATCGTACCTCTCATCATGTTCATGCAAATTTGAGTGCTCCTCGTGCTTGACTATCACAAGAGGCTCATCCGTCACAAGCTCCACATCCATAGTTTCTTCCCTTGGAAGAAATAGAGATCGAATGTAGGCCTCTCTTTGTTGTCTTGCAAGATCTATATGATGGCTTCGTTCCTTGACCTCCTGTAAGTGTTGTCTTGTTTAGGCAGCCAGCAACTTTGCCTCCTTAACTCTCCTTAGCCACTCATCACACATACTTTGAGTCTTCTCTACATCCTCCATGCTATGATATACAAAATCAGACCTCTTGTGGCTTGGATCCACAACAAGTTCATCATATTTAACCCTCAAGTCTTGAGTGTCAATAGTGGAAGGCTCCATACTACTATCCTCCTCATGTGTTATGGCTGCTACCTCATGATTATGCAAAGATATAGGACTGCTGTTGCAAATCAGAAAATCAGAACTGCTGTCATACCGTTTTGTAGTGTCCTCAAGAACCTCTTCTTCCTTAGATGCATGGTCTTCATCAAGTGCTGATCCAATAGGTGTCTCCAACTGAAAATCACATGCCTCAAGCTTGATCCAAACCTCTATCCTCTTGGCTGTCATGCTCATAGGTGTGCCATTATTTATTGCCTTTAAAATTATTTGCTTGTCATCGGATGTAAACTCGAGCTCCATTTTGTTGAAGTCCTATATGTACCTCCCAAGAGATTTCAGCCATTGGATCCCCAATACAACCTATGTCTCTCCAATGCCAACAACATAGAACCCATCCTCAAATGTATAGCTGTCCAACTGAATGCTCAACTGGGAGATCTTCCTTATACAACTCATCTTGAATCCATCTGCCAACAAGACATTGAATCCAGGAAACTTCTCTACTTGGAGTCCTCTTTTGACTATGAAACCCTCATCAATGAAATTGTGTGTTGCACCACTATCAACCAAGCAAGATACTTTTGTCCCTTCATAATACCTCTTACCCTAAAAGGATAATGCCTAGGAACTCCTGAAAGAAAAGCAATCGTACCTTGTGCCATGTCATCTTGCTCTAATGGTTGATCCTCCTTATCTCCTTCTAAGCTAGTGTTGGGAATCTCCTCATCCACATCGGAAGTGACCTCAATGTAGTATGCCTTGCCTCTCCCAAGGCATCTATGATTGGGCTCCCAAGGCTCCTTGCATGAGAAGAAAAGCTTCTTTCTCCTTAGCTCATTCTTCGCCTCTAGATCAAATGTTGTCTTCTTCGGCCAATCCTTTTGAAAATTCTTCTTTTGATCCTTCTTAGATGAAGTGAAAGGCTTACTCTGAAACTTAGGCTTAGATGGCGTTGATAATTTCATAGCTCTAGCCCTCTTGATGGCTTCTCTCAATGATAGTGGATATGGGGTTTTCACCCATCCACGAAGTGGCTCCTCAAGACCTTCAATGAAAAGAAAGGTCAATCTATTCTCCGAAACATTAGGTACCAATACGGCAAGCTTTTGAAATTCGGAGATGTATGTGTCCACGGACTCCCTTTGCTTGAGTTGTGCCAACTCCCTAAAGAATTGCTCTGGATTTGACTCATCAAATCTATCAATCAACCTCTGTGAGAAATCCACATAAGTAGTGACAAGGTTATGACCTTGAGTCACCATCCCATTATGTCATGTCCCGATATTAAGGCATTGTTTAAATTAAAGATTTAAACATCATGATAAAATTGCCTTCTTGAAATATGGTCAATTTAAATAATAATTGCGGATATATAAAATAGTTAATAAATAATATTATTATTTTTATATAATTAAAATATAATATATATTTATTGTATTTGTAAATAATAAATATAAATACAAATATTTAATTATTATCAATTTAAATATTATAATAATTATAATATAATATGTTATTAAATATAATATATAATATATAAATATAAATATAAATGTAATATATAATATATAAATATAAACATAAAATATAAATAATATAAATATAATATATTATTATTATATAATAATATGAGTTATAATTATCAATATAAAAATAAATACTAAATATTATTGATTGAAGGCAGCGATGCATATAAGACATAAGGTCAGCGATTATGTTAAGAGACAATGATTATATAGAGAGGCAGCGCTTATAGGCAAGGGCTGCGATTTATATCAAAAGTAGCAAACTTAAGGTTACGATTTCAAAGGACATAACCCTTCATGAAGGGAAACGACTTTAGGATGTTTTAAAAGGTCATTCCTCCCTCTCTCAAAAGGCATCGATGGGAGAACAAAAAAGAAAGACTTCTAAAATATAGAGAAATATAAAAGATAAATTTCAGAATTAAGAAAAGCATAATTAGAAGCAGATCTGAAGATAAGGAGTAACAATATATATATATATATATATATATATATATACTTCTGATTTAAATATACAGTTCTGATTTAAGAAGCAGATGGGAATAGGAATAATCTGAATAACAAACAGATGGAATAAACAATCCAAGCAAGCAAGGATATTTTCTGAAGAATATTTCTGAGTAGAATACAATTCTGATAAATAAATATAACAGCAAGAAGAAAATAGATAATGATCTAGAATCTTGGAAATGGAAATATATTCATGGCAGATTTAAATCTGCAATATATAAGGAATATCATCTCTTTGGGAATATAAAGACAATGACAAAGAAATATTCATATTACCTTGTGAGAGACATTAATATAATAGTGATCATAGGATCACTTATACATCTCCAATCATCTAAGGAGAGAGAAACTCCATATCAGTATGATAATCCTAACTTATATATATACTTATATAACGATACTTAGCCTTGCCCATGATATATGAGGGACGTTGTGACCTTGCCACGTCATTAATCTTTGTCTATTGCCCCAATGAGGACGTTTGGGTCGTTAGGGAAGGGTGGTTTATTATTATTATTAATAGTCTTACACGGTAGGTGACTCTCAAGTGGTGAAGAATTGTCGGGTGAGCATGAAGCCCTTGAGCCAAGTGGTGAAGAATTGCCAGGTGAGCATGAAGCCCTTGAGCCAAGTGGTGAAGAATTGCCGAGTGACCATGAAACCCTTGGGCCTCTGGCAGTGGAACATTGTTATCCAGCGCCTTAATAAGTATATTCCCCGCCTCCACTAGGGTAAATGATTAGGTTAGATTAATGACCCGGCATGACGATCGCCATTCCCGAAGTATATCATGAGGCCTAAATATGGTAAAAGAATAAGTATGAGAAAATATATAATTGGATATATGTATTGGTTCATTATTATTGATTATGATCATGATGTTGCTAACCCTAATGATCATGAAGGAATATATATACTTGTATATGTGTTAATGTCTTTGATTGTAGGATTTGAATATATGTACACACAGGTAACATTACAATTCATTGTCATTGATTTTGATTATGATGTATTGATTTCATCACTAAATTGATCTTTAATAGTACTAATGTCCCTTTCTAGTAGTTATTCTTGTGTGCAGATTGAGAAATCAAGGATAACCTAAAAGGGGACATTACACATTATACCACCAATCAAGAGCATCTCCCTCCAAGTGTAGTGTAGCAAACTGTATGGCATCTCTCTCAAACATAGGGCTCAAAGTTAAATAGTTATCCAACTTTTGGATCCACGCCCTTGTCGTGATCTTCCCCGAACCATCAAAAGGAGTGATGTTGACCTTACCCAATTTCCTTTGCAAGTAATGATTAGTGTTGTTGTTGTTGCCTCTTTCTCATTTAGGCCTATCTCTATTCCTGTACTTCACATTATAAAAGTCCGCCCATGGCAAGGCTTCACGGCATTCTTCACTCAATGATAACCACTCTTTTCTATAATCATCAAATGTCTCACCTTCAACTCGTGGCTCATTTTCTGTAGCTCTTTGTTGATCCAAAAAGGTAGGCATGAGAGGTCTCACCGTGGATGCATGAGATGTGTATGAATAGGAGTGCCTCCATTATTTCGGGAAGTGCTAGCATTATGATGGCCGTTATGTCCATTTCCTCTGTTGCCTCCATTATCCTGCATACGTTGAGTGAACATTTGCGTCATGGTTTATTGTGTCCTAGTGATGCCATTGAGGATTTCCCTCATGCTAGGTTCCTCGTCACTTCTATCACTCATGTTGACTTCTTCAAAACCTGTATCAACAACATGCTGCCTTCTCCTGTATATGGTAATACTCTATCTCCGGGAATCATATATCAACATTAGATGATCAGCAATGAAAGCTCACATATAAAACCCTACAGGCTGGCAAGATCAAAGCTCTAATACCATTGAAATGTCCCAAATACGATCTGCCCTAAAATTCTGATTTTTAGATTCTAAATTCTGCCCTAATTTTCTGCACTTTGGATTTTTGCTCAAAACCCTAAATTCTGATTTATTTTTCTGCACTTTTCTGATTTAGTTTTCTGCCCTAAACCCTAGGACTGAATTCTGATTTTATTTTCAGAAGCATAAATACTTATAACAGCCAACATATAACATCCCAAAACATCAAAATATTATGCCAAATGCTTCGCCCAATATTAGAAGTGAAATACACATTGTATGAACATCAAATGCACATAACAAGTCTAAATTTCTGAAGACAACTCTGCTGTTATAAATCAGAATGTAGAAGTCTGAATTTACATCCAAAACATAGGCCAAACATGCCCAATTGTAAATCAGATCTCTGCTGTACCAAATCAGACCTATAATTAGGTTTGTACATACCAAAATAACATAGAAATATGCTCCAAAATCTTTACAAGGGTGGCGCTAGGCTGCTGCTCTGAAATTAGGGTTTAGAAACCCTCAAGGATGAAGAATTAGCCTCCAAAAAGTGGCGCTCAGGTCTGCTCCAAATGCTGCTAGGAATTAGGGTTAAGGAAACCCTAGACAATGTAGAAATCACCTCCAAAAATGCCACAAATCACGCTCACAATGATGGTGCTCCAAATTAGGGCAATGTCCAATGCAAAATAAATATCAAATGCCACCAAAGATGCTGCTCCAAATCTGATCTTGAAATCTGAATATGAAATTCTGCTCCTCTTTTACAACTCTCCAATGAAGCGCAAATAAGCTTCCGTCATGAAACCTTCACAAGATGAATTAGGTTTTCATCCAATCCACCTAGAATCACAAGGGTTTTTGTCCTTGGATTCAAGCCCAACTTTCGTTGCAGCCAAAAGAGATAAACTCCAGATAAAAAGATGAATGATTGATATGTTGGAAATGCCTCAAATGAACTCTTATTTATACACAATTTTCCCTCCTCCTAGGGTGACCTAGGCAAGATAATTCTTTTATTTTTCTTATTTTTCCATCCATATTTGGCCAACCAACTCTAAGCAAGATTGACACCCAAAATACAAATTAAAGATTTGCCTTTAGTGTCTAGCTTCTCCTTAGGTCATCCCTGTAATAAGCTGCCCTGATTTTTTTTTGAAACAGACAACACTGAAAATTAAGTGCAATAATGTCTTCCACACTCTTCTGATCACCCAGATCCCGATGTGGGCAAGGTGGGAGCATACAAGGGCTTCAGAGTTAGCATTCAAAACCCAAAACCAGCAATAGAAACAACTTCCACTTATTCAGTGGGCATCTACTTATGCAATGGGCATCCACTTATGCAGTGGGAATGAAACATGAAAGGAAACATCCACTTATGCAGTGGGCAACCACTTATTCAGTGGGATACTGAAAATAAAAATCAGGTGCATCCACTTATTCAGCGGGAACCTGAGATATGAAATACTGAAAGTAAATAGGCACATCCACTTATTCAGTGCGAAGCCATTACAAAGAAACTAAACAAGTCTATCCTCATTGGTGGTTGAACCATCCAGGGGTTACAATGATAATGCAACAAATGAATGTTTGCAATGATAGAACACCTGCAATATTACAGCATTTCCCCTAACATGAACATGTCACAGCTGTAACAAACAGAGCATAAGAATAACTCTTAAGAATTGAAGATTGAAACATACAAATAGATCATAGAATCGCCATGAGTATACCAATAAGGATGAAACATGGAAGGACGTTCAGTTTGTTGGCCTGATGATGCTTCAATTGCTGAACGCTAGTCAGAAACCCCCTATGATAGCCGTTGCACAACATTCATAGCAGCTCCTTCATTGCTCCCTCCTCTCTCAAACCAACAACCACAACAACTCCCATATTAGGCGCCTCAAAATGAAGGATTTGCAATGCTTAAACTATAGCGATTTCCTTAGTATGTTCACTCGCCCAAGAATGGACTGGTATGGCCCAAAAAAGAGTACGGTCTGTTAGAAGTCCCTCATTTCTGCAACAAAGACTCAAAAGATCAGAAGATATGGCGCCAAGGCAAGGTTATTTGATTTCAATGACAATATTTGCATAATGAACAATCCTTTCAAACCAAGGTCGAATGTCATGTCTCTCAAACACTTGATCATCACATTCCAATTGAAGATTGGAATGATGTTAGCAATGCAGCCATGATTATCATGATCAAATCTATAGAGTTCCATTACTTCAAATCTGAGAGCAACATCATCTCCATCGTATCCATGAAGACGCCATTCATAATGATAATGACTATATGTCTAAACACGAGCATAAGAGGAGATAAGTGCCGGGCATAAGGAGATAGTCGACACCCCTAGCATAAGGAATAAGACAAAATGATTATAAGACAAAATACTTAGCACAAAAGACAATTAATAAACAATGGTTGTATATTACAAAGGGCACCGATCCTATGAGAGAGGCGATTGTTCATGAAGAGGCGTGGCTCTTCCAAGAATCGGGGGTATATGAGGAGAATCCCATGAGATCGAATGGAATCATCCAGAAAAAATTAATAAGCATCAGCAATCAGATCGATCAACTTCTACAGACATTAACTGAGTACTCATACACTATCCGCAACACTTCATAATCGACTATCAATATAAGTCACCTCATATATTATTAATACCAGCAGCATATAACAACTACAGCAGATCGGGAATTCTCTATCATCATTCACTATATCTGTATCGACTAGCACAAGCAATTATAATTACAAACAGCCATCAAGCCGAATAAGGTATAATTCTTACTTCATAAATAGTGTCTTATGGTTCCATCAAACTGATCATGATAGTATATAATGCAGAAATAAAGATAGCACGATAGAATAGAATGCATATGCTTATAACATAGAACAAGAATACTATCATAAAACGAATATGTATAGAATGAAATACTAACATAGAATAAGATTCTATCATAGAATGAATAAGTGTATAGAATATATTGAAAATGCTATCATAGAATGAATAAGCTGAAGATGCTATCATAGAATAAATAAGTATATGGAATAGATTGAAATGCTAATATAGGATGAGAATGTTATATCTAATAGATAAGAATGCTCCTAATCCTAATGGTATGAAAATACTCATAACTATGATAGAATAAGAATGCTTAAGGCATAAGAATGTTTATATGATAAATGTTATTCCTATAAGGAAGCATATTGGATGTTGCCAAGTAATGTGAATGGCAATCAATGAGATAGTACAAGTAAATGACCAATTGTACCATCTCGTGATCCATGGGGATCACGAGATAGTAAGGATAATTTTTATTAGTTCATAACATGGAATACCCGGGATGAACTAAGAGCCTCACCATTAATCTATCTACACACCCTACAAGTATGGGAGTGGAGTTAGGGAAAGGCGGTTAGGATCTAGCACCTAGGTGACTCTCAAGTGGGTGAAGTATCGCTGGGTGCATAGCGTGAAGCCCCTTGAGCCAAGAGGTGAAGTATCGCCAGGTGAATAGCGTGAAGCCCTTGGGCCTAAGGTAGCGTGGACCTAAATATTATTAATGGCTTAATGGTAGGTGACTCTCAAGTGGGTGAGGTATCGCTGGGTGCATAGCGTGAAGCCCCTTGAGCCAAGTGGTGAAGAATTGCCGGGTGTAGCAATGAAACCCTTGGGCCTACGGCAGTGGGTCTTGTTATACCAGCGCCCTAACGTACCCAACTCATATGGGGTGAGTGGCGTAGAGTAGATTAGTGATTCAGCTCATGGATGACTCTCCTGAGGTAAATCATGGAAATCTCTATATGATAGAAATGAGAAAATGTGAAATACATATATGTAATGAACTTTGATATTGACTATGATTATGTGGTTACTAACCTTAATTGCAATATTATGATGTTATAAGGAATTATTGGTTACTAATGTTCTTTTTAAGAAGTTAAAATTGTGTGCAAGGTTAAGAAATTTTGATCTTCTTACAAGGGGACATTACATCGAAGCACCCAGAACTGGTATGGCTCAGTAGTACGACCAACATGAGGACAAAACAAAAACCTCAAAGAAGAACTGCATACTTCAACTCCAAAACCCTACCAAAAACTCACTCTACATAACACAAAACTCATACAATCCAAAAACTCATCAAAAGACATCAAACTCCTTGATAGCTCAATGCAACTCCTGAAAATGGAGTCACCTTCTTTAGCTAGGGTGGATATTTCACCACCAAAACTGAACTTCTTCAAGAGAGTTTTCACTCTCAAGAAGGGAAGAAAATCTCACAAGTTCGTTCCTACAGCATAACAATATATCATCAAGCTGCAATGTCCCCTTTAAGAAGATCCTTACTTTCCACCTTGCACACGAGAATTAATTCTTAAAGGAAACATTAGTAATAGATATTAAAATAATCAAATCAGGGTTAGTAACCACATAAATAGTATCAACATAAATCAATAATTCAATTATTCAATCCTTAAGTTGATTCATACTTAGGGTTGTCTATTATATGTTAATCTTATTCATTTTCAAACCCTAGTGGAGATGGGGTACTATCTCTTGTTAGGTTGCATGAACCATCCTCTACGGGTAGTGCCTTTGTATGATGTAACACATGCCCATTCCACCTTAGGTCTTACTAAGTGCCCTTGTATGATGTAACACATGCCCATTCCACCGTAGGTCTTACTTATTGCCCTTGTATGATGTAGCATATGTCCATTCCACCGCAGGTCTTATCCATTGCCTAAGTATGATGTAACATGGTCCATTCCACCGCCGGTTTATCTACTTTTCAAGGTATTAATACTACTTCCTAACAAGTCTACCTCCAATCTCTCAATGTGTTCTATGATCTTATATCATTTACTTTGTATATATCCTTATCTCTCACAAGGCAATATAAATATTTCTTTGTCATTGTCTTTATATTCCCAAAGAGATGATATTCCTTATATATTGCAAATTTAAATCTACTATGAGTATATTTCTATTTCCAAACTTTATATCATATTTATCTATTTTCTTGTTTTCCCTGAAAGTGCCCATCCATAACACGGGACTTAATGAATCTCCCCAAGCCTTCAGCCATCAAGATGAACAAATACGGGGATAAGGGGTCCCCCTACCGAAGACCTCTAGAAGCACCAAATAGATCCGAAGACTCCTCATTTATGAGAATGGAAAAGGATGAAGTCTTCACACATCTCATGACCCAATCAATCCACTCACCACTAAACCCAAAGGCTTTGAGAATTTTGATCAAAAAGCCCCATTTAACTCTGTCATAAGCTTTAGCCATGTCCAACTTTATAAACATAGCCTTTTCCTTAGAAGAGGCCATGGAGTGAATAGTCTCAGCCACAATAACTACTTCGTCCAAAATCTGTCTACCCGCAACGAAGCCCCCTTGTTCCTCCGAGATCAACTTATCCAGCCATGGCTTCAAACGCTCAGCAATTAGCTTTGTAATGATTTTATACACCACATTGCACAAAGCAATTGGTCGAAAACGATCCAGAGAATCAGCTCCCTCGCGTTTTGGGATAAGAGCAAGAAACGTGGCATTCATGGCTCGCAACATTTGCTTATTCCTTAAAGACTCCTGCACCACCTCCAAAAGATCAAGGTTGATCACTTCCCAAAATTCTTGAAAGAACTTAGCCGGGAACCCATTAGGACCAGGAGCCTTCCCTTTTTTCAATTGAAATACCACATCCTCCAGCTCCTTCAAAGAAATAGGTTTAAGAAGAGAAGCATTCATATCCATAGTCACCAAAGGAGGAATACAAGCCAGGACAGAAGCTTCCTCCTCACTAGCAGGCGGGGTATCTTCAAAAAAGAGAGCAGAGAAAAAATGAACCGCCTCACTAGAGATCCCCAAAGAGGAAGAAACAATAGAATCCTCAGGAGAGCGGAGAGAAGAAATAAAGTTACCTTGTCTTCGTGCCTTCATCGATTTATGAAAGAAGGAAGTATTCCTATCCCCTTCTTGAAGCCAATCGACACGAGCTTTCTGTTTCCAAAAAATTTCCTCACGAAGCTCCCATTCCTCAAGGTCTTTATCGCACTATCCTCTAGCTTGCTTAAATTCACATCAAGACCTTGATCTCGAATCTGCCTGGTAATAGAATCCAAGCGCTCCTGGGCAACCCTTTTCCTTTGAAACACGTTGCCAAATTGATACTTATTCCAATGTTTCAATTTATACTTCACATATTGAAGCCTCTTCACAAATGAGTACATAGCCATACCAAGAGCAGGTCGTCCTTCAGTCCACCATCTAGAAACCAAGTCAAGAAGACTCTCCTCCCTGAGCCACATAAGCTGAAATCTAAAAGTTTGTTTTTTAGGACCACTAGCCAAACAAACAGAGAATTTGATCGACTAATGGTCAGATCCTCGCCAATCTAAAATTTCTGAACTTGACAGCCACTTGTCACCCACCCAATAACTGGAAACAAAAAACCTGTCTAACCATTCAGAAATGGCATCATCCCCAAGTCTCCTATTATTCCAAGTAAACATGCCATTCGAAGGTTTGATATCCACAAGCCGAAGCCGAACCAAATTATTCCCTAGGAGATCAGAGGAGGGGTCCAAATGAGTCACACCCCCCCTTTTCTCCTCTAGAGAGGCAATTGCATTGAAGTCACCTGCCATAATCTAGGGAAGGAAAGGATCCAACGATCTCAGAAAATTGATATGAGACCACAGTAGACTGTTGCAGGAACATTCGTCGGAGCATAAATGTTAGAAAGAAGAATTCTTTCCCCCGTCTCCAAACTAATTGCAACCAGAGAAATGGAGAATCTGCTAGAGAACCACCAAACAGGAGAAATTCGCCAAGGATCCCAGAGGCAAGCAAGACCCCCAGAGCTACCCTGCGCACCCACACACTGGCAAAACCCTCTGTTCCAAATCTTAGACACACACTGCATCATACCATCCATAGATAATTTCGTCTCTTGGAGGAAAACCACATCCGGAGAAGGAGCACTAATCAAGTCCCAAATAGCCTTTTGTTTAGGGATGCTATTCATACCCCTTACATTCCATGATAACACAATCATCGCAAGGGGTGAGAGAAGTGAGTATCCAATGTCTTCACCGATCCAGATTCCACCAATGTCTCCCTAGCCATCTTAACTTTCTCTTGATCCTTCTTCCTCCCCACCTTCTGGGGCTTATCAGGAGCACTCTTTTTTAGGGGTTTTTGTTGTAAACCCAAAATAGGAGAAGTAGAGAGGGCTTTATTCTTGCCAGAGTCTTCCAAACCCGGTCCACCCGCTAAACTCACCCTTTCAGCCGAAGAGGCCATAGGGGTTTCCACCAAACCACAAGAGTCACCAATCCCAGCATTGGGGGGAGGAGCAACCGAATCCATCACCACCTCGGAAGCCACCACAAGAACAAGGGGCGAGGTAGTGACAGGCAAAGACTCAGAATTATGATCAACTAAAGGAGAAGCTTCAACATGCATGTTAGAAGAAACCCCCTCCTCATGGACTAATTCATCCAAAGCCTCAAACTTGTTAAAAGTCTCCTCTTGACAATCCCGAAGAGTCCTCTTCTGGCCCTGATTCTTGTTTCGTGACTTAACAGGCACAAATCCATCTTTATCCGGTACCATCCCCTGCATGAGTGCTTTACCCTTTTCCGCCCTTGGATTAGATGGAGCCTTCACATTATCTAAACCACCAGCACTTGAGGCACGAGGGCACCTCCTTTGAAGATGACCATACTCATGGCACAACCGGCACCTGAAGGGTAAAGTCTCATAGTCTAATTGTTGAGTCCAGGAGCTAGACCCAACAGTCAGATCAATAGAATCTGGTAGAGGCTGGCTTAGATCAATCTCCACACATACCCGTGCATAGGAAAAAATTCGCTTCTCTAGAGTTTGCTGAGACGGACCAATAGGCTTCCCCAACAGCAACGCAATTGATTGCAGAATATCATGTCTCCAACATTCCAACGGCAACCGAGGAAAACGAACCCACACCGGCACCTTCGAGGGCAACTCCTCAGCCAAGTTAAAGCCAACATGCCACGGCTTCATGAATAGGCCAACTTGATTATAAAAGTAGGGCCCTCCCTCAAATGCCTTGTTACAATCAGAGATACACGAAAAAACCACCAGAAAGAAGTTATTCACAGCTAGCAAGATGTCAAAATCACCTTCTGGATTCCATGACTTGTGAATCCAGGGTTCCAGAAAAGGCATTGAAACCCTCAATCCCATAAATTTGCAGATTAAAACATGTTTGCTATAATACTCCAGGTCCTCGGCTACCGCCTCTGTTTGAATCACCAACTTCGGACGAGCTTGAGCTCTCACCAAGCATCCGTTTACCTTTTGCAATTTCAAAGCACCAGTGCTAAAAACCCCAACATCAGGAGGGGATGGATGAGGAAACCCATCACCAACTTTTGCCATAGCAGCATCCCCCGACGTCTCACCCAAAGGCACAGACCCTGCCATTATAAAATCCCCTCAAGCCCCTGCACCCCACACCTGCACCAAACACCGCACACACTTGAGAAAAAAGACCCCCTCGAAAGCTAAAAAAACCCTCCTCTCGCTGGAAACAACCCTATAGAGCCCGATCTGCAAATAAAAAACACATGCAGACCACGGCCTGCTACAGGCCGCGGGATTGCATAGAGCTCCCGCGCATACGCTCCATCCAATTTCGTTCAAAAAAAAGTATTTACATTTATAGTTATAAATATAGTATATCGGTTATTATATTATATTTAAAATATTTATATATATATATATTAATGGACTATGGCGGGGATATTTAACATGACATTTTAAATCTTTAATTTAAACAATGCCTTAATATTGGCACATGACAACCCTCCCCACTCAAGATTGCTTGTCCTCAAGCAATCACACGTAGGATTAAAGGATTAGGCAAAAGTAGAAGTAATTTAATATTAAAGTATACATAAAATGTTAAAATGGTAATAATAAATTTAATATTAAAGTATATAATATTTTTTAATTTTTTAATTAATTAATTAATTTATTTTTTAAGTTATAGTTATGTTTAGTAGGATTGTGGGTCTAATCACATGGTTATTATGATCACAAATTTTATATTTATATACATCCTTAATTAATTTATATGTGTTTCTTGAATATATATATATATATATATATATAAACTATATATGATGTATTTATACAACATATAATATTTATAATATTAATTGAATTTACTATATGGGGTTTATATATTATGATATAATCTTATAGCTATAAAATAACATTAAGTTGAGATGAAAATAACTTTGTCAAATATATTAGTTTATGAGATCTTAATAGAGATATCTTAATATATATTTATTTATAAATTATATTTTAATTACTTTATTTTACTATTTCATTTAGTATATTTACTTAATGTAATTTTATTGTTATTAAGAGTTGTTTTATCTTTATTTTTTACCTTATTTACTCATTATTTATTACATATTTGTAAGTAAATTTTAATTTTTTTAATGTTGCATCATAACATATTTAGTAAATTTTAATTTTTTAATGTTGCATCATAGACATATTTTTTTAAAAATATTTTAGCAATGTAGCAATTCATGAAATTCATACCTGCGATTTTCATTGATTCTTGTTTTTTATCTTTTTATCTTTTATTTTTTTGAGAATTGGAAGTCAACTATTATTCACAGGATGGCAGGCTGCTCTGATACCACTGTAATGCCCCCTTTAAGAAGATCCTTACTTTCCACCTTGCACACAAGAATTACTTCTTAAAGGAAACATTACTAATAGATATTAAAATAATCAAATCAGGGTTAGTAACCATATAAACAATATCAACATAAATCAATAATTCAATTATTCAATCCTTAAGTTGATTCATACTTAGGGTTGTCTATTTTATGTTAATATTATTTATTTTCAAACCCTAGTGGAGATGGGGTACTATCTCTTGTTAGGTTGCATGAATCATCCTCTACGGGTAGTGCCTTTGTATGATGTAACACATGCCCATTCCACCTTATGTTTTACTAAGTGCCCTTGTATGATGTAACACATGTCCATTCCACCGCAGGTCTTACTTATTGCCCTTGTATGATGTAGCACATGTCCATTCCACCGCAGGTCTTATCCATTGCCTAGGTATGATGTAACATGGTCCATTCCACCGCCGGTCTTATCTACTTTTAGAGGTATTAATGCTGCTTCTTCCTAAGAAGTCTACCTCCAATCTCTCAATGTGTTCTATGATCTTATATCATTTACTTTGTCTTTATATTCCCAAAGAGATAATATTCCTTATATATTGCAAATTTAAATCTACTATGAGTATATTTCCATTTCCAAACTTTATATCATATTTATGTATTTTCTTCTTCTTGTTATATTTATATCAAAATTGTATTCAACTCATAAATATTATTCAGAAAATATCTTGCTTGCTGTTGGATAGACTTTATTTCCTTTCATTTCTGCCTTATATTTTTATTTACTTTTTCTTTTCCCTTTTTTATCATCTCCTAATTTCCCTTTTATATATCTTCCAAGGGTTTTATCGTGGGTAAAAGGATATACCCTTTCCAACGGTCGCTGTTGTTGCCTTTTCTAACATAATAGCTGTTCATTGGATATTAATTAATATGTTCGGTATTATTTGCTGCCTTAAACATAGGGCTGCCTATAAGCTTAAGCGTTGCCTCTAAATAATATATATACTTACCTTATGACATTCGCTACTTGCAACAAAGCATATCATTTTACCATATTATTTATATATGGTTATAATAATATTTAAATTACTAATATTTATATTATTATAATATTGATAATATTTAATATTTCTTTTTATATTGATAATTATAATTTATATTACTATATAATAATAGTAATATATAATATTTGTATTTATATTGATAATTATATTCTTTATTTATATTTAATGATATATATTATATATTATATATTATATTTGTATTTAAAATACATTTATTATTATATTTATATTATTATAATAAATGATTATAATAATATTTAAATTATTAATATTTACAATTATAGTTATAAATATAGTATATTGGTTAATATATTATATTTAAAATATTTATAGATAATATCATATAATATTATATATATATATATATATATATATATATATATATATATATATTATTAATGGACTATGGCGGAGATATTTAACATGACATTTTAAATCTTTAATTTAAACAATGCCTTAATATCGGCACATGACACAAGCATAAAGAACAAAATGAGCTCTCAGCCCCCTTATATTGGCATTTTTTAGGAGTTTGCACATAAAATGAATTATTAATTAGAAAAATAGACTTTTCCACTCAAACTCCAATATTTCACCTTTTTCACCACATAAGCTCACTTTTATGTGCCTATTAGAAAGAGTGATTTTTCCCCATTCCAATGACCTATAATACCCATGCACTTAATAATTATTTCCAACTTTATAAGACTAAGTGCAAAATAATTAACTGTTAGCTCATTAAAATGCTTGCTTTTACAGAAAATCCCAAACTTCACCGAAATGCCAAATAAATTGTAACAACATACTCCATAAGGTTTGGGATGAATAACGATGCCTTCTGGGTGACATTCTAAAAATAAACAGCTCCTCCAAGAAATTTGGAGAGCTATCCAAGAAGCCGAACAAACTTCGGAAAAGTTGCATTGCCATCCTGAAACATCACCGAGCTCAAATCCAACATTAGAAACCAACAAGAACAACTGAACCAAAGATCTTCACAAAGAGGAACCCCTTTCCATACCACAGCCCATCGGGACTCTAGGAAATAGGCTATCAGGACCACAACTGACTATGCTCGAGTAGGAGACATTACAGTCCCTCTTTGGCGCCCAAACAACAATTGTTTTATTTTATTATTTTTCCATCTTTCCCTTCTCCAAGGGCGAATCACTTGGGCATATGAAATATCATCAAATTGACCTCAAACGAAGTCGTCCACCTCTATGAAGATCATCATGAATTATTCTTATTTTTCCATAGGCAATTTCCACACTTTCTCCTATTTTCCATCCTCCAAATGGGTCACTCCATATTAGGGAAAATTATTTGACTAGTGTTGACTTCATCAAAATTACCACAAAATTATGCCAAGTCATAATCCATCATTGATTTGCCCTACAAAAAATAGCCAAGTGTGAAAACTTGCCAATTAGGTCATCACTAGGTGATCACTCCGAAAATGGGGACATTGCATCAAGGGATGTGACCTAGAAACTAGCCAATGAATATTTAGGTTTTGGAATCTCTCAATTAAAGGATAAAGTTGATCCCTTGATCAAAGAGTCCTTGTTTAAGACTGTTGTGAATCTCGAAGCTACAAGATCTCGCCACTTGTCAAGTAGAGTCGTATGGGATCTTGCTAGATGTCATTAGTGAATGACCTAGTTGTTTATCTATTAACAAGTGTCCATCTAGGAGTATTCCACGTATGCTTAGGCAAACCCTACCAATTGTCGTTTTTGTTTAATTGGAGGTTTGTGGATTGTAATTGCATGATCAAGGATTTAAGCTCGATCAAGCATGAATTGTTGATCTATGTCCAAGATAGATAGGTGGGATATTGCCATGTAGCCAAGTGGGCTAGTGAGTTTGAAAGTCTTTTGTTTGGGTTTTTGGAGATTGCTTTTGGACTGTACTAAGCAAACTCTCGATTGCCCATCAACCGTTGATTTGTCTGTTAGTCTTGTTCAAAATCAACCCACGTGTCATCAGTGGTCCCCACCATCCCAAGTCTTCATTTGTTTGGATGTTCCGAGTTAGTAAGTAGTGTTTGAAGCTTTTAAAGGCAATCAAGTGCTGATCGTTGATCCTTGCAAATTTAAGTGGCCGTGATCATGCAATGTGGATGTGGTGTGTCTAGAGTTGTGTTTAAAGTCTTTGATCAAGGATTTGGGATTCGGTGGAGGATTTCTCTCTTGGATCTTTGAATGACCACCAATCATTGATCAATTCAGACATCCAGCGAGATTTCTCCACGTGTTCCTATTTCATATGCCTTGATCTATTGATCATGGATAGCAGCAGCAGATGCCCAGAGCTAAACCCAAATGCATGATGACCATTGGATGCAGCCCCGATAAGTGGACAACATGAATTGAAGATCAGACAATTGGACTTAGCTGATGCTGATTGATTTTGGAGTGTTGTGAGTTGATTTTAGTAATATCTATATTAACGTATTATAAGCAAATTATTAAGGAGGTAATTGGTATTAAATGGGTAATAAAGAATAGGACATTAGAATGAGCATTTGCATGCAATTAAATATATAAGCTATTTAAAAAAATGGCTGGTAAATTTCTGAAATTGTTTGTGTTTTGGCTAAAGCGGTGGATGCCACATTGGTATTGATGCAATTGATATACAAACATTTATCTATTTTTTACTAGATCATTGTTCTGGTCTTGTCAGAATGGGCTTGCTTCTGTGTAGCTCTTTCAAATTGAATCAATAATAAATTTCTAAAAGATCTGTAGCAATAGGATCTTTTTAACTATCACATTCTGATATTGGCCTTTTAATGTCACTATTTAACATTCAATACGTCCTATCATATTCCTATATGCTTCCTTGGTGAAAAAAAAAAGTTCCTGCAAATAAATTGCAAAAGTGTATCATGAGAAGCATCGAATTTCCTTAAGAAGACAACTTACTGGTTTGTAGTATGTACTTCTGAGCAACTACATTTTCTAACAATTTCTCTTGTTTTCTTTATTTTATGTCTTGAACCTGGCAACTCAGGATACGCCTTGTGCACTTTGATTTTACTTTATCTATTAAAAGCATCATTACCTCTTCTTAGCATGTCAATCTTAAGTTGGGAAGAAGCAAATTAAAGTGAGGCTGAATTTGTTTGCATGTTTTTTTAACTTCTCTCTTATGAGATCAAGTAGAAATAATTTTCAATGATTGTAATTTATAGCATGGAAAGTCTGGATGGTGGTTTATTCTTTACAGGAAGGTAGCTACCCTGGTACTGGAAAAATGGAGGAAGTTGGAAAGGGATCTGGTGAAGGGACAACTTTAAACTTTCCTTTGCCTGGAGGTGCTGGTGATCAAACTATATCGGCTGTTTTTAATGAAGTCATTGTACCGGCTGCTCAGAGATTCAAACCAGATATAATTCTGGTTTCTGCTGGGTGAGTACTTATTTATTGATTGTTTTAGTTACTTGGGTTGAAAATATGCCATCTCTTATGTGATACTGTGCATTCAAAGTTGGAGATTGAAGGAGTAAAAAAACTTGATATCTTTTGGGCTATATTAGCTTTTGAGTTGATTGCTGTAATTGTACCTGAAAAAGTTGTGCAGTTAGCCTTGCCCATCTTGGCATTGGTGCTTTGAGCAAGAAAGCATATTTTCTTATCTCTTAATTAAAAATATATTGTCTAACAAGAAATGGACCTTCTGACATTCAAATCAATCACATCAGACCTTACACTAAAGATGGCTGTCAATTTTCTTGAAAGACGTGGTCCATGGACAGGCTTCTAGTGATTATTGGATTTTTTTAATGGCATTTCTAGTGTGAAGATACTTTGTTGAGGTTTATATAGGTTTGTCTTATATTTTATATCAATGTTATCAAAACATGAATATATAATACACAAGGATCCCAAAAAGATAAATTGGGAAAAAACCAGAAAAGAAATGGTAAATCTTTTGGGAAACAGTCTATGATATTTTTACAAAAGCAATTGTGAACAAAATCAGGAGAATTAAGCATCTCAAGCAGTGGGAACATATCAATCTATTAACTTATTCATTTGTAGTAGGCCCCTCGACACATACCCATTAATTGTCTATATATGATGAAAACCTAACATGTTTTTACCATCATCATCCATATGTATTTACATATATTTTTCTTTTTTTAATCTTTGTACAAAACCTAGTATAATTTCTTGCATTTCTCCATGTAATAGAACATGACCATATTTGACATTTAAACCTTTTTGCCTCTAAAAGTTGGTCCCCCTTTAGGTATTTCTTAAAAACAAAATGTTTTTTATTGAATAGTCAATTGAGAGACATGTTTAGATGTTAAAGCATTTTACATTTTTTGAAGATTTTTATTGGGGCAATCTAGGGGTTTAAGTTCCTATGGAAACAAAATAGTCATGTTCCAATTTAGTTGTTTACACAAAAAATATCATTTGTGCCTCACACCAAGCAATTTTTTTGATATAAAAGTAAATATGTTACTAAGAGAAATATTAGAAAAACCCCAGTATGTCATGTGGGAAAAATATTTGGGTAGATTACATAAGTTCTAGACAACTGAGTGGATAAAACCAGGGGTACACAGGGACGCGTCCTCCGCCCTCCTAGCCACGTCCTCGTCCTCGATGGCGTTTCCGGGATGGGGGGACAACATGGGACGTCCCCTTGGCATCCCCTGAAAATTAAAAAAAAGAGACGTTTCCGCCCGCGTCCCTAAATTCGAGGACAACAAAAAATTGAATGGGGACGCCTGGCCGTCCCGGGGACAGCTAGGCATCCCCGATGGTAATGATTTAAAAAATGACACAGAAAAATTAAAAAAATCTTAAACGCTGATTATTATAATTATTTAATATGGGCGTGGGGTCCCACAAGTCCTAACAATATTCCTCAAAACAAACCTCCAAACGAAGCTGAAAATCTGCAATTCCAATCTGCTTATGGATCTCTTTTGGTGGCGGCTAGGTTATGATCTTCAATTGCTTTACAAACATGAACTCGCCTTCGTTGGAGATGGCGCTCACCCTAGGGTAAAACCCTAGCAGAAATCTCATTGAAATATGATCACCAATCCCTCAAATCACTTGATGCACACCTTTAATTAAATTCCTTCAATACCAAAATGGTATTTGGACACAAATCTCCACAAATTTTGGTACAAATCTTCCTTCAAAGCCAAACTACAAAACATATCTTCTACCTTTGGGAGTTGTACATGTAAAAATCCTTCAGGCTGGCAGATCAACGTTTTGATACCACTGTAATATCCCCAATGGGATCTGCCCTAAAATTTCTGATTTCTGCCCTAGATTTCTGATTTATCTTTCTACTCTTTTCTGATTTAGTGTTCTACTCAAACCTTAGGACTGAATTCTGATTTTTATTTTCAGAATGATAAACACTTATGGGCAGCCAATAAACATATACCAAACATCCATAAAAATATGCCAAACATATAGATATCATCAACTATAATAGCAACCATGAAACTCAACCATCCAAGAGTCAAACATAGGTCCAATAGATCTGATTTCTGATTAAAGAAGTCTACTGCTACAATACTGGATATTCTGCACTGATTTTACAATGAATTCATGGGCTCAAATATGCCAAACATATTGCCAGATTTCTGCTCTATACATCAGATCTAAAACTAGGATTATACATACCAAAAATATGCAAATTAGTCTTCAAACATCGAACCCTAGATGGGTGAATTCTTCCTTGGCAAGCGCTTAGGGTTTGCTGCTCCAAAAATGCAAAATCGCCTTCCAAGAATGGGCGCTCAAGTCTGCTCTAAAGTGGCGCTCCGAATTAGGGCAAAACCCTAATGCAATATGCACACAAAATGCCACAAAGAAGTGCTGCTCCAAATCTGATCTTCAAATCTGAATATGCAATAATGCTCCAAACCTCCAAATGTCTCCAATGAAGTGCAAATAGAACTCCGTTATGAATCCTCAACAAGATGAGCTAGGTTTTCGTCCAACTCACCGTAACTCGCAAGGGTTTTTGTCCTTGGAATAAAGCCCAACCAAAGTTGCAGCCACGAGATAAAATCTCAAGAAGAAAATATGATATGAATGGATGATAAAATGACCTCCAAAGACCTTATATTTATAGCCAATTCTTCTCACACTCAAATTTGGCCGACCTCCTCTAGATTATTTTATTTTATTTGTTTTTTTCCTCTTCCTTCGGGCCGACCTCATGCTAGGCATGCTAGGCACCCACAAACACAAATAAAATATTTTATTTTATTTTTTATTCCTTTCTCCAAGTGGGACGAACCACTTTTGGCATTTAATATTTCATATTTGGACCTCTCACTAGGTCGTCCACCTCCAAGGAATTTTATTTTGATTTATTTTATTTTTCCTTGGCATTACAAAACATCCAAAGGCATTTCCATCATTTTTTCTCCTTCCTTTTATTTCTCTCCTTGGTCGCTCATCTCTAGGGAAAATTATTTTATTTATTTTGAATTCATCAATAAGCTCTCAAAAATATACAAAGTCATCTCTCATCATCAATTTCCCCTAATAAATTGATTAAATATAATATTTAATCAATTAGGTAATTCCCTTAGCCCTCCGGATTAGCCTACGGAAATGAGATAGGCTAACCGACTCCATTAGGTGATCACTCAGAAAATGGGGACATTACATCTAAAAACAATAAACAGAAGTGAGAATGAAAATAGCATGATTGCAAACAAAAAGAGGCCATTGACTAGTGAATTGAACCTAAAAATCCCCATGAAAATTAGTGAGGCATCCAAAATCAAAATGGGAAAGCTTGTGTTCCACAAGAAGCTTGAACAAGAATGAGAGGCAAAAAATGCCACAGGCTTGGAATAAAAGCAAAAATAGAAGCGGAAGGACATCATTTAATGCCACCCATATCTGCATTCAACCATATCTGCATTGAATGCAGAGGTGGAGTGCCATGATTCCACATTTACCCAAATTATTGCCACTTTTTTCATAGCTTTCAAATGTTTATAATTGAAATTTTATAACTAGTTAAAGTGTAATGAACTTTAAATCAAGTTAACTTGGGTATAACTTCGGATACCCATTGTACGGCCAAACTAAACGAAATTTTCTTGCTATACAATTTGTCAATAATTCTAGGAAACTCAAGTGATATTAAGTGTCCTAAGGCCCTAAACTACCCATGCATAATCACTTTGTAAGAACCCCTAATAGTTTTGATCTGATTTTTAGCTTGTCGAATGATGAAGCTTGTCAATTTTATTGAAATGATGATGGTTGATTACAAAAGTCAAGGTCTGATTTCAATTTCAGACTTACAAATGCATAGAATGATGATCAAAATGTGATCCAAACCCTCAAACAATGATGCAATGTTGTCCTCCTTTGCTGGCCGCCTTAGGTATGATGATTCCTTGTGAAAAAATGAAGACAAATCCAACAAAATGTGACTGATATGAAACCTGCAGCTGCTGCTATGAAATCTGAACACAAACCCTAGCCAATGCAAGCCCAAAAACTCCTCAAATGCTAAGTGGCTATACCCAAGAATGAGGCGATAGAGTATGGAATGATTGTATGGCCTTGTAGCTTCAATATTTGATGATGAAACCCTCCGATCTATGACTGATACAAAATTGCAGAGATCTGATATAAAAATCAGAATGTCAAAATGTGTTGCCAATCCACAAAAACACCTCCAAATGATGCTCGCTCCACCTACAAACCCTTATTCAACCTTTATTGATGAAAATGTGATCAAATATCACTCAGATCTGAATTACTTTGCCTTCAACCTACATAATGTCTTCAAACCCTCGCTGATCATACATTCTTATTTGAAACCCTAGTTGTTTGAAGCTTCATCTCCATGAAATACCTGCAAATAAGCTCAATAATGGATCCTAGGTGAATCCATCTCTCAAAGTGGGATGGGTTTTCGTCCAAACCACTAATATCCAAGGGTTTTCGTCCTTAGATAACGCTGAAACAAAGTTGCAGCCAAGAGAAACTCTCCAAGAAGTAAAAATGCCAAATGCTCAATTTGATGAAAATGACCTCAATTCACCTCTTTTTATTTTTCTCAACTTGGGCGCCCAAATAAAACATATTTTTATGATGTTTGGAGTCCATTGCCATAATAAAATATTTTTATTTAATTTTCTTTTTAATTCCACAATTCTTCTTCCACTCAAATTTGGCTGACCTCTAGATTATTTTATTTTATTTGTTTTTTCCCTCTTCCTTAGGGCCGACCTCATGCTAGGCGCCCAAAAACACAAATAAAATATTTTATTTTATTTTTTATTCCTTTCTCCAAGTGGGACGAACCACTTTTGGCATTTAATATTTCATATTTGGACCTCTCACTAGGTCGTCCACCTCCAAAGAATTTTGTTTTGATTTATTTTATTTTTCCTTGGCATTACAAAATATCCAAAGGCATTTCCATGCTTTTTTCTCCTTCCTTTTATTTCTCTCCTTGGTCGCTCATCTCTAGGGAAAATTATTTTATTTATTTTGAATTCACCAATAAGCTCTCAAAAATATACAAAGTCATCTCTCATCATCAATTTGCCCTAATAAATTGATTAAATATAATATTTAATCAATTAGGTCATTCCCTTAGCCCTTTGGCTTAGCCTACGGAAATGAGATATGCTAACCGACTCCATTAGGTGATCACTCAAAAAATGGGGCCATTACATCTAAAAACAATAAACAGAAGTGAGAATGAAAATAGCATGATTGCAAACAAAAAGAGGCCATTTACTAGTGAACTGGACCTAAAAATCTCCATGAAAATTAGTGAGGCATCCAAAATCAAAATGGGAAAGCTTGTGTTCCACAAGAAGCTTGAACAAGAATGAGGGGCAAAAAATGCCATAGGCTTGGCATAAAAGCAAAAATAGAAGTGGAAGGACATCATTTAATGCCAACCATATCTACATTCAACCATATCTGCATTGAATGCAGAGGTGGAGTGCCATGATTCCACATTCACTCAAATTATTGCCACTTTTTTCATAGCTTTCAAATGTTAATAATTGAAATTTTATAACTAGTTAAAGTGTAATGAACTTTAAATCAAGTTAACTTGGGTATAACTTCAGATACTCATTGCAGGCCCAAACTAAACAAAATTTTCTTGCTATACAATTTGTCAATAATTCTAGGAAACACAAGTGATATTGAGTGTCCTAAGGCCCTAAACTACCCATTGTTGACAATATGCATAATCACTTTGTAAGAACCCCTAATAGTTCTGATCTGATTTTTAGCTCGTCGAATGATGAAGCTTGTCAATTTTATTGAAATGATGATGGCTGATTACAACAGTCAAGGTCTGATTTCAATTTCAGACTTACAAATGCATACAATGATGATCAAAATGTGATCCAAACCCTCAAACAATGATGCAATGTTGTCCTCCTTTGCTGGATGCCTTAGGTATGATGATTCCTTGTGAAGAAATGAAGACAAATCCAACAAAATGTGACTGATATGAAACCTATAGCTACTGTTATGAAATCTGAACACAAACCCTAGCCAATGCAAGCCCAAAAACTCCTCAAATGCAAAGCAGCTATGCCCAAGAATGAGGCAATTAGAGTATGGAATGATTGTATGGCCTTGTAGCTTCAATATTTGATGATCAAACCGGATCTATGACCGATATAAAATTGCAGAGGTCTGATATAAAATCAGAATGTCAAAATGTGTTGCCAATCCACAAAAACACCTCCAAATGATGCTCGCTCCACCTACAAACCCTTATTCAGCCTTTATTGATGAAAATGTGATCAAATATCACTCAGATCTGAATTACTTTGCCTTCAACCTGCATAATGTCTTCAAATCCAAATTGATCATACATTCTTTTTTGAAACCCTAGCTGTCTGAAGTTTCATCTCCCAAACCACTAATATCCAAGGGTTTTTGTCCTTAGATAACATTGAAACAAAGTTGCAGCCAAGAGAAACTCTCCAAGAAGTAAAAATGTCAAATGTTCACTTGATGAAAATGACCTCAATTCACCTCTTTTTATTTTTCTCAACTTGGGCGCCCAAATAAAACATATTTTTAAGATGTTTGGAGTCCACCGCCATAATAAAATATTTTTATTTAAATTTCTCTTTAATTCCACAACTTGGACGGCCTCTTGGAGAGATAAAATATTAATATTTTATTTTCTTTTACCTTTTTGGATTGGGCGGCCACTTGTGGGGAAATAATATAATATTTTAATTAATAAAAATATTATATTTTTGCCTTTTATTTTATTTTCCATTTTTTTCCATATTTTCCCATATTTTCTAATTTTCTTTTTCCTCCAATTGGGTCGCTTTTCTCCTTGGCTAATTTTTAAATCAATTTTGATTTTTCCATAATTACTACAAAAATACCAAAAGTCAATTGCCAACTTTGTTTTATCAATAAAAAATAGTTGAGCCAATAGAAAACCAACTTTCCAAATTCCAAGGGTATAACAGTATTCCCTTTTCCAAGCCAGCTCAAAACAGGGACATTACACACTTACACCTTCATTGATTAGGTTGTTATATAGACCATATAAGAATTGAGGTGTCATACATCATATATACTCTCAACCTTCATGATAATTGCTAAGCACAAAATGTGAATTGCAATAAAACTTCATAGCCATGCAAAATTGAGACAGAAACTAGGCCCCAAAACTCTCAACCATACGATAATGTGGGTGTGGAATAGTAAGAAATTTTGACAAATTTGATCTCTGTCTTGAAAGTTGAGATGAATCTGTAATATCGCAAAATGGGATATTTTGAACAATTTTGAATTTACGGACTTTCCAAAATATCTAACTTTAGATTTCTACTCAAACCCTAATTTCTGAAATTTTCAACTTAAAAATCAGACTTCAACAAACACATAGGGCAGCCCATAAAACATAGCAAATCACCATAATTTCATCATAAACAAGAATATCAACCATATGCTCGCATTTCACAATCAAATGAGCCACAAATCCAATCCAAGTATCCAACATAAATGACTGAAATTAATTTTAGAAGTCTACTGTTACAAAAAATGAATATTACAAGTCTTCAAATACATCCAAAACATAGGGCAAACATGATAAACATGCCCAGCAAAGTTCTGCCCTAACCCTACGGGTTGTACATACCAAAAATATAGCAAAATAACCTTCCAAAATGATAGGAAGTGATCTCCAAGGCTGCTTCTCCAATTAGGGCATCAAACCCTAAGTCTTCAACTATCAAATGCCATGAAAATCCACTCCAAAATGGTGCCCTCAGGTCTGCTCTGCTGCTGCTCCAAACTTCTTTTCTTCTCTAACCCTAATCAGCAAATACAAGCTCCAAAATTGCTACCAAACCAAAGCGCTCTCCTCCAATGAAGGGCACTCCAAACCTAGGGCAAACTCCTTCACCAATGATGATCATTCCATGCCAAAGAAGCCTTAAAGATGATCTCCAACTCTGATTTATAATTCTGTTCTTCTTCTCAACAAAATAACAATGAAGTGCAAGTGAACTCCCGTCACAGAATCCTCCACAAGAAAGAGCTAGGGTTTTGTCCAACTTCTCCTAAGAACTTAAGGTTTTCGTCTCAAGCTTTTCTCCAAGAGATAAACTCCAAAAGATGAATGAATGTGTAAATGAATGATGATCCAAAAGCCACAAAATCATCTTATCTGTATACACATTTTTGCCTCTTTCAATTCTGGCCGACCTAGGAAGAATATTATTTATTTTTATAATTCACCTTCCCCTCCAAGAGGGCCGACCCAGCTCAAACTCCACTTAGACGCTTTAATTCAAATTAAAGATTTGAATTAGCTTATCCACCATGAGGGCCTACCAAGGACATGCAACAATATCTATTTTATTCTCATTTTGTTCACCTCTCAGTCATCAAATGATTCGCTCCATTACTTGGCAAATTATTCAATCACCCTTGATCTCTCCATAATTACCACAAAAATACTTCCAGTCATATCCAAGCAAAAATAGTAGATATACAATCTAACCACTCAGAGTGTTTCCTAGCTTCTTCGACCTAGTGTACGGAAGCAAGATAGGCTAGCCGGCACATGATGGATGATCACTCGGAAAAAGGGGACATTACAGAATCACTTTCTATTCATAGTGTTTAGGGCAGGATATCTATAATTTAGTAGTGCATTAGAAAATACAATCTGGGAGAAAGAATTGCCATTGAAGAGAATCCTCAAGTAAGCATGAGTAGAGGTCGTTGGGATGGGCAGAGATCTTCCTTGTTTTTCAGTTGTAATTATCTCTCTTTTATGTGACGTAATATGCATTCTTTAAAAAATGTATACAAAGAGACCACCTCAATTTTCTCTTGTATATGTCAAATTACATGCAAGCGGTTCTCTTTTATATGTTGAATCCCGTGATTGCTTCCATCAAGATTTTATGGTCCATACCAAGATTGTAAAGTACTTTCAAATTGCATGCACTTTAGACTTAACCCAACAAAGGATTGCCTATGATGAATTGGATGTGTTATTCTAGAACTTAGGCTTATATTGTCCAGTACAGAGTGTACTACTAGGGCTTTCTTTTTTATTAAGCAAGAGCTGATATATTAATGAAGGAAAATATTACAGGACACTCCTCATGTGGGCTGACTTGTAAAGAAAAAACAGATGGAAATAATACACTGATGCAGAAAGCAAGAAAAAGAACAAACCTATTTAATCTGCACTAAGCATATGAGATCCATTTTCATGGAGTCAAGAGACTTTGTATAGAATGTGAAACAAAACAATAAAGAAAGCCAAAAGCCATGCCGCTTGGGTTGACATGTTAGGGTCCTATAGCAGTATTTTAGAGGGCTGTTTATCCCCCATAATTGCTGCAATGGTTTGACAAAGAGGCTTGTACATGTTCGGTGGAGTTGCTAGGGCTTTTTCTTGAGCTGGCTTGAGCCTGAACTACTAGTGCTTGTTGTTGGAGGCATGCCAGTTTTTGAGCACAAAGGAACCCTTGATATGTGTGCCAAATCCTTAACAAAAATACTGAATAACTAACTAGATTGAACAACTTAGCCATTAAAAAGGTAAAGATTGTTTTTAAGGTCACAGCCAAGTGGGATGACAGTTTGGCGTATTGTTCAAATTTTGCACCCTTAGTTTTTGACCTGATGAGCATGTTGAGGAGTAAACTGAACCTTGCCCATCCACCTATGCCCAGAATATGCATATTGCAAAATTCAACATCCTTCTCTGCCAATATCGAGGGCTATGTTTGAGAGATCGTAGGCCATATCATTATTGAGGGCTATGTTTGAGAGATCGTAGGCCATATCATTATTGAGGGCTATGTTTGAGAGATCGAAGGCTATATCATTCATAAATACTGTTATTGCAATAGATGATATGATAAAACTACAAACATGTTGAAATAATTTTTCAGACCTTAAAAAGTTATTTCCAGAGTTTTTATTAAGGCAACAACATTTTCATGATCAAGTTCAGAGTTTTAGTTTTTCTTTGTATAGATCTACCTCTTTTCATTTATTACAACAACGAAAAGATAGAATTGACTCAAACATGCCTATGTTTTAACCTATAGAATAGTTTCTCTAATTGATACTCTCTCTTTCTCCATTCAAGGTTATAATGGTCTTCTCTTATACTTGTCTATTTTTGCACCTTGCAGATATGATGCACATGTTTTGGATCCTTTGGGTGGTTTTCAATTTACAACTGGCACCTACTATAAGCTTGCTTTATTCATTAAGCAATTAGCACAAGAACTTTGTGGAGGACGATGTGTTTTTTTTCTTGAGGGTGGTTACAACTTGAAATCACTTTCATATTCAGTAGCTGACACCTTTAAAGCATTTCTTGGGAAAGCTAGTATTGCATCCAAAATTGACAATCCAGCAATATTATACGACGAACCGATACTTCTGGTAGATAAAGCAATTGCTAAAATCAAGGCCATCCATGCATTGTAAAATATGTGAATGCAAATGTAGCAACAGTAACTGCTTCCAATTTGCAAATCCTTTTGATGCAGTTATTTAACTTAGGGCCTCTGTGGGGTGACCCAACCCAATTATTGGATAATCGCCCACTATATGGGAACCTAGGAAGAGATAGCTCACTACCCACTATGGGTAGGTAGTAATAGCCCACTAGGTAATAACCCAATGTATTGGTTTACACATCTAGAACACCTTCAAAGTAGACTTCTTAATGTGTTTACATATTATGTGTTTACCATGTCCTTGTATTTATTAAACCTTGCAGTACTAGAATATGATACAAAATTAATAGATAAAATGAGAAGGCGTTCTTTTAATGAACAACTTAGTCATTTCTAATATTAGAAAGCAGTATTTCCAATTAGAAAGCAGTGTTCACCTCTGTAAGTCAAGCTAGTGGATGCAAACTTGACAAGCAGTCTATAATTTGTATAACTGTACAGACTTCAACTTAGTTTAGTTGCTTGGAACATTTACATCTGGGTAACTTCACTTCCCAGTACATTCACAAGAAGATAGGTTCTGCAAATTAGGTTAACTGATTTCTATCAAAGAATCCAACCTGATTAGATTCTGGGTTTCTGGAGGTAGGCATACAATATTGATTTTCATGAATTATGACAGGTCATTCTCAGACAATGCATGAAGTATTTGGGAAAGCAGACAGGAACGAGTCTCATTCTATAAGCCCATGCTCCATTTCCATAGGATCTTTGACACCTTGGAACATCCATGGGAACACATTGAGGTTCAAACTTACAGCAAGGCATGGATTGAATCTTGTCTCTATATAATTCCATGGGGTACTTGGAGGTAAGGGTCAAGTCGAACCATTTTACTCTCATGTTCTCTACAAACTCTGCTCTAATATTTACCCTAACATTTATCATCCCCAAAGAAGAGGAGGGTAACTGTGATGTTCTTTAGTGGTTAAACTGAAAATTATATTCCAACTTAGCTAAGAATTCTTGCAACCAATTAGCGCACTCAAATGAAATTGAACAAGTACACAAATATTCTATGAAACCCAACTTCAATTAGCTTTATTCCCTTGATGAAATGATGCAATTACAAATAATAGTTCACTGTCCACTGTGACAGTCTCATACAGAAATAAAATCAGTCCTCTTATCTTATTACAAATAGGTTCCAATGATAACCCAATGATGAAGACTTATTGCCAAGTTGTTGCTGAATGTTTTCAGCTCTTTGATGACCCTTGAAACACCTCCGAAGGGCCCTAAAATAGGACTGTGGGACTGTCGCAACAGTCTGATATAGAGCAGTCAATGAGAAGGTCTTCTGAAGTAGCAATCAGCAAGTAGTATATGAAAAGAACCTTCTTCCAACCTTGAGCTAATAACATGAACAAGGATCTCCAATGGTGTTAACCTCTTAATGATTTCAATGATGATCAGCTCTTCCCAAACCTGCAATACACTCAATACCTGCAAATTGAATAGCAATGGTGATATTAGAAGCAATAACACCTCAAAAGGGCATAGGGGGTCATCACCCTATGTGCAAGGGCACATCTCCTTGCAAATGAGTATGAAAATCAGAATTTTCAGACTTAAAAGGAATAAGCAAACATACCAAATCAGTCATATCTTCAAATGTCAAGAGCTCCACTATTTATCCTTGGCTTTCATGGTGCATTGGTGGGAGCGATTCCTCATGGCAGCGTCACTTTCTTGGGCGAATTTGGAATTTGAATTCCTCCAATGAAATGCCAATTACATTATTCATTTAAAAACTTGCAAAGCAATTTTAAATGAAAACAACTCGTAAATCGATCCTCAAGGCAATTTGGACCTCCCTCTCTATGAAATCGTTATCTAGCATAGGCGAATGTGACTAGAACGATTTCCCTTTCTTCTATCATCTCCTTGGCTGAATATCCCCATCCTGGCCGAATAGCTATACATTGATTCTTGAGTGCATTGTTCATTGTATCATGTCTTGGAATAGAGTTATGGTTTCTCCTTGATGAATGCTCCTTCAATCCACATTGAGCCTTGGTATAAGCTATGACCGAATGGCCTAGGCGAATGTATTGATCCTCAATATGGGCGAATGGTGTAATGCAACGAATTTCCTTGGAGTTGGCGAATTTCCCTTGCTTCATTCCTGTTCCATTGCTTTGGCCGAACCTTCACTTGAGCGAGCCCTCTTTGCATAGGCGGACCCATTTCTTCTTGGCAAATGTATCATGCTTGGCCGTACCTCCCTCATAGGCGAATGCATTTGAAAGCCCCATGAGATTATTGTCTTTGGTGAATGTGTCCTTCCTTGGCCGTTGAAAACATCTCTCTATGCAATTGAACCTTCCTTAGTGCTATTCGCATCCCTTAGCTGATCCTATGCAAACCCCTTTGGCGAATGGCATTGGGTGAAGTCCCTTATCATTGGTGCATGGTCCCATTAACTCCTCCAAAGCTAAGACGATGGCTTATGATGATGGAATGGCACATGACCCTATATATTTTCCTTCTTCCTCAACCGTTGGCATGTTCCAATTTGAATTTGAATCGCCTTTTATTTAAATTTGAATTCCCTCCTTGTGCAAACGTTGGGCTTCTCTATGATGACCGCTTGCTCCTTCGAAGGATCATTTGAATGAACACCTTTTAGCTTGGACCTATTTCTTCAACACACTCAACACATATTGTCAATAGGTCCTATCTAATAAATAGATTATGGAAATGTAATTAAAGATTTCATTTCCTTTTTACAAATTGGCCTTATGAAACACTTATTAACTTTGGCCCCACAATTATAGGTCCTACCCCCCTAAATATGTCAAATTGCAATAAGAATTGCAATTCCATTATGATGAAGCTCTTATGACTTTGGCTATCATGAAAAATACCATGAGTATAATTCCACCAAATCATCTTCATTCCCTTGCCATGTGTTTTAGCCTACGGGAATGATGAATAGGCT
This sequence comes from Cunninghamia lanceolata, assembly GCA_027924645.1. Taxonomy (NCBI): domain Eukaryota; kingdom Viridiplantae; phylum Streptophyta; class Pinopsida; order Cupressales; family Cupressaceae; genus Cunninghamia; species Cunninghamia lanceolata. The sequence goes on along the minus strand of BSBN01001787.1, from coordinate 52,300 downwards.
AAACACTTGTGTTGTTTAGTGATCACTCTGGAAGTGGGGACATGACAGTCCTCCCTTCCCGTGATTGCTTGTCCTCAAGCAATCGATCATCATTGTGCCTCCACCTGTGAATGATCTTGTGGCTCTTTCCTCTGTCAAATGATGAAATGAACATATCCTGGTACGAATTCCATTGATGATCCCAAAGCCAAATTTCAAACCATGATTTCTCCAAACTGAAAATGCAAAATGATGCCATGAATTCATCATATGTGCTGAGTGTAGCCCTGAATGTGGATGCAACTTTCCAAACAATCTCCCTGTTTGAATTCAGACCAGCAACATCCAAACTGAAAATATCACTGAGAATGTGGTAAAGAGTGCCACTAAAAGTGATTGAAGGTGGAAGGCAAGTATTAGGATCTTTCTTCACAGAGATAGTCCACTTTCCTTTATTGAAAAGTACCTTCAACCCTGCTGTATTGAAACTGAAATTACCAATGTTCAGCCTGAGAATGTTACTTTCATTCCATGAAACCATCAAGTATATCTCCTCAAGAATATGAATTGGCTGATCAAGAGGAATCCAAGTACTTCCCCAAGCTGATTGGCCTTCAAAAATGCCTTCATGTGTGCCTCCATGGTGATCAATACACTTTGCTTGATCATTTGCTCATCTCCAAGATTCTGATATGGGAAATCAGAATGAGTAATACCCTGTTTTTCCACAAAAATACCATCTCCACAAGTCCAATCTTTCATGCCAATATTAGTAGAACATATAGAACTCTCTTTCATGAGGGTTAACAAGTACATACCAATGTTCAGCCTGAGAATGTTACTTTCATTCCATGAAACCATCAAGTATATCTCCTCAAGAATATGAATTGGCTGGTCAAGAGGAATCCAAGTACTTCCCCAAGCTGATTGGCCTTCAAAAATGCCTTCATGTGTGCCTCCACGGTGATCAGTACACTTTGCTTGCATCATTTGCTCATCTCCAAGATTCTGATATGGGAAATCAGAATGAGTAATACCCTGTTTTTCCACAAAAATACCATCTCCAGGAGTCCAATTTTTCATGCCAATATTAGTAGAACATATAGAACTCTCTTTCATGAGGGTTAACAAGTACATATCATCAAAATTCAAGGACAATTTGCTGCTGTTCTTTGACCAACCAGAATACCACCCAATATGAAAAATGAGACACTTACCCTCAATCGTGTCTTCATGATGATTGTCAATGAGTTCCATTGGTTCCCCCATCTTGTCCATGATGCTTTGCAAAGGAAATGGCCAGTGCATACTTGCAATCTTATCATGATCCATCAAATCAAACAAATGATCATCTTCATAAGAAATGTACTCACCAATCAAGGCATTAGGCTTGTGAATTTCATCCTTGCATGGTAGGACCAATCCATGGGTACCATCATCCATTAATCCCACTTCATGAACTTGCCTTGGATGTTCTACCGGAAGTGAATCACAAATGATGTTCCACACTTGTTGCTTGAGCTTGGATTCGGGAACAAAAAATATCTTACCCATGTAGTAAATGACCTCATCCATTACCTTGTATCTATCATCTTCAATGATGCCATCCATAATCTTGCATGCAAATGGAGACTTGTAATACTCAACTAAAAGTTGTAGTTTCCAATCAAAAGAAATCTCCTCCAATAGATTAGGCCTCCTAGCAAGTGTGTCTTCAACAATGCTCTCATGCTCCTTGGCTATCTCATCATAAAAAATAACCTTCATACTCTTGGCTGAAACGACCTTTGGAGAATTCTCTGTGATGGCTTTCAACACTATTTTCTTTCCTTCATGCATGAATTCGATCTCCATCTTTTTCACATCATGGATGTACCTGCTAATAGAATTCAACCATTGCATTCCCAAAACAACATCAATACCCGATAACCCTACCATGTAGAAGTCTTCGATCAAAGTGTAGTCTCCCATCTGGATGCTAAGCTGTGAAATCTTCTTTTGGCAATTCATAGTGAACCCATCTGCTACAACTACTGTGAACCCTTCAAAGTCTTCAAGTGTCAAACCTCGCCTCATTGCCAGTCGTTCGTCAATGAAGTTATGTGTAGCTCCACTATCCAGCAAGCATTCAACTCTTTGACCATTAAGAACTCCTTTGATCCTAAATGCATGATATTTAGGAACTCCTGACATGGTAGCTATGGTCACTGGATTAGCAAGGTCATCACTTGCTTCAAGCTCCTCATGTGTCGATTCATCATTATCCTCATCATCTGTGAGTACCTCAATGAGATATGCCTTGCCTTTGCCTTTGCACCTGTGCCCTGGTTCCCATGGTTGTTTGCAATCAAAGCATAACTTTTTTCTCCTTAGTTCATCACGCTCTGTGGAAGAAACAGTGGGTTTGGTTGGTTGGAACCATAGTTGGAAAACTCGGTTGGGCAAAAAACTCGGCAAGCCAATTTTTGGAGAGTCAAAAAAAACTCGGAGAAATCTCGGCAAAAACTCGGCAAATTAAAAAAATTGCTAAAATTTCATTAGAAACACATTTTTTTTGCAAAATTCAATGACAAGATGAATCTAATGAGTCCATAAATGAGTACAAAAGTGTTTTCTATTAAATTTGATTGACTTCAATGCAAATTGATTACAAAATCACATTCTCATGCGGAATCCTGATGGCTAAAAGCCTGATAGTTTGATACAAATTACAATAGATAGCTGAAAATGAAAATAGTAAAACTAGTCTAGAAGTAAATACTAAAAGTAAACACAACATATTACATCTTCCTCTTCCCTAATTTAGCCAAAGCTAGGGAAGAGGCAGATGCTCTAGTCCTACGAGTGCGCGGTGCCGGTGGCTCTGGCTCTGGCTCCTCATGCTCATGAATGTCCTCCAACCCTACATCTCCTGTTGCACCTAGATCCTCCATTGCCTGTCTCTCGAAATCAAGAATCTCGTATGCGGTAAACAATGGAGCCTGCTCATCCTGCCCTGTCCAATCACTATAAGGATCTATCTCATCCAAATCAATAGGATCAGTGATTTGTCCTCTACCTTTTTTGTGCACAATCGAAGGTTGTATTGCACAAAGACAAGGTCATTGAGGCGCTTTTGGGCTAGTTTGTTCTTCTTCTTCGTGTGAATGGCCTCAAACAAGGTCCAATTCCGCTCACAACTGGATGCACTACAAGGCTGGCATAGTATGCGGAGGGCAATTTTTTGGAGATGTGGGGTATTTCCACCCCAACTTTTCCACCAAGCCTCTACAAAAAAATATTGAAGAGTTAGAAAACAAAGTCAAGACTCAAAACACATTTTATCAAATTATAAATATAAGATATTAAGAATCAAGATGCATGTATGATGTGATAGTGAAATAAACTTAAAGACTCTGAATTTTATACCTGGTGTCTGAGTGGTTCTTCCTCGAATAGCTAGATCTGAAGAAAAGAGTTTACCCCTTGTTTCACTATAAAGATCCAACTCTTGGACAATGAGGTCTTTCACCTCAACCATGGGTTCCATCCTCTGAATGCATGTTGTGAGCCCCTCCATAACCTCTCCATTAGGATCGGAGAAGTTCTCTGAGAAGTGAAATTGAGGGTTGAGGAAGTACGCTGCAACATGGATGGGTTGGTGGAGTTGATTGTTCCACCTCCTATCAACAATCTCCCATATGGGATCAAATTTGAGGCTGTCCCCCATGTAATAATTTTTTATAGCCTCTTTGGCCCTATCCATGGCCTCATAAATATATCCCATTGGGTTTTGATCCCCATCTACCAAGCGAAGGACTCTAACCAAGGGCTCCGACACCTAAATTACAAATACAAAAAGATTAAAAATTAAAAATTACAAATTTATAATGAAAGACTTAAATTAAGAAATAAAATACTCAATTTGAATTTAAAATCAATGTTTTGAGGTTACCTTCACGATCTCTGTAGCTCTTTCCTCAAAGAGCTTATCAAACACTATGCTTGCAACTCTCTCTCCTTCAGGTTTTTTTTTATAAGATGATTCTAGCCATGCTGGACACACAAACATTTGTTTCAAAGCATTCAACGAACCAATAATGCTTTGCAATGTTAGGAAAACTGTTGCAAACCTTGTGGCACCCGATCTCACCAACTCTTTCCCTTTCGTATATTCCCTCATCAAATTAAGAACCCAAGGGTGATTGTAGATAAATTTTGTTATGCTCCTTGCATCATTTACAATTGGTGCCACCCAATCAAGTTTGCCTATGTCCTCCAAAAGAAGGTCAAGGCAATGTGCCGCACAAGGTGTCCACAAAAGTGTAGGATGTCTATCCTCAAGCAATCTCCTAGCTGCCACATATGCTGCTGCATTATCCGTGATGACTTGCACAAGATTATCTATCCCCACCTTCATGACAACTTCCTCCAACAATGTACACAATGTTTCTGCATTTTTTATTTTGTTGGAGGCATCCACTAATTTCAAAAACACAACTTGACCTTTTGAAGAAATCAAAAAATTAAGGATGGTGCGGTTTCTCCCATCCGTCCACCCATCGGAAAGAATGGTGCAGCCATGTTTCTTCTATTCTTTCTTTTGATCTTCAACTACTTGCACCGCCCTTTCCGTTGCAGAGCAACCTACAAAATTTTTTAAGTAAAAATTAAAATAAGTACAAAATTTTATTTTTTAAACAAAAAATAACTTAACATAAATTGACTAATCACATAAAATTTAAATGATAAACTTAGCATAAAATTTAAATTGACTACTGACTAATCACTAACCTCCCACTCAAGTCTTTGCGAGAAGGTGGCTTGTAGCCTTTTCCCGCAACTGTCAATGCAGTAACCAAATTGTGCCAATAGGGACTACTCACCACATTGAATGCAATGTTATTGAAATACCACAAGTCTGCACATGCCATGTCGGCATGTTTATGCACCTTCCTATTCCACCCTGTAGCCTCCAATGATGTCTGTGCTCCTGGTGTGTTTCTTGGCACAAAAAAACTGTGGTGAGCGTGAAGATGTAGACCCCGGCGGTGGCATTCTACTCGAAGTAGAGGAAATGGGGGGCTTAGGGGCCGATGTGCCACTAATGCGTGGACCACGAAGAGAGCCCACAATTTTAACATCAGCTCCACTCGTCTCCTCATCTGATTTAGACTCAAAGTCCACTTGCATTTGCTCATGACCATGTCCACCGGCACTAGCTATGCTTGCTGCCATGGCTGCCTTTGTCCTCTCCCTTTGTAATTTTCTTTCTTCGGCTGCTGCAAGTAAGGCAAACATCTCCCTTTTTATCTCTTCTGTGGTCTTAAGACAACCCTTGGAATCATGACAAGCAATGCCTGCAAGATGGTATTTGAGGCGATTTATGCCTCCATGTAATACCCTCGTACATTTCTCACAAACAACCGTTCCAGGATTCGGTCCTCTCACAGCATACTTCCATGTTGAGTCTCTAGCTCCTGGAGGACGAGTGCCTGGAACCCATGACGATGTCATGGGCATGGATGGGGTGGAGCCCGAGGCTGAACTTGAAGCCATTATAGTGCGAATTTAACCTACACATACAAAAAAAATGTACAACATATTAGGTTTTTAATAAAAAGAAATCTCTCTAAAATTGATTTAAATTGATACTCATACAAATGTGTTTCAAATTTCAATGATTAAATTAGTCAATAAATTAACTAATCTAAACAACAAAATAGATTTACAATAAAAAAATGAACCTAGGTTTAAAAATTTCAAAAAACAGCGAAAATCATGAAAAAAACCAGAAAAAATCCATAAAAAATAGTGAAGAATCTTGTTTTTTTGGAATCTAAATGCAAAAATGAAGCTTCTTTTTGCTCTATGAAGATTCTGTTTTCAATTTGGATTCAATATTTTGTAACAAGAACAAAAAAAAATGATTAAACAAAAAGAAAATGGAAAAACAAAAACTTACCTGGGATTCAAATTTGCCTTCAAAATCCGTAAAAAATGGCGTTTGAATCCGATCTTCTTGATGCCACAACGTTGCAAATGAACTATTTTTGCTGGGGGGGGGGGGGGGGGTTTGCTATGTAGAGCTCAAAAAATCTAAATTCTGATTATGAAAAACCTTTTCTGGCCGCAGAATTGACATATACCTCTGCCCGCAAGTCTTTTGCACGGACTCGGCGAAAACTCGGCCAAGACTCGGGAAAACTCGGCAGAAAGACTCTGCGAGTAAAAGTCAAAAATACTCGTTTGAAAAAAAACTCGGCGAGTTTTTGGCGAGTCTACCAACTATGGACTTGGAACGACCTCCTTTGATTGAAATGAGAGCCCTTATCAAAACTCTTCTTCTATGTAAATGTAGGTACAATAACCAGATCAAGTGCCAAATCGATAGCCTCTTCAAGTGTAGAAGGTTTGTGGACCTTCACCAATCGAATTCTATCATTGAGCCCTTCCACAAACAACATAGTAACCCTCTTATCTGTCATGTTAGGAACCATTACAGCTATCTTTTGGAACTCATTCACATATGCTTCAACTCTTCCACTCTACTTTAACTGTGCAAGCTCACTATAGTAAACTTCTACATCCTTTCGATCAAATCGAGCAATGAGGCTCCGAACAAACTCATCATATGAATCAATCTTGTTATGATGTTGAGACACAAGTCCATGGTGCCACCACTCGTATGCCAATCCCTCCAAATGCATAGTAGCAAAGTGTATAGCCTTCTTCTCACTCATGGGCTTGAGTGTGAAAAAGGTGTCCAACTTGTTGACCCATGCTCTAGCACTCATCTTTCCACTCCCATCAAACATAGGAATAGGCACCTTGTTCAAAGCATCTTGATATTCTTTGGGTTGAGTTGGTGTAGTCCTTCTAGGCCTTGGTTGGTAGCCTCTCCTTCTTTGCCTTTGTTCTTCATGGCTCACAAAGTTGTTGAAAGTGATCCTATCACGAACATGATCTGGCAAAGAATCATATTTGTTGAGTAGTGTCTCAAGATCATCATCTTCTTACTCTGCTTCATTTTCCCATTCTTCTTCATCATGTGGATCTTCTTCCCTAGGAAGGAATGTTGGCCTCATAGGCCTATCAACCGTAGGTGTACGATCTCCTCTTCTTGTCCTTTGTGATCCCACATTGCTAACCTCATCATCTTGATTAGCTCTGTGATTTGCATGGCCTCCATTGTTGTTATTGTTATTGTTATTATTGTTCCTCATCAATACTTGGAACATCCTTTCAATGTTGGTGTTGATTTGTTGCATGCCTTCATTAGCCTGTCTATGATGTCCCTGCATGCCTTCATTAGCTTGTCTCTGATATTCCTCCATTCTATTCTGACTTTCAGCCATCCTTCTTTGGTTCTCTACCATCTCTCTCATCATGTCTTCAATGTCATGCTGTGAATTACCCGATCTTCTATCTCCCATTGTACCTTGTCTTCTCCTGTAATGCTTAGGAAGTGGATCCACAAACTCATCACCCATAGGCTGGCAAGATTAAAGCTCTGATACCACTGTGATGTTCTTTAGTGGTTAAACTGAAAATTATATTCCAACTTAGCTAAGAATTCTTGCAACCAATTAGCCCACTCAAATGAAATTGAACAAGTACACAAATATTCTATGAAACCCAACTTCAATTAGCTTTATTCCCTTGATGAAATGATGCAATTACAAATAATAGTTCACTGTCCACTGTGACAGTCTCATACAGAAATACAATCAGTCCTCTTATCTTATTACAAATAGGTTCCAATGATAACCCAATGATGAAGACTTATTGCCAAGTTGTTGCCAAATGTTTTCAGCTCTTTGATGACCCTTGAAACACCTCCGAAGGGCCCTAAAATAGGACTGTGGGACTGTCTCAACAGTCTGATATAGAGCAGTCAATGAGAAGGTCTTCTGAAGTAGTAATCAGCAAGTAGTATATGAAAAGAACCTTCTTCCAACCTTGAGCTAATAACATGAACAAGGATCTCCAATGGTGTTAACCTCTTAATGATTTCAATGATGATCAGCTCTTCCCAAACCTGCAATACACTCAATACCTGCAAATTGAATAGCAATGGTGATATTAGAAGCAATAACACCTCAAAAGGGCATAGGGGGTCATCACCCTATGTGCAAGGGCACATCTCCTTGCAAATGAGTATGAAAATTAGAATTTTCAGACTTGAAAGGAATAAGCAAACATACCAAATCAGTCATATCTTCAAATGTCAAGAGCTCCACTATTTATCCTTGGCTTTCATGGTACATTGGTGGGAGGGATTCCTCATGGCAGCGTCACTTTCTTGGGCGAATTTGGAATTTGAATTCCTCCAATGAAATGCCAATTACATTATTCATTTAAAAACTTGCAAAGCAATTTTAAATGAAAACAACTAGTAAATTGATCCTCAAGGCAATTTGGACCTCCCTCTCTATGAAATCATTATCTAGCATAGGCGATTGTGACTAGAACGATTTCCCTTTCTTCTATCATCTCCTTGGCTGAATATCCCCATCCTGGCCGAATAGCTATACATCGATTCTTGAGTGCATTGTTCATTGTATCATGCCTTGGAATAGAGTTATGGTTTCTCCTTGACGAATGCTCCTTCAATCCACATTGAGCCTTGGTATAAGCTATGACCGAATGGCCTAGGCGAATGTATAATATGGGCGAATGGTGTAATGCAACGAATTTCCCTTGCTTCATTCCTTGTTCCATTGCTTTGGCCGAACCTTCACTTGAGCGAACCCTCTTTGCATAGGCGGACCCATTTCTTCTTGGCAAATGTATCATGCTTGGCTGTACCTCCCTCATAGGCAAATGCATTTGAAAGTCCCATTAGATTATTGTCTTTGGTGAATGTGTCCTTCCTCGACCGTTGAAAACATCTCTCTATGCAATTGAACCTTCCGTAGTGCTATTCGCATCCCTAAGCTGATCCTATGCAAACCCCTTTGGCGAATGGCATTGGGTGAAATCCCTTATCATTGGCGCATGGTCCCATTAACTCCTCCAAAGCTCAATGCCAGCTCAACAAGGGTGCAAGTTCATCCAAGAAACATGACCAATGATTTCCCTTTTGTGCATCATGATGGTTGAATACATCTGTTTCTTTGCTGATCTCTTTGCTTCCTTCTCTTCTGGGTCTGCTCCTTTGTTTTTTGATGTTCCAACATTTCTCTAGTAATGACCTTCCTTTCTTTCTCTGTTTTGTAGTTGAGTGGTTTTTATGCATTCATTCTGTGTCTTGCTTAAATAATATTGTCATTTCTTAAACAATATTGTCTCAATGAAAAATAGACCATTTGCTTTGGAATGTAGCATTATTGTTTTAGGTCTTTCATTATTAATTTATACTCTTGTAGGTCGCTTATTATTGATTCATATCCTTATTCAGGTATTATATTCTAAGTTTTATGGCTAATACCATTGTTGATCACATCTAAGACATGTTTTCGCTTTGAATTTTCTTTCCCTAGTGTCTTCAGAAATAGAGGCGAAATCCTCTTCTTAAGGGATCATATTTTCATATATCCATGTTCATATCATGCCTAACGAGTCCCTTTGTCATTGTGTTTCCATATTTAACTTTTCAATAATTTTGAGTTATTCTTATTCTCAAAATTTGTGGGAAGGATCTACCTAAACTCCAGATTTTGCATAGTAATATAGCCCTTGAAAAAGTTTTGTTCTTCGTCAGGTAGAATTGCAAAACCAATATTAATCTCATTATGTCAAGCTTTTAGTGAAATCTTTCACCATTTTCTACAAGTATGTAATGTCCCCTTCTAGCAAGTCAAATTTTTCTCAACCTTGCACACAATTTCAACTTGTAAAAGAGAACATTAATGATCAATTCATCAATACAATCAATTAGGGTCGATATCCATATGTGATTATCAATATCAAGTTCATATACTATTCACATTCTCTCTTAGGATTAGTAACCTTATAATCATAATTCAATATGCATTTCATATTTCCTTATATCTATTATATATGTTCCATGGTTTACCTCGGGAGAGACATCCTTGAGCTTGAACGTTAATCAGACTACTCACCCAATATGAGAGGGTGCGTTAAGGCGTTGGTATACAAGACCCACTGCCATAGGCCCAAGGGTTTTCACCTGCTTGGCTCGGAGGGGCTTCATCGCTATACATCCGCGATACTTTTCCAGCTTGAGGGTTACCTACCATTAAGTCATTACTGATATCTAGGTCTACGCAACCATAGGCCCAAGGGCTTCACGCTATACACCCGGCGATACTTCACCCTTGGCTCGGAGGGGTGATACTTCACCAGCTCGAGGTTTACCTAAGTACTAGATCCTAACCGCCTTTCTTTAGCCACCAGTGTCATACTTATAGGGTGTGTAGGTGGATTAATGATGAGGCTTCTATTCTCATCCCGAGTATTCCATGACTATGAATTACACTTATTAGAATTACCTTTACTATCTCGTGATCCTCATGGATCACGAGATGGTACAATTAGATCATATTACTTACTTGCACTATCTCATGATTGCCTTTCACATCACTTGGCAACATTCAATATGCTTCCTTATAGAAATAACATTCAAACATCTTATGCCTCAATATTCTTAGGCTATTCATTCATGATTATGAGCATTTTTATATTACTAGGATTATACAATTCTCATTCTATATTTCAGACTATTCTATATACTTATAATAGCTTATCTTTTCTATGATAATCTTTTCTAACATTCTAACTTTTCATTCTATGATATAACTATTATCAATCATTCTATGTTTCATTACCTTAACATTCATAATGTTCATCAGTATTACATTCTAGGCTTATTCGATATGTAACAGTTATCATTTATATTTATTCTATTTATCATTATTTTAATTATATCCTTGCAACCATATACTATTCTTATCAAATTAATGGACATGAGATATAGATCATACCTTATGTATATAGTGATTAGCGCTGGATGATTCCAATGATATTCGTTTCTAGTCATTAATACTTAATCTGCTGATTGATGAGTAGATGATACGAATATCAGATCTGATGATGCTGCTGTGTATTTATATATCAGAATTGTATTCAATTTGTATTGCTGTCACTTAGATGATTTGATATCACTTGGATTGTATTTTGTGTTGTGATTGATTGATAATTGAATGTTTGCTTCATATTCATAATATATATTAGGCTCATAAATATTCCGCATTGAGATTTGGTTATACTCTTATTTTGATCCCCCTCCTATGAGATGATGATTCCTATTCCTTTAGGACCCTTATACAATTCCAAGGGACTTGACCAATGATCGTGGCTTTTAGACTATTTGATCGCTGCTCTTAATATGAATCGCAGCCCTACTATTATGGAGCGCTGCCTCTAAATATTATTAATTGCTGTTCAAACACCATAAACTTAAGTCTATTTACGTGATCCTTTCCTTTTAAGGGGTGGTGGGCCATTTTTGGTATTTATCAAAATCACTTTATTTCATATTTCAAAGGCTTAAGACTTGTATTAATCGCAGCGTTCTATAATTGCTGAATTATATGTATTTATAATATTTAGTATTTATATTATTATATAATAATAATAATAATAATATTTATTTTTATATTTACATTTATATGTTATTTATTTATTATATATTATATTTATATTAATATACATTATATATATTAATAATATATTATATTATAATTATAATAATATTTAAATCAATAATTATGTTTGTTTTGTTATATTAATAATATAATTTGGATAAATATATTATATATTATAATTATATTAATTTATAATATTGCCTATATTATTTAATCGATCATAATATTTTGATGTCATTAATATTTGAATGAATAGTACATAATCGATTCGATTAATAGAGGGACATGACTGGTACCCTATTCTTTCTTGTTGGCATGTTTTAGAGTGTCCATAGATTCCTTAGTTGTCTTGAATACTATTAGCATCAAGAAGGAATGCTCTCTCTAATGCCTCATTTTGCTGTGGAGTGTGTGTATTTGTCCCTTGCCTTTGAATCCCCCTTCCTTAACAATAACCTTGGAATTCATTTGGTGTAAACTCTCTTCCAGTATCAGTCCATAGACTTGAAATTTTCTCATTTGTTTCTCTCTCAGTCATCCACTAACACTCTTAATCTTTGCAAAAACTTTTGTTTTTTGTTCTAGAAAATACACCCACGTCATGTGACAAAAATTATCAATAAAAAGGCAAAACAACCCGCATCTCACAAGTGTTGTGAATTTCATTTTACAAATATCATTGTGAATTAATAACCTTTGTTTAGCTATCTGAATACCCTAAGAAAATGCATTCAGTGTCTACTTGCCATAAATGCAGACTTCATACATTGCATTTTCATTTCCAATGTGAGCAGTTTTCTCATTATTCCTTGTTTTGGAAGTTAGAGCCTGAGACTATCAAAATTAAAATGCTCATACTAAAATTTTGCCACGATCTCAGTGGTAAAATCTCTATTTTGTTAGACATGCCAATTCTTGTTTTCTGGTTATAACTATACCTTCATTCAAAGGACTATCATCCTCATAACCAACCGTTACTTGTCTATATCATAACCAACCATTACTTGTCTATAGCCCTCTTTTCTAGAATTAATTTTTATCTCATTTTTCTATCACAATTTGAAAACCCAATTACCCAACCAAAATTAGTAATAATAATCTTTCTTCAAAGTGGGTACATGCCAAACATCGCTAATACACCTTTCACCTATGCATGGACTAGAAACTCTTAATTGTACCTGTTAAGGGAAAATTGGAGTAAACATGAATAATCAATATATCAATAATACCCAAAACTCAATGAAAAGGGAAATAATTAAGATCAAACAAACAAAGATGAAACTTTTGCAAACCTCAATACTTCATAGCTTCTATTGATTGCCTATCTCAATCGATCTTGCATATATGAATAAGGCCCTCAGAAAGTGCACTTCCTTGTTATTCCAAGATTGTCAATGGAGAATAGCTATGATAATTTTGCCATGAAGATGAGCTTCACAACAATGGTAGTAATGAGTGTGATCACAAGCAAAAGGAATGACGTGGGTGCCAAAGGCGTGCTGTAATTCCTGTAGAGTAACAATACTAAAAGTTTGAATGATTGAAATGGAGGAATATGGTTGCTTTTTATAGATTTGTGAGAGAGAAAGATCAACGGTATAGAAAGAATGAGAAGATCAACGGTGTGAAATGGTTGAGGAACGTGCGCGAATAAGAAGAATACAAGTGTCACCCAAAAATTGTTTTATTTGAGTTAACTACTTTCTTTTCTAAAGATAAGACATGTTTTTCATAAATTAGAAAGTTTTTTTCTAATTTAAGAGATATTGATAAAAACAAGGTTGATTGAGTCAATTAACTCAACTTGAGATTTGCTTTTGCATGATTTGAGAGAAATTAAATAATAAATTATTTAATTTTGTGTGCATGGAGAAGAAGAGTTATTTTTAGAAGATTTGGAAGATAAGTGAATAATTAGAAGATAAGAAAACAAATTAAATAAATAGATTTATTTAATTGTTGTGTATAATTTGGAAGAATAAATAAAATATTTTATTATATTTTATTTTTGGAGATTGAAAGGATTTAAATAAATTTGATTTGATTTATTCAAACTTGGAAGAATGATTTTGACTTAATTAAATAATTAAGAATTATTTAATTGTTTGGAAGAATTTAATTAAATAAAGGATTTTATTTAATTTTGACTTTAGAAGAGGTAATTAAATATTTTGATATTTAATTAACTTAGAGGAATATGAATCAAATAAATAAATTTGTTTATTTATTTATTAATAGAAGAATTAGATGGAATAAATATTAAGAATATTTATTTAGACCAAGTTGTGTCATTTTTAGGCGTATACATTTTGCCCTTCTTTGATGCAATGCAGTTTACGACGTTGCTTCAAAGAATAAATAGTCTGATAATGATACATGCCCTAGTTTGCCCTTGGTACAGATTTAATGACGATAGGATGCCCCCTCGGGAGATTGGACGAGAAAAAGGCAGAAGGACGTGAGACAGACAATCTCACGATGAAGAAGGTGAGGTTTGAAGAAAATAGGATGCGTTTCAGAGAAATGAGAAGAAACGGGTGTGGGAAGTAGTCAGTCACCATATAGCCAGTTTAGGGTTTGCATGCTATATATAGGAGATGGGTCTACAAGACAATTCATTTGCACACTTGGCTTTGTTTGATTTGATTCTGAGAGCTTAGGAGAGCATAGAGCATAGAGCAGTCAGCACTAGGATGGATATTCCGCGCGAGGAGCATCGCTTTGAGCGAGTCCGACGATTCAACCGGCCAGCAGAGGCAAGACCCCCGGTATGTATCTTGAAAAATTTCACCTAGAGTTGATTTTTAGTGCAGTAAATGCTAGGCAAATTTAGGCTAGACAAATGCGCCAGATCGCAGTTTGGCGCATATGACATGCGAAACTACGCATCTGTCATTCTGCGGTGCATATAGGATATAGAACGGCGCATGCACTAAAGCTGCGCATGCATGAGTAAGGTCGGCGCATGCATAATTTGGCGGCGCTTTTACGGTATGAGTCGGCAAATGCAACTGGGCGGCGCATTTACGGTATGGGACGGCGCATGCATGAAATCTTGCGGCGCATGTGTCAGAAGTGGCACATTTGATAAGAAATGGTGTATGTACCTTCTATTATGGCGCATATGATATAGATAGTCAGTTTACCTAATAGAATTGATTCGATTGACATCTTGTTTGACGCGTCAATCGATAAGTTATCTCCGAGATTGCAGGAATCTAGTCAAGAGATGTAGTGTGTTGTTTTGATCAATTCGATATGTTAAGGTAGTTGATATGTTTCTATAGATATGTTGAGCATGGTACTTGCAGCTTTAAGTTGACGCCTTGCTTTGCCTGCTTGCAGGAGGACATACGAGATATATTGATGTCTAGGGAGCAGTTTCCCATGCCAAAGTTGCAGCGACATATGCTGATAGAGATGGATCGAGAGGCGCTCGACGCGATGGGATTGGACTATGTGTGCTTTATGCCCGAGGTTCGAGCGAACCGCGGCTTACTGACTGCAGCAGTAGAGAGGTTTCACAGCGAGGATGGGACCTTCCACTTCCCGACATGTGAGATGACAGTGACTCTGGAGGATGTATATAGGATACTCCACTTGCCGATTCAGGGAGAGCTCGTGGAGTATGATCCACAGCGGGACGCAGGACTTGCAGAGTGCAGGCGGGTTTTTGATGACCCCGAGCTGGTAGGACAGGTCATCTCCTGGCAGGACATTCACGATTATTATGACTACTTCTCTGCAATAGTGACAGGATTGATTGGAGGCGTTGTATGCCCCGATAGGAGATCACATGGGTTCTGGATTGGATGGGGATGGATCATGGAGAGCATGGTCACAAAGGGCACCCGTTATGCTTGGGGTGTCTGCGTTTTGGCGCACCTATACCACGACATGCATCAGGTGGTATACCACAGGGGCACGAGTTTATCAGTAGGTGTCACTGTTGCAGTTTTGGCTATGGTAGCATATTGCCATCACTAGACCGACTTGTGTTTTTTAGAGACAGAGGGGAGAGCCCTACAGCTATGGCTACGCAGGAGTGATTTTCTAGCATAGGATGGGGAAGCTCGAGTACTGGAGGCATGCACTAGATGGAGTAGATGTGGTCGTTTGGCGACCATATCTAGACTGCGAGTCTTGGGAGGATGAGGCGGACGAGCTGCCGTACTGTTATCAAATGCGGTGGCTGATAGGCCGGACGCAGTTCATCCTAGAGAGACAGATTGTCAGCCGGGTTCGGAGGCAGTTTGGGAGGAGACAGGGCATGCCACAGGGGCAGGCTCTTTGCACGGACTCACACTGAGAGATTTAGATGGGGGCCAGTTGCGTCCTATGAGGTAGTGGCAGAGTTTCGGTAGATTCCCTATGTTGCCTGGCCGATGAGGAGAGAGATCGCAGATGCAGGGATGACACCGGACTATGAGGAGTGGTTCGCTGCTCATCCATTTTTGAGATACTCAGGGCCTGGAGAGTTGGTTCCTCGCATAGACGAGGCAAATTCAGAGGATGAGGGCCAGTTTGGCCGGAAGAGGAGGAGAGGAGGATGGGGAGATGATGGAGGGGGAGGTGGTGGAGATGGAGATAGACCTAGGCAGAGGAGGAGAGCTGGGGAGGGACCTTCCCACACTCAGCAGGTAGTGCAGCCGTAGGTTGCACAACAGGCACATATGCCGCCACCCCAGCAAGTGGCGCAGCAGCAGGTACCTTAGCCACAGGGGCAGGGACAGGCACAGACCTCTCAAGGTCCAGCACAGTCGGATGTCTAGGAGAGAGCTATTGCTATGCTGAGAGGACAGGTTCGGCAACTGCGGGCACAGCTTAGGATGGCCGAGGCTCGGCGGGAGATAGACGTAGAGGTTATCTCGGGGCTCACTAGAGAGCGGGATATGGCAGAGGCGAGGATACGAGTTATCCGAGTAGAGAGGGATACAACAGTGGTAGCTCTAGGGGCAGATGTTGCTAGCAGCTTTTTGGTTGGACAGGTGCACCAGGCCCAAGCACAGTTAGCATAGGCACAGGCACAGCTAGCACATGCACAGGCACAATTGACACAGGTGCAGGGGCAGTTAGCGCAGGTGCAGGGTGAGCTTGCTAGAGCACAAGCTCAGACACAGTACTATCGGGGTTTATACCATGGTGTTGTGCCAGTTGGTTAGAGGGCTCCGAACTACAGGGGAGTCTACGGCTTCCCAGAGAGCAGGTGGATCGAGGTCGGGAGCCTCCGTGATGGGCCCACAGTAGTTTGGGGCCAGCAGAGGAGGGGACTCAGGAGACACTGTTGGGAGCAGCGGTTCACAGCAGCAGGGTTAGCACACTTGCGCAGATTTTGGCTCCTACGTACACTTTTTGATGGCTCAGATAGCCAGATATGTATATGTACCATTTTTGTATTTTGAGACATGTATCATTGTCCTTGAGATGTATACATTGTATATGATATTGACTCAGAGATGGACTTTTTGATATTGTACATTTGGACACGTTTATGATATTTATATGATGATGCAGCTATTCGATGATCTCTATATGCAGTGTGCTCATTTTATGTTATGGATGCATTTCTATTTGTATGATGTGATGCACATGTTTATCTAATGCAGATTTAGATGTTTATTTGATGCTATGTGATGTTTATGTGATGTTATCTAATGCAGACTTAAATGTTTTTACTTGATATGCCTCTAATGTGCAAATGTCAATGGTATTTATATGATTATGCAGTTTATGTGATGCATTTATCTATGTTTTTTATTTTTCTCTGTTGACACTATGTGATGATTGCAAAATATATATGGATGACCTGATGCACTTTATTATGTATGCAACTGATTTAATCATGTAAATGACTATCTCATGTGATATGATATGCAACTGTATGCTATGTTTTTGTGATGTCCAAATGTACTCTATTGACACAGAGATGACATAATGATAGAAGATTGTTTGAAAGAATAATTCGATAGAAAGACTCACAAGCTTCAATTTGTATTGATACTCTGCATTGTTTGGATCTTTTATTGCATGGGATATGGATGTACGGATGTATAATGGATATATGATGGATGTTTTGCTTTTGACACCTTGATGGTGCAAGTATTTTGAAGTGCTTATTTCATCATTGGGTGATTTTTTTTGGGTACTTTTTCCAAATGTTGTAAGTTAATACAAGCATCTAGGTATAATTGAACCGAGATGACTTGAGCATCGCTTACATGGATTTTGCTTTAACAAGTTAATACAAGCATCTAGGTATAATTGAACCGAGATGACCTGAGTATTTCTTACGTATCAACAGACAAGGATTGCCCCCATTCATGTTAGACCTTTGAAGTCCTCGATGATCTTTTGCCGATCATGTCGTTAGACAAGGCGTCACATTACTAAAGTTTTAATCCACAAACAACAAACAAATAAAAGAATCATGCCCCCATCATAGCATTTCTAGCTTTTGGCATCCTTGAGTAGCATAGAAAGACATGATAACAAAAATCAAGACTTTGTAAGTTAACCATGATTCCAACCACAAAACATGTTTGCATTTAGATGTGTTTGTTTCTTGCCAT
Source organism: Cunninghamia lanceolata (assembly GCA_027924645.1). Lineage (NCBI taxonomy): Eukaryota > Viridiplantae > Streptophyta > Pinopsida > Cupressales > Cupressaceae > Cunninghamia > Cunninghamia lanceolata. The sequence goes on along the minus strand of BSBN01001787.1, from coordinate 34,161 downwards.
AATTTAGGTAAAATCATTTAGAATGCCTTAGGTGTTTGCTTGCTTTGCTCTGGATAGGTTAATGCCTTGCGTCAAGATTTCTACTTGAAAAGAGCGGTTTTTGTTTGCGCTTGCTTGCTTGGTGAAAGATTCCACAATCCTTATTGGTGAGACGGACCCTAAGGGACTGACCTAGTGCCTCGGGGGCTTATTACGAAATGGCCTTGCCTACGTGACGACGCAGAGGCAACGTAGTTCGGGGTAAACCCTAACGGACCTAAGACCTAGGTGATAGAAAGTGGTATGGACTCAGATAGATAGAGGGACTAGACATGTGACAGATGGGATAGTGGAGCCTCGAGGGCGCATTTGAATAACAGCCTTGCCTACGTGACAACGCAGAGGCAACGTAGTTCACGGACTTGAACCATGGGGATACTGACGAGAGACACTATGCTAGGTCGACACTGTGGATAAGATATGGGATAAAACCTTGGTTGACAAGGCAACAAAGAGATAGAGTATCAAGCCATGATAGGTTACGTGACAACGCAGTTCACGGACTTGGACCATGGGGATACTGACGAGAGACGCTATGCTAGGCCGACACTGTAGATAAGATATGGGATAAAACCTTGGTTGACAAGGCAACAAAGAGATAGAGTATCAAGCCATGATAGGTTATCGTTAGGATCTTATTATGGAACAGATATGGGTCGAATGAGACACGAGTGAGGGAAGAATGGACACAAGGTGATTGGTTTCCCAAAGATGGAGGAAGCGGTTTATCACAGGTAACACCTGTTTACCAGGTTTTCACCACTTGTTTTTATTTGCACGAAAGCTAGAAAGTATGCATGACGTTTGTTTGCCAGGTTTTCACTAAAAGACGATTTTTTTGTATTTTTTTAAATTTTTTTGTATTTTATGCCCCCCTTACATTGGGGTTATCCTAGGTATAGAACCGGCGAAGATGCATGCTGTTGATTGGGTCATCAAACAATTCACCTTTTGATGTTGCTAACTGATATGCCCTCGATCCATAAGCAACTATGATCACATAAGGCCCAAGCCAGTTGGGTTTGAACTTGCCTTTCTTTTCTCGATCCTGTTGATTGCGAGGGTTCTCCTTAAGTACTAGATCTCCAATTTTAAAGACTCTTGGGCAAACTCTGTGGTTGTAGCTTCGTGACATCATTTGTTGATATGCTTTGAGATGATCAAAGGCTTTCTGTCTCCTTTTTTCTAGCAACTCTAGTTCTTGCAATTTGGAAACTCTGCACTCTTCGTCTGTTATGAGACCTTTTAACAACAACCTGAGAGATGGTAACTCGACCTCAATGGGGAGGATAGCTTCTGAGCCATAGATAAGGGCGTAAGGGGTAGCACCTGTGGGAGTGCGTATACTAGTTTTGTGGCCCACAGAGCGGGATTGAGTTGGATGTGCCAATCACGGCCAGCATCGTTGACTGTCTTCTTGAGGAGTTTCAAGATGGTCTTGTTGGATGCTTTTGCTTGGCTGTTGCCTTGGGGGTAATAGGGTGTGGAGAAACGGTGTTGGATTTTGAATCGATCACAAAGTTCTTGGACATCCTGGTTTTTGAAGGGTCTTTCGTTATCCGTGATAATGGATGAGGGAATTCCGTATCTACAGATGAGGTAATTAAGGATGAATGAGGAGATTTGTTTACTTGTGACGGTGGTGAGGGGGACGGCTTCAATCCACTTGGTAAAGTACTTAGTGGCGGTTATTATGAATTTGTGGCCGTTGGATGAGGGTGGATGGATTTTTCCCATAAGGTCGAGTCCCCATTGACAAAAGGGCCAAGGTGTCGTTAAAGGTCTCAACTCTTGAGCTGGTGCATATATCAGGTTCCTGTGTATCTGGTACTGCTTGCACTTCTTCACAAATTGATATGAATTTATTTCCATGTTCGGCCAATAATAACCCAAACGCATGAGTTTCTTAGCCAAGGAAGGACCGCTAGAGTGTGTTCCGCAGATCCCTTCATGTACGTCTTGTAAGGCGGTTTGGGATTCTTCTCGTTCTAAACAACGGAGTAAAGTACCATCTAGACCATGTCGGTATAGGGTGTCGGCAATAATGGTATAACGAGAGGTTTTGCGTATAAAGGTTCGTCGTTGGTTTGAAGATAAGTCAGGTGGGAGGGTGTTGTCCTTGAGGTAAGTGTAAACCTTACCGTACCAAGGTGAATTAGATCCAACTAATAGGCATATGGAATGGGTTTCAGGAAAATCATAAGTTGGTTGCTGAATTGATTCCACTAAGAACTCGTACCGTGACTCATTCTCTGAGATTTCGAGAAGAGAGGCAATGGTTGCCATGGCATTTGCTGCTTTGTTTTCGATGCGAGGTATCTGCTCGAAAGAGATGATCACAAAGTATTCCTTGAAGTCCTCGACCATTCGTTTGTATGGGACAAGCTTCTCATCTTTGGTTGAGAATCACCATAGATATGTAGCTCTTTGATTTTCCACTCTGTTGCCATTTTGAGACTAATGACCAAGGCTTCATATTCTGCTATGTTGTTGGTGCATGGGAATAACAGATGGTAAGACTTTAGTATGGTGTCGCCATGAGGAGTTACAAACAAGATTCCTGCCCCCGATCCATAGTTTGTGTAGGACCCATCAAAATAAAGTTTCCAGGAATGTGTTGAGATATTGAATAGGGATTCATCTGGAAACTCAAATTGCATTGGTGTGGTGTCCTGTAGTGGTGCATCTGCTAACTGATTAGCAATGACTTGCCCCTTGATAGCCTTTCTGTCTACATACTCAATGTCGTATTCACTTAGGAACATTACCCATTTGGCTAGGCGACCTGTTAGAGCTGCTTTGCTTGGTAGGTACTTCAGTGGATCTATTTTTGCAATAAGTTTGACTGGATGTGCTAGCATATAATGTCGGAGTTTTTGGGAAGCAAAAACTACCGCAAGACATGATCTTTCTATCTGAGAGTATTGCAACTCATAGCCCACCAATGTGCGACTGATGTAGTAGACGGCTCTTTCTTTACCTTCATAATCTTGTTGTGCTAGAAGGGCCCCAAGAGCTGTTGGTGTAGCAAATATGTATAGTAACAATGGCTTCCCTTGGATATGAGGCATGAGAATGGGTGGATTCATAAGATACTCCTTCAGTTTGTCGAATGCCTCTTCGCATTTCTCATCCCATCTAAATGGAATGTTCTTATGTAGGAGATGACTGAAGGGTTGACACTTGTCTGCCAGTTGTGATATGAACCTACGGATTGCTTGTAGCTTGCCTTGTAGAGATCTTAGTTGAGTAAGATTCTTGGGTTGTGGCATGTCCATAATAGCCTTGACTTTGGCGAGGTCCACCTCTATTCCATTTGCCGATACAATAAAACCTAAGAGCTTGTCTGAGGTGACTCCAAACACACACTTCTTTGGGTTCAACCTGACTTTGAATTGTTCCAGTCTCTGAAAGACTTTCTCTAACACATCCAGGTGTGATTCTCTTGTGAGTGACTTTGCGAGGATATCATCTACATAGTCTTCCATGGTGACGTGCATCATATCATGGAATATAGTGGTCATAGAACATTGATGTGGCCCCTGCGTTCTTTAGCCCAAATGGCATGACATTCTAGCAGAAAGTGCCCCATGGACAAGTAAAAGTTGTCTTATGCTGGTCTTTTGGTGCTATCCTGATCTGATTATATCCCGAGAAGCCATCCATGAGAGATAACATGGTATGCCCTGTTGGTAAGTCGACTATGATATCTATATTTGGCAACGGAAAATCATCCTTGCAGCAAGCTTTGTTTAGATCTCTAAAATCATTGCATAGTCTGACTCGACCATCAGGTTTGGACACTGGTACTATGTTGGAGACCCATTCCGAATAGTCTATAGCTTTGATGAACCCTACATCCAGTAATTTCTTGAGTTCTTTTACAAGCAGTGCAATTGTGGATGCATTTTTCTAAGCTTCTGTTTCACTAGTTTCACCCCCAGATCTAGTGGTAGATGATGTAGAATCAGGTCTGGATCTAACCCTAGCATATCTGCGTATGACCAAGCAAAATTGACTTGCTTTCTCTTGAAGAATGGTACAAACTTAGTCTTTTTTGGTGGGGTTAGAGACTTAGCAAAGTGAATGATCTTAGGCTGTTCCTCTGTTCCAATGTTAACAGGCTCTGTGGGTTCCACTACAATCTGAGACTTCTCATAGTGCATGTCATCAGGGAGAGTGTCAAGCCTTCCATCGTTGGGTGCCAAAGTTGGGTTTTCACCATCGGATGCATCCTTTCTTTTTACTGTTTTGGGATCTGACACTGCGGCGGAGTGGTTTTCACCATCAGATTCAATTTTTATTTTGATATTTTTGTGACTAGAAGGCTTGGCACCCTCTCCGAAATAAGCCACGGTATTAAGTTCAATGGCAAATCCAGCTTTATGATCTCCTTTAGGTAGGTGGTCCCTAAGTTCCAAATAGTCAATATAGGCATCATCGTTTTGGAACATATATAGTTGCGGGGTTCCTCGTAGATCCCAGTCAATAAGCTCAGGATGCACAAGGGGGAGGGAGTTGGAGGATAGATCTGATTCGTTGATAGTTTGAATGGATATACTAGGAGTATTGGTAGGGAGAGTGTTTGGGATGGTATTTTCGTCTAAATTATTTATTGTGATACAACTCGAACCTTCCTCGAAAGTCGTATTCTTAGGGATAGGCAAATCACACTCTAACGACCTATGCGGTAGCGTTTGTCCCTCACAGTAGGGGCTTTGAATGGTATCAACCTCTTTGTCGTCATAGGAATGCTCTGTCAACTCATCCCACTCATATTCATTGGAGTCTGTGTCACTGTCCTCTTGAAGGGTATGGATCATTTCCACGAGACAAGCATTTGCTTTTGCTTTGCCTTTATCCTTATATCCTAGACCTTTTGTAGTTCTAGCTAATGAGGATGAAGAGGGTTGAATGGGTTCTATAATTCCTTCTTTTCTTAGGCCGATGGGGCCTTGTCCCTCATAACCCATTCTATGTAGGATAGATTCACCTTGCCCATAGATTTCTATTGGGAGCTTAGATGGTTCTTGTTGTGTATTCTCTTCTTCTGTGTAGAGCCCTTGTAAGATATCTCTTTCCTCTGTTTCATCCGATAGGGTCCCCCATTTTACAAAGGGAGTTGTGGGAGGTGTAGGAGGAGCATATGGCTTTGGAAAATGCTTGGGTTGCCCAAAGGATCTAGGAGATAGAGGTAATTTGGCTAGATTGAGGCTGTGCTCAATGGAGTATTCCCCTACTCTTGTTTCTTTGATGGTAATTTTCTGCTCTTTGGGCTTGGATGAGGAAGCTTCGGAGGTAGAATCATGCTGTGGGGTAGGGGATGTAGATGCTCTATTGTTTGGTATGATGCAATCAGGTTTTGAAAGGATAGAGTTGCAATGTTGAAAGGGGTCAGGGTCTCCTTGGATGGTGACTTGTTTGCTGTTATGAGGGAATTTTATGCATTGGTGATAGGTAGAAGGCACAACTTTTATGGCATGAATCCATGGTCCACCTAGAAGAATATTGTAGGCTAGCTCCCTATCTAGGACTTGGCACATGTCTTTTATCACTGGTCCCACTTGTATGGGTAATACCATTGTTCCTTGGGTAGTTCTCTCCTCTTCATCATAGGCTTTGATAGTAATCTTTTTCCTTGGATCAACTGCATTTTCATAGAACCCCAATGTAAGGACTAGCTTCAACGTGCAAATATTTAAACTGGCTCCCCCATCGATGAGAACCCTCTTGATGCGGTGCTTATGGATGAAGGCAACAATGTGCAAAGGGGTGTTATGGGGTTGAGACACTAAGAGGTCATCTTGGTCGGTAAATGATATGGTACTTGAGGAGGTCAGATTACCTACCATGGCCTGAAACTTCTCTTGGGCCAAGTTAGTGGGTACAATGGTTTCCACTAAGGCTTTATCGAGAATCTCCTTATGGGAAGGAGATAGATGCAACAACTCTAAGATAGAAATGTGGCCAGGAGTCTTCCGTAGTTGGTCAATGACACTATACTGATGGAAGTTGGACTAAGAAGGTGATGATCTTGGAGGAATGGTATTCAACGTGACCTTACCGCTGTGGGTAATGATACTATAATCAGTTCTGTTGGGCTCTGATTGTTGGTTGGGCGTAACCGCATTGATTTGTGGGACATGCTCTGATATGCAATTGATGGTATAATCGAATGGCACACTTGCGTAATTGGCATTACTATTCCCATTATTCTGATTTTACCTGTTGCGGTTGTTGTTGTTGTCGTTGTTGTTGTTGTATGACCTGTCATGATTGAGAAGCAGATCTTTGTAAGCCACGTGCGTCTCATTAGAAGTATGTTGTTGAGCTCCTCCTTGATTTTGATGAAGCACGTCTTGAATAACATGTTTGAGACGGATACAATTGTTGGTTGTATGTCCTCTTCCTCTATGATACTCACAATAGTCGGTGTCTTTCCAATAGTGAGGCTTTATTTGAGGTTTATAATCGCTTGTTGGCGGTAGAGAGATTTCATTGTTGGCTAATAGCTTCCTTAATGCGGATTCTTGGGACTCACCTAGCAGTGTGAACTTTCGCCTTGGATTTGAGTTGAACCATGGTCTTGGCTCCCGAGAGAATGTTTTGTTGGGCGTAACATTGCTTGCCTCTCCTTTGAGAGTGAATATTGGTTGTTGCTTGGGAGCCGCCACCTTGGCATCAACTACTCCATCGTTGACGGCATTTTTATTCTTAGTCCAAAACTTTGATTTGTCAGTCGTGTAGTTGGAGGTAGGTGTGTCCTTGTATAACTCGATTTGTCCCTTGGCGATCATAGCTTTCTCGATGAACAATCCCATTTTAGTGACCTTCGAGAATGAGGTAGGGCATTGAATTTGTATTTGATAGCTTAGATCGGAGTTGAGGTTGTGGACAAACATCTCCATTAATTGCTTCTCGGACATCATACGAGCATTTGCTTGCTAGTTATCTCCACCTTTGTAGGAAGGAGGTGAATGATTCGCCACTCTTTTGCTTGGTATTGCATAGATCAAGCATGGAGACTTCATGTTCAATATTGTAGGAGAAGTGTGTGATGAATTTGTTGACTAACTCATCAAAACTTTTGATGCCTAGTGGAAGCCATGAGAACCACTCCATGGCTTGACTACCTAGAGATCTAAGGAATAGTCTCATTAAGAAAGTCTCATTGTGAGTTACTTCCACGCATGCTGCGTTGAATTCCCTAATGTGATCTCTAGGGTCCCCTTTCCCTTTGTATTTGTCAAACTTAGAAACTTCGAATCGAAAGGGGAATGGTATCATGTTCAAACTTTTATCAAAGGGGTACGGTGCAATATCTTCCAAGGAGTATGTTTTAGTGTTTGTACCCGTCTTGAGATCCGTCATTTGTTGCGTTAGACCCTCGATTTGTTTCCTCATTTCTTCCATAGGTGTGTTTGGGTCTATGACTTTCTTTCCTTTGTCCTCACCGTTGTGGTGTTCATGATTATCCTCTACGGTCTCTTTGAGATTGCTTGGATCAAAGTCAGCGAGGAGCTTAATTCGAAGATTTGCAAGATGATAAAAATATTTGTGAGGGTCCTCATGGAGCACTTTCTCTAGCAAGCGTTGGAATTTCCGATCTTAGAGGTGTCCTTGATAATCTTCGTGAGAGATTTCCTCATCACTATCATGAGGGGTGACAATACGGTCAGATGATCTGGCCATTTCAAGTTGCTTTTGGTATTGAGATCTAGTGAGAACCATGCAAGGTGATGTGGGATGCGGTGGGATGAAACTAGAGATTTTGGTGAGATGCCGATGGAGACTGCTGAGAATAGGATACTTATGACAAGATTTGGACAAGGGACTCTTTCGATCAATGGTTCCAAATAAGACGGCCGATACAAGACGATAGCCACTAGTAAGGGTACTCGATACCTGTCTTACTGTGTAGGGACTAGTTGTGCACCATGAACACTAGCGAAGTTCTGCGACTTACTAGGGTTACTTGAATCCAAAATGATCCAAAAAAGGAGCCTATGCTAATCTTATATGGGATATTTTGACTTTGGACTAGGAGGCCTGATAGAAGGTGAATGAGATGACCAATGAAAGAGAGATTTTGACGCGAAATGGATGGAAAAAATGACTGCAAGGTAAGATCTAATCTCGGAACTTGGAACTAGGCTGAAATGGGTATCCAAAAATGATAAAATTTTTCTCTTAAAGACTGTGGAAGTGCTCACTGTCACGCATGCGCCGGAACAAATGCATCGCACAAACTGGTAAATGCGCAGAAAGTCGGTGTATAAGCGCAACACTGGTAAATCTCAAATGTGCCGTAACAGGTTGCAGAAGCATTATAAGTCAGTACAAATGCGCCGCAAATTGGCACAAATGCGCAGCAAAAGAGGACGAATGCGCCGCTCTAGTTTTCTCAGTGATTTTTGCAAGTTTTTGACAAATTTCTGATGTTTTTGGTATCTTTAGTTGCAAGGTCTTTTTGATTTGATTTTATGAAATTATGGCAAGAAGACACAGCAAATACAAAGAATGTTTTTATGGTTTTTTTATTTTTTTGTGATTTTTTGACTTTTTTTAGACTAAAAGAAAGCAAGTACAATCTCAAAGGACAGTATAAAACCAAATTTTCACTATCTCTAGTGAAGCATCTTTGGGAGGTGATAATCGCCCTTCCCTGCACTGGATTATAGGGGTTTTTGGCCACTAAGAACAAAGGTGTTTAATAAAGGCAACCGTTCGAGTGGTTATACATGTGGAAACACTACTCTCCGTTATGGAGTCTCCCAGCCTGCAAGGGTTGCGGCTTGGAGGGTTTTAGGGGAGGTTGGTTGTCGATATAACACAACTGCACTCGTTGGAAGCTTTCGCTCCAAACACAATTTATTTATAGTGGCTTGGTAGGGCTTGACGTCTAACCTGTTACCACTTAGGGTTGTTCCTACTTGGATGAACGGTATCCAAGAGTAGGCCCCTCTAAAAGAAAAACACATGCGAAAATGATATGTCTGGCATTTTGGTCACTCGAGATAGGGGAGAGCATAGGCCTGGTATCATTCTCAAAACACAGAATACATTGGTTCTTTTCCCCTAGTTAAAATGAGAAAAACTAGATGAGGTATCTACTTGGGCAAGCACAGAAATTTGTTCACTTTGAAGAGATAACAAGATAGCAATGGTCTAGTTTTACCAAGATAGCAATGATGTGTTCAATTTTAGCCCAGATAGAAAATGAGTTGTTAACTTTGAAGTGATAACAAGATAGCAATGGTCTAATTTTACCAAGATAGCAATGAGTTTTTAACTTTGAAAGATAGCAATATAGCAATGATTCAATGATATGCAAGATAGCAATGATTCAATTACCGCCTTCCTATTTAAGACTATGTGAGATTTGCATGAGCATCCATTTACTTTCCCGTTAGAAATCAAAGTGTGAGTTAACAAGTGCAACTATATGATTCTAAACCAATACCTAGCCTGCAAAACAGATCAAGAGTGTTCCTGAAAAAAACGTTAGCATTAGCGAAAACTTCAAGGAAACCCTAAAAATCACTACCTAGATCAGATGTGCAGCTTCAGAGATTGAATGCGCAGAAACAGAGCTTAGAAGCGCCGCAATACATATGCGCTAAGACAGAGGTCAAAAGCACAAGAAAATAGTATATATGTGTCGAACTGACAGATGCACCGTGTTAGAGGATGGATGCGCTGGAACAGAGTCTGTGTGCGCCGAAAGGATGTATGCGCCGAAACAGACAACAGGTGCATCGGATCGGAGACTGTATGCGCCGAAGGAACATATGCGCCATAACATATAGCAGATGCGTGTTAGATGTGTCAGATGCGCGATTTCCTCCTGTGTACGGCTTTCTAAAACACAAAAACTCAGTTTTTGGGTTAAATTGGGTCTAGGCCCCACGGTGGGCGCCAAAAATGTTAAGGGAAAATTGGAGTAAACATGAATAATCAATATATCAATAATATCAATAATACTTAAAACTCAACAAAAATGGAAATAATTAAGATCAAACAAACAAAGACGAAACCTTTGCAAACATCAATACTTCATAGCTTCCGTTGATTGCCTATCTCAATCGATCTTGCATGTATGAATAAGGCCCTCAGTGTTAGAATCTGAAAAGATTAATAACCCATAAAACTAGTGCAAACGAATAGATATTAAACTATGAATGCAAATGATACAAAATCAAAATAGTAACACAGAGTTAGTCTCCAAGAGAGTAATGCAAATGCTAGAAGCAAAATAGCATTAAGAGGATGCAAAAGCAAAAGATATGAAATACAAGCTAGGTAGCATGCTTATATAGACCAGGGAGAGGGAGGAGGTGGCAACACCAACCAATGAGGAGCAACCATCTATCGGATTAAAGATACCAAATTATCTTCCCAAGATAGCTAATGGATGCTTACATGTAGGAAGGTGACACCTCGCAACCGCTCACCTAATAAGACATGCTTTATTAACTTAAGTGAGATTAATAGAAGTGTAGGAAAAACTTAGGAATATAGGGAAAAATAAATAACCCACTAGGAAATAAAAACCTACACTAACACCCCCCCATAAGCGAAGTTTAGGTGGATGTAGAAATGGGTTCTAACAAATCAAGCTTGATGAGGTACCCATGTACATAAAATTCCCCTCCAAAGAGAGAGAAGAGACCCCCCCCAAAAGTAGAGAGAGTCAGGACTCCGATTGAGAGGAAGAAGCCCCCAGAAATGAAACATCCCGCACCCCCAGCAAAGCTCGCAAATGAAGGAACTTGCTCTCAGTGAAGGGTTTGGTGAAGATATCAGCAACCTGCTCGGAAGTCGGACAGTAGCGAAGGTCGATGACCTGGCCATAGATGAGCTCCTGGATGTAGTGCATGTGGACCTCTATGTGTTTGGTCCGCTGATGATGGACCGGATTCCGTGAGATCTGAATGGCACTCTGGTTGTCACAAAATATGACTGATGGCCGTTTGATCTGGATACCAAACTTAGTGAGAAGATTTTGAAGCCAAATGGCCTCAGTGGCGGCATTCACAACCCCCTGATACTCAGCCTCAGTAGAAGATAGAGCAATAGAAGACTGCTTCTTGCTTGACCAACAAACATGACCTGAACCAAGTGAGAAGCTGTAACCTGAAGTAGACTTTCGAACCTAAGAATCGCCCGCCCAATCTGAATCTGTGTAGCCCTCCAAGTCAAGCTCAATGCCTGCTGCATAGTGAATCCCAAAACTGTGAGTACCCTGAATGTAGTGAAGGATCCGCTTGGCTGCTTTCTAGTGCAGCTCATGAGGCTCTTGCATGAATCGAGAGACCATGCCTATAGCATATGAAATGCCGGGTCTCGTATGAGTCAGATAAATGAGACTCCCAACAAGCTGTCGGTACAAAGTGTCATCAACAAGTGGAGAAGAACACTGAGCCTCAAGTTTGACTCCAGAAAGAAAGGGAGTCGGAGCAGGCTTGCAGTCATCCATATGAAACCTCAAGAGCAAATCTAGAGCATACTTGGACTGGTTGATGGTGATCCTAGAAGCAGACTGGTAGATCTCAAGCCCGAGAAAGTAATGCAACAAGCCCAAGTCAGTCATCAAAACCCTGTCATGAAGGGCAGTTTTGACAGCCCCAATGGTGGATGAAGAACTCCCTGTGATCAGCAAGTCATCAACATACAGAACCAAAAATAGGAGTGAATCATCCTGCTGCAAAATGTAGACATTGGGATCAGAATGGCACCGAGTGAACCCAACTGATAGAAGGAAGGAGTCCATCTTGGCATACCAAGCCCGAGGAGCCTGTTTGAGGCCATAGAGAGACTTCCAAAGACGACACACAAGTGAAGAATCCTGAAGGAACCCCTGTGGCTGCTCCATGTAGATCTCCTCCTGAAGGTCACCGTGAAGAAAAGCACTCTTCACATCCATCTGGTGTACTTCCCAACGATTAGCTACAACAATGGCAAGAACAAGTCGGATGGAATTCATTCGGGCAATTGGCGCAAAAGTCTCAGAGTAGTCAATCTCAGGAACCTAGGAGAATCCTTTGGCGACCAAGTGAGCCTTATGCTTGTCAACCGACCAATCTACTGCAAATTTTGTCTGATAGATCCACTTACATCGAACAAGTTTTCTTCCCTTATGAAGAGGGACAAGATCCCAAGTGTGGTTCCTCATCAATGAACTATACTCCTACATAGCTGTATCCCACTCAGGAATACCAGAAGCCTCATGAAAAGACTATAAATCTAAGGCAGTAGCAATGAAGACATGTGGAGCATCCTAAAACTGTGAACGAGTTAGCCTGGTGTCTGATGGATCCCCAACCCAATCACCTGTAGATTGCAAGGTCTGTCTAGCCCAAAGTGGACCGGAAGATGGAGAATCTAGAGGAGAATCATCAACCTCTGAATGATGACTAGGAGGGTAAGGAGGTGAGTCCTCTGAATCGCTCTCTGCATCGAAAGTGGAGGTAGAAGACTGCTCAGGTGAATCTGACTCATCAGAAGATCTGTCATATATCCCAAGTGACTCCAATGTCAAAGTAGGAGTTGAAGTGATAGAAAGTGAGCTCGAAGAGCCCTCCTCAAACTGAACACTCCTCTCAATGAACAACTCATGTGTAGTATGGTGGAGCAACTGATAACCCTTCACACCATCAGGATAACCTACAAATATGCAAGGTCTGCTCTGTGGATCCAAGGCCTTGCATTTCTCTGCAGGAATTTGGGCCCATGTAGGAGAACCAAAAACTTGAAAGTGCTTAACTGATGGTTTTCGACTGCTCCAAGCTTCAAAAGGAGTGACTCCCTTCAAGGCTCGGTGAGGAACACGGTTCTGGATATAACAAGCACAGTTAATGGCCTCTGCCCAATATTGTGGTGTAAGAGATCTAGAGTGAATCATGCAGTTCGCCATTTCCTTCAAGGACCTATTCTTCCGTTCTGCAACACCATTCTGCTGAGGATTGTATGGAACTGAATGCTGCAAATCAATCCCCTTTGAAGTGCAAAACCTCTCAAATTGATGGTTGACATACTCACCACCATTGTCAGTGCGCAAAACTTTGATGGCTTTCCTGGATTGCTTCTCTACAAAAGTTTTGAAGTCCTGAAAATGATCAAATACCTCTGACTTCTATTTGAGAAAGTACATTCAAGTATATTGAGAAAAGTCATCAATGAATGTGAGGACATATCTAGCCCTGCTGAAAGAAGGATGCTGAAATGGACCAACCAAATCACTATGAACTAACTCCAGTATCTGTGAGGCTCTCCATGCCTTACCTTTGTCAAACTTTTCCTTAGGATGCTTACCAAGAATGCAACCTTGGCAAACACCACCTGAAAACTGAACTAAAGACAACCTTGTGACCATGCTCTGCCGGTTGAGCTGCTGCAAGTAGCAGAAGTTAACATGGCCAAAATGCTCATGCCATAATCTACTCACATCATCAGAATGAGTGAGCAAAACAGTCGAAGGAGGATCAGGAACAAAGTGAGAAAACAGATAGAGCCATGACTGATGATCTGCTCTCCCAACTGCAACTGTAGAACCACTGTGCAACTCATGAATCTCCACTGAATTAGGAGTGAACTCAACCCTCTTGCTTAAACCTGTGTGAGTGATCTAGTATACTGATAGGAGATTAGTTGATAATGAGGGCACACAAAGAACATCATGGAATGTGCCATCCCCCACATCAACAGACCCTCTCCCACACACCTCAACAAGAGTGTCATCACCCATCAAAATAGAAGGCATAGTACACGGCTCCAAAGATGCAAGTTCTTCCTTGGATGAAGCCATGTGGTGCGAAGCACCCAAATCAAGAACCCAAGTGGATGGTGAAGAAGCAACTGCAACAAGGGCCTTGCCCTTTCCTTTCCCCTTGCTGTTTTCTTTTGCCTTGTTAGATCCCTCATTAGAACTCTGTTTGATAAACTCAAGAACACTGATATTATTCTTCTCAAGAATGTGTGTCAAGTGATCAATTTGTTTCTTCAGACATTTATGTTCATCATGACCGGATCTTTTACAATAGGCACATTGGACCCTCTCTTTCTTAGGCTTGTCGCCCTTGGAAGATTGGGTCTCATTAGTTACTTTTGAAGCAACTGGTATCTGATCCTTCTTCTCCTTGCTATTCTTTTGTTTTTTATCCTTACTATTGTTGTTACTACTTTGTCCTTTCTCTTCTTTTGTGCCTGGGTTGGTAGCCAAGGCATGTGACTCAGAGGACTTAATAGTGCCCATCTGGATTAGCTTGTCATGTTCCCGAGTGAGATTGACAACAAAATCATCTAAAGATGGCATGGTGAATTGAGTACCAAGTGCACCCTTAGTAGCATAGAAAGTAGAAACAAACACAGAATATTCTAAACTTAGCTTAGAGAGAATACTAAGAATCAGTTATTCATCTTTCTTTTCAATTCCATATTGTTTTAACTGCAACCTTAGTGATTTCAATTTAGTGAAGAAATCCTGGATTGTGTTGAAATTGCATGGACTTAAACTAATTAGTTCATTTTCCAACATATGACCCCTCATTGAATCTTATGTGCCAAATAGTGTTTTTAGCTTTGTCTAGATTTCATTTGGTGTATTCAAAGACTCAATGTGAAAGAGCAAATCAGGAGAAACAGACAAACACAATGTTTCGTATGCCTCATCACATTTGTTAAACCACTTAGGCTTATCTTCATCTTTAGCAGGTTCAGTTTGAAGTCCCATAGTTATCCTATTTAATCCAGCTTTCCTTAAGTGAATTGCCATGCGTGATTTCCACTCAAAATAATTGTATGGAGTTAGGATGGGCACATTTGTTTGATCCATGATGAAGAAATGCAGAGAAGAAGAGAACACAACCAAGACAACCCCCCCTTTTCACTCAATCAAAGAACCCCCCCAAGAAAATATGATTTGACACTTTATATTAGTGCATTTACAACTGCCACTAGCAAGAAATACTAAGTAGTCTTAATTTCAATGCATTACAAAACCCTCACGAAGAGTATATGCTGAAAATATAATTTTAGCACAATGCCCAGATAAATAAACAGTACCACTGCGATCTACTCAAAAAATTATGCACTTTCAAAAAAAGAATCGCCTCGATACGAGGTCGTATGTGAAAGTTATGATCCTCTGAAGTTCCCAAAATAAGAACTGTGTAGTGTCACAACTGAGAATCTGCAATTTTTGAAAAATCTCTACATCAAAATTAAAAAATGACTGCACGAGTGCATAGAGCACGAAAAAATAGCCAAAATAAAAAAAATAATCGTGGGAAACGGAGTCTGTATGAGCAAGAACGAAGCATTTGAAAACTACCTTCAAAACTACAACTGCCAATGGAGAGGGGTACTACTGTAGCTTTCTGAGTTTAATTCTGCAAAATATACAGACTACATGCAAAAACTGAAAGATACCCAAATGGTTTTTCTGTGCTGTAAACAAAACCCAGAAGGCATTTTTCTTGTTGATGTACAGAAGATGTAGTTCTAATGTAAACATGATGCCTTTAGCAACAAAAAAGACCCCAGCAACCAAAAATCAGCATGCAAAGGATGAATCAGCTAACTAAGACAAGCAAAAGCATGCTAGAACTTGCAATATTGATTGAAAACAAAAAATATGCAAGTTGGTTGTCAGATTGAGCTTGAAACCCCAGTTCCGCAACTGTGTATGACGATCTCTGATTTTGGTGAAACGAAAGCCAAATCTGACTTTCTCAAGCCTCTTGAACATGTTGGAACAACCGAAAATGCTGCCAGTATAACCAGAAACGCTGCAAACACCCAGATTTCATAAAACACATGTGCAAACCCTAGAGATTAAAAAAATTTCCGTCAAACTTTTTGATTCTCAAGATCATCCAAAGATGCAAGAGAAGAACATACAGGGTTTTTCAAAAAATTGTAATAAGATTTATTAGCCCCCCCTGAATCTCTCAAATAAGGAAACTAAAATCTATTATTGCATATAGCAAGGCTCTGATACCATGTTAGAATCTGAAAAGATTAATAACCCAAAAAATTAGTGCAAACGAATAGATATTAAACTATGAATGCAAATGATACAAAATCAAAATAGCAACACAGAGTTAGTCTCCAAGAGAGTAATGCAAATGCTAGAAGCAAAATAGCATTAAGAGGATGCAAAAACAAAATATATGAAATACAAGCCAGGTAGCATGCTTATATAGACCAGGGAGAGGGAGGAGGTGGCAACACCAACCAATGAGGAGCAACCATCTATCGGACTAAAGATAGCAAAGTATCTTCCCAAGATAGCTAATGGATGCTCACATGCAAGAAGACGACACCTCGCAACTACTCACCTAATAAGACATATTTTATTAACCTAGCGAGATTAATAGAAGTGTAGGAAAAACCTAAGAATATAGGGAAAAATAAATAACCCACTAGGAAATAAAAACCTACACTAACACTCAGAGAGTGCACTTCCTTGCTATTCCAAGATTGTCAATGGAGAATGGCTATGATAATTTTGCCATGAAGATGAGCTTCACAACAATGGTAGTAGTATGGTAGTAACAAGTGTGATCACAAGCAAAAGGAATGACGTGGGTGCCAAAGGCGCGCTGTAATTCTTGTAGAGTAACAATACTAAAAGTTTGGATGATTGAAATGGAGGAATAGGGTTGCTTTTTATAGACTTATGAGAGAGAAGATCAACGGTATGGAATGGTTGAGGAATGTGAGGGAATAAGAAGAAGACAAGTGTCACCCAAAAGCTGTTTTATTTGAATTAACTACTTTCTTTTTTAAATATAAGACATGCTTTTCATAAATTAGAAAGTTTTTTTCTAATTTAAGAGATATTGATAAAAACAAGGTTGATTGAGTCAGTTAACTCAACTTGAGATTTGCTTTTGCATGATTTGAGAGAAATTAAATAATAAATTATTTAATTTTGTGTGCATGAAGAAGAAGACTTATTTTTAGAAGATTTGGAAGATATTTGAAGAATTAGAAGATAAGAAAGCAAATTAAATAAATAGATTTATTTAATTGTTGTGCATGATTTGGAAGAATAAATAAAAATATTTGATTATATTTTATTTTTGGAGATGAGAGGATTTAAATAAATTTGATTTGATTTATTCAAATTTGGAAGAATAATTGACTTAATTAAATAATTAAGAATTATTTAATTGTTTGGAAGAATTTAATTAAATAAAGGATTTTATTTAATTTTGACTTTAGAAGAGGTAATTAAATATTTCGATATTTAATTAACTTAGAAGAATATGAATCAAATAAATAAATTTGTTTATTTATTTATTGATAGAAGAATTAGATGGAATAAATATTAAGAATATTTATTTAGACCAAATCGTGTCATTTTTAGGCGTATACAATACCTTTCTAACCCATTTACATAATCAATAATCTAAAGTAGACCACATCCTTTCATACTCAAAAAGAATAGAAAGTCATGTTGGGTTGCTCTGTCTATCAAAACCAATGATAATGAATGAATGCATATTCAAAGTTGGTACATACCAAACTTTGTTAATAAGCCTTTCACCTACTTGGAATAGAAACTTTTATCACACATTTTCCAATGTGTTTATGTGATGAATTAATATCTACAACTAGAATTGGACTTAGGTTGCATTGTTTCTAAGGGCCCAATTATATTTTGCAACTTTAGTTGCCTCATTGTATCTTAATTATATATACTTATGTGACACATGCTATTTGACCTTGATGGCAGGGGGTGCCAAGACCTACGCATTTTCTTTACATGCTAGTTTATTGATGCTTTTGTATGTGACATTTTTATGTATATTGATGCGCTTATCTTGGTTAATGATGATCAGTTAGTTTTAGAATTGAGACTTATTGGGTAAATGATTTGGACATGTTGATCATATGCATAATTATAACTGAGTTTTAATTCATGTTTTTATTGAGTTCTAAATCATGCTTAGATTTTATATCGTGTAAATGGAAGTAAATTAGTATAATTATGTGTTGATGTTGAAAATTGTGTGTCGCTCTATTTATCTAGTATTATATTGGACATTGGTTTGTTTATTTTATGTCATATGTATGATGTGTTGTGCAAATTAAATGTTACTTGAACTATCTCTTATCATGGATGTATTTAATGCATAATTAGAGTGCAGATCATAGGTGGGCCACATATATGAAGTGAAAGCACATGTGCCCAGCCACATTGATTTCATCTATCAAGAATAGATTAGGACTACACAACCTTGTTCATACCAATTTTTTAAGCTCTACCATTACCTAACGTTCTAATCGGTTAGGTCCATACACTCTTTCTTACCTCCCTTGACTTGTATTGTTGTAAACTGGACGTTACCTTTCACCTTGATATGTTTAGGTTTATGTATTAATGTTGCTTCTAATGTATTGTGGGTGTGAGGGACCCACCAATCCATCACCTACTTGTGTGACTTGAATGGGTTCATTTGTCTTCTTAAATATCCCAAATTCAATATTTTCCTCCTTTCTAGGTAGAATTAAAGCCCTAGTATGTGGTACTATGAGTTGTGTTGACTTATTTAGTCCAGCTTTAAAAATGTTGCAAATCTTGTCAAATTGGTTAAATGCCTGTAAATGTATTCTTCAGGTCTGAAGTGCATTTTCCTTGTGAAAATTCCTAAAAATCCTAAGTATATGAGTCCCTAAAAATCCAAAATCTGAAGTATTTTGCCTTTTGTCGGCACTTTCAGCCCTGTTTGGAACTTGTTAGTAGCGGTTCTAGTGGTTCTAACCACCAAAACCTCCAACAAGGTTCCTTGTTCCGTTCCCTCCGCCCATGAACCCCCCAACATGGTTCACATTTTTGTTGGATGATCGAACGAAGGGAAGAGATGAGTGATGAAGGCAAAAGATAAAGAAATGTCAGAGTTTTCCTAGGTTTTTGAAACCTACAGAAACTCTGAAAAGTTCTCAATGAAAAGTTGGTTCCCGGTGACTATCAAAGCTCTGAAAAGCTAATACATTTAAGGGGACTTAGAAATGAAGAAGAAGTAAGAAATGAAGAATGCCAGAGGTTTCCAAGGTTTTTAAAACCTACGGAATCTCTGACAAGTTCCGAATGAAGGCACATTAGTTCCTAATCACCGAAGGTTCCCCGACAAATGGAAACTTAAAAGGAAGTAAAAGTGAAGCAAAAAGAAGTTTTCGACGAACCTTATGGTTCACAAGCCTGATAGTTCGCCAAAACACAATTTTGCCAAAAGAGGGAAATCAAAGCAAGGGAGAAGACACACAAAAGAGAAGTCAGGAAAACAAGGAAAATGTTAAAGTTTTCGGTGAACATTGTGGTTTGCAAACCTTATGGTTTGCTGAAGCATAATCTCGCCGAAAAGGAGAAAAGGAAGCCCGATGGCGCAATGAGAAGATGAAGAATCAACTAAGGCATGAAGGGCGCCAAAACACAACGATGGAATTTTAAAGTGTTGTAAAAGCGCTAAAAGGTGTGTTTTTGTTTTTAGCCCTAAAACACATGTTGTGCCCTAAATCACCATCAATGCAGCATCAAATTAGATTTCCAAGTGGATTGAGTTGTTGGGCGAATTTATTGCTATAGGTAGTCAAATTTATGAAGTGGTTGAGATAGATATTTTGCAACGATTGGATTTGATCGAGGGTCTTCTCCACATTAATGTTTTGTAGGTCAGCATGGACCAAGGCTCAAAACCCACGGTTTTCTCTCACAGAGCCATGGAGATATGATGTATTATAGCATGGGTGACCTAAAGAGGCGTGTTGACTATATTTTTTGACGCCATGACTGTAACAGTTGATTTTGTAATGCTATATATGCATATTCCAAAGATGTAAAAAAAGGTTGGACACAAATCCATTTTTGTGCTCAAACAGAACCTTACTCTGCTGTAACTTTGCCTTGTGATTAATACAACACTAATTCTTTGCCTTTTCATGTTATATTGGGTACTATGTATTATTGAATCTGGTTTATTGCATTGTGAATGTTTATTTCTTTGCAATTTCATTTTCACTATTTACCTCTATTAGGATTTGTGTAAGTTTATTAGTTGTTTGAAGTCATTTTGTGCATCTTAGCTTTGTGAGTGTTCTTCATTCTAAATCTCGTGTATCACTTTTTTCCTTTCGAGCATTCCTCTTCCCTTTTTTCCAATGGTGTTAGCATAGGTTTAGTTTGTAGCATTATTTGTGCCTTAAGCTCAGAAAGAGGAACCAACCTTCTCTAGAGGTCTGATCTCACTTCGCAAAGTCCCACAGCTGAGATCATTTTCATTGTGTCATTGGAATGTCTAAACCTAGTTCAGGAAGAGTTCAATTTCATGTGACAATAGGTTGGATGAGTCTTCTGGTTGTTTTTATTAGGTCAATGTGACATAGTATAGGGGAGAGGGTCCAATACTGGTGCACCTTAACTTTATTGGTTGATATAGCAACATACATGTAACATTAGCACTACAAAATAATATTTCCGAGCAACCAAGGATGTAGACAATTTTAATATTTCGTTTCACCTGCATAGACCCCAAAAAATGGTGTCATCAGCATTTTTTTTGTGTTGTCATAATAGACCCCTAAAAAAGCTAGACCAATAGTTGTGCATTAAGTCATACTTTTTAGTGTGTCAATGTTGCATCATATGATTTGTTGTTTTTTGAATCTAATGAGTATATTTTATTCAACTATTGGGTCCTCTCTTACAACTACTAGTGTCATACTTTTAAAATATTGGGCTTTCAATGTACCAATTCTATGACAGTTATTGGTCCCTGAACCACTCTTACAACTACTAGTACCATACTTTTAAAATATTGGGCTTTCAATGTACCAATTTTATGACAACTATTGGACTCTCTCCCTAGCCTCCTCATGGTTCTTGGTAAATGTGAGAGTGAGATGGAGTATGGGAATGGGAGTATTTATTTCTTTAGGACCGGGTTCCTAAGGAGACTATTTTTATGTAAGGAACCTATGTGATATAATAGGGTGAGTCTCCCTTTAATGAGGGACGATGATACGACATCCTTGTACATACCTTTGGGAAGACTTGTTGGAAGGTGTTTTGGAGAGCTTGGATAGGAGTTTTTGAGGGAGAAGGGTGGGCTTTGAGTTTGAAGAAGTAGGATCTAACCACTTTTAGTTTTTCTTTGTATGTTTAGATGTATTTTTTTCGGGGGTTTGTAAATGTTATATATGGTAGATATTTGTGTTGTGCATTTTTAACTATTACCAAATTGGCCAACAACTTAGACGTACTCTGGTATGCTTCATTTGGAATCGGAATATAGTTCGAATCGCTAGTGGATTCGTCCAAGATGCAGTTTTTGCGCAAAGATTCATTTGAAATCGTTCATGAGCGTACATGAGCGATTGCAGTCGTGAGTGACAATTTCAGAACAAAGTTAAAAATGTGTTTCGACAGGTGGCTAGGGGAGGCAAACATAGAGGACATTCTCATACCAGTGTATTCGTCGTTCAAGGACCGGGGGCATACTTTGTATGATACAGACGTCATGCTACATTTTGTGGCGAGCTTTCTATAGTTTGCAGAGGAGGAAGAAGAGTCGTCGGATGATCATGTGGGGTTCTGGTTGCCCGATCATAAAGAGATTGAAAATGTTTTACTAGTTTGTAAGATTATGGATGGTTATGTTGTGGAGGTTGCAGTGGATTCACATCTGTCAATTGGTGGAGGCCGTGCCTGAACACGCTTGTCTTGCCCAAGACGACCTCTATTGAGCTATCGACATCTTTCTCAAGGTTTGAACGTTTCCTATTCTTGGCTTCTGGGACGACCTCTATTGAGCCATGGATTCAATCAAGGTTAAAGTTTTTTTTAATTATTATTATATTAATATTTTTATTTCAAAATTAAAAAACTTCTTTTTTAGGGTTTTAAAAATGAAAAATAAACATTGAAGTTAGAAAGAATGAGTAAGATGATCACTTTAAAAATTAATAAGAAAATAGTTTAGTATTATTTTGAAGTGGAAATAACACCTATGTCAATTTGATATCATCATCATTGATATTGAGTTTGTCAATGATGATGATGATGGTCTTGATGAAGACCCACCCATATGATGTTAATTACTAATTGTTTTATTTTAATATTGAATAATGAATATCTATCATGATATTTGAGTTTGATAAGTTGATATCAAATTAGTATATTGCATTTCAAATTTATAATATTTATGGTAGTTTAATTTAGTATATGCATGATATATGGCATTTTGAACTTAATTAATGTTTTTAGGTTGCAAATATGTATATATTTATGATTTTTATATGTTTTTTGTACTAATGTACCTTGAACACATCCAACCCAAAAAAATTTGCATACCGGCATACCATACCCATGTACTCGTACCCTTACCCAATTTCAGTTTGACAACTTACATTTTTATTGTAAAGTGTGTGTGTGTGTGTGTGTGTAATCCCTTGTATTTGGCTACCCCGACTTAGGAGAGAGCATCAATACATGTGAGGGAGAGGGATAGAGGCCAAGGGTGTAGGGTTGGAATGGGGTTTGTTTGGAACAAGCAATATAATCATCTAATTCCCATTAGGGAGATAAAGAGATTTTTGGGATGAAACTTGTTTGGAACAACTAACAACCATCTCACTATCTTTGCAGGGATGAGATTTTGAGTTGTGTTTTATATGATTGGATATGATGACGGAGTTGGAATTATTGGATACTACTTGATCTTTTGCACTAAGGGAGCTTTGTTGGAGTACAGGACCACTGAGAACGGGGGGAATCAGTGGTCTAATGAGCAACCAATCTTTTACACTTATTAACACACTTGTTTATAATTCAAAGCAATCTAAGACACTTCAAGCATCATTGATATTGGATGTTGAGTGAGTCACCATAACAAGTAAAACTAAACATGACATTATAATCAAAGATGATCTATTCAAACACCATGTGACACAACATCAAGAAAAGACATGACACAAATATTTTGAGTTGGAAAACCCTAGAAGGGTGAAAAACCACTGTGAAAATAGATTTTATTGAGCCTCACTGGATACAATGTATGCCTCACAGGCAACACCTCAATGGTATCAAATTGTCTGCCTCACTGACAACAAATTATCTGCCTCACTGACAATAAACTGGCAACACCTCACTGGCAACACATTATGTCTCACTTACAAACAATGTCTCACATCTCTTTCACAAATTTAAATGGAAATGAAAAAATATAGAGGGACACTCTATTTCACAACATATCACTGCTCTTCTCATCAATCTTTGCAAGTCATTTTGTTAACCTTCTCAAACATCCACCCAATGTAAACCCTCTCAAAACAACTTCTATCTCTACATCAAAATTTGTTTAAACATGAACACCTTAACACAAATTTTTGTTCACATCATCCTAAAACACATATAAACTCTTCTGTAGAAAGAACATTCAACTCATATGCATACAAAACTCATTACAGAGTTATACCTTCCCCAACTGTCACTACAAACATTAAATCTCTGCACACAATTATACATATTCAATGTATAAACACCATGGCTATTTTCTTGCAGGTCTTGCTGTCACCAACTCAGATCATCATCAAGAACCACGCAAAATATTCATATAGTCCCTAAAAGAAATTCTCTAGCCCTTGGAGTAGTTTGCACAACAGAATGAAGGCAGCTAGCACACAATTTGCACTTTGATCTTGTTCTTCCGCTTAAAAACCAAAGTGTCACCTTTGGACCCAGTATCTGCTATCTGATGGGGTCAGTTAACTGACGGAAACAACCCCTCAATGTGTTCACTAAAGTGAACTTTCATCGCCAAACATCGGTCACCAAACAATTAGAACATAAAGTGCACACGGGTATCATGTGTTTTGTGCCTTTATAATACTTAAGGGTTTTTAGGGTTTGAGACCTTAAACATCAGTTTTGTACAAACCCTAGATTCAAACAAGAGGTCATAAGAATTGGATTTCCTCAGGAGTAAAAACTTTCATCAATAAAAGACTTCATGAAAGTTGTAGATAGCATGAAATAGGCTTTCACAAGTGAGAGAAACATGAGGAAACTTTAGATGAAAGTTAAGGCAAATGTTAATCAAAGATTACTAACAATTCAAATGAAAGTTCAAGAGATCTTGAAACACACTGAACACAACATAGCCTCTACACTGTAGTCCTTTTTGTAGAGTCCCCTCAACAGAGACCCAATAATACTGCATGTTATGTTTGATACCCTCTATACTATAATCCCTGACTTGAAGCAACATCAACTCAAATGACATGAATACCATGATATCAATCATCATGAAATGAATATCAACACACCTTACTCCTTACAAACATCATGGCATCATGAGATGAACACAAATCAACAACTCAAGGCAACTCCTCCTGTCACATGACACCTGATGATGAATCCTGATCCAACTCACAACATTTTGACATCAATGACAAACACATCAACTGTGATGCCTCCCATGCTATGATTATGGTAAACAGATATAATGTTATGGATGCATTGGCATATGTTGTACTCACGCTGATGACATTCCTGATTTCGGTTATGTTAGTTCGTATGATAGTCAGTATGGGATCTTGATAATCATTTTTGCGACACTGATGACTTATATGCTTTGACATTATCTTGCATTCTAGGCGATTATGATATTGATCTTACCAAGATTGTTGTATGTTAGAATAGACTATTATGATGATTATTATGTTGTGATTATGATTATGGAATAACCCATGCAATATGATGATGAGGATATGTTTATGTTTTATGTACATGTCATATTGATCTCTCCATGATGTGTTTGTATGATAAGGGACGAAGTCGTGTTCCTCACTTGTGAGGCCCACACAATATCTTGATCTCCGTCATTGTCTGTGTTGTTTCTCCATGAGGTGAGAATGCATATGTATGCTTTATCTTTGTGATGCAGGTTGCAGAAAGCCAGACATCGACTCCACCTGAATTGACAGGTCTGAGCATGCCTTACACCCAATGGATAAGTTGTTCCGGAGATAACACAGGATTCCACACCCTAAGTCATCATCCTCGATGAGGATGCGTGTCATGTTTAGTTCAACCTATAAGTTTTGTCAAGTTTGCTTGAGGTTCTATTTTTTATCCTAGTTAGTGGTCAGATGATTATGTTGGCACCTGATTTTATTTAATTGTTGGATTAATGCTTTGATAAATATGTATATAAATAAATTATTGTTAAGGTGTAGGGTCATATTATTTTAATAATAATAATTATAACGATAATAGTAATATATTAATAAACCAAATGTATTCGAGTAAATAATTAATGCTTGGTATGTGTTAATGTGGGGTAAATGAATTACCCGTTTTGTGTGAGTTAATTTCAATTGAGTAAATTGTAATTATTTTAACTATAGAATTAATAAATTTAATTAGTGGGAGTTAGTTGATTTTTCCTGTATTGCGGTTACTCGGGAAATGTATTTGTTTAGGGAGGAGGGAAAAAAGGATATGCTGAGTAAATATCCTTCTGAAATTGGAGAAAATGGTTATGGGAAAAGTTAATGATCTCAGCCATCTCAGTGGTTAAGACAACAGATTTTTGCAAGTATGTCACATGAAATACTTTTCACTCTATTCATTATGATCAATGTCCATATCTGTTTATAAGCACCACTAGGCACAGACAAAAAAAATATCTTTCACTAGTCTTGATGTAGATTATGAGGCATTTTCTCAAGCAGTTCTTGCCCTTTGCATTGACCAAAGAGCAACCTATAGATTAGTGCATTATACTCTTGTTGTGTAGGGTTTCCTTATACATTTTAGTAACCTAAAAATAATTGTAATTACCCTGCAATCATTGCAATTTCATGAGAAGACATCTCCTTGAGGCATATGGCAAGTAGATCGCGTGCCTGCCAATGGCATTTGCTTGCAAGTTTCTAAAGCCTGGTCAACAGATCCATTTTGTGCATATCCTGCAACTGTGGCAAGCCATCAAGACCACGTTTCTTTGAGGTGCTGCTAGCAGTTCCCGTGCCTTGTCTACGCTTCTACATTTTGCGTACATATCTGACAAAAACTCCTCTATCCTTTATGTTTCGATGGATGTCCATGCCGTTCCAAAGCTCCCATTTCTCCCCAGGCAACGTGGCAGAATGTTGGCAAAAAGGTTTTAGCATTTGGCTTTTCACCTGCATTTAGCATTTGCTTGACAGTTTCCAAAGCCGTTTCACCAAATCCAATTTAGTATGCATTAATCAATTTACTGATGGCGAGGGTTGTGGAATTTAACTTGAAATCTGCCTGCTACATTCGCTTGAAGGTTTCTAATGTCTTTTTCAACAGATCCAATATGTGTATATGCTTCAACCATCGCATTGCATGAGATAACATCTCCTTGATGCATTATGTCAAATATTTCATCTATTGAGCCTATGCATCCACATTCCATAGATGTCTACCAAAGCTGTTGCAATTGCAACATCTGATATTTAGCCTAGATCCATACATAGTTAGTGAAATGCCATAATAATATATTAGAAAGGTTGATGTCTAGATAATAAATAGGTCACTTTAGCATAGTCTCTAATTGAGATATTAAAGGTAGTACAAGGATCCATCCAGTGTAAATATTTTGTCATGTTATGGACTCCTTCATGATCTTGTTAGGGTACTTTTACAAAATTTAATATATTTGATGTTATGGTATCTAAGTATTTCTTAAGGGCCTTTAAAATGGTTTGTAGAACACTGTCAATGAATGAATGTATCTTGCAAATGATGAAAGCCTAGGATCTTTCATACCTTGCTTGTTATTACTAATCTTTATCAAATATTAGTATGGATATTGGAATTATCCATTTATTTTGTAGAATAGTTTAATTAGCATTAAATACATTGTGATAATAATTATGTTTTAATTTTCTTTGTGGAAATATGTTGTAGAGGTATTAAATTTATTAACTAAGTCAATCTTGGCTAGTGTTAGAATGATAGATAGAAGTTTGTTGATTAAGTTGGTTTAGAAAAGAAAAATGTATAATTTAGTTGTTACCAATATTGTAATTTGTTTCATAGTGACGTTGAATAGAATAACCAATTAAAGTGAATATTTGGTCGTGTATAAAATTGGGGGAATTGGTTTATTCGCATATCGAAAATTGAATGGTTGTAGATTTGATAACAACAATGCATTTATGTGTGATTAGAATCTTACATTGTTAACTTGTTAGAATTAATTGTTTGTATTAACCTATGTATCGTAATTGGTGGATTAAATGACATACTATTTCTTAAAGTGGTGTCAAGTGTCTGTGTCATTGGGAAATTGATTCTAGAGGCCTAGGAGGGTGTAATTGTGTGTATGGCCCATATGATTGTGTAACCCTAAAGGTTGTTGGCTATGTGGTGGGTCATATGTATTATGTGTAATGTAACTCTAGAATGTCATCTCCCATACTGGTATGAATTCATGTAACTGTGATAAATGTGCAAGAGGGGTAATGCCTTGCTCTGTATATGATCGTGTGGTTATGATAAATGGGCAAGATGATCAATGCCTTGCCTAGGTAGGGTTTACTAGTTGCAAGTAGGGGGAGTGGTTCTCAATGGGGGCCAGAACCCAAAGTGGTGTCTACGACAACCCATTGGAGGGTATTTTAATCCATTGATAACCTTAACAATGAATTAGTGGGATGGGTAGAATTCACATTAATCAAGATAATGTATGCCTCACTCATGGCTCAAGTGCTCGTTTAGGCTTGAGATGAGATGAGATGAGAAGGCCTGGAATGGCAAAACTAACTACCTTGTCCTCATGAAAGGTACGTTGGTTCCGCATGAGTTTGTATGGGGGCCGGGGGTCGGGAGAGGCTACCAGGACAACGCAAGATGGGGGCCGAGGCCTAGGAAGACCTACCAGGACAACCCATGACAAGCTATGTGATGACACTCCTCCCTACTGCAGTCTAGCACTCCCTAGTTGAATTTCCTCCCTCAGTTGTGTGAGTGCCTCTGGAAGTGCAGTTAAGTGTGTAAATGATGTTGGTTGTCGGCAGTATGGTGATTGGTGTCATGTATAACCTTGTTGCTTATGTAAGCCTAATGTTAAATCCTAATTGTCTGTTGGATGTGGGATTTTGTGTTATCTCCTAGCACGGGGGGTGGACCTCAAGGTTCCACATGGTCGGGAGGTTGGTGTTTTTTCTCCATTGGGTATTCTTGCTTCATGTTCATGAGCTTGGAGACTGTTCTTTATGCTGCGGACTCCATTTCCTATTCCAGTTTGCAAAGGCAATCCTTTTATGTAATGTATACTAGTTGTATACCAGATTTTATTTCTTAATGTATCTCATTGTAATCTCTCCCATGTGCTGAGGAAAGCAATGTGGTGATTATTGTAATGATGTAATTGTTGTTGATGAATTCATCTGGTAATGAGTACTGTAAAATAATGCATCAATTGTGATAGTAGTTAGAAGATGATCTTTAATGTTGATTTTCAGTTGTCACATGTGGAA
This sequence comes from Cunninghamia lanceolata, assembly GCA_027924645.1. Taxonomy (NCBI): domain Eukaryota; kingdom Viridiplantae; phylum Streptophyta; class Pinopsida; order Cupressales; family Cupressaceae; genus Cunninghamia; species Cunninghamia lanceolata. The sequence goes on along the minus strand of BSBN01001787.1, from coordinate 5,601 downwards.
ATGAATAATATCAGTTCATGTGATGATCTTCTTCTGTTGTTAATGAAATGTTCTAGTAACCTTGTTTTGTGAGTAGCGCAGTTGAGGAACCTTAGAGGACCTAGGTTTAGTTACCTTGTTATGCATTCTATAGTAAAAAAAAATTGTTCCATTGTTTCGACCTAGGTAGTGTTGTCCTCTAAGGTTCCTTGGTGGGGCATTACACCAACAAACTCCCCCTTTGTCATTGATGGAAAACCAAACTCTCTCTCTCTCTCTCTCTCTCTCTCTCTCTCTCTCCCTTGACATCAAATGACAAAGGACAACTTACTCCCCCTGATTAGGATTAATTGTACAATTATACTCTCAAATGAAGAGCTACTAAAACACAAGAAGTCTGAGTACTGTCAGTACCTTTAAACAGAGCTCATGTCTGTCCCTGTAGTCAATTCTGATGCACTTTCACTGATGAGACAAGCATATAGCACTGATAATGTTGCTCACTGTCCAATGTACACAACAAGTTAAGATCAAATACATCATACACTGACACCTCAATTGCAGTCCAAAAAACTTAGACCAACAACATAGACATTGTTTTATCTTTCAATACTCCAGCTGCAAGGAACATTTGATAATCACACATATGCATCAAGAGATCAACTGAGTTAAGAGAACTTATCCATGAAGCACTATAAGAGGGACTAGAAGTCATAATACTACTAAGAACATTGTTTAAGTAGAAACTACTGCTCAAGGGCACTTATCCATCAGTGGACTATCATATACTATTGTCCATTGTCTTGAAATCATAAACATTGTTCTCTGCATATCATATCAAAAATGTTTGAACACACTTGGACACAACATGTAATAGTTTGATTAAAACATATTACTATCAAACCTTGATTGAGACTAGCAAGTTTCTCTTTCAATTAAGCTTTGATGTATGTCCATACATACCACATTTGACCACATTGTGTGATGCATATAAATCAATCAGGATACTTTGCAACTACAACCTTGAATAACAGTCTTTTTATACCTTAAAGAATGTATTACCATGTTTCAAGGCTTCCAATATAGAGAGAATGCTGGCAAGAGTTGCAGAGTCTATTTATATACCTGCTAACAATATTTTCTTGTATGATCAAAAACCTTTTTCAATTTTTTTTGGTGAAAGTTTAATTGTCATTGCACCTGCATCAGTCAACACAGATAGAGAACTACAAGCTATCTTAGACCTCTCCAATCACCAATGATAAATTAGTGATCTAAGGAGACTGCATTGTCCATCACTCATTGATCTTGAAAGATGAAACAATAGAATACACCCGACCTTGTATTCAACAACACAAACCACCTCTGAACTACAAAAGTCTGAAAGATAAAAAATCATCAAGGCAAATAATCATGCAAACCAATCACAATCATTGATGTGCATCATGTCTAAAATCTGGACCTGTATTACTAATATCTGAATCAACATATCTGAATGCTTAAAAAGTCTGATACAGACTACTCTCCCTTTGTAAATAATGACTAAGAAATGATCAGGAGAAAAGAAGAGATAACACTATCACTGCTAATCCTGTCACATGACTCCTATCTGAAACAATCATTTGAGATGAAGAATATTCATTGAATGTGCTAGAGATAAGAAACACAAGCTAACCCTTCTCAACTTGCTACTGGACTGCTACACTTCCTTGTGTATACCTTGGGGGTAAATGATAGGGCATTGAACATCTCCCCCTGACTTCATGTAACTTTTTATGCACTTGGAGATGTTTTTTGTGCATAAAGCACATGCATAGATTCTTTAGTTTTAGCCCTAGTGAGACTATATACATTGATATTTGTCTTTAAACCCTTAGCAATTGATTTTCATGTTTCCTTCTTTATTTCACAACCTTGATCATCAAACACAATGTTATATCCACTATCACAAATCTGACTACACTTAACAAATTGTATTTAAGACCTTCAACAAAGTAAACATCATGAATAGGTGTTTGATTATCTAAAAGCAATATACCTTTACCTTTGATTTGAACAGTAGTATTGACACCAAACTTGACAAATCCTCCATCAATGTCTTCAAGCACAGTGAATTTGCTTTTGTCACATGTCATGTGGTTTGAACAACCACTGTCTATAATCCACAAATCCTTCTTGGCATGCAGAGCAGTTTGAACAAGCATAGCTTCAACCTTTTTGTCAATCATCTTTGGTCTCCAAACTAATTTTGTCTTTATCATCATTAGGAGATGCCACCTTGGAATGAACACTAATTCTCTTTTGTTGCATTTCCAAGTTAGGTCTACAAAACGTAGCTATATGTCCAAAATTGTCACAATTAAAGCATCTCAACTTATTCAAGAACTCAAAAGGATTTATTCTTACAAAACCTGATCTTCTTCTAAACACAATCCTACATTCACTAGCCTTATGTCCATATTGGTTACAATAAAAGCAATAACCAAAGAACTGCAGATTATATCTGAATGAGATATTCCTTTTGATGCTTGATGGTTTCATGAGCCTTTTATTTGTGACATTGACAATGTCATCAGCATTTTGAAGATCATTGGAATGTGAACATTGGCCTTCTACAAATCCTAGACCAGTCTTATCCTTGTAGCCTTTTTGTTTACCCAAGAGATCTACTAACTTGTCAGTGTTGTCACACATATCAAGTCTTTTCCTCAAGGCTACAACTTTTACCTCTAAAGTATAACACTCCTTTTCTTTGGTGTCTAACTCCATTTTGGTGACCTCTACAACCCTCTTGCTCTCTTCAAGTTGAAATTTTAGGTTTGCAACTAATTTTTCAGACTCATTGACCTTGCTGATTAGAGTTTCATTATCTTTTTGGGTCTGATTTCTTTTGTACTACTACCTCATTTTTGAGTCTTTTTATTTCACCATGAGCACATCTCAATTCTCCCTCAAGATCAACCTCTTCTTCATCATCATTAGATTGATCTTCACTCTTTTCTTTTGATTTTCACTTAAACCAACCACAGTCATAAACAAAGTTTCTTCTCCTTCCTCAAAAGAATCTTCTGAACAACTATCTGTTACATCAGCATCCTTAACGATAGACTTTTCTTCTTTTTGAAAGAGTTTTTCCTTTTAGGATTAAATTGTTTCTTCCTTCCTTGTCTCCTATTGTCCTCTTCATCACTTTCAGAATCTGAATCTTTATAAGGACATTGAGCAGCGTAATGTCCTATCCTAATACAACTGAAACACGTGAATGGAAGCTTCCCCTTATACTTTCTTGATCCTTTTTTCAATCTTCTTACAAAAGTGGATTCTTTGTCATTCAATTCCTCTGAATCAGAATTTATCTTTGTCCTTTTTAACAGATTTAAAGGCAACCTCTTTACTTGTGGAGTCATCATTACAAACCCTCATCTCTAAGCAGTAAATGTGCCATGAAGTTCATCTAAGGTAAGTTTATTTATGTCCCTTTCTTCTACAACAAATACCTTGGAATCATACTTAGATGTTAGTGATCTTAGTACCTTCTTGACAACTGCTTTTTCTTCTAGGGACTCATCAAGACCACCGATAGCACTGTCTCTTGTACTCTTAGAAGGTAATCAACAACCTTCTCTTCTTCATTCATTTTAAGACTTTCAAATTTGGATCTCAAGGTTTGTAACTTGGCTTCTTTGACCTTTTCATCACCCTGATAGATACCAGACAACTAATCCCAAATAGCCTTTGCAAATTTACAAATCCATAATCTTAACTAAGATATCATTAGTCAAGCCACAACAAATGGCATTTTTGGCCTTAGCATTACACTCATAGGCCTTCTTTTCATCAGCAGTGGAAGGTGTTTTTGTACCAGTATACTCATTCTCTACTGCTGCCCAAACATCATATCCTAGAGAAGATAAGTAGGACTCCATTCTAAATTTCCAAAAAGCAAAACTAGAGCCATCAAATAGTCGTGCTTTGTAAGTAGAATAACCCTCCTAATTGGCCATGACAAGTACTCCACTTACCAAGAAGAGTGATCTCCTAAGTTGATTAAACTTGAGCAAGGAACCTAAGGCTCTGATACCACTTGTTGGAGTATAGGACCACTAAGGGGGGGTGAATCAGTGGTCTAATGAGCAACCAATCTTTACACTTATTAACACACTTGTTTATAATGCAAAGCAATCTAAGACACTTCAAACATTATAGATATTGGATGTTGAGTGAGTCACCTTAACAAGTAAACTTGAACATGACATTATAATCAAAGATGATCTATTCAAACACCATGTGAGACAACATCAAGAAAGACATGACAAATATTTTAAGTGGAAAACCCTAGAAGGGTGAAAACCACTATGAAAATAGATTTTACACCTCAGTGGATACAATGTATGCCTCACTAGCAACACCTCACTGGTATCAAATTGTCTGCCTCACTGGCAACAAATTATCTGCTCACTGGCAATAAACTATCTGCCTCACTGACAAACAATATCATGCATCTCTTTCACAAATTTAAATGGAGATGAAAAAATATAGAGGGACACTCTATTTCACAACATATCACTGCTCTTCTCATCAATCGCTGCAAGTCATTTTGTTAACCTTCTCAAACATCCACTCAATGTAAACCCTCTCAAAGCAACTTCTATCTCTACGTCAAAATTTGTTTAACCATGAACACCTTAACACAATTTTTTGTTCACATCATCCTAAAACACATATAAAACTCTTCTGTAGAAAGAACATTCAACTCATATGCATACAAAACTCATTAGAGTTATACCTTCCCCAATTGTCACTACAAACATTAAATCTCTGCACACAATTATAGATATTCAATGTATAAACACCATGGCTATTTTCTTGCAGTTCTTACTATCACCAACTCAGATCATCATCAAGAACCATGCAAAACATTCATACAGTCCCTAAAAGAAATTATCTATCCCTCAGAGTAGTTTGCATAGCAGAATGAAGGCAATTAATACACAGTTGTAGAAACTACCCGTCAAACTTTATCTCATAAGGTGGCCCATTGTAATTTAAAAAGAGTTTAAACCTGCGTCATTGATGTGTCCCTTGGCACCTTCACCTGAGTCCTCAATCTTGTTCTCTCGCTTAAAAACCAAAGTGCCACCTTTAGACCCGGTATCTACTATCTAATGGAGTCGGTCAACTGACAGAAACAACCCCTCAATGTGTTCACTTAAGTGAACTTCCACCGCCAAACACCGGTCACCAAACAATTAGAACATAAAGTGCATATGGGCATCATGTGTTTTGTGCCTTTAAAAGACTTAAGGGTTTCTAGGGTTTGAGACGTTAAACATCAGTTTTGAACAAACCCTAGATTCAAACAAGAGGTCATAAGAATTGGATTTCCTCAAGAGTAAAAACTTTCATCAACAGAAGACTTCATGGAAGTTGCAAATAACATGAAATAGGCTTTCACAGGTTAGAGAAACATGAGGAAATTTTAGATGAAAATTAAGGCAAATGGTTAATCCAAGATTACTAACAGTTCAAATGAAAGTTCAAGAGATCTTGAAACACACTAAACACAACATAGCCTCTACACTGTAGTCCTTTTTGTAGAGACCCCTCAACAAAGACCCAATA